>JARBWK010000019.1:1113389-1742152 GCA_030556195.1 Anolis apletophallus | reverse complement strand
CCTGTGAGAGAAAGGAAACAGCAGAAGACCTATTGAGCTATTCAAAGATCAACGAGTTTGAAGACAAGTGATCATCATGGGGAGAAAAGAGGACGGGCATTGACCAATCCCCACCCCCACACTTCCATGAGGCCCTCACCCAATTCTGATGGAATCACCCGGCACCTTCTCGCCTCACACATCCTAGAAAAAAAAAGAGAAATAGCATAAATTCACTCAGCAACCAACATTATGATTATTATTATTAGCTTGTGTACCCGGTTTGTTTGAAAAAGTCAATGTATTCGTTCTCCAAAATGCCAAAGGATGTGAGTGAACTACAACTCACATAGTGCCAGGTTAACCCCAACAAATTCTATCAGTACTTCAAGTTTGGGTATGTTGGGCAATTTGCTCCAGATGCATCATCGTTGGAGTTCAGTGTGCTCTCTGGCTACAGGGTAAACTACAACTTCCACTCTGCTCAAACCCCTCCAAATAGGCTGAATTAGTCATAGGTGTTCTGTGAGCCAAGTTAATGCCATGCCATGTCCTGCCCCCTCCCCCCCGGCTTCAGCTCTCCCACAGCTTCTCCAGCCTTGAGGGGGCTGTGTCAAGCCAGCGTGGCAGAGCCAGCACAATGCTGGCTCGGCACTGTCCCCTCAGGCTGGAGACGCCTGTGGGAGAGCGGAAGCAGGCGGAGCCAGGCGTGTCCTGCACTCCTCCCCTGCTTTCAGCTTTTCCCACAGCTTCTCCAGCCTTGAGGGGAAGTGCGAGGCGAGGGCAGGAGTCATGGCTCGTCCCGGCGCTGCTCTCTGCCATGATTCCTGCCCCTCGCTTGCTGAAGCCGCACGGAGGAGCATGAGCGGTGGACGGCGTTATGGGCGGGGCTCCTACTCCGCGTGGCTTCAGTGAGCGAAGGGCCGGAATCATGGCAGAGAGCAGCGCAATCATCAAAAGAGCCACACCTGGCTCCCGAGTCATAGGTTCCTGACCCCTGCCTTAACCCTTTGAGTCCCTCTTGTTAGTACTCTAAGTGTCTAACATCGTGTCAGATGGGTAACAGTAAAAGACTCCGTATTATCTTACATTTTAGTTTATCCAACGTTTATGTCGGATAAGCGACTCTACTGTATTATATTAGAAGACTATTATTATAATTATTTCTCTAAAGGCCTGCCCAGGTGGGAATCCCAAAAGAATACAAAGTAAGGGCTAATTTAAAGAAAGAAAGTCAAGAACCCATTAATGGATCATCATTACACATCTGTTTCCATTCTGCGCTGCAATCGGTTGTCTTGGTAAAATAAAGCCCTCCCAACAGGGTTCCCCATGCTTCCCCAGGCACCCAGTGGAATCCGGCATTTACCCAAGCAGGCCCTGATCCCAGCCTTTAATGACTTGTCCGGTCCCCAAGGAGAAGACAAATGGCTGGTCATGAGCCAAGCTGCTGTCAAACTCTGTCCGATCTTCAGCTTTCCCTGTTGATGGAAATTAGAAGATACTGTAAGTGAGCCATGCTTCTCAGCTGAGATCTCTGTTTGCTGCTCAGAAAAACCCAACACTCACCTCTTAAACCCAGCTCCTGCCTACAGACAGGAGAGACATGCCACAATAAACTTAGCCATGCATCTTTGGTGACTAACTAAGGCCAAGTTTACACATCAGCGTCTGCCGCTTGACCACTCATCGCTTGCGGCGAGTGATTCACAGCATATTAAGACATCTCGGAAACTGTAGTTCAGAAAATGAATCTTTAATAGAAGGCCTATTGCATGGGAGAGAAAAGCAGCTCTAACAAAACTTTCAAAATTTCGTTATAAATGGCAGTTCCTAATGGGTTCTGTCTTAAAAATCGCCAATAATGAAATAATAATGAAGCTTTGAAAGTTTTGTTAGAGTTCTGAAATGTTCACCACCAGAACTTTAGCAACACTGTAGAAGCAAAGCACCAGCCACCTAGTGTTCACCACCAGAACTTTAGTTTTGTAAGTACTTTAGAACCATTTAGAACAGGGGTAGGGAACCTATAGCTCGAGAGCCAGATGTGGCTCTTTTTATGATTGCACCTGGCTCGACAAAGCAGCCCGGGTCTCGGTTTCCCAGCATGCAGGGGGGAGGAGTGATGCAAATGCGCCATGACTGCCGCTTCCGCGCCACCATCGCCCGGCTGTTTCCTCATCCTCGCTTAGTTCCTCTTCCATTCTTTCCTTATCTCCTTCCTTTTCCTCCCTCTCTCCCTTTCCTTCTTTCCTCCATTATTCCTCTTCATTCCTTCCTTTTTCTCCCCCTTCACCCTTCCTTCTCTCCTTCCTTTTCCCTCCCTCTCCATTCTTTCCTCCATTCTCCCTCTTCCTTCCTTCTTTCTCCCCTTTCACCCTTTCCTTCTCCTTCTCTCCTTCCTTTTGCCTCCCTCTTTCCCCTTCCTTCTTTCCTCCATTCTCCCACTTCCTTCCTTTCTCCCCTTCACCCTTTCCTTCTCTCCTTTTTCACTCCCTCCCCTTTCCTCCATTCTCCCTCTTCCTTCCTTCCTTTCTCCCTTAACCCTTTCCTTCTCTCCTTCCTTTTACCTCCCTCTCTCCCCTTCCTTCTTTCCTCCATTCTCCTTCCCTCCCTCCCTATTTCCTCTTCTTTCCCCCCAATTCTTCCTTTCCTTCTCCTTCCTTTCTTTTCACTTCCCTCTCTCTCCCCTTTCTTTGCTTCTTTTCCCTTCATTATTTTACTTTTTCCTCACTCCCTTTCCTTTCTTTTCCCCACCCTTCCTTCCCATTTCCTTCTTTCTTTTCCCCTCGTCTCTCTCCTGCTTTTCTTTTCTTCCTTTTCCATAGTTCATTCTTTTCTTTCTTCCTCTCCCCTTCCCTCCTTTATTTCCTCTGTCTTTCTTTCTGCCCCCCTTCCTTCCTTCCGTCTTCTCTTCCTTCCCAGAGTCCTGAGCATGCCTTTTGCAGAGCCAGGTCTGAAGTGTCACATCATTCTGCCTGGGGAATCCTTTTCTCATAGTATGTACATATATACTCACATTTAGTTTGAATTCAGTATATATACAGTAAATCAGGGATCAGGAACCTTTTTGACTCAGAGAGCCATTGAAGCAAAATATTTGGAAATTTATTTCAGTGAGAGCCATATATATATATATATGGCTCTCATTGAAATAAATTTCCAAATATTTTGCTTCAATGTCTCTCTGAGTAAAAAAGATTCCTGATCCCTGATTTAAGCTATGATTGCCCAGGCCTAATAAATACAGGTGTTATGTGGAAACAACTGAGCACGTGCTTCTTCAATGCATCTTCTACAGCAGGGCTGTCCAGCTGGCGGCGGGGCCGGATCCGGCCCGTAGCCTGTTGGACACGGCCCCCACCTATGCCCTCAGCCCCATTTTTAAATTTGAAAAAAATCGATTTTTAAAAAACAATGGCGGCCGGGGGGGGCGGGGCCGGCGGGGCAGGGAGGAGGAAGAGAGCTAGCTCCTCCTTTTCGGCGCCCCCCCCTCCCTACCTAGGGCGGGGAGCCGCGAAAAAAGCAGCAGAGCGGCGCCAAGAGCAGCGCGTCTGGGGCTGGCGTGACGCGCTGCCCTTGGCACCGCCTACTCCTCCTTTCGGCGGCTCCCCGGCCTAGGAAAGAGGAGGCGCCGAAAAGGAGGAGTAGGCGGTGGCAAGGGGCAGCGCGTCACGCCAGGCCTGTGACGCGCTGCCGTGGCGCCGCCTTCTTCTGCCACCACCGGCCCCCTCCTTCCTAGGGCAGGGCAGCCGAAAAAGGCAGAAGGCGCGCCAAGAGCAGCACGTCACAGGCCTGGCGTGACGCGCTGCTCTTGGCACCGCCTACTCCTCCTTTAGGCGGCTCCCCGGCCCTAGGAAGGAGGGGCACCAAAAGGAGTAGGCGGTGCCAAGAGCAGCGCGTCACGCCAGGCCTGTGACGCGGCTGTTCTTGGCGCCGCCTACCCTCCCTTTTTCAGCGGCTTTAGGAGGCGGGGCCTGGGCTGAGGCGGGGCCTGGGGCGGGGCCGAGTGGCCCCGCAGGTCATCAGTGACCTCTTATCCGGCCCTGGACCCGCCAGAAGTTGGACAGCACTGTTCTACAGAGATCATAGATCCAATCTCATTGGACCATGGCTTCTAAAGTACCCGGGGCGCAGTGAAAGATGCTATTCCACCCTGCTGCTTTCGGACTCTAACACTGCAATGACTTACAGTGTTGCTAAGTTCTGTGCTGCTGCCCTTAATATCAGACGAAAGATGATTGACACTGTAAGGCAACAATATCCTGTCTTTTAAAATATATTTTTATACTGATTTCTAGTCTGATTTTAAATAACTGTTTACTGGGGAGTTGTCCTTCTCCTCTTAGAGCGCTTGTGCCCGCTTTGTGCTGATCAGTGACCGTAATAAAGTTTTGATTGATTGAGGTGTTAACCAATTACAAGTGTTTGGTTAACATTTAACAACAACTTAATTTTTGTACCCCACCTCCGTCTCCCTGAAGGGGCTCGGCGCAGCTTACATATGACACATATGACACCAAGTGCCTTAAACCAGTGTTTCTCAACCTTTTTTGAGCCACGGCACACTTTTAACATTAAAAAAATCCGGGTGCACACCACCAACCAAAATGACACAAAATGACATTGTAACACAGTAAAGAACGGCTGGGGATGGTGGCCTGCTGGGAGCAGCTGCTGGGAGTGCGAAGCCGGGAGGGCGCAGCCAGGCTCGCGCCATTCCTGGCCCCCTACCCCGGCGGCACTCCCAGCTCCTCCAGCCTTGAGGGGCAGTGCCAAGCCAGTGGTGCCTGAGCCAGCACAATGCTGGCTTGGCACTGTCCCCTCAAGGCTGGAGCAGCTGCTGGGAGTGCGAAGCCAGGTGAGGGGGCAGAGCCAGGCCATGCCCCGTCCCTTTCCCCCAGCTTCAGCTCTCCTCCCAGGCCTGCCATGCCCTGCCCCCTCCCCCAGCTTCAGCTCTCCTACAGAGGAGGAGCATGAGCGGTGGGCGGACTTCAGTGGGCGGGGCTCCTCCTCCAGCGCGCTTCAGCAGCGAGGGCGAGAGTCATGGTGGGAGTCATGGCGGATTGGCTGGGGAACGGCCGAAGGAGGCGGCACCCGGTCCCTTCTTCTTTTTCTTCGCCACTGCCCGCCCCCCTCCTCCCCCCCAAGCAGCAGGAGTTCGGCAGGAGGGGGGGAGGAAGGGGGGCAGAGAGCTTTTCTCGCGGCACAGCAGGAGGTCCGTCACGGCACACTAGTGTGCCACGGCACACTGGTTGAGAAAGACTGCCTTAAACAACACACAATATGAACAAACAGTGCAATACAAAAAGTAAAGCTTCCTCTCCTTTCCTATATGACCCAGCATGGCTTCCTATACTCACCAGGTAATGCATGTGGAGCACATCTCCTTTGCGGGACTTGATGGGGCAGTTGTCGACCCGTTTCTTGACTCCGATCTGGAGCTTCCGTTTCCCTTCCGTGCTCAGCACCGGCGAACAAAGTGTCCACAGAGCCAAGCTCAGCAGCGCCGTTCCCAGGTTCACCTGCATGGTGGAAGACCCTGGAAGGCCAGAGAAGAGTCAGGTGGGAGAGCAGTCTGTGGGAGGGAAAACCACCGCAAGACACACACAAAGCGGTTTGGGAGGAAAATCAATTCAGTCGCTCACAGACAGACTGTTGCTTTCCCTCTTCGATGTGTATGAAAGACAGGTGGATAGGGGCGAACTCCAGCCTTTCCATTCACACCACATTATGGCCAAAGCTCAGAAAAGGGCACAGGGTTTGTTTGTGGGGTTTTATTTTGTTCTTGACTCAGTGGGGACATGTAATTTGGAAAGAAAAGAACTTCCCAAGCTTCACCCATGCCAGCTGGGACCATGGCATCATCTCCGAGTAGTTTTAACTCGCAACACCAGAATTCTGCAACCATGGAACTGTAATCATCTCTTCTTAGTTCTACTTCAAGACCAAGTTCACAAGTATTTAGGCCACTTTCCCCCAAAATGCAATGGCATCCTTCTAACCCAGACCTGGGCAGCCTATGCCTGGCAGCCAATTCTGTTCGCCCCGGGGAGAAGGGCGTCGGGGGCGGGGCCAAGAGGAAAGGGTGCCGCTGCCGCCATCCCATCGCGGGCTATGGGGCCCGCATCGGCAGACAGCCCGCCACTCCGGAGAACAATCCTGTTCTGGAACATGGCCATACACTCCAGAAAACTCACAGCAACCCAACCCATAAATATGTTAATTATTCTATCCAGGGCTGGATACTGAGAAGACAGGAAAGCTTAGAGAAGACAATGATGCTTGGAAAAATGGAAGGAAAAAGGAAGAGGAGCCGACCAAGGGCAAGGTGGGTGGGTGGTATCCTTGAAGTGGCTGGCTTGACTCTGAAGGAGCTGGGGGTGATGACGGCCAACAGGGAGCTCTGGTGCGGAGGTAACAAAGAGTCGGAAGCGACTAAATGAATAAACAACCAAGGGCTGGATACACGTTTCATTCTGGCTACTATAAATTTCACCAGTGGTCATCCCCTCACCTGCACCTTGGCTAAAAGAGGGCTCTTGGAAAGGCTGTAGTTCGTAAGTCAAATCACATGCTTTGAATGCAAAAGATCTCCAATCCCCAGCATTTCCAACTTGAAATCCCGCAAGCAGCACAGATGGGAAGGATCCCGATGTCTTAAAGAGGCAGTCAGTACTGAGATAAGACACACCAGTCGTTTGATCCCCCCCTGTATAAAGTAGCAGGTATGGTAAGGAGTCCCAAGACACCAAGCTCTGTCCCCTTCACATGACACACTGGACATTTAACAACAAAAGCCTCCCCGTCATAATTCATGCACGTGGATGCCCTTAGGACTCCTCTGTTGCTTCGGAACACCCTCCCAAATGGCCCCATCGTTGCCCGGCTCCTACCCTGGCATGCAACAGCCTCTCCGGGGTCCCCCGGGAGCCCCTGGGCCTTGACTTACCCTTCCGCCAGAGGCGACTCGGACTCAGTGGCCACCATTTTCCCCAGGGACAGTGGGCTGTTGCCACCCCAGGGAAAACACATCCAGCAAGGCCTCCCTCTATGCTTCTCCTTCCCTAGGATCCTCTGCTCTTGCTTTTACTCCTAACCCTCCCACCCACCCCAAAAACCTTAGCCTAGACAGTGATCCCCAAACTCTGGTCTTTCGGGCGTTTAGGACTCCCAGAGGCATCCGCTCAGCCAATGATCATCGAATCCTAGAGATAGAAGACACCACAAAGCCCATGCAGTACAGCCCTATTCTGCCAGGCAGGAATAATAATAATAATAATAATAAGCAACTGGAAAAACTTACACATTATGAGGATTTAAAGGTAGAACTGAAAAGGCTCTGGCACAAGCCAGTCAAGGTTGTCCCAGTGGTGATCGGCACACTGGGTGCACTAACTAAAGACCTTGGCCTGCACGTAAAAACAATCATTGATGACAAAATTACTATCTGTCAGCTGCAAAAGTCCACCCTACTCGGATCGGCACGCATTATTTGCCGATACATCACACAGTCCTAGATACTTGGGAAGTGTCTGGTGTGCGATCCAATACAAAAGTGAGCGTAGTAATCTTGTTTTCTATTGTGTATCAAATATTATTTCTAACCTGCTCTCCTAGAAGGGACTCGGGGCATATTCCAAATACAAAGGCAAATATTCAATGACAGGGTTATCCACAAGGGTTCGCGAGGAAGTTGGTATCACCAGAAAGTTGAGGGGTATTTTACTTAATGTTTTAAAGGCATGTAGCTGTCGCTGAGGAAGTTGAGTGAAATAAATAATAAAATAAACTATTGTGTAGTGGGAAGCCAAGAGACGCGAACGAGCAGTGCCAGTCGTCAGTAGCTCATCTACTGGCTTTGTAGTTAGAGATGAGCATCCTCATTCTGTTTCCCTCCAAGTGTGAAGTTCATGCTCTAATACGCTACCTAAATGCTAAGGGCATTATTATTATTATTATTATTATTATTAAGAGGTGGTACAGCCATCTGTCAGGAGGGCTTTGATGATGCCTTCCTTTATGGCAGAAGGGGTTGGACTGGATATTATTATCATTATTGTTGTTATTATTATTATTATTAAGGAGAGGCTGAATGGCCATCTGTCGGGAGGGCTTTGGTGCACCCTTCCTTTCTGGCAGAAGGGTTTGGACCGGATATTATTGTTGTTGTTGTTATTATTAAGCAGAGGCTGTATGGCCATCTGTCGGGAGGGCTTTGGTGGTGCCTTCCTTTCTGGCAGAAGGGTTTGGACTGGATATTATTATCATTATCATTATTAAGAAGAGGCCGAACGGCCATCTGTCGGGAGGGCTTTGGTGGTGCCTTCCTTTGTGGCAGAAGGGGTTGGCCTCGATATTATTATAGTTATTAAGCAGAGGCTGTATGGCCATCCGTCGGGAAGACTTTGATGGTGTATTTCTTTGTGGCAGAAGGGGTTGGACTAGATATTATTATCAATATTAAGCAGAGGCTGTACGGCCATCTGTCCGGAGGGCTTTGGTGGTGCCTTCCTTTGTGGGAGAAGGGTTTGGTCTGGATATTATTATTATCATTATTAAGAAGAGGCTGTACGGCCATCTGTCGGGAGGGCTTGGGTGGTGCCTTCCTTTGTGGCAGGAGGGGTTGGACTGGATGTTATTATTAAGAGGCTGTACAGCCATCCATCGGGAGGGCTTTGATGGTGCCTTCTTTGTGGCAGAAGGGTTTGGACTGGATATTATCATTATCATTATTAAGGAGAGGCTGAATGGCCATCTGTTGGGAGGGCTTTGGTGGTGCCTTCCTTTCTGGCAGAAGGGTTTGGACTGGATATTATTGTTGTTGTTATTAAGCAGAGGCTGTATGGCCATCTGTCAGGAGGGCTTTGGTGGTGCCTTCCTTTCTAGGGTTTGGACTGGGTATTATTATCATTATTAAGGAGAGGCTGAATGGCCATCTGTCGGGAGGGCTTTGGTGGTGCCTTCCTTTCTGGCAGAAGGGTTTGGACTGGGTATTATTATCATTATTAAGGAGAGGCTGAATGGCCATCTGTCAGGAGGGCTTTGGTGGTGCCTTCCTTTCTGGCAGAAGGGTTTGGACCGGATATTATTATCATTATTATTATTAAGAGGCTGTACGGCCATCTGTTGGGAGGGCTTTGATGACGCCTTCCTTTATGGCAGAAGGGCTTGGACTGGGTATTATTGTTATTGTTATTATTAAGCAGAGGCTGTACGGCCATCTGTCCGGAGGGCTTTGATGGTGTTTTCCTTTGTGGCAAAAAGGATTGGACTGGATATTATTATTATTATTATTATAAAGCAGAGGCTGTACGGCCATCTGTCCGGAGGGCTTTGGTGGTGCCTTCCTTTGTGGCAGAAGGGGTCGGACTGGATATAATTATTAAGAGGTTGTACAGCCGTCCGTCGGGAGGGCTTTGCTGGTGCCTTCCTTTATGGCAGAAGGGCTTGGACTGGGTATTATTATTATTATCATCATCATCATTATTATGAAGCAGAGGCTGTCCGGCCATGTGTCAGGAGGGCTGTGATGGTGCCTTCCTTTATGGCAGAAGGGCTTGGACTGGGTATTATTATTATTATTATTATCATTATCATCATCATTATTATTATGAAGCAGAGGCTGTATGGCCATCTGCCGGGAGGGCTTTGGTGGTGCCTTCTTTAGTGGCAGAAGGGACTGGCCTGGGTGCCCTTTGGGGCCTCCCTGGGGGGCAACTCTAGGAGGCGAGGACCATGGTGCTTGTGGAGCAGAGCCTGGGCAGCACTGGCCGGGCAGCCCCCCCCCCCAGCCCTCCCCTCCCCCTCCTTCCCCTAGGGCACCCCGAAGCGCCCCCCTTTCCCGCGGCCCTCCCTCCCGGGGCCCTCCTGGTAGGCCCACAAGCGGGCCCCCTTCCTCGGGCCCTTGCCCTGGCTGCTGCCCCCCTCCCCGTCCCCGTCCCCGTCCTCGTCCTCCTGGGCGCCGCAGTTGGTGACTTTGGCCCAGACCCACATGGTTCCTGCCCCGGAGGGGTCCCTGACTTGGTGGACCCACACGTCCGCGGGGGGCCCCTTCTGCCGGGGCACCCAGACCTGGCGGGGCTCCGGGGCGCTCCCCGAGCGGCTCCCCCCCCTCGGCCTTCCAGCCCTTGCGCGGCACCCACACGTCCCCGCCGCCGCCTCCGCCCAGGGGGGCCTCCCGCTTGGGGCTCCACAGCGCCGGCTTGGGCCTCCTGCCTGGGCCCGGGAGGCCCCCGAGAGGCTGCGGCTGAGGCCGAGGCCTAGCCCCCGCCCCGCCCGCCGGCTCCCAGCTCCCAGGCCCCGCGGCGCGAGGCGGCCTCCCCGGCAGGCCTCCCCGCCCACGAGACGCCTTTCTCCCGCCTCGAGGCCCGGCCGCCGCCGCCCCGCCGCCCTCCTCCTCGGGCGCCCACGAGGCCTGCGTAGCCGCGTCCCTCCTCCTCGGGGGCCCTCCCTCGGCCTGCTCCGGGAGGCCCCGCCCGCGCGCCCCGCTCTCCTCGGGGCCCCCCATGCCGCCCTCGGCCCCCTTCCTCGCTCGCTCTCTCTCTCCCTCACCCTCTCACCTCGACTGGCCCCTCACCGGAGACCTCCCTCCCCTCTGCGCATGCGCGGGGGGACGCCATCTTGCCCGGAGCCCCTCCTCACGTGACCTGCCCGCAGCCCGCTCTGCCTCACGTGACTCCAGCCCCTGCTGATGTCAAACTGTGTTTACAGCCTTCCCTCACTTATTGCGGGGCTTGCGGTCCAGGGCTGGACAAACCGCGAAGTAGGGATGCTCTCTTTATTTAGTTTTTTTTATTTACTATATATTTCTTTTTTATTTCATTTAAATTTAGTACATTTAAATTTATTTAGTATATTTAAATATTATATTTAATATTTCGTATATCTATATATATATATATAAAGGAAGAGTCGTCATGGAACGACCGTCCCAAACAGAGAAACCTTACAACGCAGAGACACCAAACTTGCCAACAGAAATAGGCCTCAAGCCAGGTATGTTTGTAGCAAAGAAACTTTCCCCCAAAACCTAAAGGCCCCCAAAAAACAATGATACCAAAAAACCCTCCATTTCCCAGCATCCTCCGGGGCTGCCAACGACTCTCCCAGCCTCTACATTCTGACAACATGATTGGCTGCCAATAAGGGCGGATTTGCATAACTCCTTTACTGGCCAGCCAACATGAACATTCCGACCCATAATAAACTGTCAGAGGACGATCAGGCAAAGGGTTGAGGCACAATCTTTTGACCCACCACCTGGCCATGGCTGGAGTGAGGGGGACAGCCCTTAAATGGCTGAGCTCCTTCCTCCACCAGCGGTCTCAGCGTGTGAGGAGGGGCGAGGTGGTCTCCCAGGGCTCTCCACTACTCAGTGGGGTCCCCGAGGGGGCCATTCTCTCCCCTCTGTTATTTAACATCTACATGCAGCCGCTTGCACAGCTGGTGCGGAGTTATGGGCTGGAGTGTCACCAGTACGCTGACGACACCCAGCTCATTCTGAGGATGGAGGGCAGGCCGGGTTCTGTCCCCGATAATTTCCAACACTGCCTCGAAGCCGTTACTGGATGGCTGCGAGCCAGTAGGTTGAGGGTGAATCCGGCGAAGACGGAGATCTTGTGGCTGGGTCGCCCGGGTGATGTTAATGTCCAGCTTCCGAGCCTGGACGGTGCGGTGTTATGCCCATCGCCTTCCGTAAAGAGCCTGGGGTCCATTTGGACTCCCAGCTGACCATGGAGGCCCAGGTCTCTGCGGTCAGCAAGATCGCTTTTTTCATCTGCGACAGGCAAGGAGGCTGGCCCCCTATCTCTCCCGAACGATCTGGCCACGGTGATCCAAGCCACAGTCATCTCAAGGCTGGATTACTGCAACGCGCTCACGTTGGCCTTCCTCTGTCGGTGACCCGGAAGCTCAGGCTAGTGCAGAACACTGCCGCCCGGCTCCTGTCTGGCACGCCAGCTGGCGCCCACATAACACCTGTTTTGCAGGATCTGCACTGGCTGCCAATTGAGCACCGGATCACCTTCAAAGTGTTGGTCCTCACCTTTAAGGCCTTACACGGCCTGGGGCCAGCGTATTTGAGGGACCGTCTCACCCCATATTGCCCTCCGAGATCACTTCGGTCTGAGGACTCCAATCTCCTGGAGATACCTTCAGCTAAACTCGCAAGGCTGACTGCTACCCGCCGGAGGGCGTTCTCTGTCATAGCACCTACGCTGTGGAACGCCCTCCCGGCCGGAACTCGGGCTATGAAGGACTTGCTCCCGTTTAGATGAGCCTGTAAAACATACCTGTTTAAGCAGGCCTTTGGTGAGTAAGTCCTGCCCATGCCCCGCCATCTATTCGTTCTTCTGAGGATGATGTGCTGTTCATTGTTTTAACAGTGTTATTAATTACTGTACTGCTGTTGTTTTTAATTGTTTTTAACTGCTTATTGCCTGTATTTTACTGTGCCCTTCGGCTCCTGTAAGCCGCCACTTGAGCCTCAGGAGTCGGGCGGCATAGAAGCCCAATAATAAATAAATAAATAAAATAAAATATTATATTTAATATTTCGTATATCTATATCAGTGTTTTTCAACCTTTTTTGAGCCGCGGCACATTTTTTACATTTCCAAAATCCTGGGGCACACCACCAACCAAAATGACACAAAATGACACTCTTAACACAGTAATACATAGAGTTAATATGTTTTTAAATGTATTTATACACTCAGTGTGAAACCTGGGCCTGTTTCGATGAACACAACATAGATATCCTGGCAGGAATGGCAGAAAGACACACACACACAAAGGTCTTGCTGAACAGCTGGGAGTTATAGTTCACCCGCATTCAAAGAGCACTCTGAATTCCACCAGTGATGGAATGGAATCAATCTTCGCACACAGAACTCCCATAACCAAGAGAAAACACTATAAGAGTTTGGTGGATATTGATCTTGAGTTTTGAAGTTGTAGTTCACCTACACCCAGAGAGCACTGTGGACTCAAACAATGTTATGTTATTGTTTATTTTTTATGTTCGGCAGGAGGGGGAAGAAAGGGTATTGGAGGTTCCAATTTCCCACGGCACACCTGATGATCACTCACGGCACACCAGTGTGCCACGGCACACTGGTTGAGAAACACTGATCTATATATATATAAAGGAAGAGTCATCATGGAAAGACCGTCCCAAACAGAGAAACCTTACAACGCAGAGACACCAAAATTGCCAACAGAAATAGGCCTCAGACAAGGTAGGTTTGTAGCACAGAAACTTTCCCCCAAAACCTAAACGGCCCCCAAAACAACGAGTTTAAAAAAACCTACATTTCCCAGCATCCTCCTGGGCTGCCAACGACTCTCCCAGCATCTACATTCTGACAACATGATTGGCTGCCAATAAGGGCGGATTTGCATAACTGCTGTACTGGCCAGCCAACATGAACATTCGACCCATAATAAACTGTCAGAGGAGGATAAGGCAAAGGGCTGAGGCACAAACACCCAATTCACTTGCCACAGAAAATTTACACCCTACAAATCACAGACCACGCCCAAAATTGACAGTAAGGCTTCATTAATTTAATTTCCCTGACTAGGCCTCACTTAATGGAATAATAATACTTTAATATTTGTGAGTCGCCCTCCACCAGTGGTGCTCCGGGCAACTTACATCATTTAAAAACCCTAAAAACAGCAATGTACAGCAGTTTAAAACAGATACATGTCTGAGGAAAGGCTCAGACATTCAGAGGTACCGATCAGGCCCCAAACGCTAGGCGGAAGAGCCAGGTCTTTAGGTCTGACCGGAATCTAGTTAGGTCAGAGTGGCTCTGAGGGCAGGTGGCAATGAGTTCCAGATCCTGGGGCCGCCACGGAAAAGGCTCTTCGCTGGGTTTCCATCAGCCGAGCCTCTCGCACCCCAGGGATGGTCATGCGATCGCCATTTATGGCACGTGCTGGCCTCACGCTGCGTTGGACCGTCAGCCGGTCACTCAAGTAGGCTGGCCCAATATTGTGCCGAGCTTTAAAGGTGAGCACCAGGAGTTTGTAGAGCACTCTGAACTCTAAGGGCAGCCAGTGGAGATCTTTTAAAATAGGAGAAATGTGGTCCCTCACTGATGACCCAGAGATGAGTCTGGCCGCTGCGTTGTGGATGAGTTTCAGCCTCTTGGTTGTGGAGAGGGGGGAGGCCCATATAGGCGTTGCAATAATCAAGACGCGAGACAACGGTGGCATGTACCACGGTTCTCAGCGCCTCAGATGGTAGGTAGGGGGCCAGCCGTCGGGCCCTACGGAGATGGAAAAGGCGCCTTTTGCTGCCGCCTGGATCTGGGCCTCCATCGTTAGTTTTTCGTCCAGGATCACTCCCAGGCTTTTCACTGCCGGAGCCGGGGATAAGGGCTCGCCCTCAAAGGGTGGCAGTGATGGGTGAGAGGCGGGTCGGCCAGGCCAGAGGATCTCCGTTTTGGCTGGGTTGATTTTGAGTCTATGTGCTCTGAGCCAGCTCGTCACCGCTCTCAATCCTTGGCTGAAACTGTCCGGCACCGACGATGACCCTGGGTCAAGCTTCAGGAGCAGCTGTGTATCGTCCGCATATTGGTAGCAGGAGAACCCATAGCTCCTGGCAATGCTAGCCAGAGGCTGGACGTAGATGTTGAAGAGGGTGGGAGATAGGATGGCACCCTGGGGACTCCACATTCCATTCGCTTTTCCTAGAGACTTGACCCTGCCACTCGACCCGCTGCGAGCGGCCTCGCAGGAACGATTCCAGCCAGGTCAAAGCCTTGTCTTGGATCCCAGAGGCAGCCAGGCGGTCGAGGAGCAAGTCGTGATCAACGGTGTCAAAAGCCGCGGTTAGGTCCAGAAGGACTAGGACTGCCGAGCCTCCCGGTCCAGTTGACGGCGGATGTCGTCAGTGATCGCTACGAGGACGGATTCCACTCCGTGACCTGCGCGGAAACCCGACTGGGACGGGTCTAGGCCCCGGATCGATCTAGGAAGTCCCGTATTGGCTTTCTACCGCTCGCTCTAAGAGCTTACCCAGAAAGGGTAGGTTGGCAACCGGTCGGTAGCTTGCTGGGTCATCGGGGTCGAGGTTCGTCTTTTTCAAGAGGGGCTGACTCTGGCCTCTTTCAGGGAGTTCGGAAAGGTGCCTGTCTCTAGGGAGAGATTTTACCAAGTCCCTCAGGGCGCCCGACATGATGTCAATATTGGACTTAATTAGGTGTGATGGGCAGGGGTCCGTTGGGCAGGTCGTCGCTCTTGCCCCGGTCACCAGCCTTCTCACCTCCTCCGTTGTTAGTGGGCTGAATTCTGAGAGACGGTGTTCATTTGTCCGGGTGGGGTACTGGGACCTCGTGTCCCCCTCCTCGGGAAGCAGCGGCAAGTCAAGTCGAAGTGCCGCGATTTTTCCGAAGAAGTACTCCTGGAGGTCATCTGCAGTTATCGCCGAGTTGTCGAATGCTGTTAACGCTCTGAATTGATAGTAAGGCTTCATTAACTTGATTCTCCCGACTACGCCTCAGCTCATTGGACATTGTGTATGGCCTGAATTGACAGTAAGGCTTCATTAACTTGCTGTTCCTGACTAGGCCTCAGCTCATGGGACATTGTGTATGGCCTGAATTTACAGTAACCTACCTTGGCACACAGAGCCCCTATGACCCACGCTACATTCTACTACAGTTTGGAGGAGGGTGGACCATGGATTATGGGACTTGAAGTACCTCCATGGATTATGGGATTTGTACTACTTCACAACCCATCATTCCCCACAAACCACTGTGGCCCAGAACCAAGACCGATAAAGACCAAACTTGACACACAGTGCCCCCCATGACCCACACTCCATCCGACACAGCCACAACGACACAGCCATGGCCCCAACAACACCATAACTAACAACAATTCCAACCCTTACATACTCAGACTTTCTCGCATCTCCTAAATAGGGCACAGCAACGCGTGCCGGGTACAGCTAGTTTAGTATATAGTTTGTTTATTTCTTTATTGCTGAAGAAGCCGGGTTTAGATCCTACGGTCCCCTCCAATTTTCGCCCAGTTTCGAACCTTTCATTCCTGGGCAAGGCAAATGAGAGGGCAGCAGTGGAGCAGTTGCAGTCCTTCCTAGATTTATTTATTTATTTATTCTTTCGGCTTCTAGACCGGTCCCTCTAGAAGCTCGGAGCGGTTTACAACAGGTAAAAAACAGGCGTAGAACTGACATTATAGAACAACGGTGTAAAAGCAGATAAGCAATGATTTAATCTAAAACATTACTAGCGCTAAAATAATTCTAAAAGTAAGCTAAACTACATAGAAAGCATAACAGTTACTCAACTGGAAAAGCCAGGCGAAAAGAGCCGTCTTGCAGGCTCGGCGAAAAGAGGACAGTTCCCTGATACCTCTGACTTCCTCAGGTAGGGCATTCCATAAGGTTGGTGCCACCACCGAGAATGCTCTTTGTCTTGTTGAGGACAGGTGGAGCTGCCGGATGGAGGGGACGTTGAGAAGATTTTGTACACCGGAGAATAGGGATCTCTGGGGACAATACGGTGAAAGGCGGTCCCTCAAGTACACTGACCCAAGACCATACAAGGCCTTAAAGGTTAACACCAATACCTTGAAGGAGATCCGGTGCTCGATGGGCAGCCAGTGCAGTTGCCGCAATATTGGTGTAATATGGCATCTCGCCGGTGCATTCTGCACTAACTTGAGCTTCGAATCATCCCCAAGGGTAGGCCGATGTAAAGGGCGTTACAGTAATCCAGTCTTGAGATGACCGTCGCCTGGATCACCGTGGACAGGTCGTTCACTGAGAGGTAGGGTGCCAGCCACCTAGCCTGGCGCAGATGGAAAAATGCGACTTTGCAGGCCGTGGAGACCTGAGTCTCCATGGACAGCAGTGGATCCAATTGGACTCCCAAGCTCTTACTAGCGATGACGGGCATAGAGCCTCCCCATCCAGTGTAGGCAACTGGCACTCCCCCCCCCCCCCACCCGGATGGCCCAGCCACAAGATCTCCGTCTTCGAGGATTCACCTTCAATCGGCTGGATCGTAGCCATCCAGTCACGGCTTCAAGGCATAGATGGAAAGAATCGGTACGGAGTCTGGCCGGCCCTCCATCTCAGCACCAGCTGGGTGTCATCAGCGTACTGGTGACACTCCAGCCCAAAGCTGCGCACCAACTGGGCCAGGGACGCATGTAGATGTTAAATAACAGAGGGAGAGGATCGCTCCCTGGGGGAACCCCACAATTTAATGGGAGTCTCCCAGAGATGACCCCCCCCCTCGCCACCCGTTGTCCCCGATCCCGAAGAAAGGAGGAGACCCATTTAGGGGCCGTCTCCCTCACCCCTGAAGCGGTTAAGCGGTGGATCAGCAATGCGTGGTCTACAGTATCAAAAGCTGCCGTGAGATCTAATAACACGAGCAGCGCTGATCCACCCTGGTCCAAGTGGCAGCGCAGCTGGTCTGTGATGGAGACCAGTACAGTCTCCGTCCCATGCCCCAAACGGAAACCGGACTGGAAGGGGGTCTAAGCCAGCTGTGTCATCTAAGAACTGCTGCAGCTGTCCCGCTACTGCCCTCTCAATTACCTTGCCCAGAAACGACAGATTCGAAACCGGGCGGTAACTGGAGGGGGCCGAGCGATCTAAGTTCGGCTTCTTCAGTAGCGGGCTCACCTTCGCCTCTTTCAAAGCCTCTGGGGAAACTCCTTGCTCAAGGGAGCAGTTGGCTATGTTCTGCAGAGGGCCTCGTAACCTCTCCCAGCAAGATCTAATTAGCCAGGAGGGGCACGGGTCGAGGGTGCAGGTAGTAGGTCTGGCTGCAGCTATGATCTTATCAACAGCCTCTACGTCCAGCAGGTGGAAACAATCGAAGGTGGGCCCCCCAAGTGGCATCGGAGTCTCGAGTTCCTTTACTGAATCAATTGTGGCCGGGAGGTCCCGGCGAAACAACAAGATCTTGTCTGCAAAAATAGTTCTGAAAAGCCTCATTTGGGACGGTTGGGACCGTTGTTAAGGACCGAATGATCTTGAACAATTGTGCTGGGCGTGAGCTGGCAGACTCTAACAAGATGACACAACTTGGTTAGACCCCTTCCAGTCCGGCTTCCGTTCGGGGCACGGGACGGAGACGGTCCTGGTCTCCATCACAGATAAGCTGCGGTGCCAGCTCGATCAGGGCGGATCGGCGCTGCTCGTGTTATTGGACCTCACGGCAGCTTTCGATACAGTCGATTACAATCTTTTGACCCACTGCCTTGCCGGGGCCAGAGTGAGGGGGACAGCCTTGAATTGGCTGTCCTCCTTCCTCCAGAACCGGTCACAGCGAGTGAGGAGGGGCGAGGTGGTCTCTGGGGGCTCCCCCTTAGTTTGTGGGGTCCCCCAGGGAGTCATACTCTCCCCTCTATTATTTAACATCTCTACACGTCTATTTGCTCAGCTGGTGCATAACTTTGGGTTGGAATGTCACCAGTATGCTGATGACACCCAGCTCATTCTGAGGATGGAGGGCAGGCCCGAAACCGTACCCGATAATTTCTATCTCTGCCTCGAAGCCGTTACTGGATGGCTGCGAGCCAGTAGGTTGAGGGTGAATCCAGCGAAGACGGAGATCCTCTGGCTGGGTCGTCCAGGCGGTAGGGATGGCCAGCTTCCAACCCTGGACGGCGTGGCGCTATGCCCGTCGTCTTCAGTAAAGGGCCTTGGAGTTCTTCTTGACCCTTTGCTGACAATGGAGGCGCAAATCTCCGCTGTCAGCAGAGTGGCGTTTTCCCATCTTCATCAGGCTAGGAGGCTGGCCCCTTACTTGTCTCGGCACGACTTGGCCATGGTGATCCAAGCCACAGTCATCTCAAGGTTAGACTACTGTAACGCTCTCTACATTGGCCTGCCTCTGTCGGTGACCCGGAAACTCAAGCTGGTGCAGAACGCCGCAGCTCGGTTGCTTGCAGGAGCTCCTGCGAGCTGCCACATTACACCAATTCTGCGGGAACTGCACTGGCTTCCTATTGAGTACCGGATCACCTTCAAAGTGTTCGTCTTGACTTTTAAGGCCTTGTATGGTCTGGGGCCAGTGTACCTGAGGGACCGCCTAACCCCATACCGTCCCATGAGAACACTTACATCTGAAGAGAGGAACCTTCTAGCCATGCCCAATGTCACACAATACCACCTAACTTCAACACGGAGAAGGGCGTTCTCCATCATCGCCCCAGTTCTCTGGAACGCACTACCCCTGGGGGTTCAGGCCTTACATAACCTGGTGGCCTTTCGGAAGGCCTGCAAGTCGGCCCTATTCCAGCAGGCCTTTGAGTTGTAATGTGCTATCCCCTAGGACTTGTGTTATCTCTTAGGAATTATTTTATCCTTGTGGTTTTATTGCTGTTGTAGATTTGTTGTTTTATTGTGGTGCTTGATGTAAGCCACCCCGAGCCGGCTGGGAGTGGCGGCCAAAAAATCTAACAAATGATAATAATAATAATAATATATTTTAAATTAATATTTTTAAAAAACCGCAAAACAATGAAAAGACCGCGATAAGTATTTTAAATTAATTTTTTTTAAACCCGCGAAACAGTGAAGATACCGTGGGTGATTATGGCCAATGTTTTTATGGACTGAACATTGTTTTAATCCAGAGTGAATGTGTATGGTGCTAATGTAGTTGTATTTTAATGTATTTTTAATGTATTTTAATTGTTGAAGTGTTTTGGGGTTTATATTGTTATTATGTGGGCATCGGTGTGCCGTACTGTAAGCCGCTCTGAGTCCCCTCCCTCGGGGTTGAGAAGAGCGGGTAAAACCCGAAATAAATAAATAAATATTTTAAATTAATATTTTAAAAATCTGCAAAACAGTGAAAATACCACGATATATATTTTTATTTAATATTTTTTAAAACCTACGAAACAGTGAAAACATTGTGATATATTGCGGCAACAGTTCTTAAATGACACAGCTGGACTTGATCCTTTCCAGTCTGGCTTCCATATTGGGCATGAGATGGAGACCGTGCTTGTCTCCATTACAGACCAACTTCGCTGCCAGTTGGACCATGGTGGGTCAGCGCTGCTGGTATTGTTAGATCTCACGGCAGTCTTTGACACGGTCGATCACGCGTTACTGACCCACCGTTTAGCCGCGACGGGAGTTAGAGGGACTGCCTTTAAATGGGTGGCCTCTTTTCTTCAAGACCGGGGACAACATGTAGAGAGGGGAGGGGTGGTTTCTGGGAGGCTCTCATTAAGTTGTGGGGTTCCCCAGGGAGCTATCCTCTCCCCTTTATTGTTTAATATCTATATCTATATGCGTCCACTCACCCGACTGGTTCGCTATTTTGGTCTGGATTGTCATCAGTACAGTGATGACACCCAGCTGGTGCTGAGAATGGATGGCAGGCCGGACACCGTACCCGGTGTTTCCATCAATGCCTCGGCCGTGACTGGATGGCTGCGTTTTAGCCGGTTGAAGGTGAATCCATCGAAGACGGAGATCCTATGGCTGGGTCGTCCTAGTGTTGGTGAGTGCCGGTTGCCTACCCTGGATGGCGAGCGGTTAAGCCCATCGCCTTTGGTAAAAAGCCTGGGTGTCCAACTAGACCCACTGCTATCGATGGAGACTCAGGTCTCCGCAGTTAGCAGGTCTACATTCTTCCATCTCCGACAGGCTAGGCGACTGGCCCCTTTCCTATCCAGGAATGACCTAGCCACGGTAATCCAGGCGATAAATAAATAAATTTTAAATTGATATTTTTTTAAAACCCACAAAACAGTGAAAATACCACGATAAATATTTTAAATTAATATTTTAAACCCGCAAAACAGTGAAATACCACGATATATATTTTAAATTAATATTTTTTAAAACCCGAGAATCAGTGAAAATCCCGCAATATATATTTTGAATTAATATTTTTTAAAAACCCGCAAAAGAGTGAAAATACCACGATAAGTATTTTATATTAATATTTTCAAAAATTCACGAAATGGTGAAAATACCGCGATAAGAATTTTAAATTATTATTTTTTAAATCTGTGAAACAGTGAAAATATTGCAATATATATTTTTGATTGATATTTTAAAAAGCCTGCGAAACAGTGAGTCCGTTAAACATGAACCGCGAAGGAACACTTACTTCTCTGTGGTGCCTTCTGTCCTTTCGTGTTCTCTTTCCTCCTCTCTCTTTTCTTTCCTTCTCTTGTCTTTCTTCACTATTGTTCCCTTCCCATCCTTTCCCTTCATCTCCTTCCTTTTCCTTTCTCTCTCTCTTCTATCCTTTTTCCTTTTGAAAAACCCAAACAACTATGGATCTGGACCAAACTTGGCACAAATACTCAATATGCCCCAATGTGAACACTGGTGGAGTTTGGGGAAAACAGACCTTGACATTTGGGAGTTGTAGATACTGGGATTTATAGTCCGCCTAGGCGCCTACAATCAAAGACCATTCAGAACCCCACCAACAATAGCATTGGGCCAAACCTCCCACACAGAGCCCCTATGACCAACAGAAAACACTTTGTTTTCTTATGGCCTTTGGTGACCCCTCCGTCACCCACTCATGACCCCCCAGGGGTCCCGACCCCCAGGTTGAGAAACACTGCCGTGGCGCCTTCTGTCCTTCCACGTTCTCTTTCTTCCTATTTATTATTCACTGTACATAATACAAAGGTACAGGAATACCATTGAATATTGATATCTCAGTATAACCAAGTAGTTTCAAGAGTCTCATACTGTTTTTAGGGCATGCAGAACTTAAATACTTCCTTTCCCTGCCCAGCACATCCTGCAGGGGGCGCCACCATCCCATGGCTGGGGGCATTTGCTCATTTGGTTGCCAGCTGATTGCCTTGCCAAGGATTCCAAATATCCCACTAGTTAATTGAGTTCTCCTTTCTGTTATCTGCTAAGATAACACCTAGAGAGGGAACCCTTTAGATCAATTCTTCCATGGATATAGAATCCTATTTTGGAAGAGATCCCCCCCAAAGGCCATCCAGTCTAACCCTTCTGTCAGGCAGGAAGGCACCATCAAAGCCCTCCTGACAGATGGCCATCCAGTCTGAATCATAGAATACTGTGAAGAGACCCCAATGTTTATTTTGTCCAACCTTTTTATGTGATGCAGGAAGACACCATCAAAGCCCTCCCGACAGATGCCCATCCAGTCTGAATCATAGAATCCAAGAGTTTGAAGAGACCCCAAAGTCTATTGTGTCCAACACTATTATGTGATGCAGGAAAACACCATCAAACCCCTCCCGACAGATGGCCATACAACTTATTACCAATATTGCAGTCAATTGCTGTGGGGATGTCCTGAGTTGAAAAAAAATTAGCAAGACCTGTATGCCAATTGTTTTAATGTTGTCATATTGTTACTCCTCTATATTGTTTTATAATAGCTAACGGAGTGCAACAAGGTTGTGTTCTTGCGCCAACCCTATTTACAATCTTCTTCAACATGATGCTCCAAAGGGCTAAGGCAGATCTCGAAGAAGAAGACGGCATATACGCTATCGTACTGATGGTAGCTTGTTCAACTTAAGCTGTCTGAGGGCTCGCACTAAGACTCTAAACTATCTAGTCTGTGAGCTACTTTTTGCTGATGCTGCTGCGCTTGTCGCCCATTCAGAAGCAGCCCTGCAACGCCTCACATCCTGCTTTGCAACAGCTGCAGAGCTGTTTGGGCTGGAAGTCAGCCTGAAGGAAACAGAAGTCCTCTACCAGCCCGCACCACAGGAAGAACACCACCATCCCCACGTCAGCATAGGCACATCTGTGCTTAAGTCCGCTCAGCAGTTCACCTACCAGGGAAGTATCATCTCTTCAGACACCAAGATAGACAAAGAGATAGATCACAGATTAGCAAAGGCATATCGTGCATTTAGAAGGCTTCACAAGAGAGTCTGGAGCAACAAGCACCTGAGGCAAAACACCAAAACCAGTGTGTACAGAGCTATCGTACTGTCTATTCTCCTATATGGGTCTGAAACATGGGTCACCTATCGCCAGGACCTACGACGCCTCGAATGCTTCCATCAGCGCTGTCTTCGCACAATCCTAATTATACACTGGACTGACTATGTGACTAATGTTGCTGTCCTTGATCAAGCAGGGATCACCAGTGTTGAGGCCATGCTATTGAGAACACAGCTGCGCTGGGCAGGGCACGTCTCTAGGATGGAGGACCACCACCTCCCAAAGATACTACTCTACGGTGAACTCGCCATGGGTCAGCACAAGAGAGGTGCCCCTCAAAAGAGATATAAGGACTCCCTAAAACAACATCTCAGGCTCAGCCAGATTGATCACCAACAATGGTCCACCCTGGTCTCACATCGGAAGGCATGGAGACGCACTATCCACAATGCTGCGGCCTCTTTCGAGAAGACACGCCGAACGGGTCTCAAAGAGAAACGATAACGCAGAAAGAACCACAACTTGGAAACAACATCACCCAAGGAGACCTTCTGCTGTGCTTTCTGCAACTGGACTTGCCTAGCTCAGATTGGCCTTTTTAGCCATCAACACGCTTAAAGGAAACCATGTGATGAGTCCTTCCTAAGAATCTTCGTTCGCGAAGTAATGCCGAGAGATAGTGTTTTCCATTGTTGCCTTTTTTGTGTTTTGTGTTATATTGCTGCTCTTTTACATACTGCATTTATTTATGTGAATGACCTATGGCTTAAGACAATACAGGGATTCAAAAAAATTCTGTATCGGTAGTTACTGAAAAGGACATTCAAGTGCCACCTCGGAGTTGGTTGAGGTAGGCAGGATTTCCCTGGGTACTGGTTGTGGGGGGTCGGGAGCAGGTCAGGGTTTTGCCCTCCCTTCTGCTCGAGATCCCCATGTACAACTGGTGGGCCACTGTGTGATACAGAATGCTGGACTAGATGGGCTGAGGTCCGATTCAGCATGGCTCTTCTTATGTTCTTATGTTCTGTGCGGCTATGGCTTTTTGTCGCTATCCTTCTTCCAGTCCCAGCTTGCAGCCAGCAATGTCCTTGAAAGAGTGCTGGGGCCGTCAAAGGGCTGGCCTAGCTGTCCCTCCAACTGTGCAGGGCTCCAACTGGACTTTCCAAATATTGACTCATTCAAGGTTAGGGCCAAAGTCCAGCTAGAAACCCCAAAGGCCAAAGCGAGTGCCCATTGCCTGCCAGGAGTCCATCCAAACGTCTCAGTGTGTCCTGAGATGCCCATGAGGGCCAACCCTTGTACACACAAACACACGCCAAGGGTGTGCAGAAGGAATCAAGGATCCGTTTTGTGCCTTTTAATAGAATCCTAGAGTTGGAAGATATTGACAAGCTGGAAGCTGTACAGAGGAGGGCGATTGAAATGATCAAGGGTCTGGAGAACAAGCCCTATGAGGAGCGGCTTAAAGAGCTGGGCATGTTTACTCTGAAGAAGAGAAGGCTGAGAGGAGACATGATAGCCATGTATAAGTATGTGAGAGGAAGGGAGTAAGCTTGTTTTCTGCTGCCCTGGAGACTAGGAGGGGAACAATGGCTTCAAACTACAAGAAAGGAGATCCCACCTGACCATTAGGAAGAACTTCCTGACTGTGAGAGCTGTTCACAAGTGGAACTCTCTGCCCCGGAGTGTGGTAGAGGCTCCTTCTTTGGAAGCTTATAAACAGAGACTGGGTAGCCATCTGTCGGGGATGCTTTGAATACAATTTTCCTGCTTCTTGGCAGAATGGGGTTGGACTGGATGGCCCACGAAGTTCTCTTCCAACTCTATGATTCTATGAATCTATCATGCTCTTTGATTGTAGGTGAACTATAAATCTCAGCAACAACTCCCAAATGTCAAGGTCTATTTTTAATCAAACATTTGGGCATATTGAGTATTTGTGCCAAAGTTTGGTCCAGATCCATAGTTGTTTGGGTTTACAGGGCTCTCTGGATGGAGGTGAACTACAACTCCAAAACTCAAGGTCAATAACCACCAAACCCTTCCAGTATTTTCTGTTCGTCACGGGAGTTCTGTGTGCCAAGTTTGGTTCAATTCCATTGTCGGTGGAGTTCTGAATACTCTTTGATTGTAGGTGAACTATAAATCCCAGAAACTACAACTCCCAAATGTCAAGGTCTATTCTTTTTCCTCAAAGTCCACCAGTGTTCTCATTTGGGCATATTGAGTATTTGTGCCATGTTTGGTGCAGATCCATAGTTGTTTGGGTTCACAGTGCTTTCTGGATGGAGGTGAACTACAACTCTAAAACTCAAGTTCAATAACCACCAAACCCTTCCAGTATTTTCTGTTCGTCATGGGAGTTCTGTGTGCCAAGTTTGGTCCAATTCCATTGTTGGTGGAGTTCTGAATACTCTTTGATTGTAGGCGATCTATAAATCCCAGAAACTACAACTCCCAAAGGTCAAGGTCTATTCTTTTTCCTCAAAGTCCACCAGTGTTCTCATTTGGGCATATTGAGTATTTGTGCCATGTTTGGTGCAGATCCATAGTTGTTTGGGTTCACAGTGCTTTCTGGATGGAGGTGAACTACAACTCTAAAACTCAAGTTCAATAACCACCAAACCCTTCCAGTATTTTCTGTTCGTCATGGGAGTTCTGTGTGCCAAGTTTGGTCCAATTCCATTGTTGGTGGAGTTCTGAATACTCTTTGATTGTAGGTGAACTATAAATCCCAGCAACTACAACTCCCAAATGTCAAGGTCTATTTTTTTTCTCAAACCCTTCCAGTATTTTCTGTTCGTCACGGGAGTTCTGTGTGCCAAGTTTGGTTCAATTTCATCATCGGAGTTCTGAATACTCTTTGATTGTAGGTGAACTATAAATCCCAGAAACTACCACTCCCAAATAGCAAGATGAATTTCCCCTCAACCCCACCAGTATTCAGATTTGGGCGTATGGGGTATTTGTGCCAAATGTGGTCCAGTGAATGAAAATGCATCCTGCATATCAGATATTTACATCACGATTCATAACAGTAGCAAAATGACAAGTTATGAAGTAGCAACGAAAATAATGTTATGGTTGGGGGTCACCACAACAGGAGGAACTGTATGAAGGGGTCGCGGCATTAGGAAGGTTGAGAAACATCTCAGGCTTTGTGGGATGCGCTCCCCCGCCACACATGTATGTAGCGTGGCCCGGGGCATCCATGCAAAGCGGCACGTCTCCGCCTGGCAGTGCCAACGCTGGGCATGGCTTGCCCCATTCAGGCAGAAAGAAAGGAACAAGCCAGCCATTCAACAGCCTTGGATTGGAAGAGATGGATAGAGAGACAAGAAAGACACCCTGGAAGCAGGAAGAATGGCAGCCGAGCCGGAAAGGCCCGGGACCGCGTCCCCCTCCTCCTCATGCCAAGTTTGTAACCACAATAGCTAAAAGGAGACAGAGAAATAATCCCAAATTGGCATCAGCATGAGGCAGCCACTTCGAATAGCAGATGGCACCGGCAGAAAGGGGCACATAGCCCACTAAGACATAGGGACATTGGCCTTGGCTTCTGAAACCTTTGTTTTTGTGCCCTGTGCCCCATAAACTGCACCCTTGTCCTTCAGTCTTGGGGAGATTAGAGGTTAGCTATGTTAATCCTCTAACCTAGAAGCCCTTAACCCAGTGTTTTTCAACCTTTTTTGAGCCACGACACATTTTTTACATTTGCAAAATCCTGGGGCACACCACCAACCAAAATGACACAAAATGACACTCTAACACGGTAATACATATAGTTAATATGTTTTTAAATGTATTTATACACTCAGTGTGAAACCTGGGCCTCTTTCGATGAACACAACATAGATATCCTGGCACAAAACATACTAATACTAACCCAAGAAGGGACCATCAGTCAAAGAATTGATTTTGTCATTTGGGAGTTGTAGTTCCCAACTGCTGTTATAGTTCACCCGCAGTCAAAGAGCATTCTGAACTCCACCAATGATGGAATGGAATCAAACTTCCCACACAGAGCTGCCATAACCAAGAGAAAATACTATAAGAGTTTGGTGGGCATTGGCCTTGAGTTTTGGAGTTGTAGTTCACCTATATCCAGAGAGCACTGTGGAATCAAACAATGTTGGATCAGGACCAAACTTGGTATGAATACTCAATATGCCCAAATGTGAACACAGATGGAGTTTGGGGGAAATAGACCTTGACATTTGGGAGTTATAGTTTCCACATAATCAAAGAGCATCCTGAACTCTTGCAACAATGGAATTGAACCAAACTTGTCATATTAAACTCTCATTACCAACAGAAAGTGCTGAGAGAGAGAGAGAGAGAGAGAGCAAGAGAGAGCAAGAGAGAGAGAGAGAGATGTCCGCTTGGCATGGACTCCCGCAGACTGAGGGAGGATTCAGGTTGGGGCTTGTGCGGCTTTTATTCGGCTGCTCCCGAAGGCAGAAGAGCCAGACCCTGGCCTTGATCCTTCCCTCCCTCCTTTGGCCAAGCAGCCCGCCCCGGTTTGGTCCAAGAGCGCAGGAGTGAGCCTGGGTTGGTGTGGTCTCGTGCTGGGGACCTGGGACCTCCCTCCCACCACCCTCTTCGGACTCTGCCGCTCGGCTCTGGCTGCAGGAATTTTCAGATTTACAGTCTGCCGCTGGGGGAGCCGGGCAGGTCGCCATGGAGACGGCTTCCCCAGGAGCCAGGAGGTCAGGCCAGGCAGAGACCCGCGGGCAAATCAATGGATCAATGCGAGGGCCCCACTGCAGCCCAGAGAGCGAGAGACTTTGCTGGGAGAAGGAGCGAGGAGGGGCATGAGAAAAGGGGAAAGAGGGGCGCGGACCATTCTTTATTTTTGGTCCGTGATCTGCGCCCCTCCTTGGCATGCGCCCCTAGGCCATGGCCTATGTTGGCCTTATGGGTAATCCGGCCATGACATCAAGACCGTTATCAGTTCTGAGTTGTAAATTGGCACGCAACTTATATCATTACACACGTGAAGTTTCAGCGTCCTGTGATAAATAGAAGTGGGTCCGGGGAAATCTTTAATGAAAGGCAAGAAATGGAGACACCGTTCTCATCGCTGGTAAGGACCGAAAATGGGTGGCATCTTGAAGTGTCGATCCCGCAATGGAAATGGAGAAAAGTCCCGAATAGTTATACAGAAACACTGGGAGAACAAGGGAAAGTTCCCATTAAATTAAAAGAGGGCTCAGTAAGAGACGGAGGAGACCAGTTTAGGGTTTTAAATATGGATGGGGCATTCTCTCGATGTCTTGATGGCGCGGAAGAGGCTTTTGTGGGAGTGTGGGACCGCCCTGGGCGGCGTGGCGAGGCAATCCAAAGTGATTCCTATCTCTTTTCTCGGCACTTGATGAAGATCTCCTCGAAATGCGCTGTGTTTCACTTCCAAAGCAGAGAAAGGTTGCCGGCCACCGACCCCGAGGAGTCCAAACTGAAGTCCTTCTGTCCAGACTCCAATCTGCTACAGAGCTGCTTTGGTTCTCCTGTGACTCGATCGGCGGTGCAGATTCATACACCTGTGATGACAAAGGGGGAGGGCAGCATTACTTCCGCCTGCTCTTCCTTCTGAGAAATAGGGGGGCTGGTGCACTTTGCCTTCAGCATTTCCTCATTGGTGATTTTATTTATTTATTTATTTAATAACCGGAAATGTGGCGCAGCTGGCTAAGTGTCAGCTGCATAAGATCTCTCTGACCAGTAGGTCATGAGTTCGAGGCCTGCCCGGGTCGAGGTGGGTGCTCGACCTTTAAGTGTAGCCTGCTGTCGACCTTTGCAGCCCAAAAGGCAGTTGCATCTGTCAAGTAGGAGATAAAGATACCACATTAAGTGGGGAGGCAAATTTTGACTGAATTATACGGCCATTAAAGAACTCCAGGAACGCTGAGGAATGCGGAAGGAACAAAATGGGACGCTGGGAACGCTGAGAGATGAGGAGTGTGTCAGCTCCCCCTGGTGGCCAGAGTTTGCCTCTGTTTGTCTATATGTTGTGTATGTGGAGAACAGCAGGAATTGTCTGCTAAGTATGTGTTCCTGTAATCCGCTCTGAGTCCCCTTCGGGGTGAGAAGAGCGGAATATAAATAAAGTGTATTATTTATTTATTTACAGTATTTATATTCCGCCCTTCTCACCCCGAAGGGCACCCAGAGCAAGTTATAATATATATATATATATATATATATATATATATACACATACAATATATTATATTATATTATTAGCATAGTACAATATCTGTACTTGACTCAAGGAAGGAGGGTGTGCGGCGCCGCAAGGAGGAGGAGGCGGAGGGAAGCCCCGCCCCCGGAGCCGCTGCCGGCCCCGGGGGCGGTGCGGTAGAGGTTGGTTTGGGGGCGTAATTCCAAAGTGTGGCCTAGGGTGCCAAAAGGGGTTAATCCAGGCCTGCCTTCAACCTGCTGGCTCGCAGCCATCCAGTAACGGCTTCAAGGCACAGATGGAAATTATTGGGTACGGAGTCAGGCCGGCCCTCCATCCTCAGAATGAGCTGTGTGTCGTCAGCGTACTGGTGACACTCAAGCCCAAAGCTACGTACCAGTTGAGCGAGTGGTCGCACGTAGATGTTAAATAACAAGGGAGAGAGAATGGCTCCCTGAGGGACCCCACAAGGTAGGGGGGATCCCTCGGAAGCCAGTCCACCCCTTTTCACTCGCTGCTTCCGATTGTGGAGAAATGAGGACAGCCAATCTAGAGCTGTCCCCCTCACTTCAACCACGGCAAGGCAGTGCGTCAAAAGATCATAATCGACTGTATCAAACGCTGCTGTGAGGTCCAATAACACAAGCAGTGCCGATCCGCCTTGGTCAAGCTGGCAACGTAGCTGATCTGTGATGGAGACCAGAATCGTCTCCGTCCCGTGCCGCGTATATTATTGTTGTTGCCGTGGTTTGAAAGCCACTGGGTCTGGGGGAACTTAAGGGGTCCCCAGTTTGGGCAACGCTAACCAGAGAACCCCACCTGCAGGTGGCGCTGTTGAATTTCAACCCCCGCGCCTCGCAGTGTTTGGAGTCACTCCTGCAGATGCATCTGCACGACTGTGGGTCCAGCCGCTTCTTCCTGTCCAGACAGGGTCTGCAGGCCGGCCTGGGGAGAGAAAGCAGAGTTTCGGATGAAGCAATACTCCTTGGCTCCTAGGAGTCAGACTTGAATGCCTCTATGTTTCACATCCTTCAAAACAGACGAAGAGCCTGGGGCCAAACCCATCCCTTTCCCGGTCCCTCTTGATTTTTGCTCAACACAGAATCAGCTTCTCTGCGAACTGCATTCTCTTCCACTTGAATTAAAGTGAAATTCTAGGTCACCTTTGAGGATATCTCTGGAAACCTATTCCTGTACCAATTGTGCCGGCCTTCTCTTATTCCTTTTTCTGGACAATTCCTTTACCTGATAGCATTCGACCGATAAGGGGTCTTCTTTGACCTGAAAAGCAGAAAAGAGAAGAGGAAAAGGGCTGGTATCTTCTCATCGTTCAGCTGAGATGGAAGGGTCATCGTCGTGGGGGATGGATGCAACAGTGATAACAATGCTTGGCTTAGTTTAACATTTCCCTATATTGTTATCTATATATATAAAATGAGAGCTGTCATGGTGAGTAGCCTATAGACAGCAAAACCGCTGAACCCACAAACACCAAACCAGGCCACAAAAATCCCCACGCAACGAGGTATATTTACCACCAACCCCCCAATAAAACAAAAAGGTAAAAACGCAAAACAACAAGGGGGCTACAACACCCAGAATCCCCAGTGGGAACCACAGACGATGCATGCACGGTACTCATTACCTTGCGCAGAAACCTTCTTCTCCCTCCTCCACCCCGCCATCCAGTAACGGCTTCAAGGCACAGATGGAAATTACTGGGTATGGAGTCAGGCCGGCCCTCCATCCTCAGAATGAGCTGTGTGTCGTCAGCGTACTGGTGACACTCCATCCCAAAGCTACAGTAGGCCTCCCTCCTCCTTTTAGCTCTTCAGCAGCCAACACCATGGCAGAGGAATGGCTGCCTGCTGAAGAGCTAAAAGGAGGAGAGGCCCGCTGTCTTCTGCGAAGCCGGGGCCTCGATTGCTGCTGCGGCCCGGGCTCCGGAGGCCTCCACGGCAGCAATCGAGGCCCCGGCTTCGCAGAAGACAGGAGGCCTCCCTCCTCCTTTTAGCTCTTCAGCAGCCAACGCCAGGGCAGGGGAATGGCTGCCTGCTGAAGAGCTAAAGGAGGAGAGGCCCGCTGTCTTCTGCGGCCGGGCCTCGATTGCTGCCGCGGCCCGGGCTCCAGAGGCCTCCACAGCAGCAATCGAGGCCCCGGCTTCACAGAAGACAGCGAGCCTCCCTCCTCCTTTTAGCTCTTCAGCAGCCAATGCCGCCACAGGGGAATGGCTTGCGGTGGTGCTGCCTGCTGAAGAGCTAAAAGGAGGAGAGGCCCGCTGTCTTCTGCGAAGATGGGCCCTCGATTGTTGCCGCGCCCCGGGCTCCGGAGGCCTTCGGCAGCAATCAAGGCCCCGGCTTAACAGAAGACAGCAAGCCTCCCTCCTCCTTTTAGCTCTTTAGTAGCCAACGCCGCTGCAGGGGAATGGCTGGCGGCGGTGCTGCCTGCTGAAGAGCTAAAAGGAGGAGAGGCCTGCTGTCTCCCTGCGGCCGGGGCCTCGATTGCTGCCGCGACCCCGGCTCCGGAGGCCTCCACAGCAGCAATCGAGGCCCCGGCTTCACAGAAGACAGTGGGCCTCCCTCCTCCTTTTAGCTCTTCAGCAGCCAATGCCGCCGCAGGGGAATGGCCGGCGACAGTGCTGCCTGCTGAAGAACTAAAATGGAGGAGAGGCCCGCTGTCTTCTGCAAAGCCGGGGCTTCGATTGCTGCCGCGGCCCAGGCTCCGGAGGCCTCCGCAGCAGCAATCGAGGCCCCGGCTTCACAGAAGACAGCAGGCCTCCCTCCTCCTTTTAGCTCTTCAGCAGCCAATGCCGCCGCAGGGGAATGGCCGGCGACGGTGCTGCCTGCTGAAGAGCTAAAATGGAGGAGAGGCCCGCTGTCTTCTGCAAAGCCGGGGCCTCGATTGCTACCACAGCCTGGGCTCCGAAGGCCCCCGCGGCAGCAATCGAGGCCCTGGCTTTGGCGAAGATGATGGAAGGAATGAAAGGAGGAAGGGTGGGGAACGTAAGAGAGGAGGGAGGGAAAGAAGGAAGGGAAGAAAGAAGGAAAGAGATACCCAAGGAAGGAAGAAGAGACAGCAGAAAGGACACAAAAATAAAAGGCATGAAAGAGGGAAAGATGGAAGGAAGGCAAAGACAAAAGGAAGAAAAAAGAAAGGAGGGGAAAAGGCAAAGGAATGAAAGAGGAAAGGAGGGAGAAAGGTAAGAGAGGAGGGAAGGAAAGAAGGAAGGAAGGAAGGAAGGAAGGAAGGAAAGAAAAAGGTACCACAGGAAGGAAGAAGAGATTACAAAGCAAAGACAAAGTTAATAAAAGGCTATAAAGGAGGGTGAAGCTGGTGAGGGGAGGAGAAAAATAAAGGAAATAAAGGGAGGAAGAAAACTTAGGGAGGGAAAGAAGGGAAGGAGGAGTGATAGAGAAAAGGAAAGAATAGGGGGAAAGGGGGAAAGAAAAGACGGAAGGAAGGAGGACAGAGAGAAGGAAAGAGCTGAAGGATGAGGGAGACGGGGGAGAGCAAGAACGAAAGACAAGAAGGGATGTTGCTGTTGTTCTTTGCCACAGCAGCGCGTGGTCGGGTACAGCTAGTTGTTGTTGTTGTTGTTGTTATTATTATTCTATATTTATACCCCGCCACCATCTCCCAGAAGGGACTCGGGGCAGCTTACATGAGGCCAAGCCCAACAATACATAGTAAAATAACACAACAGCAAATTAAACAATACAATCACTATAACTTACAATAAGCAATAAGCAACAACAACACAGTTTCAAAGTATTATTGGCTGGACCAGATGTAAATTATATCCTATATGAGGATAGGGTGGTACAGTGGGTTAAACCGCTGAGCTGCTGAACTTGCTGGACAAAAGGTCGCTGATTTGAATCCAGGGCGAGCTTCCACTGTTAGCCCTAGCTTCTGCCAACCTAGCAGTTTGAAAACATGCAAATGTGAGTAGATCAATAGGTACCGCTACAGCGGGAACGTAACGGCGCTCCAGGCAATCATGCCGGCCATATGAACTTGGAAGTGTCTATGGACAATGACAGCTCTTTGGATTAGAAATGCAGATGAGCACCAATCCCCAGAGTCAGATACAGATTTATTTATTTATTGACATCATTTATATTCCACTCTTCTCACCCCGCAGGGGACTCAGGGCGGATCACAATGCACATATACAGGCAAATATTCAATGCCCTTTGACATACAACATATATAGACAGAGACAATTTAACATTCCAGCTTTTCTGGCCACCAGGGGGAGCTGTCGCATTCCTTCATTCCTTTTGTGTGTATTTCCTGGATATTTTATGGCCTCGTAAATCAGTTAAATTAAGCCTCCCCACTCAAGAGGTACCAAAATTTCCTACTTGACAGATGCAACTGTCTTTTGGGTTGCAAAGTTCGACAACGAGCTACACAATTGGTCGAGAGCTCACCCCGACACAGGCAGGCCACGAACTCATGACCTTGTGGTCAGTAGAGATCTTATGCAGCTGATACCCAGCCAGCTGTGCCAATTCCCCGTGTGGGAACAACAGAGACTCAAAGGGTTAAGGCAGACCTGGGCAACCTACGGCCCACGGGCCGAATGCGGCCCGCCAGCCAATTCTGTCCGGCCCGGAGAGAAGGGTGTTGGGGACGGGGCCAAGAGGAAGGGTGCCGCAGACAGCCCACTGCTCTGGAGAACAATCGGAGAAGCGGCGGCTTTGGAGTACCTGCCATCCTGGGAGGCGATCCGGGTTTGCAGCGGGAGCAGTCGGCGACCTGCGGCGGCTGGTCGCCCAGGCGACCCGGAAGACTTGATTGTTTTCTGGGTCGCCAGGGCGATCAGCCGCCTCAGGTCGCCGACTATTCCTGCTGCAGGCCCGGATCGCCTCCCGGGATGGCAGGCACTCCAAAGCTGGGATGGCAGGTACTCCATGGCTGGGGAATGGCTGGGAGCGAAAGCGGGCGGAGGCCTGCAGCCTCCGACAGGGCCGGATTAGCGGCCTGTGCTGCCCGAGGCCGCCCGGTCTAAACGCTGCCCCCCCCCCCGGGGGCAGAGCCTCTTGCGGGGGCGGGGGCGGCGTGATGCACAAGGCGCCGCCGGAAGTCCCGCCCTTAGGGAAACTCACGCGACTTCCCGTGCCCCAACCCCGCGCGGGCGGGGGTGGGGAAAGTCGCGTGAGTCGCCGTGGCGGCGGGACTTCCAGCGGCGCCTTCTCCTTCTCGCCGGTTCCGCCCCCCTCCCTCCACTGAGGGACTGCCTTCTCCCTCAGTGAAGGGAGGGGGGGAACGGCGAGAAGGGAGGCGCCGCTGGAAGTCCCGCCGCTACGGCGACTCACGCGGCTTTCCCCACCGCCGAGGCACGGGCGGCGGGGGCAGCGGCGGGGGAAGTCACGTGAGTTTCCCTAAGGGTGGGACTTCTGGCGGCGCCTTGTGCGTCATGCGGTTCCGCCCCTCCCTTCACTGAAGGGAGGAGGGGCGGAGTCGCTGCCGGCGTGACGCACAAGGCGCCGCCCGGAAGTCCCGCCCTTAGGGAGACTCACGCGACTTCCCCGCCGCCCGCGCAGTACTGGCGCACCTCCTCCCCTCACTGAGGGAAGGAGTGGCGCCCGCCGCGTCAATCGCCCTAGGGGCGGCGGGACTTCCCCCTGGCTCCTTGTCCCGCGGGCAGGCGCCACTCCTTCCTTCACACCTTCATTTAGGGTCTGAAATGCCACCCCCAAAATCCGCCACCCAAGGCCATGGCCTAGTCTGGCTTTATGGGTAATCCGGCCATGGCCTCCGTTCGTCTGGTGCTCTGCTCTGCTGCGGCGGCGGCTGGGTCCGCTTTGTCATCCTCTGGGCTGGGTCCATTGGGCCATTCCATCTTGGGATCCTTGAGGATGTCAGCCTCCATCTTGGTTTGCACCTTGTCTTCTTGAATTTCATTTTATTTTATTTTAGTGGTTTTTATTATTTTAGAATAATTTTATATTAATAATATAATAAATATAATGTTATATTATAATTTCAATATATTATAATGTCTATATATACTATAGTATAATAATTATGATATTAATACTAATAATATATGAATATTTCTTGATATATTAATATTTTAATATTAATGATGTGTAATATATAGTAAATATAGTTAATAAATAAATAAATAATGTAGATTAGAATGTAGTTCAGCCTTTAGGTGCGGCCCTCCATAATATTTTGTGGCTCTCGCGTGGCCCACCCCTGGGTTAAGGCAAGGCAACGCCTCGGGGCTTGAGCAGCCCAGCAGGAAGTGCCCGGATGTGGAAGAGGAGGGGGGAAATTACAGAGGGAAGGAGGAAGGACACTTCCACTTCCGGTCCTGCCTCTTTTCCTCCTTTCCTCCCTCCTCGTCCTTGTCTTGCCTTTTTCAGTTATTGGGAATGGGGAGAGAGTTGGGGATCGTTCCTTTAATTGAAGGGGAAATCCTGGAGGAAAAGCGGGGCGTTGGATAAGAGCATCAGATAAGACAGAGTGTCGGATGAGCGAAGGTCGAATAAGAGAGACTCTACTGTACTAATAAAGGAACGGATGAATAACATGCTGGAGGGCCATTCCCGACCCCTGAGCTCACCTGCAGGCACACTGGGTGTGCTCCAGAAAGGTCAGTCGGTTCAGACGGTGGTTTGGGAAGAGGGTCAGCATCACCTGCAGAAGAGGGAAAAATCAAGAAGACATTTCCGAGCTCTCTCACCCCCGGCTCCTCTCTTTCCCAAAAGGATGCTCCTTGCGGTGCATTACCTCCATAACCAGTTCGCGGGTCTGGGTGGGTATGCATTGCAACGATTCGTCGGCGCAGCAGCCGGCGCAGCGCTTCAAGGCCACGCAGGAGGGCATCACGATGTGGTTGACCATGTATGGGTGCTCCGATGTCACCGACACCATTGCCTCCTTAGGTTGGCAGCTGCTGCGATTGTAGACGTCAAGGAACCGAACCACTAGAGGGAGAAGAGCACCAGGGCCATCAGCTGGTCCAGGGGTGGGCAATTATTTTTTCCAAGGGGCCACACGAGAGCCAAAAAATATTAAGGAGGGCCGCACCTAAAGGCTGAACTACATTCTAATCTACATTATTTATTTGTTTACTATATTTACTATATATTACACATCATTAATATTAACATATTAATATATCAAGAAATATTCATATATTATTAGTATTAATATCATAATTATTATATTATACTATATATATATATAGACACTAGCTGAGCCCGGCACACGTTGTTGTGCCATATGCCATTCTCTGTCTATCTATCTCTATCTCTTTCTGTTTTTCTTTGTCTTTCTATCTCTGTCTGTGTTTGTCTATCTCTCTTTCTATGTCTCGCTCTCTGTGTATCTCTACCTTTCTCTGTATCTGTCTGTCTGTCTGTCTATCGATCTGTCTCTCTATCTGTATGTATCTCTGCCTTTCTCTATGTATTTGTCTCTTTCTGTCTCTCTCTCACTCTGTCTCTGTTTCTTTCCCTATGTCTGTCTGTCTGTCTGTTGCTCTCTGTCTGTCTGTTTTTCTCTCTATTTCTTTCTCTGTGTGCCCCTGTCTGTGTCTTTCTATGTCTCTCTCTCTCTCTATCACTCATTCTCTTTCTCTCTCTCTCTCTCTTTGGCTGTCTCTCTCTCTCTCTCTCTCTCTCTCTCTCTCTCTCTCTCACTGTCTGTGTATCAATCTCCCTATCTCTCTCTCTTTCTGTCTGTCTATCTCTCTGTCTCTCCAGGCCGTGGATGGAGGGAGGGAGGAGGCGGGGCTAAGGAGAAGCCGGCTCGGTTTGTCCTTAGCCCGGCCCCCTCCCTTGCTGCATCCACGGGGCGGCCGCCACTGTTCCGGAACAGCGGCGGCCGTGCCGTGGATGGAGGGAGGGAGGGGGCCGGGCTAAGGAGAAGCCGGCTCGGTTTCTCCAGCCCGGCCCCTCCTTGCTGCATCCACGGGCGGCCGCCACTGTTCCGGAACAGCGCGGCCGTGCCGTGGATGGAGGGAGGGAGGGCCGGGCTAAGGAGAAGCCGGCTCGGATTGTCCTTAGCCCGCCCCCCTCCCTTGCTGCATCACGGGGCGGCCGCCACTGTTCCGGAACAGCGCCGGCCGTGCCGTGGATGGAGGGAGGGAGGGGGCCGGGCTAAGGAGAAGCCGGCTCGGTTTGTCCTTAGCCCGGCCCCCTCCCTGGCTGCATCCACGGGGCAGCCGCCGCTGTTCGGAACAGCGGCGGCCGTGCCGTGGATGGAGGGAGGGGGCCGGGCTAAGGAGAAGCCGGCTCGGTTTGTCCTTAGCCCGGCCCCTCCCTGGCTGCATCCACGTGGCGGCCGCCACTGTTCCGGAACAGCGATGGCCGTGCCGTGGATGGAGGGAGGGAGGAGGAGGGGCTAAGGAGAAGCCGGCTCGGTTTCTCCTTAGCCCGGCCCCTTCCCTCCATCCACGGCGCCCCCGCCGCTGTTCCTGAGGAGGAGGAGGCGAGGGTGAGTGTTGGCTGCCATGCGCGAACGTTCTAAGCGTTCGCGCTGGCAGCGAAGAGGCCGGGATGGGAATTCCCTTGGCGGTTTTTGGGGCTGGTTTTTGGGGTGTTGGGAGGTACCTAGGGTCTGTTTTTTGGGCCCTGTTGGTACCGAGGGGTTATGGTTGTATGGGCTGCCGAGTGTAGTGCTTCTGCATGGCATGGTTTAGTTGTCTATGATCGTCAATGCACGACCGTGTCGAAATTATATATATAGATTATAATATATTGAAATTATGATATAATATAACATTATATTATATTATTTATTATATTATTATAATAAAATTATTATAAAATAATAATAAAAACCACTTAAATTAAATTAAATTAAATTCAAGAAGATAAGGTGCGAACCAAGATAGAGGCTGACATCCTCAAGAGAGGAAGGATCCCAAGATGGAATGACCCAATGGACCCAGCCCAGAGGATGACAAAGAGAACCCAGCTGCCGCCGCAGCAGAGGAGAGCAGAGCAGCAGGCGATCGGAGGCTGAAGGCCTTTGCCCGCTCTCGCCCCCAGCCGTTCCCAGCTGATTGCCCTGCCATGGAGTGCCTGCCATCCCGGGAGGCGATCTGGGCCTACATCAGAAGCAGTCGGCGAGCTGAGGCGGGTGATGGCCCTGGCGAACTGGAAGATGAACAAGTCTTCTGGGTCGCCAGGACGATCAGCCGCCGCAGGTCGCTGACTGCTCCCGCTGCAGGCCCGGATTGCCTCCCGGGATGGCAGGCACTCCAAAGCCGCCGCTCCTCTGATGGTTCTCCAGAGCGGCAGGCTGTCTGCCAACGCAGGCCCCACAGCCTGCGATGGGATGGCGGCGGCGGCACCCCTTTCTCTTGCCCCTCCCCCGACGCCCTTCTTCTCCCCGGGCCAGACAGAATCGGCTGCCGGGCTGCAACCGGCCCGTGGGCCGTAGGTTGCCCAGGTCTGACCTACTATAGTGCAGCCTGAGCCCTGCCACATGCACAATGGAGGATGCTTGCACAACAACACCAGAAGCAATTGAAGTGATCAGCTTCTGGTCAAAGGAAATGTAGCATAACCAGGGGCGGATTAATGCACTCGGCGGAGTAGGCGTCCCCCGAGAGCGCCAGATCCGCAGGGGCGCGCCGCCACCAGCTGGAAACTCCACCTACGCGCTGGCTGGAAATTCCGCCTCCGCGTCTACTGTGTTTCCAGCAGGCGTGGAGGCGGAGTTACTAGCCAGGCATGGAGGCCGAGTTTCCAGCATGCGTGGAGGTGGAGCCACCACACATGCTGGAAACTCCGCCTCCACACCTGCTCCAGGTTTGGTTGGGGGCAAATTAATTTTCGCCTACCATTTAAAATTACCTTGGTCCGCCTCTGAGCGTAATGCCAAGGTTTATTTAAAAAAATGTTTTTTATACATTAAAGCTGTATTCCCAATTTACTTCTGACACGATAAATAAATCTAGCAATATCACAGAGGGCCACTTCAGCTAGCAACAGCCTGTGTAGTACAGACAAATATACTTTGACAACAGCCTGTGTAGTACAGACAGACAAACATACTTTTACTTTAGACTTTTACTTTTAGCAATATCACAGAGGGCCACTTCACCTAGCAACAGCCTGTGTAGTACAGACAGACAAACATACTTTACTTTTACAACAGCCTGTGTAGTACAGACAGACAAACATACTTTTACTTTAGACTTTTACTTTTAGCAATATCGCAGAGGGCCACTTCACCTAGCAACAGCCTGTGTAGTACAGACAGACAGACAAACATATACTTTACAGACAGACAAACATACTTTTACTTTAGACTTTTACTTTTAGCAATATCGCAGAGGGGCTTTGACAACAGCCTGTGTAGTACAGACACTTACAGACAAATATACCTAGCAACAGCCTGTGTAGTACAGACAGACAAACATACTTTTACTTTAGACTTTTACTTTTAGCAATATCGCAGAGGGCCACTTTAGCAACAGCCTGTGTACAACAGCCTGTGTAGTACAGACAGACAAACATACTTTTACTTTTTTAGACTTTTACTTTTAGCAATATCGCAGAGGGCCACTTAGCAACAGCCACCTAGACAACAGCCTGTGTAGTACAGACAGACAAACATACTTTTACTTTAGACTTTTACTTTTAGCAATATCGCAGAGGGCAACAGCCTGTGTAGTACAGACAAATATACTTTGACAACAGCCTGTGTAGTACAGACAGACAAACATACTTTTACTTTAGACTTTTACTTTTAGCAATATCGCAGAGGGCCACTTCAGCTAGCAACAGCCCTAGCAACAGCCTGTGTAGTACAGACAGACAAACATACTTTTACTTTAGACTTTTACTTTTAGAAATATCACAGAGGGCCACTTCACCTAGCAACAGCCTGTGTAGTACAGACAAACATACTTTGACAACAGCCTGTGTAGTACAGACAGACAAACATACTTTTACTTTAGACTTTTACTTTTAGCAATATCGCAGAGGGCCACTTCAGCTAGCAACAGCCTGTGTAGTACAGACAAATATACTTTGACAACAGCCTGTGTAGTACAGACAGACAAACATACTTTTACTTTAGACTTTTACTTTTAGCAATATCGCAGAGGGCCACTTCACCTAGCAATATCACAGAGGATAAGTAGATAAGACGGAGTGTTGTGATATGATTTTACTACATGTCCATTCTCCCACTCAAGGCTATATAAGCTATCTTCCTCTTGAACAATACTGGAAGGCAAGCTTGGGATACACGCACGCAGACTAAGCCAAGATCAACTTTGCCCATCCTACGCGCAGCCCAGGTTCAATATTTGCTTGCCTGGCACGTGGGTCACCTGGGGTTAGGGAGACATACCTGGGGGTGTATTTTTGCAACCAGGGAGCGCCATCCCGACCAGCACCCATTCTTACCTTCCTCAGATGTGTGTGTCTTGTTATTTGGGTGCAGGAATATCTGTAAACAAGTCAGAAAGAGGATCACAACAGATACGACAGCATTTTCCAGCATTCACACAATGGCACTATAGATGGGTTAAGCTGAACCTGTTTGTTTGTTTTTTAAATGGCAAACGGGCCAGATTGATGACCAAGGAACACACACACGCATGCACACACACATATACAAACAGGGCCGGACTAAGGTAATTTTCAATGGTAAGTGAACATTATTTTGGCGCCCCTCCCCACCAACAACAACAATGCCTGTCTCTCCTCCTCTCCGGCCTCATGCGGTGAGCCTCCTTGCGCTGCTTTTCTCGCCTCCTCGTGCTACACCAGATGCGCATGCATGGAACCAGCTGGTTCCGCGCGTGCGGATTTGGTGCGGCGCGGGCGAGCCGCCTTCCACGGGGCCGGAGACTGAGAAGGGGCATTTAACGACCGGATTTATTTATTTATTACTAGCTTGGGACCCGGCGCTGCCCGGGTTATTTGAGAAAGGCATTGTGTGCCAAGGTTGGTCTTTGGTACTTCAAGTCCCATCATCCATGGTCCACCCTCCCCCAAACTGCAGTAGAATGTAGAGTGGGTCATAGGGGCTCTGTGTGCCAAGTTAGGTCTTTACTGTTGAGGGTCTTACTGTCAATTTTGGGCCTGGTCTGTGATTTATAGGGGCTACAGTGTTGTTTGGGAAGTGAATCGGGTGAAGGTACTGCAAATCCCATCATTCGTGGCCCATCCTGCCACACCAGGTTGTGAAGTGGGCCATTGGACCCCTGTGTGCCAAGTTTGGTCCTGATCCATCATTGCTGTGGGCCGCAGTGACTGACTGCTTGAGGCCTTTCCTTTTCCCTCTGTGTGACCTTAGAATGTTGGAATGTAGAAAGCCAATCAGAGTCATTTATGCAAATACCCTCTCAGTGGCAACCAATCCCCTCTCTCTGTTGCCTTAGAATGTTGGAGTTCTGAGGCTGGCCAATCAGAATCCTTTATGCAAATAATCCCACAGTGGCAACCAATCGAAACGCTGCCACATATTCCTCCGCACCTCCGGCCGCAAACACTGACTTTTATTATATAGATAGATAGATAGATAGATTTACATCATTTATATTCCGCCCTTCTCACCCCGCAGGGGACTCAGGGCGGATCACAATGCACATATACAGGCAAACATTCAATGCCCTTTGACATATAAGACAGACACAGAGGCAATTTAACATTCCATAAATCAGTTAATTTAAGCCTCCCCACAAAGTGGTACCTAAATTTCCTACTTGACAGATGCAACTGTCTTTTGGGTTGCAAAGGTCGACAATGAGCTACACAATTGGTCGAGAGCTCACCCCGAACCGGGCAGGCCTCGAACTCATGACCTTCTGATCAGTAGAGATCTTATGCAGCTGACACCCAGCCCACTGCGCCACATTCCTGGATGCGCCCCTGAATATGTGGCGCCCCATGTGGGCGCGTAGTTCACGTAATGTAAGATCCTGCCCTGTATACAAAGTAATGTTGCATTAGGGGAATATCTTTGCTAGGACCCCGCAATGTGCACAAAAGCACGGGAGCCTCTGTTTTTCTCACTCAATGAGCTATTAGGATGGGACAGCAAGGGGTACAACATGTTATCCAGAATTTTAGGTTAAACCGCTGAGCTGCTGAACTTGCTGACTGAAAGGTCGGTGCTTCGAATCCGGGGAGCGGGGTGAGCTCCTGCTGTTAGCCCCAGCTTCTGCCAACCTTGCAGTTCAAAAACATGCAAATGTGAGTAGATCAATAGGTACCACTCCGGCAGGAAGGTAGTGGCGCTCCATGCAGACATGCCAGCCACATGACCTTGGAGGTGTCTATGCATAATGCCGGCTCTTCAGCTTAGAAATGGAGATGAGCACCACCCCCAAGAGTCGGACATGACTGGACTTAATGTCAAAGGGAAACCATTACAGTGAGGTTTATGAACAGTGAGGTTAGAGGGAAACCAAACATAGAAAGTGGCCAACGTGTTGCCAATAACAACAATATATCCTGGCTGTTTTGTTGTATTATTATTACAGCGCATCTTAACCTTAGGGTCAAGACCCCGGGGGGGGGGGGGTCATGAGGGTTCTGTGTGGGAAGTTTGGCCCAATTCTATTGTTGGTGGGGTTTAATGAGCTCTTCACTTGAAGGTGAACTATAAATCCCAGCAACTACAATGGCCAAATGTCAAAGTCTATTTTCTCCGAACTCGCGTTTGGGCATAGTGAGCATTTGTGCCAAGTTTGGTCCAGATCCGTCATTGTTTGAGTCTACAGCAAATCCTCGTTTTACCATCTACGACAGGCTAGGCGACTGGCACCCTACCTGTCCAGGGATGACCTGGCCACGGTGATCAGCGACGGTCATCTCGAGACTGGACTACTGTAACGCCCTCTACGTGGGCCTTCCCCTGTTGACAATCCGGAAACTCAAGCTAGTGCAGAATGCCGCTGCTCGCTTGCTGGTGGGAGCACCGGTGAGGGAGCATATTACGCCCATCCTTCGGCAACTGCACTGGCTTCCCATCAGTAACCGAATTGCCTTCAAGGTGATGGTTTTAACCTTTAAGGCCTTATACGGTCAAGGGCCTGAGTACCTAAGGCAGTGTTTCTCAACCAGTGTGCCGTGGAACACTAGTGTGCCGTGAATGATCATCAGCTGTGCCGCGAGAAAAGCTCTCTGCCCCCTTCCTTCCCCCTCCTCCTGCCGAACTCCTGCTCCTTGGGGAGGTGGAGGAAGGGCCGCAGGCGGTGGCAAAAGAAAAGAAGGGGCCGGGCGCCGCCTCCTTTGGCCGTTCCCCAGCCAGCCTCCAATCCGCCATGACTCTCGCCCCTCGCTCGCTGAAGCTGCGCGGAGGAGGAGCCCCGTCCACTGAAGCCCGTCCACCACTCATGCTCCTCCTCTGTGGGAGGGCTGAAGCCGGGGGAGGCGGCAGGGCATGGTGCCCTCCCCACCCCCGGCTTCAGCGCTCACACAGCTTCGCCAGCCTTGAGGGGGCAGTGCCAAGCCAGCAGTGGCAGAGCCAGCACAATGCTGGCTTGGCACTGCCCCCTCAAGGCTGGAGCAGCTGTGGGGAGAGGTGAAGCCGGGGATAGCCTGGCTCCGCCCCCTCCCCGGCTTCGGCACTCCCAGCAGCTGCTCCCAGCAGGCCACCATCCCCCAGCCGTTCTTTACTGTGTTAGAGTGTCATTTTGTGTCATTTTGGTTGGTGGTGTGCCCCGGATTTTTTTAATGTTAAAAGTGTGCCGCAGCTCAAAAAAGGTTGGGAGAACACTGACCTAAGGGACCGCCTTACCCCGTATGTTCCCCCCGAGATCACTGTGCTCAGAAGAGCAGAATTTGTTGCTTGTCCCATCTGTCCGCTCTTGCCACTTTTCCACAACCAGGCAGCGGGCCTTTTCGGCTGTGGCCCCTGTGTTGTGGAATTCCCTTCCTGATGACACTCGAGCGATCCCTGAGCTGGCCCCTTTTCGGAGGGCTTGTAAGACCGCCCTCTTTAGACTGGCCTTCAATTAATCTGGTCTGGCCTGGCATGTTTTAACGTTAGGTCCACAGGCACCCATGGGTGCCTGTGGACCTTTTTACTGAGACAACTGTTTTATGCTATGTCTTTTATTGTATGTTTTTATGTTTTTATTATACACTGTATATTGTATTGTATGTTGTGATCCGCCCCGAGCCTGCAGGGAGGAGCGGAATATAAGATTGAATAAATAAAAAATAAAATAAAATACAGTGCACTCTGGATGTAGGTGAACTACAACTCCCAGACTCAAGGTCAATGCCCAACAAACCCTTCCAGTGTTTTTTCTGTTCATCGTGGAAATTCTGTGTGGCCAAGTTTAATTGGTGGAATTTAGAATCTCTTTGATTTTAGGGTGACTATAAATCCCAGAAACTACAACTCCCAAATGAGAAAAATCAATCCCCCCACACACACACACACAACCCTACTAGTATTTCTGTTGGTCATGGGGTTCTGTGTCGGAAGTTTGGCCCAATTCTATTGTTAATGGGGTTCAGAATGGTATTTGATTGTAGGTGAACTATAAATCCCAGCAACTACAACTCCCAAATGTCAAGGTCTATTTTTTCCTCAAACTCCACCAGTGTTCACATTTGGGCATATTGAGTATTTGTGCCACGTTTGGTCCAGATCCATAGTTGTTTGGGTTCACAGGGCTCTCTGGATGGAGGTGAACTACAACTCCAAAATTCAAGCCCACCAAACCCTTCCAGTATTTTCTGTTAGTCACGGGAGTTCTGTGTGCCAAGTTTGGTTCAATTTCATTGTTGGTGGAGTTCTGAATACTCTTTGATTGTAGGTGAACTATAGATCCCAGAAACTACAACTCCCAAATGAGAAAAATCAATATCCCCACAACCCTACCAGTATTCAAATTTGGGTGTATCGGGTATTTGTGCCAAATTAGGTCCAGTGAATGAAAATACATCCTGCATATCAGATATTTACTTTACGATTCATAACAGTAGTAAAATAAGAGTTGTGAAGTAGTAAGGAAAATAAAGTTATGGTTGGGGGTCACCACAACATGAGGAACTGTATTAAGGGGTCACGGCATTAGGAAGGTTGAAATACACTGCCCTAAACACCATCTTTCCGGTCTTTCTTCCTCCCCAAACTCTTCTTCCACCAAGTCATGCTTCCACACAAGAATGTGGGAAATGTAGGAGAGGGCATTAAGGGCTTGTTGCTAAGCCATGGCAAGTGTGGCTCAGAAGGTGCTGGAAAGTCCACAATCTTTAAATGGCTTTGGGTTTAGAACAGGCATGGGCAAACTCCAGCCCTCCAGGTGTTTTGGACTTCAACTCCCACCATTTCTCAAGGGTTTGGTGAGCATTGACGTTGTGTTTGGGACTTGTAGTTCACCTACATCCAGAGAACACTGTGGACTCAATGATGGATCTGGACCAAACTTGGCACCAATACTCAATATGCCCAAATGTGAACACTGGTGGAGTTTGAGGGAAATAGACCTTGACATTTGAGAGTTGTAGTTGCTGGGATTTATAGTTCACCTACAATCAAAGAGCATTCCGAACTCCACCAACGATGGAATTGAACCAAATCTGGCACAAAAACTCCCATGACCAACACAGAGTACTGGAAGGGTTTGGTGGGCATTGACACAGCATTTGGGACTTGTAGTTCACTTACATGCAGAGAGCACTGTGGACTCAAACAATGATGGATCTGGACCAAATTTGGCACCAATACTCAATATGCCCAAATGTGAACACTGGTGGAGTTTGAGGGAAATAGACCTTGACATTTGAGAGTTGTGGTTGCTGGGATTTATAGTTCACCTACAATCAAAGAGCATTCTGAACCCCACCAACGATGGAAAAGAACCAAACCTGGCACAAGAACTCCCATGAACAACAGAAAATACTGGAAGGGTTTGGTGGGCATTGACGCTGTGTTTGGGACTTGTAGTTCACCTACATTCAGAGAGCACTGTGCACTCAAACAATGAAGGATCTGGACAAAACTTGGCACCAATACTCAATATGCCCCAATGTGAGCACTGGTGGAGTTTGAGGGAACTAGACATTGGCATTTGAGAGTTGTGGTTGCTGGGATTTATAGTTCACCTACAATCAAAGAGCATTCCGAACCCCACCAACAATGAAATTGAACCAAACCTCGCACAAGAACTCCCATGACCAACAGAAAATACTGGAAGGGTTTGGTGGGCATTGACGCTGCGTTTGGAATTTATAGTTCACCTACAATCAAAGAGCATTCCGAACTCCACCAAAGATGGAATTGAACCAAACTTGGCACACAGAACCCCCATGACCAACAGAAAATACTGTGTTTCCTGCTGGTCTTTGGTGACCTCTCTGAAACCCCCAGGGGTCACGACCCCCAGGTTCAGAAACACTGCCATGTAGTCACCCAAATACTAACTCCAACTTTGGGTTTAGAACAGAGTAGGCTGTTAGGAATGGTCAGAGTTGAAATCCAAAGTGCCTGGAGGGCTGAAGTTTGCCCGTGCCTGGTTGAGAAGTAGCCACACCCCTGAGCACTAATCCAATCAGTGTCCCCAATGTCACCCCAAACTTGCCATCACTCTCTCCGCTCCACCCCACTGGATGGCAGTTGCCCAGTTTCCTGGGTTTGGCATCACCACTCCGGCCTTGTTGCCCACTCTAGAGCAACTCCAACCCACCCTCGAGCCCAGTACCCACCTACCGTTGCCACGCAGCACTGGAGATGCCAAGTGGTCGCCAAGAGGAGTGGAAGGGCACCGCAAGGGCCATGCATGGTGGTGCCACGGCGGCTTGACCTTTGGCCCACTTGGCCAAACTTTGCCAACTCAGGGTGGTCCTCAATCTCTCAGTTGAGGATGGTGTTGGCAACTCCTCGGGTGGGCTCTGCCCCTCGGCAAGGGCATTGTGGCTCCAACGCTTTCCTTGCCCTCTTTCACAATCCAGGTAGTTTCCTCACCTTGGAGGGAGCCAGGAGGAGCAGGGCAGGGCTCAGGTGCATGGCCCAAGGAGGCCCGGTGCCCAACGGCAAGGGGTATTCTGGCTTCGAAGGAGGCGAGAGGCAGGCAGGAGCTGCAGGCAGAGCAAGGGGAGAGTGAAGGACTCTGGCAGCGGCTCATGTGATCGCTCCAATCCCACCCAAAGGAGGGGAGGGAGGCATGGGCTGCTGGAGCAGGCAGCCGGGCTGGGGACAGGCCAGAGAGGAGGGAGCTGGTGGCAGAATGTGGCTGGCTTGGAGCAAAGGAGGACAACTATCCAAATACGCCCTGCATTATGTTTGCAAACACAGCTTGAGACCAGGACAGAAGAGGTGACAGCCACCTCTTGTCGGTGTGTTTGCCACCTGGCACTCCCAGGTAGGCTGCTCTGAGCTGTCCAGGCTGTTGCTACTACAGACAGGCTGTTGCTATCAGGACCCCATTGCTTTGTTCAGCAGGGTCCTGGGCCCGGTCCTGTTCAGGAACTTTATTAATGACTTAGACCAGTGTTTCTTAACCTGGGGGTCGTGACCCCTGAGGGGGTCGCAAGGGAGTGTCAGAAGGGTCGTGAAAGACCATCAGAAAGCACTATTTTCTGTTGGTTAGGGGGGGGGTCCTGTGGGGGAAGTTTGGCCCAATTCTGTCATTGGTGGGGTTCAGAATGCTCTTTAATTGTAGGTGAACTATAAATCCCAGCAACCACAACTCACAGATGTCAAAATCTATATCCCTCAAACTCCACCAGTGTTCACATTTGGGCATATTGAGTATTGGTGCCAAGTTTGGTCCAGATCCATCATTGTTTGAGTCCACTGTGCTCTCTATATGTAGGTGAACTACAAGTCCCAAACGCAGTGTCAATGCCCACCAAACCCTTCCAGTACTCTCTGTTGGTCATGGGAGTTTTTGTGCCAGGTTTGGTTCAATTCCATCATTGATGGAGTTGGAATGCTCTTTGATTGTAGGTGAACTATAAATCCCAGCAACCACAACTCCCAAATGTGAAGGTCTATTTCCCTCAAACTCCACCAGTGTTCACATTTGGGCATATTGAGTATTGGTGCCAAGTTTGGTCCAGATCCATCATTGTTTGAGTCCACTGTGCTCTCTATATGTAGGTGAACTACAAGTCCCAAACGCAGTGTCAATGCCCACCAAACCCTTCCAGTACTTTCTGTTGGGCATGGGAGTTCTTGTGCCAGGTTTGGTTCAATTCCATCATTGATGGAGTTGGAATGCTCTTTGATTGTAGGTGAACTATAAATCCCAGCAACCACAACTCCCAAATGTGAAGGTCTATTTCCCTCAAACTCCACCAGTGTTCACATTGGGGCATATTGAGTATTGGTGCCAAGTTTGGTCCAGATCCATCATTGTTTGGGCCCACAGTGCTCTCTGGATGTAGGTGAGCTACAACTCCCAAACGCAACTTCAATGCTCACCAAACCCTTGAGAAATGGTGGGAGTTGAAGTCGAAAACACCTGGAGGGCTGGAGTTTGCTCATGCCGGTTCTAAACCCAAAGCCATTTAAAGATTGTGGACTTTCCGGCACCTTCTGAAGTATAAATCCCAACAACTACAAGGTCTATTTTCCCCAACTCCACCAGTGTTCACATTTGGGCATATTGAGTATTCCTGCCAAGTTTGGACCAGATCTATCATTGTTTGAGTCCACAATGCTCTCTGGATGTAGGTGAACTACAGCTCCAAGACTCAAGGTCAATGCCCACCAAACTCTTCCAGTATTTTCTGTTGGACTTGGGAGTTCTGTGTGCCAGGATTGGTTTAATTCCATTGTTGGTGGAGTTCAGAGTGCTCTTTGATTGTAGGTGAACTATAAATCCTAGCAACTACAACTCCCAAATGACAAAATCAATCCCCCCCCCCAACCCCACCAGGATTCAAATTTGGGTGTATCAGGTATTTGTGCTAAATGTAGTCAAGTGAATGAAAATATGTCCCGCATATCAGATATTTACATTACAATTCATAACAATACCAACAAAAATAATTTCATGGTTGGGGGTCACCACAACATGAGGGACTGTATTAAGGGGCCGCGGCATTAGGAAGGTTGAGAATCACTGACTTAGACAAAGGGTTCCTCTCCATTGGCGCCCCCTTGTTGTGGGGGAGACGCTTGTGTACCCTAATGAAGTTTTGAGCTATGCTGGCGGTGGCATAATAGCCACCGGTAGGGCCTCCCATGGTAGACAGGTCACAACCGAAGGGTCTGACAAAGAGCGTCAATGGGCAGGATGGGCTCTCTAGACTTTTGGCAACCATCCTAAGAGAAGGAAAACTCTGATTTCAAACCCGGGCAGATGGTGCTCGTCTAACCCTGTCAGGTCAACCATCTAAGACAGTGTTTTTCAACCTTTTTTTTTTTACATTTACAAAATCCTGGGGCACACCACCAACCAAAATGACACAAATGACACTCTAACACAGTCATACATATAGTTAATATGTTTTTAAATGTATTTATACACTCAGTGTGAAACCTGGGCCTGTTTCAATGAACTCAACATAGATATCCTGGCAGGAATGGCAGAAAGACACAAACTTCCCACACAGAACTCCCATAACCAAGAGAAAATGCTATAAGAGTTTGGTGGGCATTGACCTTGAGTTTTGGAGTTGTAGTTCACCTATATCCAGAGAGCACTGTGGACTCAAACAATGTTGGATCAGGACCAAACTTGGCATGAATACTCACTATGCCCAAATATGAACGCAGATGGAGTTCAGGGAAAATAGATCTTGATTCTTGGGAGTTGTAGTTGCTGGGATTTATAGTTCCCCTACAATCAAAGAGCATTCTGAACCCCACGAATAGGACTGGGCCAAACTTCTCACACAGAACCCCAAGAGGCAAGAGGAGGTCTCTACTTGGGGAAAGGGAGGCGGGCCTTCCCAATGCATGGAGAGGGAGAGACCAAGTAGATGAGTGGGGAGGGGGTGTGTGTGTTTTTTTCGAGGTAGGTTTCTTAGGATTTTTATACTTCAACACACTAGATTCTCTCTCTCTCCCCCCCCCCCTTCCTGGAGGTTCCAATTTCCCACGGCACACCTGATGATCGGTCACGGCACACTAGTGTGCCCCGGCACACTGGTTGGGAAACACTGCACTAGTGTGCCGTGAGCGATCCTCAGGTGTGCCGTGGGAAATTGGAACCTCCAATACCCTTCCCCCCCCCCCACTCTGCTCGCTTTGCTCTGGGGCGAGTCTGCGCAGTAGCGCCCGCACGGGTCACGTCTTCCCCCCTCCCCCCTGAACACGCTCACGTTGCCCCCTTAGATCAAAATGGCGGCAGAAGTAGCAGTGTAGAAGAAAAAGTAAGTGTTGGGCAGGAGGGGGGAAGAAAGGGCGCGAAGGGGGAGGGGGAGGAAGAGGTCTCTGTCGAAAGCTGGGATGGGCAAACTTGGACCTTCCAGGTGTTTTGGACTCCAACTCCCACCATTCCTAGCAGCCTCAGGTCCTTTTCCTTTTTCCCCCTCAGCCACTTAAGCAGGAAAGGGCCTCAGGCTGTTAGGAATGGTGGGAGTTGAAGTCCAAAGCACCCAGAGGGCCGAAGTTTTTCCCATGCGGCTAAATGACTTCTTTGCCTCCGTTTTCACACAGGAGGACAGACAACATATGCCTGCAGCTGAGTCAGTTTTTTCAGGGAGGGAATTAAAAGAATTAAAACAGATAGAGATAAACAAGGAGGATGTTCTCACATGCCTTACTAAACTAAATGTCAACAAATCACCAGGTCCAGACGGCATCCACCCCAGAGTTCTTAAGGAATTCAAGTGTGAAATTGCTGAACTTCTAGCTAAGATATATAACCTTTCTCTAAGATCAGGCACTGTACCCGAGGACTGGAGGGAGGCAAATGTAACACCGATCTTCAGAAAGGATCCAGGGGTGATCCAGGAAATTATAGACCAGTCAGTTTAACCTCAGTTCCAGGCAAAATGATGGAAATCATTATTAAAGAAAATATTACTAGGCACATAGAAGAACAGGCATTGCTGAAAGAAAATCAACATGGTTTCTGCAAAGGCAAATCATGTCTTACTAACTTGTTAGAATTCTTTGAGGGTGTAAATAAACACATAGATAAAGGGGACCCAGTCAATATTGTTTACCTTGACTTTCAAAAAGGCTTTTGACAAAGTCCCTCACCAAAGGCTCCTAAATAAGCTCTTCAGCCATGGAATCAGGGGACAGGTCTTGTCCTGGATTGGAACCTGGCTAAACTGTAGGAAACAAGGGTGGGAATAAACGGACATTTCTCTGGGTGGAAAGAGGTGAGAAGTTCAGTTTTGGGTCCGTTACTTTTTAATTTATTCATTAATGATCTGGATGTAGGAGTGAATTCTGAGGTAGCAAAGTTTGCAGACGACACTAAATTGTTCAGGGTAGTTAAAAATGAAACTGATTGTAAAGAGCTCCAGAAAGATCTCTCGAAATTGAGTGAATGGGCAACAAAGTGGCAAATGCATTTTAACCTAAACAAGTGTAAAGTCATGCACATCGGGGCAAAGAACCCCAACTACACCTACCAATTGATGGGGTCAAAGCTTTCCGAGACAAACCAGGAAAGGGATCTTGGGGTCTTGGTGGACAGCTCAATGAAGATGTCAACCCAGTGCGCTGCAGCAGTGAAAAAGCAAATTCTATGCTTGGCATGATCAGGAAGGGAATCGAAAATAGGTCAGCAAATGTTGTATTACCTCTCTACAAATCTATGGTGAGGCCACATCTGGAGTACTGTATACAATTCTGGTCTCCGCACCTTAAGAAGGATATAACGGAACTGGAAAAGGTACAGAAAAGGGCAACAAGAATGATCCAAGGGATGGAGCGGCTCCCTTATGAAATCAGGTTGCAACACCTTGGTCTTTTCAGCCTTGAAAGACGGCGTTTAAGAGGTGACTTGATCGAAGTGTATAAAATCATGCATGGGATAGAAAAGGTGAACAAAGACAAAATATTTTCTTTGTCACAAAACCCTAGGACTAGAGGGCACTCCCTGAAGCTCCAAGGTAGGAAAATTAGGACTATTAAAGGGTAATCTTTCTTCACCCAGAGGGTCATTGGGTTATGGAACTCACTTCCAGAGGAGGTTGTGACAGCGGTCAGCCTGAACAACTTCAAGGCAGGATTAGACAGATTCATGGATACCAAGTGTATCAGTAGTTACTGAAAAGGACATTCAAGTGCCACCTCGGCGTTGGTTGAGGTAGGCAGGATTTCCCTGGTACTGGTTGTGGGGGTCGGGGGAGCAGGTCAGGGTTTTGCCCTCCCTTCTGCTCGAGATCCCCGTGTACAACTGGTGGGCCACTGTGTGATACAGAATGCTGGACTAGATGGGCTGAGGTCCGATTCAGCATGGCTCTTCTTATGTTCTTATGTTCATGCCTGTTTTAGGGACCTTAAAGGGGTGAGCCTCCTTCCAACATTGTGATTCTGGATAGAAAACAAACAACAACATAACATACCATTATTTGAGTCCACAGTGTTCTCTGGGTGTAGGTGAACTACAACTTCCAAACTCAGGGTCACTTCCCAAGCAAACCCTTTCAGTACTTTCTGTTGGTAATGAGACTTCAATATGCCAAGTTTGGTTCAATTCCATTGTTACAAGAGTTCAGGATGCTCTTTGATTGTGTGTTAACTATAAATCCCAGAAACTGTAACTCCGGCAACCCTACGACTCCTCGAACGCTTTCATCAGCGCTGTCTTCGCACAATCCTAAATATACACTGGACTGACTATGTGACCAATGTTGCTGTCCTTGAGCAAACAGGGATCACCAGTGTTGAGGCCATGCTATTGAGAAGACAGCTGCGCTGGGCAGGGCACATCTCTAGGATGGAGGACCACCACCTCCCAAAGATACTACTCTATGGTGAACTCGCCACAGGTCAGCGCAAGAGAGGCGCCCGAAAAGAGATAAGGACTCCTGAAACAACATCTCAGGCTCGGCCAGATTGATCACCAACAATGGTCCACCCTGGCCTCACATCGGGAGGCATGGAGATGCACTATCCACAATGCTGCGGCCTCTTTCGAGAAGACACGCCGAATGGGTCTCGAAGAGAAACGACAACGCAGAAAGAATCGCAACTTGGAAACAACATCACCCAAGGAGACTTTCTGCTGTGCTTTCTGCAACCGGGCTTGCCTACCTCAGATTGGCCTTTTTAGTTATCAACACGCTTGTAAAAAGCGTGGAATGAGTCCTTCCTGTTGTGAATCATCATGTAAATATCTGATATGCAGGATGTCTTTTCATTCGCTGGTCCAAATATGGCACAAATACCCAATACGCCCAAATTTGAATTCCGGTAGGGTTGAAGGGGGATTGATTTGTCATTTGGGAGTTGGAGTTGTTGGGATTTATAGCTGCTTTCCCTCTACTGTGAAGAGGGGGAAATGACGTAGGTGTGGAATCTGCTGTGGCGACAGCACCTGACTTGGGTGCCTTTGAAAAGAGATTAAGACGAATTCCGGTAGGATAGCAGCTCCTCCTTTGATGGCTCGGGGTTCCTTTGGGGATCAGAGACATCCTATCTCTGAAGGATGCTATTGTACGCACATCCTGTTTGCGGGCTCGCTATCAGCGTCTGGTTGTCCGCTGTGGAAAGCAAGATGCTGAAACTAGATAGGACTTTGTTTGGATTCAGCAGGGCTGTTGATTCTAAACCAGACAATGTACGAGGGCGGGTCAATAAGTCAGTGACTTTTTGAATTTCCCGCCTCTTAACCGAGAGGGCAACACTACTCCTGTCAACAGGCACCTGTCAGTTGACTCCTGTCAAAATTTGAACAAGCTGAGTCATTTAGTTTGTGTTAGACAGCCATTGATAGCAGACTACTGCGTGATTTGAGGAGAAAATGGAAAAAAGTGAATTTTGTGTGCTCATTAAGCATTATTTTTTGCACCAAAAAACATCACTCAAACCAAGGCTGAGCTTGATGAATACGATGGGGACTCTGCACCATCAATTTCAAGGGTAAAAAAGTGGTTTACTGCATTTTATTGTGGCCGTACAAGCACGGAAGATGCCAAACGTCCTGGATGCCCAGTTGAGGTCTCGACACCCGAAACAATTGAAAAAAATCACAATATGGTGTTGGCCCATCGGAGATTGAAAGTGCGAGAGATTGTGGAAGCCATAGGCATCTCACGCGGCTCAGTGGTTTCAATTTTAAATGATCACTTGGGTATGAGAAAGTTTCCACAAGATGGGTGCCGCGTTTGCTCACAATCGACCACAAACGCAATTGTGTGACAATTTCGCAGGAGTGTTTGGCGTTTTTCAACCGCAATATGGACAGGTTTTTGTGCTGTTTCGTAACCGTGGATGGAACGTGGCTCCACCACAACACACCAGAGAGCAAACAGCAGTCGAAACAGTGGGTTTCTCAGGGTGAATCAGCGCCAAAGAAGGCCAAGGTGGGTTTGTCAGCCAATAAAGTCATGGCGACCGTTTTTGGGATGCCAACTTATTGGGTCGGTATAATCCACATTTGACTCCCTTCAAAGTGACTGGTAAAACAATCAATGGCGAATATTAGGCCAACTTATTGCTGTTGTTCACCCTCGATTTACCCCTTGTATGTTTTGTATGAGAATTTGGGGAAAAACCGAACGCATTTGGCCAAGAAAAAAGCTCTTTTGCACCAGGACAATGCAAGGGTGCCATGGCAACAATCCATGAATTGGGATACGAATTGCTCCCTCATCCGCCCTATTCTCCAGATTTAGCCCCGAGTGACTATTTCTTGTTTCCAAACGTGAAGAAATGGCTCGGCGGAAAGAAATTTGACTCCAACAATGAAATCATCTCACAAACAAATACCTATTTTGATGAACCCGACAAATCTTATTTTTTGGAAAGGATCAAAAAATTGGAGAAACGTTGGACAAAGTGTACAGAGCTCAAAGGAGACGACGTTGAAAAATAGAATGATTTTTTAATCCAAAAACCTATGTTTCATTCAAAAAGTCACAGACTTATTGACCCGCCCTCGTAGTTCACCTGCAATCTAAGAGCACTCTGAAAACCACCAATAATGGACTTGGATCTAACTTGGCACACAGAACCTCCATGTCCAATAAAACATACTGGAGGTCTTTGGTGGGATTTATAGCTGTACTTCATCTACATCTAGAGTGCACTATGAAACCAAACAATGACTGATCTGAACCAAAATTGGCATGCATCCCTGGTATGCCCACATTTGAATATTGGTAGGTTTTGAGGGGAATCGGACTGGACATTAAGGAGTTATAGGTACTGGAAGTTATAGATCACCCGCAATCAATGAGCACTCCGAACTCCACCAAAGACGGAATTGGACCAAACTTGGCACAAAGAGCCCCATGACCAGCAAAAAATACTGGATGTTTTTGGGGAAAATTCACCTTGATTTGAGGAAAGGCAAAAGCTGCACATCGCAAGTGCTGAACCTGACTCAGCACATAGAAGATGGCTTTGAAAGGTGGCAGATCATAGGAGCTGACTTCATAGACCTGTCAGCGGCTTATGATACTGTAAACCTCCGCCTCCTCCTGAGAAAAATGTATAGTATCACAAAGGATTGCCACCTCACCCGCCTCATAGGAAACCTGCTACAAAACAGGAGCTTTTTTGTTGAGTTCCAGGGCTAAAGAAGCAGATGGCGAAAACAGAAGAACGAACTGCCTCAGGGGAGCGTGCTTGCTCCATCAATGTTCAACATTTACACAAATGACCAGCCATTGCCAGTAGTGACAGAGAGTTTCATCTATGCTGACAATCGTGCCATCACCGCTCAAGCAGGGAGCTTTGAGATGGTTGAACAGAAGCTCTCTGAAACTCTAGGTCAGGGCTGTCTAACTTCTACCTGCCCAAGGGCCGGAATTCCGGTGACTGAACACCTGGGGGCCGCAGCGGGGGGCGGGGCCGATCGCGGGGGGCGGGGTCGCTCACGGGAGCGATTTTGCCCGGCGCTTCTCTCACCCGGTGTGACGCCGTAGGAGGGAGGGCGGAGCCATGGGGTGAAATCACCGCTTCTGTCGCCTGGCGTGACGCTGTAGGAGGGAGGGTGAAGCCATGAGGGACTCCCCTTGGCTCCGCCCTCCCTCCTACAGCGTCACGCCAGGCGACAGAAGCGCCGGGCGAAATCAACACTTCTCTCGCCTGGCGTGACGCTGTAGGAGGGAGGGCGGAGCCAAGGGGAGCAGAGCAAAGGGGGGGGGGGCGGCCGTGGATGGTGCTCGTGCCGCTGCACGCATGCGCACTTTTTTGGGGTGGTTTTTTGGGGATTTTTTTTAATTGCAGGAGGGTAGGAGGGCTGGATCCAAGGGGCTGGCGGGCCTTGTGCATGGGCTGCCTGGGCAGGCACCTCTAGGTGACAGGCCCGCTCTAGGTGATTCCTAACCTGAAAGCCAGCTGATTCTTAACCTGAAACCAAATGAGAGACTCCCTCCTGGGTACACAGAAAACTGGGCGACTTGGAAGGCGCTGAACAAACTGCACTCTGGCACCACGAGATGCAGGGCCAACCTTAAGAAATGGGGATACAAGGTGGAATCCATGACATGCGAGTGTGGAATAGAGCAAACCACAGACCACCTACTACTATGTTACCTGAGCCCCGCTGCATGCACAATGGAGGGCCTTCTTATGGCAACACCACAGGCACTCCAAGTGGCCAGCTACTGGTCAAAGGACATTTAATAGAATACCAAGTCTGCAAACTTTGTGGTTTGTTTGTTTGTTTGTTTGTTTCTAATGCAATACAACTGTTTGGTTCGCCCCTGATACAATAAATAAATAACCCGGCATGATGTGAGTTGTAGTTCACCCACAACCTTATGCATTTTGGACAATTAAAAAATCGACTTTTTGAAATAACCCAGTCAACACCCAAGATAGTTATTCTATAATTCTAAGCATAGCTCATATACAAAGCCACACTTCATGTACAAAGCCCCAAATGCTCAGTCGGCCTCCGCTGAGCACCCCGGCGGCTCAAGACACAGGCTCCTGGGCTGCATTGAGATTAAAGCAACATTTCCGAAATACTTCCCATTGCAGTGGAGGCCTCACTAATCCCTCCATGCGCGTCACTCAAAGCTACTTCCAGAAATTCCTCCTTCCCCCTCTCCCATGTTCTGCAGAAAACAGGCTGCTGCCCACCAGTGTGTGCGCGACACCATGAAGACCAAAGGGAGCCAACCCATGCCAAGCACGCCTTGTAGCATCTCTGCATGATCTGCCACAGTAGGCCTTGTCTTCTGGACTTTGCCATAGGAAGTTAGTAGTACTTCTGGCCCCTCTCTATACTGAACAGGACTGATCTCCTTCCAGGTCGTCAGGGCGATCAGCCGCTGCAGGTCGCTGACTGCTCCCACTGCAGGCCCGGATCACCTTCCGGGATGGCAGCCACTCCAAAGCCGCCGCTCCTCCGATTGTTCTCTGGAGCGGCGGGCTGCCTGCCGACACAGGCCCCACAGCCTGCCGCTGCCATGGGATGGTGGCAGCGGCACCCCTTCCTCTTGGCCCCGCCCCCGGCGCCCTTCTCCCCGGGCCGGACAGAATCGGCTGGGGGGCCGTAGGTTGCCCAGGTCTGGTATAGATCTACTGTCAAGTCAAGGGGTTTCTAGTTCCATATTCCATGTTTTGTTCATGTCTCATGATTACAACTTTTGAGAACTGTTCCGGAATCTCATGTTTTGGATTTATTCTGCTTTTATGTGTCTGGTTGTTGATGCTACTCCTGGACTTTGGTTGTTGTGGAGTATTCCTGATATTTGGACTATACACACACACACACACATACATACACACACACAGAGTGAAGTACAGAGGTGGTTCCCAGCCTTGGAGTGCAACAGTGGGGGAGGATGCTACAACAAAGAAGGGAGGAAATCAAATGCGACCAATAGTGGGTCAAAGCAAATGATGACAGAAGCCCTAACATCACTGTAGGAAGATGGTTCTATTTGCACAAAAGAGAAGTGGAGACGGTATTGGGGAAGGAGAGGATGAGCACAGTCTCCTGCTCCATGGCACACGCTTCCCTCCTCCACAGCACTTCAGCAGCAGCAGCTAAGGGTGGAGCCTCCACTCAGCCCTTTTGAGCCGTAGGGTTTTGAGAAGGTGGGACCTGCACCGAGTCCAAAGCTCCAGGTTCTTCATGCAGCTTTTCGGGGGCAGTGTGGTGCCGCTGGGTGAATTCAGCTTGCTTCTGGCGCAAGAGTTCCTGCTGCTTCTGGAGGCCCATGGACCTGTGGAAGGAGCACAAAGGCCTTCAAGTGAGAACAAGGCCTCTAGGCATACACACATTCTGGGATTCTAGATTCCATAGAACAAGAATCTCCCACAAAATGCAATGCTAACTTTGATAACCTGGATTATATGACGGTGTAGAAGGGTCTACACTAGTGGTTCCCAAAGTGGGTGGTGGGCGGTGGGGCGATCCAAGGGGGCACTGGGAGGCTCAGGAGAATTTGGGGGGCGTGAGCTAGGCCAGTGTTTCTCAACCAGTGTGCCGGGGCACACTAGTGTGCCGTGAGCGATCATCAGGTGTGCCGTGGGAAATTGGAACCTCCAGGAGGGGAGGGGGGAGAGTCTAGTGTGTTGAAGTATAAAAACCCTAAAAAACCTACCTCGATAAAGGTACTCCATGTATGTTCATAGTTCGGCATATTGAGTATTCAAGCCAAGTTTGGTCCTGACCCAACATTGTTTGAGTCCACAGTTCTCTCTGGATATAGGTGAACTACAACTCCAAAACTGAGTGTATAAATACATTTAAAAACATATTAACTATATGTATTACTGTGTTAGAGTGTCATTTTGTGTCATTTTGGTTGGTGGTGTGCCCCAGGATTTTGCAAATGTAAAAAGTGTGCCGCGGCTCTAAAAAGGTTGGGAAACACTGAGCTAGGCAACAGGCTCCCCGCAGGGCCCGCCCCCTGCCTCCGAGGGAAGCGCGAGAGGTTCCGCCCCTCCTTGCTTCTCTGGCAAACTTGGGCCCTCCAGGCGGTTTAGACTTCAACTCCCACCATTCCTAACGGTCTCAGGCCCCTTCCAAAGCCCTCCAGTATTTTCTGTTGGTCATGGGAATTTGTGTGCCAAGTTTGGCTCAATTCCATTGTTGGTGGAGTTCAAAATGGTCTTTGATTGTAGGTGAACTATAAATACCAGCAGCTACAACTCCCAAATGACAAAATCAATTCCTCCAATAATAATAATAAATAATAATAAAACTTTATTTATAGCCCGCATCCATCTCCCCAAAGGGGATTCGGAGCAGCTTGCATGGGGCCGTGCCCGAGCAACACATCACAAAAAAATCAAAAACATCAGAAAACAATAAACAGAATAAAAGCAATAAACGCAATAAAATAAATAATTAAATAAATAAAATAACCATCCCCACCAGTATTCAAATTTGGGTATATTGAGTATTTGTGCCAAATTTGGTCCAGATCCAAGGTTGTTTGGGTTCAGAGTGCTCTCCAAATGTAGGTGAACTACATCTCCCATAAATCACTATCAATTCCTCCCAACCTTCTCCCATATTTTCTGTTAGTCATGGGGGTTCTGTGTGCCAAGTTTGGTCCAGATCTGTCATTCATGGGGCCTTGGCTGTGGAAGTCAGAGCTGAATTGGAAGTCAGAGCTGAATCCCATCATCCGTTGCCCATACTCCCCCAAACATATTGTTTTTGTGATTAATCACTATGTTTTAATTATGTTCAATTTGTAACAATGAAAATACATCCTGCATATTAGATAGTTGCATTAGAATTCATAAGAGTAGCAAAATTATTTATGAAGTAGCAATGAAAATATGGCTGGGGGTCACACAACATGAGGAACCTTATTTAGGGGTCACGGCATTAGAAGGGTTGAGAACCACTCCATTAATACATATATCTTTCTGTTTAATTGCTATTGAATTTTTAATAAAAAAATATAGGGGGACGCTGAGTAATTTTTTTTCTGGAAAGGGGGCGGTAGGCCAAAAAAGTTTGGAAACCACTGGTCTACACTGTCATATACCCTAGAGCAGTGTTTCCCAACCTTTTAACATTCAAAAAATCCAGGGGCACACCACCAACCAAAATGACACAACATGACACTCTAACACAGTAATGAACGGCTGGGGGTTGGTGGCCTGCTGGGAGCAGCTGCTGGGAGTGCCGAAGCCGGGGGAGGGGAAGGAGCCAGGCCGTGCCATGCCCCGCCCCTCCTCCTTCCCCCGGCTTCAGCTCTCCCACAGCTTCTCCAGCCTTGAGGGGGCAGTGCCAAGCCAGCGGGGGCATAGCCAGCACAATGCTGGCTTGGCCCTGCCCCCTCAAGGTTGGAGCAGCTGCTGGGAGTGCCGAAGCTGGGGAGGGGGCGGAGCCAGGCCGCCCCATGCACCGCCCCTCCCCCCGGCTTTAGCTCTCCCACAGAGGAGGAGCATGAGCGGTGGACGGACTTCAGTGGGCGGGGCTCCTCCTCTGCGCAGCTTCAGCGAAAACTAGGTGGCAGGAGTCATGGCGGATTGGAGGCTGGCTGGGGAAACGGCCAAAGGAGGTGGCGCCCCGGCCCCTTCTTTTCCTTCGCTGCCACCCGGCCCTTCCTCCTCCTCCCCCAAGCAGCAGGAGTTCGGCAGGAGGGGGGGGGAGGAAGGGGGGCAGAGAGCTTTTCTCGCGGCACAGCAGGAAGTCTGTCAAGGCACACTAGTGTGCCGCGTCACAGCGGTTGGGAAACACTGCTCTAGAGGTGGCGTTAGGCTGCAGGCAGGCACTCGCTGGGCTTGAGAGAGTACACACGCACTCTCTCAAGCCAAGGAGGCAAGTTCTTACTTTCTTACTCCAGAGGCAGCACATAGAGTGCAACATGAGTTTTCCTGGCAAAATTCTATCAGCCTACGTCCCGCTTCATTTTGTTGTCCCAGACCGTGCTTGCCTGTGATGCCATTTGTCATTTGACTTCCCACCTTAGCATTCCAGTCTCCTGTGATGAAAATAATGTCTCTTTTTGATGTATTATCCAGTAGGTGCTGGAGATCCTAATTTTGTCATCAGTATGCTTTTGGATTTCAATGTTAGCACTTTGCTTTAGACCTCAGTGGAGATGGATGCAGTATACTTTTGGACTTCAATGAAAGCAGTTTGCTTTTGGACTTATGCAGGAACAGTTTCCTATTCTGGCCCTACCTATCTGTCTGAACGTATCCCTCCTTACGAACCATGCAGAAATTTAAGATCTTCTGAAGAGGCCCTGCTCTCAGTCCTGCCATCGTCACAGGTGCGGCTGGCGGGGACGAGAGACGGGGCCTTCTCAGCGGTGGCCCCTCGGCTGTTGAATGCCTTCCCCAGGGACATTAGATCAGCCCCCACCCTCTTAACAATTCGTAAAATAGTCAAAACTTGGTTATTTGAGCAGGCTTTTCCAAATACAATATAGCACCGGGAATGTGGCGCAACTGGCTAAGTGTCAGCTGCATAAGATCTCTCTGACCAGTAGGTCACGAGTTCGAGGCCTGCCCGGGTCGAGGTGGGTGCTCGACCTTAAGTGTAGCCTGCTGTCGACCTTTGCCGCCCGAAAGACAGTTGCATTTGTCAAGTAGGAGATAAAGGTACCACATTAAGTGGGGAGGCAAATTTTGACTGAATTGTGAGGCCAATAAAGAACTCCAGGAACGCTGAGGAATGCGGAAGAACAACAAAGGGACGCTGGAAAACGCTGAGAGATGAGGAGTGTGTCAGCTCCCCCTGGTGGCCAGAAGTTTGCCTCTGTTCATCTATATCAGGGCTGTCCAACTGGCGGCCCGGGGGCCATATACGGCCCCAGCCCCTTCCCACGGCCCCCTACCCTCCTGCAAGATATCTGCTTTTTAAGATTTTAAAAATATTGTTATTATTTTTTTGAATATTTTTTTTTATTTTTTTCATGGCAGGGGGGGTGTGGGGCGGGGCAGGGAGGAGGAGCAGGCTCCCTTCCTCCTCCTCCTACTTCCCTCCCTTCCCCCTCTCCCTCTCCCTCCCTCCTTCTCTCTCTCTTTCCCCCTTTCATTCCTTCCCCCTTCCACCACCTGAAGGAAGAGGGAAGGAGAGAGAGAGTGCACAGTGAGAGGGGCGTGGCCAGAGAGAAAAAGGGGCGGGGCCGAGTTCGGAGCGCGCGGGGGGATGCTCATCCATTCCCTTTCTGGCTTCCTCCTCTTCTGAGGATTCGTGCCAAGTTTGGTCCTGATCCATCATTATTTGAGTCCACAGTGCTCTCTGGATGGAGGAGAACTACAACTCCCAAACTCAAGGTTCAGTTCTTTCTGTTGCTCTCATGAGAGTTTAGTCTGCCAAGTTTGATTCAACATGGCTGAGGAATGCTTTGATTGTGTTTTCCCCTTATGGCAGAAGGAGGTAGGACTGGATGGCCCTTGGAGGTCTCCTGTTCTAGGGACCCATTGTAATTATTATTATTATCATCATCATCATCATCATCAGAGGCTGAATGGCCATCTGTGAGGAATGCTTTGATTGTGTTTTCCCCTTATGGCAGAAGGAGATTGGACTGGATGGCCCTTGGAGGTCTCCTATTCTAGGAACCCATTGTAATTATAATTATTATTATTATTATCATCATCAGAGGCTGAATGGCCATCTCTGAGGAACGCTTTGATTGTATTTTCCCCTTATAGCAGGGGATTGGACTGGATGGCCCTTGGAGGTCTCCTACTCCAGGAACTTGTTGTTGTTGTTGTTATTATTATTATTATTATTATTATTAGCAGAGGCAGAATGAATATTATGCCTTATCATTCAGGGTTATAGGCCTGTGTGGAAAGGCCCTGGCTTCTTATTTGACTTCCTTTCCACACATCTGAATAAAATCCCATGTTATTTGCTTTAAACCAGATTATATGAGTGTGGACTCCGATAATCCAGTTCAAAGCAGGTATTCTGGGATATATGGCTGTGTGGAAGGGCCCTGAGTCCACACTGCAATATGATCCAGTTCAAAGCAGGCTTTGTGGGGTTTCCTGCCTGGATATTCTGGGTTATATGGCTGTGTGAAGGGCCCTGAGTCCACACTGCAATATAATCCAGTTCAAAGCAGGGACTGGGACTTGAGACTGGGATTTTGGTGTTCCATCTCTATCTGCATGTCAAAGCCCCAGTGTCGTCCACAGTCACCTCCAAGCTGGGGAGGGGGCGGAGCCAGGGAGGGGGCGGAGCTGGGGGCAGGGCACGGGTGGAGCCGGGGAGGGGTTGGAGCCGGAGGCAGACCCTTCGGCCCCCCAGGTCACCAGTAACCGGAATTCCGGCCACAGGTCCGGTAGAAGTTGGACAGCCCTGATCTATATATATCTATATATGTCTGTATATGTCTATATATGTCTCTATATGTTGTTTATATATGTTGAACTGCAGGGATTGTCTGCAAGTATGTGTACTGTAATCCGCTCTGAGTCCCCTTCAGGGTGAGAAGAGCGGAATATAAATAAAGTAACTAAAAATAAATAAATAAATAGCTAATAACTCTGATCTCAGAATGGCTGACAACGCGACTGGACAATTATTTGGTAATTGAATTGCTGAGGTTTTATGGTTTTTTAATGTTTTTATTGATGTTGATATGTAATTTGAATCTTTTAGCTATGTTTTAAATCTTTTTATCTGCTTTTATTGTTACTGGCACCGAATTGTGCCGCTTTGTAAATTGCCATTCTCAGCCCGAGGGTGACTCTTGGTGGTTTACAAAGCGGCACAATTCGATGCCAGTAACGATAAAAGCAGATAAAAACATGTAAAACATAGCTAAAAGATTCAAATGAGTCGCCCTCAGGCTGAGAATGGCGGTATAGAAATGTAGTAAATAAATAAACAAATGCTCACGAAAGCAGAGGGAGAGCCAATGACCGGCTCCTGCTTGCTTTCTTGTCGAGCTGATTTTTCTTTCTTGGGGGTGGGGTGTCTTCCTGTTATGTGTTCTTGAAGATAACGAAAGTACGAAAGAACAGATGAATTGAAGGGGAATAGGTTCCGCGCACAACTCTAGTAGGAAGTGTTTTCGGAGTCTTCAGGTGCCTACCTGGCTCGCTCTTTGTTCTCATTGTAGATCTGGGTAATGGCTCTATCCTTTTCATCCATGAAGCTGTTGTGCACTTCCTCCAGCTTCCTACAAGGGAACAAAAACAAGCTTTTGAGAGGGAAAAGGGGGGAAAGTGTTTTTCAACCTTTTTTGAGCCGTGACACATTTTGTACATTTACAAAATCCTGGGGCATACCACCGACCAAAATGACACTCTAACACAGTAATACATATAGTTAATATGTTTTTAAATGTATTTATACACTCAGTGTGAAACCTGGGCCTGATTCGATGAACACAACATAGATATCCTGGCAGAAAGACACACACGAAGGTCTTGCTCAACAGCTGTCAGTCTCTCTCTGTGTTCTTATGCATCAATAAGGAAGGAAGGAAGGAAGGAAGGAAGGAAGGAAGGAAGGAAGGAAGGAAGGAAGGAAGGAAGGAAGGAAGGGAAGGAGAAGGAAGAATGGAACCAAAGAGCAAAGAAAGGGAGGAAAGAAACAGGTAGAGAAGGAAGAAAGAAAAAGGGAAAGAAGAAGGAAAAGAAAAAGAGGGAAGGAAGGAAAGAGGGAGGGAAGGAGAGAAAAAGGGAGGGAAGGTTGGCCACAGCAACGCGTGGCAGATACAGCTAATAAATTTATACAGCTAATATATATATATATGAATGGTGGGAGTTGTAGGCCAAAACACCTGGAGGGAGGGCCCAAGTTGGCCCACGCCTGCCTTAAGTGAGCAAACCCTGTTAGTTTTCGGTCCCTGCTTAAAGGTGCCTCAACCCTGTGTCCCGAACGCCCCTTGACCCGCCTTGGCTGAGTGCGAGGGAATCACGGGAGTGGTAGTTTGACACCATCCTGAGCTTTCCCAAACTACACATCCCGGGATTCCCCAGCCTTGAGCCCTGGAAGACCAAGGGGTGCCTCACTGCATGAATGCTACGGTGTAGCGTCCGCCCCCAGGCAGCCGGGGACCCAGGGAAGTCCCACCCCAATCAATTAGCTCGCCCTGCCTCAGTCAAAGAATTGTCAAACCCTTCCATCTTGGTTTATGTACTGGGGTTTTTATTATATGTTTTTATGGTATGTTTTATGATACTCAGGATTGGGATCAAGCTAGGGCCTGCAGGGAGGAGGGAATATAAAACCGAATAAATGCCCAGAAATAAATAAAATAAAATAAATAGAGGTGCCTGGTATTAAGACCTACTGATTGTCGAGGAAGTCCCATTCAGGATCTTCTCTCAGTCTGCGCGGCTCTGGAACACCTGACAGGAGTCGCGAGCCCTTCGGGCTCAAACCCTTCCGAGGCTGAGGAAGGCTGTTCAGACAGGGGAGGAGACTGAAGCCCAAGAAGGCAAGTGGTGATTGTATTGTCAGGCTGTGATTTTATTGCGGGACTCAGGCAATGTTGTTTTATCCAGTTTTTATCTGTTTTTATCTGGTTTTAATTCTTGTAAACCGCTCTAGGACAGGAGAGCGGCTACTAAATCGAATAAATAAATCTCCAATTTCCCACGGCACACCTGATGATCACTCATGGCACACTAGTGTGCCACGGCATACTGGTTGGGAAACACTGCATTATAGAACTGGAGATGAATGAGGGCTGGGAATGAGCTTAGCAGTTTTGATATTACCTACTGATATAGGGTTTAATTTTAGAAATGAACCAGGGACTCCTCTGTAAGAAAAGCAGGGAAACATATAGAAGAAAACTTTTCAAAACATTGCAGTTTTGCTGCGGAATTGCAGCAGAGGTATATCCTGATCTGTGAGCAGACACCAAAGCCACCCGGATTGCCCACCACTGCTGTAAATGGAAATATAAAGGCCACACATCAGCAGACCATGACGGAACCAACAGGCACACAATGACGCTGGGACTTCCTGCTATTTCAATATGCAAGGAACAAGACAAATATATAACAAAGCAGGTTGCTTTACATAGCCAGAGCTGGCAGGTCTTAGCCCCTGTGGCGCTACAGTGTGGTACCCCTATAGAAGAAGAGCTTTTCGTGCACTTTGGCTGCGCCTCTCCCCACCTTGGCCTGGGTTTTCCATTCCGCGGTGCCACCCTCATGGGCCCCTTTCAAATGCTCCGCCCTGGTTTCAATCTTAAATGGGCATGTTTAATGGCATTACGCTCGATGAAAGGCCGCTCCTGGTTAATCGCTCCTTGGTCATGGCCATCTAATTAGGCAACAGATTAGAAATTAGAACGGGTTGGCTGGCGGGAAGCCAGGGTTGGCAGGCTGAGATGCCCACAGAGGAAAGCAAGCTAAGCCGAGACGAAGAGGAGGAAACCTCCCCAGTGCTCAAGCCCAGGCCCATCCGCCACACCAGGGTTCCCATAAGGATGGGGAATGGCAAGCAAAGGGAGCGGACTTATAATTTAGGATGCACACCATCACCAAACTCCATTTCACTTCATTTCCCATTTTTGTGATTTGTTCTGGCATGGCTCTGTATTATTATTATTATTATTATCATTATTATTATTATTATTATGCTCCAAAGGGCTACAGCAGACCTCGAAGAAGAAGATGGCATATATATACGCTATTGTACTGATGGTAGCTTGTTCAATTTAAGCCGTCTGAGGGCTCGCACTAAGACTCTAAACTATCTAGTTGGTGAGCTGCTTTTTGCAGACGATGCTGCCCTTGTCGCCCAATCAGAAGCAGCCCTGCACGCCTGACATCCTACTTTGCAGCAGCTGCAGAGCTGTTTGGGCTGGAAGTCAGCCTGAAGAAAATGGAAGTCCTCTACCAGCCCGCACCACAGGCGGAACACCGTCATCCCCACGTCAGCAGAGGCAAATCTGTGCTTAAGTCCGTTCAGCAGTTCACCTACCTGGGAAGCAAAATTTCTTCAGACGCCAAAATTGACAAAGAGCTGGATCACAGATTAGCGAAGGCATAGAGTGCATTTGGAAGGCTTCGCAAGAGTCTGGAGCAACAAGCACCTGAGGCAAAGCACCAAAATCAGTGTGTACAGAGCTATCGTACTGTCTATTCTCCTCTATGGGTCTGAAACATGGGTCACCTATCGCCAACACCTAGGACTCCTCGAACGCTTTCATCAGCGCTGTCTTCGCACAATCCTAAATATACACTGGACCGACTATGTGACGAATGTTGCTGTCCTTGAGCAAGCAGGGATCACCAGCGTTGAGGCCACGCTATTGAGAACACAGCTGCGCTGGGCAGGGCACGTCTCTAGGATGGAGGACCATCGCTTCCCAAAGATACTACTCTATGGTGAACTCGCCACAGGTCAGAGCAAGAGAGGCGCCCCCCAAAAGAGATATAAGGACTCCCTGAAACAACATCTCAGACTCGGCCAGATTGATCACCAAAAATGGTCCACCCTGGCCTCACATCGGGAGGCATGGAGATGCACTATCCACAATGCTGCGGCCTCTTTCGAGAATACACGCCGAATGGGTCTCGAAGAGAAACGACAACGCAGAAAGAACTGCAACTTGGAAACGACATCACCCAAGGAGACTTTCTGCTGTGCTTTCTGCAACCGGGCTTGCCTATCTCAGATTAGCATTTTTAGTTATCAACGTGCTTGTAAAAAGCGTGGGATGAGTCCTTCCTAAGAATCTTCGTTCGCGAAGTAATGCCGAGAGATTATTATTATTATTATTATTATTATTATTATTATGGGAGACATGAGAGAAGCCTCCCCGCAGGATAGTAACACATCCGGGCGTCCGCTGGGCAACGTCTTCATAGACGGCTGATTCTCACACACCAGAATCGACAAGTGCCGAACCTGACTTAGCACATAGAAAATGGCTTTGAAAGATAGCAGATTACAGGAGCTGTCTTCATAGACCTGTCAGCAGCTTATGATAATGTAAATCATCACCTCTTCCTGAAAAAAAAGTATAATATCACAAAGGATTGCCACCTCACCCACTTCATGGGAAATCTGCTACAAAACAGGAGCTTTTTTGTTGAGTTCCAGGGTGAGAGAAACAGTGGTGAAAACATAAGAACGGCCTGCCTTAGGGGAGCATGCTTGCTCCATCCATGTTTGGCATTTACACGAATGTCCAGCCACTGCCAAAAGGGACAGAGAGTTTCATCTATGCTGACGATCGTACCATCGCCGATCAAGCAGGGCGCTTTGAAATGACTGAACAGAAGCTCTCAGAAGCTTTAGCTGCACACACTGCATATTACAGGGAAAATCAGTGGATTCCTAATCCAACTAAAACACAGATGTGTGCTTTTCACCTTAAGAACAGACAAGCATCTCGAGCTCTGAGGATTACCTAGGAAGCACACCAAAATACTTGGGAGTTACTCTGGACCTGGCCTGGCATCTTGCGGCCCGCGGGCTGGATGCTGCCCGCCGGCCGATGCTGATTGGCCCGCGGCTCCCTCAAGGCTTTGTCCTGAAGAGAGGGAGGCGAACCCCCACTGGGGCGGCTACATGTTGAAGAAGCAAACGCGAAGAAGCAGGCAGGCAGGCAAGCAGAGCGGAGGGGAAGGGAGGGGGGAGCGCCGCCGCAGAGCATGCCTTCGCCCTCGCCTTGCTCCTCCCTTCACTTCCGCCTCGCGCGCTCCCTCTCCCTCTTGCCTCGCCCTTTTTTCCCTTTTCTGTTTCCTGTCTTCTCTCACTGTTTCCTTCCTTCTTTCCCTCCCTCCCTTCCTCTCTCTTTCCTTCTTTACCCCTTTCTGTTTCATTCCTTCCCCCTTCCACCACATGAATGCAGCAAGGGAGAGGGGGCGGGGCCAGAGCGGGAAAGGGGCGGGGACGAGGCCAGAGCATTGGGGGTGGAGCGCTTCCATTCCCTCCTCGTCTTCCTCCTCTTCTCCCTCTTTGAGCATATTGAGGATTTGTGCCAAGTTTGGTCCTGATCCATCAATATTTGAGTTTACAGTGCTCTCTGGATGTAGGTGAACTACAACTTCCAAGCTCAAGGTAAATGCCCAGCAAACCCTTTCAGTACTTTCTGTTGGTCTCATGAGAGTTCAGTGTGCCAAGTTTGGTTCAAGATGGCTGAATGGCCATCTGTAAGGAATGCTTTGATTGTGTTTTTCCCTTATGGCAGAAGGAGGTTGGAGTGGATGGCCCTTGGAGGTCTCCTCCTACTCTAGGAACCTGTTGTTGTTGCTATTATTATTGTTGTTGTTGTTGTTGTTGTTAGCAGAGGCTGAATGAATATTATCATTATTATTATCATTATTATGAATACAATCAGGGGTTTATTACACTCATATTTAGTTGAATTCAGTCTTAAAATATATTATATGGCTCTCACTGAAATATATTTCCAAATATTTTGCTTTTATGGCTCTCGGAGTCAAAAAGGTTCCTGACCCCTGATATAATGAATCACAAATGATACAAATGTTTACATTTTGTTATCCATTGTTTTGTAAAATTTGAGTGAATAAATGTCATTTTTCCGATGACAACCTCTCTTTTTCATTGCTCATAACATATACTCTTATCAGTCATATTAATGTATCAAAAATGCAATGTAGTGCCTTTATTATTATTATTATTATTATTATTATTATTATTATTATTATTATAGAAATTCAATTGATATTATGTAGAATGTAGTTCAGCCTTTAGGTGCGGCCCCCCATAATATTTTTTGGCTCTCGTGTGGGCCCCTTGGAAAAAATAATTGCCCACCCCTGCTCTGGACCGTGCTCCAACTTACAAGAAGCACTGCTTGAATATCAAGCCAAAGGTGGGTGATAGAAATAATATCATACAAAAGCTGACTGATAAATAAATTATCATTATCATCTTTATTTACATCTTGCCACACAACACCCCATAATAATAATACTAACGATAATAACAATAATAATCTCGTTTGCTGTGACATACGGTGGTTTTGTGTCAGTAAAATAATAATAATAATAATAATAATAATCACTGTGCGGTTTTCTGGCATTGTATATTTCTGCTGTGACATACTGTGGTTTTGTGTCAGTAAAATAATAATCACCATCATCATCATCATCGCCATCATTTACTTTCCCCTCTGGGTATTCATTCTTGTATGTGTACATCAGTGTTTCCCAGCCAGTGTGCCGTGGCAGACTAGTGTGCCGTGAGTTATCATCAGGTGTGCCGTGGGAAATTGGAACCTCCAACACCCTTTCTTCCCCCTCCTGCCAAACACTTTTTCTTCTCCCTACTTAACATATTTTGAGTCTACAGTGCTCTCTGGGTGTAGGTGAACTACAACTTCCAAACTCAAGGTCAATTCCTAAGCCAACCCTTTCAGTACTTTCTGTTGGTAATGAGAGTTCAATATGCCAAGTTTGGTTCAATTCCATTGTTGCAAGAGTTCAGGATGCTCTTTGATTGTGTGTTAACTATAAATCCCAGAAACTGTGACTCCCAAATGTCAAGGTCTATTTTCCCCAAACTCCATCTGTGTTCACATTTGGGCGTATTGAGTATTCATGCTACGTTTGGTCCTGATCCAACATTGTTTGAGTGCACAGTGCTCTCTGGATATACGTAGGTGAACTACAACTCCCAAACTCAAGGTCAATGCCCACCAAACTCTTATAGTATTTTCTCTTGGTTATGGGAGTTCTGTGTGGGAAGTTTGTGTCTTTCTGCCATTCCTGCCAGGATTCACACTGGCCCAGGCCCAGGCTCCACACTGAGTGTATAAATACATTTAAAAACATATTAACTATATGTATTGCTGTGTTAGAGTGTCATTTTGGTTGGTGGTGCACCCCAGGATTTTGTAAATGTAAAAAATGTGCCGCAGCTCAAAAAAGGTTGAAAAACACTGGTGTACATAATTGTACATTGCCAGGATGAACTTACTTCCCGATCTGTTCTGGTGCCCCTTTCTTGTCACCTGGGAGAGAGGAAGGAAAAGGTCCCTACCTGAATCCTACATAATGAACAGTCAGGCTGCCCAGCATGATGAGCAGGCAGTAGCCAAAGAGCCGCTGGTTTCGACGAAATTTCTTCTTGGCCTCGGGCCTCGAGGTTGGCTCCACAGGAGGCTGATGGAACTGCTGCCAATACCTCACGTTCTCGTTGGGCTCTGGCCGGCTCCTGAGAGAAAGCAAGAGCATCACGGCAAAGATGGGACAGAGCTAGGGAAGGGATGCCCACTGCTGCGTCTCTACCTGCTTAAGGAAGGAACCACGCAAAGAAGTTTACCATCCCATGTATGACTGCCTTGGCAATTGACCTGCACTTCAGCTCTGGCAATGGGTCCGTGTTCTTTGCCACAACTGCCAGCAGCGGACTGCGTGTAGGGATCTAGATGAGGCTGTGGCCCAGATACAGCTCTGTTTTCCAAGGAAGGCAAATGGCAAAAGGATTCAGAAGAATGGTGGTGACTCCTGACCCCAGGATCGATCATGCGAGGCAGCCGCTTTACTCTGTCTAACTGTCACAACCGTAAGCCATTTGGTTATGACACTCCATGTGTGGTAGGCATGACATTGACAAATGGACACAGGATAAAATGGCAGGGACTGCACATGCCCGGATTACCCATAATTTATTTATTTATTTATTTGTCACGTTTCTATACCGCCCCTCTCAGCCCGAAGGCGACTTGGGACAGTTTACACAGGCAGTCTCTGCCTGCAATACAACACAAGCTCGCATCGTCGTCATTCCATATATCTCATTAAGCCTTATATTTCATCAGCAAATGCCTGCTCAAATAGCCAGGTCTTGACTTTCTTGCGAAATGTCAGGAGGGAGGGGGGCAATCTGATGTCTCTAGGGAGGGCGTTCCAAAGCCGAGGAGCCACCACTGAAAAGGCCCTGCCTCTCGTCCCCGCCAGTCGCGCCTGCAAAGAAGGCGGGACCAAGAGAAGGGCCTCTCCAGATGATCTTAAACATCTCGATGGTTCATAGGGAGAGATGTGTTCGGACAGGTAAGTAGGACCCGAACCATTTAGGGCTTTAAAGGCTAAAGCCAGCACTTTGAATTGTGGCCGGTAGCAAACTGGCAGCCAGTGGAGCTGGCACAACAGGGGAGTTTTACGCTCTCTGAATGCAGCTCCTGTTATCAACCTGGCTGCTGTCCGTTGGACTAGTTGCAGCTTCCGAACAGTCTTCAAAGGCAACCCCACGTAGAGAGCGTTGCAGTTATCTATACGGGATGTAACCAGAGCATGGACCACCGTGGCCAAGTCATACTTCCCAAGGTACGGGCGCACATGGCGCACAAGTTTTAAGGCCATTGCCTAGGGATGCAAGCCAAGGGGGGGTGTGTGTGTGCAGATCATGTACCCCCCCCCAAACCTGGTCTGCGCCCCTCTTTCCCCCTTTCTCATGTCCCTCCTCGCTCCTTCTCCCGGCAAAGTCTCTGCTCCGTCCCCTAGGTCTCTCTCTCTCGCGCGCTCTTTCTCTCGCACTCTCTCTCTCACACACACTCTCTCTTGCTTTCTGTCTCGTGTGCGCACTCTCTCGCACTCTCTCTCTTTCACGCGCGCACAAGCTCTCTCTCGTGCGTGCCTTTGGAGCGAGTTTGCACCCGCTGCGGTCTTCCCAAGCCTCCTGACTCCCGAGGAGACCTTCAGAGCACAGCGGAGCTTTCCAGCCGGTGGGAATGGGGACCTTGGAGGTGGCGGGAAATTGGCTTAAAGGGGGCGTAATTCCAAACTGTGGCCTAGGGCGCAAAAAAGTGTTAATCCGGGCCTGGGACTGCATCGTTTTATTGGCATGTAATGAAGGCCAATTTCCCACATTCTGTAAAAAAGGGAAGTCAAAGAGTGTTTTATGACTTCAGGTAGTACAATTAGTGCATGAGTTCTATATCTGTTGGGCCTCAGAGTAACATTTCTAGCCTGAACAATACATGTATTGGTGTCAGCTCCTACGTTTTGGTCTACGGGAATCCTTTGAAATAACGCATCTCTCAACAGAAACACAGAAGAACGGCCTGCCTCAGGGGAGCGTGCTTGCACCATCAATGTTAAACATTTATACAAATGATCAGCAAGTGCCAGAAGGGACAGAGAGTTTCATCTATGCTGACGATCGTGCCATCACTGCTCAAGCAGAGAGCTTTGAAATGGTTGAACAGAAGCTCTCCGAAGCTCTAGGTCAGGGCTGCCCAGGAAGTCAATCGCGATCGATCAGTTGATCGCGGGACCGAAGGAGGTCGATTGCAGCCAGATGGGGAGCTTCTGCTCTGCGCGCACGCACCTTCCGCTTGCGTGCACCTTCCACGCTGCGCACCGTCCACGTTTGCTTCCGGACGAGAGAAGCAGGGCACTCCTCTCTCTCGCTGGCAGCGGAGGCTTCTGGATGAGAGAGAGGCAGGCGGAGCGCAAGGCGCCGGCTTCAGTTCTACCAGCAGCTTCTCCAGCCTTGAGGAGGGCAGGGCCAAGCCAGCCGTGTGCTAGCTATGCCATCACTGGCTTGGCACTGCCATCCTCAAGCCTGGAGAAGCTGCTGGTAGAGCTGAAGCCAGAGGGGGCGGAGCCAGGCCACGCCAAGCCTCGCCCACTCCCCCGGCATCAGTTCTACCAGCAGCTTCTCCAACCTTGAGGAGGGCAGGGCCAAGCCAGCCTTGTGCTAGCTATGCCATCACTGGCTTGGCACTGCCATCCTCAAGCCTGGAGAAGCTGCTGGTAGAGATGAAGCCAGAGGGGGGCAGAGCCAGGCCACGCCAAGCCTCGCCCCCTCCCCCGGCTTCAGTTCTACCAGCAGCTTCTCCAGCCTTGAGGAGGGCAGGGCCAAGCCAGCCTTGTGCTAGCTATGCCATCACTGGCTTGGCACTGCCATCCTCAAGCCTGGAGAAGCTGCTGGTAGAGCTGAAGCCAGAGGGGGAGAAGAGCTAACCACAGACCACTTACTACAATGCAGTCTGAGCCCTGTCACATGCACAAAGGAGGACCTTCTCACAGTGACACCACAGGCACTGCAAGTGGCCAGATTCTGGTCTAAAGACATTTAGTACCATGCCAATTTTTAACTTTGTTTGTGGTTTTTAAATACATTATAACTGTATTCTCAATTTGCTTCTGACTTCAGAATAAATAAATAAATAAATAGAAACACAGCTGATACAGAAAGGAACATGATACTAAAGTTTGGACTGACCCTGAGCATTCTCATTCAATTCTAATCTATGGGACAGAATGGAAAATTCAAGGTGCAAAGCTGGACAGAAATATTTGGACATCCAGGAAACCTGCAACTATACCTGGTTCGAAAGTCTGCAAAATCAAACGGTCTTCCCTTGGAGCTGTGGCTGCCCGGGGGAGTCCAGCCCATCTGTGCACCTCGCGTGTTGTCATACTGCCTCCGACTGCTCTCCTTACTCAGAACCCGGTAGGCCTCATTCAGCTTCACAAACTGGCTGTGCAGGTCAGGGTTGGCTGGGTCACTGTCAGGGTGAAGCTGTGAAGAGCAGAAGAGGCAATAATAAATATTTATTTATTTATTTATTTATTTATTTATTCGATACCTACACTGCCACTCTCGGAGGCTCGGGGCGACTTACAGAAGAGTTTAATATAAAACAATACCTGATAAAACAAAAAGGTTAAAATTGCAATGTCACACAAAGGCCTGCCTGAAAAAATGTGTCTTGCATGCTCTGCGGAAAGTTTTGCAGAGCCTGCGATGCAGGCGGCAGAGCGTTCCATAGTACCGGGGCAATGATGGAAAAAGCCCTTTGCCGAGTTGTCATCAGGTGGAAGGATTTCACACTGGGGGTGTCTAGGAGGTTCTGATCCTCTGACCGTAGTGATCTCAAGGGGTTGTATGGAATCAGGCGATCCTTTAGGTCAGTGTTTCCCAACCGCTGTGATGCGGCACAGTAGTGTGCCGTGACAGACCTCCTGCTGTGCCGCGAGAAAAGCTCTCTGCCCCCTTTCCTTCCCCCCTCCTCCTGCCGAACTCCTGCTGCTTCAGGGAGGAGGAGAAAGGGCCGGGCGGTGGCGAAGAAAAAGAAGAAGGGGCTGGGGCGCCGCCTCCTTCGGCCGTGTCCCCAGCCAGCCTCCAATCTGCCATGACTCCCGCCACCTAGTTTTCACCACCAGAACTTTAGCAACACTGTAGAAGCAAAGCACCAGCGCCACCTAGTGTTCACCACCAGAACTTTAGCAACACTGTAGGAGCAAAGCACCAGCGCCACCTAGTTTTCACCACCAGAACTTTAGCAACACTGTAGAAGCAAAGCACCAGCGCCACCTAGTTTTCACCACCAGAACTTTAGCAACACTGTAGAAGCAAAGCACCAGTGCCACCTAGTGTTCACCACCAGAACTTTAGCAACACTGTAGAAGCAAAAAGCACCAGCGCCACCTAGTTTTCACCACCAGAACTTTAGCAACACTGTAGGAGCAAAGCACCAGCGCCACCTAGTTTTCACCACCAGAACTTTAGCAACACTGTAGAAGCAAAGCACCAGTGCCACCTAGTGTTCACCACCAGAACTTTAGCAACACTGTAGAAGCAAAGCACCAGCGCCACCTAGTGTTCACCACCAGAACTTTAGCAACACTGCAGGAGCAAAGCACCAGCACCACCTAGTTTTCACCACCAGAACTTTAGCAACACTGTAGAAGCAAAGCACCAGCGCCACCTAGTTTTCACCACCAGAACTTTAGCAACACTGTAGGAGCAAAGCACCAGCGCCACCTAGTTTTCACCACCAGAACTTTAGCAACACTGTAGAAGCAAAGCACCAGAGCCACCTAGTATTCACCACCAGAACTTTAGCAACACTGTAGAAGCAAAGCACCAGTGCCACCTAGTATTCACCACCAGAACTTTAGCAACACTGTAGGAGCAAAGCACCAGCGCCACCTAGTTTTCACCACCAGAACTTTAGCAACACTGTAGGAGCATAGCACCAGCGCCACCTAGTTTTCACCACCAGAACTTTAGCAACACTGTAGGAGCAAAGCACCAGCGCCACCTAGTTTTCACCACCAGAACTTTAGCAACACTGTAGGAGCAAAGCACCAGCGCCACCTAGTTTTCACCACCAGAACTTTAGCAACACTGTAGGAGCATAGCACCAGCGCCACCTAGTTTTCACCACCAGAACTTTAGCAACACTGTAGGAGCATAGCACCAGCGCCACCTAGTTTTCACCACCAGAACTTTAGCAACACTGTAGGAGCATAGCACCAGTGCCACCTAGTTTTCACCACCAGAACTTTAGCAACACTGTAGGAGCAAAGCACCAGCGCCACCTAGTTTTCACCACCAGAACTTTAGCAACACTGTAGAAGCAAAGCACCAGCGCCACCTAGTTTTCACCACCAGAACTTTAGCAACACTGTAGAAGCAAAGCACCAGCGCCACCTAGTTTTCACCACCAGAACTTTAGCAACACTGTAGTAGCAAAGCACCAGCGCCACCTAGTTTTCACCACCAGAACTTTAGCAACACTGTAGTAGCAAAGCACCAGCGCCACCTAGTTTTCACCACCAGAACTTTAGCAACACTGTAGAAGCAAAGCACCAGCGCCACCTAGTGTTCACCACCAGAACTTTAGCAACACTGTAGAAGCAAAGCACCAGTGCCACCTAGTGTTCACCACCAGAACTTTAGCAACACTGTAGAAGCAAAGCACCAGCGCCACCTAGTTTTCACCACCAGAACTTTAGCAACACTGTAGGAGCAAAGCACCAGCGCCACCTAGTTTTCACCACCAGAACTTTAGTTTTGTAAGTACTTTAGAGCCATTTAGAACCATGATTGCCCAGGCCTACTTCTTAGTGAAGACCATGATTGCCCAGGCCTACTTCTTAGTGAAGCTTTCTTCGATCGCAGAGCACAAAATTAATATTGAGCCGTGATTGTCTGCAAGGACTCTACCACCCATGTGCCTAAGACCATACCCATATATGGAGCCAAACATTTGTGGCACAAAGGGGGAAGGAAGAAACCGCACCTTGTCCACATCTTACTAGTTTTGGCTCCTTGGGCAAAGTAAATGTCTGCTGTAGTGCTGACTGGGTGAAGGGACACTGATGTGTTATCCCCTTGTCCCTCTCCCACTTCCCCATCGAAATGTAAAATTAAACACCACTGTTTAACTCAATACTCCTATTCCTAGCAAGTCAATAAACCCTCCCTAATTGTTCATTGTGCATTCTGACGCAAGAAAACAAGCTGGCTGGAGGGGGAGTGGGTCAGGCACGCAAAAGACGGACCTTAGCCTCTCTGCTCCTTGCAGAATGCCAGCTGAGAAAGTCAGGAATGTGCCAACGAAGTGGAACTTAGGAGGAGGCTCTAGGTTTCCCGAATATCTCCCTGCTGCCAGCATGAAGGTCTCCCGGCCCCATTCGAATGTGCTCCAAGTCTACAACGCAAGGCTCATCCCTTACGGACCAGTCTGCACAGTTGGGCAACCAAAGCGGCAGCCAAGAAGGAGTTCCTCTGGCACACAACCAGGTGCCCTGGGATATGACTGTCTGGGAGAAGGGCTGCTTCCTACTACTAGGTGCAGGAGGTGCTTAGAAGAAGGGTCCTGAAATGCAGCAGGCAAAAGGATGGTGCTTAAAATCACTACCCAAGTGAAGGCTTTCATGCAGGGATAATTCCGTCCTATGTATTTCCTCCACCACAGACATCCTAGTGTTTCTGACTCTCTCCACTGGTGTGAAATAAACAACCTCGCCCCACTGCCTCTCCGTAACCCTTTCCTATTCTTTTCTATGGCACGGAGCAAACAGAGGAATTGATCAGCAACTGAACATACTAGAGAGGTTTGGAGAGAATTCACCATAACTTATAGAAGTTGTAGGTACTGAGATGTATAGTTCACCTGCAATCTAAGATCACTCTGAACTCCACCAACAATACAACAAGAACTAACTTGGCACACAGAACCCCCATGACTAGCAAAACATACTGGAGGTCTTTGGAGGGATTTATAGGAGTTGTAGTTCACCTACATCCAGAGCGCACTATGAACCCAAACAACTATGGATCTGGACCATACTTGGTATGCATACCTGCTATGGCCAAATTTGAATACTGGTGGGTTTTGAGGGGAATTGGCCTGGAGATTAAGGAGTTTTAGGTACTGGGATGTATAGTTCACCTGCATTGAATGTTTACCTGTATATGTACATTGTAATCCACCCTGAATCCTCTGCGAGGGCGAAATATAAATGATGTAAATAAATAAAAATTATCATACTACAAAAGGGACTAGAACAGGTTTGGGTGAAAAGTCTCAGGCTGGATCTACACCACCCTAGATTCCAGGATCTGATCAAAGATTTATCCCAGATTATCTGGCAGTGTAGACTCATATAATCCAGTTCAAAGCAGATAATCTGGGATCGGATCCTGGGATACAGGGGAGTGTAGATCCAGCCTCAGGCCAAAAAGGGTCCTGAGTGGAAAAGTTTGAGAAAGCCCTGCATTGGGGAACCTCTAAGTCAGTGATTCCCAACCTTTTTTGAGCCGTGGCACATTTTTTACATTTACAAAATCCTGGGGCACACCACCAACCAAAATGACACAAAATGACACTCTAACACAGTAATACATATAGTTAATATGTTTTAAAATGTATTCATACACTCAGTGTGAAACCTGGGCCTGTTTCGATGAACATGACATAGATATCCTGGCAGGAATGGTAGAAAGACACAAACTTCCCACACAGAACTCCCATTACCAAGAGAAAATACTATTAAGAGTTTGGTGGGCATTGACCTTGGGTTTTGGAGTTGTAGTTCACCTATATCCAGAGAGCACTGTGCACTGAAACAATGTTGGTTCAGGACCAAACTTGGCATGAATACTCAATATGCCCAAATGTGAACACAGATGGAGTTTGGGGAAAATAGACCTTGACATTTGGGAGTTACAGTTTCTGGGATTTATAGTGAAACACACAATCAAAGAGCATCCTGAACTCTTGCAACAATAGAATTGAACCAAACTTGGCATATTGAACTCTCATTACCAACAGAAAGTACTGAAAGGGTTTGCTTGAGAATTGACCTTGAGTTTGGAAGTTGTAGTTCACCTACACCCAGAGAGCACTGTGGACTCAAACAATGTTATGTCATGTTGTTGTTTGTTTTCTATCCAGAATCCCAATGTTGGAAGGAGACTCACCACTTCAAGGTCTCTCAAACAGGCATGGGAAAGCTTCGGCCCTCTGGGTGCTTTGGACTTCAACTCCCACCATTCCTAACAGCCTGAGGCCCTTTCCTGCTTAAGTGGCTGGGGGGAGGAGGAAAAGGGCCTGAGGCTGCTAGGAATGGTGGGAGTTGGAGTCCAAAACACCTGGAAGGTCCAAGTTTGCCCATGCCAGCTTTCGACAGAGACCTCTTCCTCTCCCTTCCCCTTCGCGTCCTTTCTTCCCCCTCCTGCCCAACACTTACTTTTTCTTCTACACTGCCGCTTCTGCCGCCATTTTGATCCGAGGGGGCAGCGTGAGCGTGTTCAGGAGGGGAGGGGGGAGGGAGGAAGGCGTGACCCGTGCGGGCGCTATTGCGCGAGCTCGCCCCAGTGCAAAGTGAGGCAAAGTGAGCAGAGCGAGGCTGGGAAGAAGGGAGCCCGAGGGGAGAAGAAAAAGTGTTCGGCAGGAGGGGGAAGAAAGGGTATTGGAGGTTCCCGATTCCCACGGCACACCTGATGATCGCTCACGGCACACTAGTGGGCCACGGCACACTGGTTGGGAAACACTGCTCTAAGTAACTAACACTCAAAAACATTCTCGAGAAATACAGCAGATTATTATATACATTTTTTCGTGCGACGAGATTTTGTGCTAGGATACCTTTATAATACAATGATATTAAAGGGTTGGAGGAGGCCGTTTTCCCAAAACTTCAGAGTTTGTCCCTCGCACAGAGGCCAACTCTGAAGCTTTTGCAACAGGGCTTGGAATATGTCCAATTGTAAAGATTTTGGTCTGTCCCTTCTCCTTGCTAATGTAATATAACTTACCAGAACATTGTATGCTCACTGAATGAGTGCAGAGAATTAAAAATGGGGGGAGAGGACGGAGAGGAGCTGGCAAAGAAAGATGAGCCTCCCTGATCTAGAACTACGTTAAATATCTACTGGGAATCACTGTGGGTCTTGTATTAATACAAGGCCCACAGTGATTGGCAAATAGATTCCTGTGAAAAATAATACAGTTACTGTTTATGTGCACGTATAAGTCTATCAACATTAGTCACAAAAAACCCACAACCCTAAAATACGCGTATTCTACGGGGAATGATGTCAGCCAGGAGGTAAAAAGAATGAGCGGGGAGAAAGGGCTCCAGCTAATGATTGATGTCGCTTGGGGTAAGTGCAGAGCATTTCCACATCATCCCTCTCCCTTTAGCCCAGTTTGGGGCAACCAGTAAACAGACTCTATTGGCTCTGGCCGAGCGCCACTCCCACCCACCCAGCCAGCGAAGATTTCGAATGCTGATTTCCCCGGGCAGCCCTCCAACCCAAATGGGGAAGGGAGAAGGAAGGAGCGAGCAAACTCTGGCTGGAACAGAATGAGGGCAGGGGTCTCCCAGAAGGGCTTCTTGGAAAGGGAGCAAGAGGTTGTTTATTTCATAGAATCACAGAGTTGGAAGAGACCTCGTGGGCCATCCAGTCCAACCCCATTCTGCCAAGAAGCGGGAAAATTGCATTCAAAGCACCCCCGGCAGATGGCCATCCACGGAGCCTGCCAATGGGTCCTTTCTTGGTTGTAGATCTGTAGGTAAGTAGCAGCCAGTAATGAAAGGACCAAGGCATTGACATCTCCAGCCCATCCTCTATTCCAGTGTTTTTCAACCTTTTTTGAGCCGCGGCACACTTTTTACATTTACAAAATCCTGGGGCACACCACCAACCAAAATGACACAAAATGACACTCTAACACAGTCATACATATATAGTTAATATGTTTTTAAATGTATTTATACACTCAGTGTGAAACCTGGGCCTGTTTCGATGAACACAATATAAATATCCTGGCAGGAATGGCAGAAAGACACAAACTTCCCACACAGAACTCCCTTAACCAAGAGAAAATGCTATAAGAGTTTCGTGGGCATTGACCTTGAGTTTGGGAGTTGTAGTTCACCTGTATCCAGAGAGCACTGTGGACTCAAACAATGTTAGATCAGGACCAAACTTGGCATGAATACTCAATATGCCCAAATGTGACCACAGATGGGGTTTGGGGGAAAAAGACCTTGACATTTGGGAGTTACAGTTTCTGGGATTTATAGTTAACACACAATCAAAGAACATCCTGAAATCTTGCAATAATGGAATTGAACAAAACTTGCCATATTGAATTCTCATTACCAATAGAAAGTACTGAAAGTGTTTGCTTGGGAATTGACCTGGAGACTCGCCCCAGAGCAAAGCGAGGCAAAGCGAGCAGAGCGAGGCTGGGAAGAAGGGAGACCGAGTGGAGAAGAAAAAGTGTTTGGCAGGAGGGGGAAGAAAGGGTATTGGAGGTTCCAATATCCTACGGCACACCTGATGATCGCTCATGGCACACTAGTGTGCCATGGCACACTGGTTGGGAAACACTGCTCTATTCAATACCAGCCAGCACGCCAATGCCTTAAACAAAGAAACAGCTTCCTAAGATCTATAGAGATACTCGTAGGAACACTTCAGCAAGCGAGAGTCCAAAAGTGGCAGGGGGAAAACCCAGAACCTCCATCAGTGGCCGATACTGAATGAGAGACTCCCTCCTGGGCACACAGAAGACTGTGCGACTTGGAAGGTGCTGAACAGACTGCGCTCTGGCACTGCGAGATGCAGAGCTAATCTTAAGAAATGGGGCTACAAGGGACTCCACAACATGCAAGTGAGGAGGAAAGCAAACCACAGACCACTGACTACAATGCAGCCTGAGCCCTGCCACATGCACAATGGAGACCTTCTTATAGCAACACCAGAGGCAATCCAAGTGGCCAGCTTCTGGTCAAAGGACATTTAGAAGAATGCAATATTTTTAATCTTGTTCGTGTTTTTAAATACATTACAACTGTACCCTCAATTTGCTTCTGACACGATAAATAAATTGTTGTTGTTGTTTACTTTATTTATGTATTGTCAAAGGCTTTCATGGTCGAAATCACTGGTTGTTGTGAGTTTTCCAGGCTGTCTGGCCATGTTTCAGACGCATTCTCTCTCCTGATGCTTCACCTGCATCTTTGGCAGGCATCCTCAGAGGTTGTGAGGTCTTTATTTATACCTCGCCTTTCTCCCCATGGGGACTCATGGCAGCTAACAATCCCACACTTTAATCAAGTTTTAAAAGTGCAATACAAAAGTTTAAAAAAAACAATTATGGCAATAATATGGTAATAATAATGGTAATAATAATAATTATGGCTCGCACTAAGACTCTAAATTATCTAGCCCGTGAACTGCTTTTTGCTGATGATGCTGCCCTTGTCGCACATTCAGAAGCAGCTCTGCAGCACCTCACATCCTGCTTTGCAACAGCTGCAGAGCTGTTTGAGCTGGAAGTCAGCCTTCAGAAAGGGAAGTCCTCTACTAGGCCTGCACCACAGGAAGAACACCCCCACCCCCACGTCCGCATAGGCAAATCTGTGCTTAAGTCCATTCAGCAGTTCACCTACCTGGGAAGCATCATCTCTTCAGACAACAAGATTGATAAATAGATAGATCACAGATTAGCAAAGGCATAGAGTGCATTCGGAAGGCTTCACAAAAAAGTCTGGAGCAACAAGCACCTGAGGCAAAGCACCAAAATCAGTGTGTACAGAGCTATCGTACTGTCTGTTCTCCTCTATGGGTCTGAAACATGGGTCACCTATCGCCAACACCTATGACTCCTCGAACGCTTTCATCAGCGCTGTCTTCGCACAATCCTAAATGTACACTGGACCGATTATGTGACGAATGTTGCTGTCCTTGAGCAAGCAGGGATCTCCAGCGTTGAGGCCATGCTATTGGGAACACAGCTGCGCTGGGCAGGGCACGTCTCTAGGATGGAGGACCACCGCCTCCCAAAGATACTACTCTATGGTGAACTCGCCATGGGTCAGCGCAAGAGAGGCACCCCAAAAAAGAGATATAAGGACTCCCTGAAGCGACATCTCTGGCTCGGCCAGATTGATCGCCAACAACGGTCCACCCTGGCCTCACATCGGGAGGCGTGGAGACGCACTATCCACAATGCTGTGGCCTCTTTCGAGAAGACACGCCAAACGGGTCTTAAAGAGAAACGACAATGCAGAAAGAACCAAAACTTGGAAACACCACCACTCAAGGAGACTTTCTGCTTTCTGCAACCGGACTTGCCTATCTCAGATTGGCCTTTTTAGTCATCAACGCGCTTGGGATGAGTCCTTCCTAAGAATCTTCGTTCACGAAGTAATGCCAGAGAGACAAAACTTTATTTATAATCTGCCATTTCTCTCTGAAGGGACTCAGGGCAGTTTCCAAAAAATAACAAAAATGGCATTCAACGCCCAAAAAAACAAATAGCCAAGCAAGACTTAAATAAACATAATAGACACAAAGAATCATACTAATTAATAACAATTAAATAGTAGTGTGGTTATTAACATATAATAAATACACTTAAAATAGCCTTTACAACTCACAGAGTCTCCCCCAATCTCAGCCACTATCTTCCCAAATGCCTTAACTATCATATTCTATGTTGATCATGTTTTAACTTCAGTTTCATGCATTTTAATATGTTTATGTTTTATTATATGCTTGTATGGTTGCATTTTAGCTATGTTTTTATAGATCTATTTGACAATGTGGTGCCGCGCCGCGAGGCGAAAGGAAGGTGGGTAATAGATAAAACATTCAGAAAGTGCCTGGCGGAGATTAAACATACAGAGACATCTAAAGCAGCAAAGATATTCTGATGAGGACACTCCTGCAAACACATCGCTTTTCCTTAGGGAAATCATCCATTGGCATTATTTCAGTCCAACACCGCCCCCTTCAGGTCAGATGGGGAGGAGACAATCATCACATTATCCAAGATGCCAAGGAGAGTTTAGCTCCACAAAGCTCAGCTTTTCTCCTTCCTTCTTTACCTCTTTCCTGCCTTTCCTTGCCTTTTTCTTTCTACTTTCTCTTCTTCCTTCTTTTGGTACCTCTTTCTTTCTTTCTTTTTTTCCTTCCTTCCCTCTTTCCTTTTTTCCCTCCCTCCTTCTCGCTTTCATTCCTTCCCCCTTTCCCTCTTTCATGCCTTCTCTTTTTCCCTCCCTCCTTTCTTCTCTCCTTCCTTCCTTCTCCCAATACCATGGTAGAGTTCCTTCTAACTCTATTCTATAAGTCTATTTGATATGGTAATATATAATAGTAACATTATTTTATGTTTGTATGTATGTATGTGTGCGGTGGGTGGATATGTGGCAGCTTTCTGATTGGTATTATTTGCATATGGCTTTAGATTGGACAGCATAAACATTCTAAGACTCTGAAGTGGCTGAGAGGGGGAAGGCAAAGGCCTGAGGCTGTCAGAAATGGTGACTGGTTGCCACTGTAGTGTTATTTGCATATGGGTTCTGATTGGTCCACCTCAACATTCTAACATTCTGAAGTGGCTGAGAGTGGAAAGGTAAGGGCCTCAGTGGCATCTTCTCCTTTTTTAGGATTTAGGATTTGTACGTTAATTTTAGCTCTTTTTTGTTTGTTTTTTTAATTTTCGTTGGTCACACCTTGCGTTGTGAGGAGTTTTGTTGCCAAATTTGGTGTGTTTTTGTCCAGTGGTTTTTTTGTTTATTTCAGCCTCATTACGGACAGAGCATATATATATATATATATATATATATATATATATATACTCTGTGTGTGTGTGTGTGTGTGTGTATATATATATATATTGTAAATATAAATATATATACTGTGTGTGTGTGTGTGTGTGTGTATATATATATATATATATATATATATATGTATGTATGTATATGTGAGACCAAGCTGGCTTGGTTGCTGTGTGTTTTCTGGGCTCTTTGGCCATGTTCCAGAAAACATTCTCTCCTGACGTTTTGCCCACATCTATGGCAGGCATCCTCAGAGGTTGTGAGGTATAGTGGAAACTAGGCAAGTGGGCTTTATAGAATGATATCCAGGGTGGGAGAAAAGAACTCCTGTTTGCTTGAGGTAAGTGTGAATGTTGCCATTGGTTACCTTGATTAGCATTGAATGGCCTTGCAGCTTCAAAGCCTGGCTGATTCCTGCTTGGGGGAATCCTTTGTTGGGAGGTGTTCACTGGCCCTGATTGTTTCCTGTCTGGAATTCCCCTGTTTTCTGAGTGTTGCTCTTTATTTACTGCCCTGATTTGAGAGGTTTTTTTAAAAAAATACTGATCACCAGAAAGTGTTCATTTTCATGATTTCCTCCTTTCTGTTGACATTGTCCTTGTGCTTGTGGATTTCAATGGCTTCTCTGTGTCATCTGACATGGTGGTTGTTATCGTGGTCCAGCATTTCTGTGTTCTCAAATAATATTGTTTCCAGGTTGGTTCATCAGGCGCTTTGCTATGGCTGACTTCTCTGGCTGAATTAGTCTGTAGTGCCTTTAGTGTTCCTTGATTCGTGCCTGGGCAATGCTGTGTTTGGTGGTCCCTATGTAGATTTTCCACAGGTATAGGGTAGACATGAATCAAGGAACAAGGAAGTGTGTAAAAGGAGTGATGGAGTGCAACAGCTCCCCCTGGTGGCCAGAAGCAGAAATGTTAAATTGCCTCTGAGTGTCTTGTCTTGCATGTTTGTATGTCAAAGGGCATTGAATGTTTGCCTGTATATGTGCATTGTGATCCGCCCTGACTCCCCTGTGGGGTGAGAAGGGCGGAATATAAATGATGTAAATAAAATAAATAAATAAATAATAATTTACATTGCTGTCTTTGAACTGGATTATCTGAGTCTACACTGCCATATAATCCTGTTCACAACAGATAATCTGGATTTTGTACAGCTGTGTAGAAGGAGCCATAGTTTTTGACGACAACAAAAGCGACATGTCCCCACCCCCCTTTTTGTTCCTGAAGAACTCTACATGCCTTGTAAGATGAGCATATCACTACATTGCCCTTATGCATGCTTAGATGGTCTATTATCCACATAAGAACCTGAGGCTGGATCTATGTGGAGACGTCTCCACAAAAGTCAACACTGAAAGACAACACCACCTGATCTCTGCGAGTGCAGCATTTTTCCGAATGAAGAGTGTTTGAGGATCGGGACATCCGTAGGGAGACCAAGGGGCTTGTTTATAAAGCTGTTGTCTTCCCAACTCTGTTCTACGCCTGCAAAACGTGGACTGTCTACAGATGTCACACTCAAGTGCTGAAATGATTTCATCAGCTTTGCCTCTGACAAAACCTGCAAATCTCTTGCGAAGACAGGTGGTCAAATGTCAGCGTGCTGGAAGAAGGGGAAACCACCAGCATTGAAGCGATGCTCCTACGCCAGACCTGGGAATCTTACGGCCCGCGGGACGGCTGCGGCCCGTCGGCCGATTCTGACCGGCCCGGGGACAAGGGCGTGGGGAGCGGGGCCTATTCTGCAAGAGGAAGGGCTGCTGCTGCAAGAGGAAGGGCTGCAGACAGCCCGCCGCTCCGGAGAACGATTGGAGGAGCGGCGGCTTTGGAGTGCCTGCCATCTCGGTCAAATCTTCCGGGTTGCCAGGGCAATCAGCCGCCGCAGGTCGCCGACTGCTCCCACCGCAGGCCCGGATCGCCTCCCGGGAGGGCAGGCACTCCAAAGCCAGGATGGCAGGCACTCCATGGCAGGGTGATCAGCCAATCAGGAACGCCTCTGACAGAACGGCTGGGGGTGAGAGCGGGCGGAGGCCTGCAGCCTCCGATCGTCTGCTGCTCTGCTCTGCTGCGGCGGCGGCTGGGTCCACTTTGTCATCCTCTGGGCTGGGTCCATTGGACCATTCCATCTTGGGATCCTTCCTCTCTTGAGGATGTCAGCCTCCATCTTGGTTCACACCCTGTCCTCTTGAATTTCATTTTATTTTAGTGTTTTTTATTATTATTCTATAATAATTTTATTATAATAATATAATAATATAATAAATAATATAATATAATGTCATATTATATTATAATTACAATATATTGTAATGTCTATATATATACTATAATATAATAATTATGATATTAATACTAATAATATATGAATATTTCTTGATATATTAATATGTTAATATTAATGATGTGTAATATATAGTAAATATAGTAAATGAATGAATGAATGAATAAATAATGTAGATTAGAATGTAGTTCAGCCTTTAGGTGCGGCCCTCCATAATATTTTTTGGCTCTCGTGTGGTCCCTTGGAAAAAATAATTGCCCACCCCTGTCCTACACCATCAACTCTGCTAGATTTATCACGTTGTCCCAATCCCCGATCACAGTCTTCCAAAGCAGTTACTATACTCCGAACTCAAGAACGTGAAATTGAATGTTGGTGGCAGGAAAAGAGACTTCATGATGGACTTAAAGCCAACCTTATAAACTGTGGCATAGACACCAAGAACTGGGAAGCTGTGGCCCTTGAGTGCTCTAACTGGAGATCAGCTGTGACCAGCAGTGCTACGGAATTCGAAGAGGCACGAATGGAGGGTGAAAGGGAGAAACGTGCCAAGAGGAAGAATACGCATCAAGCCAACCCTGACCGGGACTGCCTTCCACCTGGAAACCAATGTCCTCACTTCAAAACATGCAGGTCAAAAACAGGGCTAAGCAGCCTACATATCCACCGCCAAGACACTACACTTGGGAGGGCCATCATCCTCAGGCTACAAGGGATCACCTAAATGGATCTATACTGCCATATTCCAGGAGCTGATCCCAGATTATCTGATTATTCCAGATTATCTGGCAGTGGAGACACATATAATCCAGTTCAAAGCAGATAACATGGGATCAGATCCTGGGATATAGGGCAGTACAAATCTAGCCAGAGTCCCTACCAGCCCTTTTGTCAACATCCTTCTGTTAGCATTTGGAAATTCACCAAGAGCACTTTGTCTGAGCATAGTTTTAGTCCTCAAAGGTGTATCATTTGTAGAACAGTCTTATTTTAAAAAAATTATCTGTACCCCTTACTGCAAAACCTCTGGCAATTCTATTGTCTGCTCCCTTTTTCGACCGGTAAACAAAGGGCAACCTGCCCCACAAATGCTGTGACATACCTTTTTTGACTTGCTGAAGAAGGCTTGTTTGATCTCCTCCAAGGAAGCCTCCGGCTTGATCCCCAACAAGTCATAATAGCTGCTGTTTTTGGCTGGCAACCTATAAGGAGTGAAAAAAAAGGATGCATACAGTGGCGTTTAGGACTTTTTACTATTAGTATTTGTGCATTTTGATCTAAATTTGATTGTTGTGATCTTGTTTTATATCAGGGGTCGGGAACCTATGGCTCGGGAGCCAGGTGTGGTTCTTTTCATGATTGCATCTGGCTCTCCAGAGCAGCCCGGGCCTCGGTTTCCCAGCATGCAGCGGAGAGGAGTGATGCAAATGCGTTGTGACTGCTGCTTCCGCACCGCCATCACCGCCTCGTCCTCATCCCCCGCTGGTCTTGGGGCCCTGCACCTTCGCCAGGGATGGCAGAACCCAGCAGCAGCGCCTCATCCTAGTCTTCCTCTTCGTCCTCCGCCACGGGCCTCGGGGGAGGCAGCGGAGACGGGCCTGGCCCTGGCGCTGCGGACCCGGCCTTGCTGCCCCTGGGGGATGCCCAGCTCATCGCCCTCATTGTCGGGCAGCTCAAGAGCCGTAGCATCTTCAACGCCTTCTGGAGGGACTGCCTCGCCGACGTCGACACCAAGGTCCGCCTTGGCCCTGAGCCCTCCTCCCCCTTCCTTCCTTTCTCTTCCTTTCTGTTTCCCTCTCTTTTTCTTTCATTCTTTTTCCTCCCTCTCTCCCTACCTTCTTTCCTCCCTCCCTCCGTCTTCGTTCCTTCCTTCCTCTTCCATTCTTTCCTTTTCTCCTTCCTTTCCCTCCCTCTGTCCCCTTCCTTCTTTCCTCCATTCTCCCTCTTCCTTCCTTTATCTTCCTTCCTTTCTTTCTCCCCTTCACCCTTTTCTTCTCTCCTTCCTTTTCCCTCCCTCTCCCCTTCGTTCATTCCTCTATTCTGCCCCTTCCTTCCTTCTTTCCTTCCTCTTCCTTCCTTTCTTTCTCCCCTTCACCCTTTCCTTCTCCTTCTTCCTTTTCCCTCCCTCTCTCCCCTTCCTTCTTTCCTCCATTCTCCCTCTTCCTTCCTTCCTTCCTTTCTCCCCTTCACCCTTTTCTTCTCTCCTTCCTTTTCCCTCCCTCTCCCCTTCATTCTTTCCTCCATTCTCCCTACCTCCCTCGTCCTTCCTTCCTTTCTCTTCTATTCTTTCCCCTCAATTTTTCCTTTCCTTCTCCTTCCTTTCTTTTCACTTCCCTCTCTCTCCCCTTCTTTCTTTTCTTCTTTTCTCTTCATTATTTTACTTTTTCCTCACTCCCTTTCCTTTCTTTTCCCCACTCTTTCCTTTCCTCCCCATTTCCTTCTTTTCTCCTCCTTGTCTCTCTCCTGCTTTTCTTTTCTTCCTTTTCCATAGTTCGTTCTTCTTTTCTTTCTTTCTCTCCCCCTCCCTCCTTTATTTCCTCTCTCTCTCTTTCTTTCCCCCTTCCTTCCTTCCGTCTTCTCTTCCTTCCCAGAGTCTTGAGCGTGCCTTTTGCAGAGCCAGGTCTGAAGTGTGCCGTCATTCTGCCGGGGAATCCTTTCCTCATCGTATGTACGTATAGACTCACATTTAGTTGAATTAAGTCTTAAAATATATTATATGTATTATATGGCTCTCACTGAAATAAATTTCCAAATATTTTGCTTTCATGGCTCTTGAGTCAAAAAGGTTCCCGACCCCTGTTTTATATGTATATTAATAGCATTGTGTGTCTTATCGTTCTATTTTAATCCTGTTGTACTTTGCCTCGAGTTGCAAAGAGAGGAAGGTAACAAATGTATTATTATTATTATTATATACATAACAAGATTAGTTCACAGCAAACAAGACTTTTTTGTATTTGATCACACATCGGACACTTCCCAAGTGTCTAGAACTGTGTGATGTATTGGCGAATAATGCATGCAGATCCAAGTAGGGTGGCCTTTTGCAGCTGACAAGTGGTAATTTGTCAGCGCCAATTGTTTTTAAGTGCAGGCCAAGGTCTTTAGGCACTGCACCTAGTGTGCCAATCACCACTGGAAACACATTTACTGTCTTGTTATCATCATCATCATCATCATTATCATCATGTAATAATTCTTGTTCTGAGTCCATGAAACAGTATACGAGTCATAAAGGAGAGCGCTCACCAATTGCAGATTGTGGTTGAAAAGGCCCGGTGCCTGTTCCTGGTGCTTTGACATTGCTGGCAGTAACGGCAGATGAAATAAGGAACAGCTGAAATCATATCTGGACACTTCCCGAGAAGTACCTCTATCTCTTTGGAGGTGGACGCGGGTTCTATAAAAGAGAAAAGGTTCACGTAGTTGGAATTCACAGCTGTGCTTAAAAATGATGCTTTTATTTATTTATTTCATGACATTTATATGCTACCCTTCTCAACCCCGAAGAGGACTCAGATCACAGCAAAATGCAAATACAATAAACCAGTGTTTTTCAACCTTTTTTGAGCCGTGGTACATTTTTTACATTTACAAAATCCTGGGGCACACCACCAACCAAAATGACACAAAATGACACTCTAACACAGTCATACATATAGTTAATATGTCTTTAAAAGTATTTATATAAGTGTGAAACCTGGGCCTGTTTCGATGCACACAACATAGATATTCTGGCAAGAATGGCAGAAAGACTCAAACTTCCCACACAGAACTCCCATGACCAAGAGAAAATACTGTAAGAGTTTGGTGGGCATTGACCTTGGGTTTTGGAGTAGTAGTTCACCTATATCTAGAGATAACTGTGGACTGAAACAATGTTGGATCAGGACCAAACTTGGCATGAATACTCAATATGCCCAAATGTGAACACAGATGGAGTTTGGGGAAAATAGACCTTGACATTTGGGAGTTACAGTTCCTGGGATTTATAGTTAACACACAATCAAAGAGCATCCTGAACTCTAGCAACAATGGAATTGAACCAAACTTGGCATTTTGAACTCTCATTACCAACAGAAAGTACTGAAAGGGTTTGCTTGGGAATTGACCTTGAGTTTGGAAGTTGTAGTTCACCTACACCCAGAGAGCACTGTGGACTCAAACAATGTTATGTTATGTTGTTGTTTGTTTTCTATCCATAATCACAATGTTGGAAGGAGGCTCACCACTTTAAGGTCCCTAAAACAAGCATGGGAAAACTTTGGCCCTCTGGGTGCTTTGGACTTCAACTCCCACCATTCCTAACAGCCTGAGGCCCTTTCCTGCTTAAATGGCTGAAGGGGGGGGGGAGGAAAAAGGCCCGAGGCTGCTAGGAATGGTGGGAGTTGGAGTCCAAAACACCTGGAAGGTCCAAGTTTGCCCATGCCAGCTTTCGACAGAGACCTCTTCCTCCCCCTTCCTCTTCGCGCCCTTTCTTCCCCCTCCTGCCCAACACTTACTTTTTCTTCTACTCTGCCGCTTCTGTCGCCATTTTGATTCGAGGAGGCAGCGTGAGCGTGTTCAGGAGGGGAGGGGGGAGGGAGTGCGGGCGCTACTTCACAGACTCGCCCTGGAGCAAAGCGAGGCAAAGCGAGCAGAGTGAGGCTGGGAAGAAGGGAGCCCAAGTGGAAAAGAAAAAGTGTTCGGCAGGAGGGGGAAGAAAGGGTATTGGAGGTTCCCATTTCCCACAGCACACCTGATGATCGCTCACGGCACACTGGTTGAAAAACATTGCAATAAACTATATTATTGCTATAGCACAACATCGATTTTACATATCAGATTGTACTATAACAATATCACATTGAACTATAAGAATTACAATAAACTATATTATTTGTATAAATTCAAATAATAAATAAATAAATCTGTATACCTTTATAAAGCGGAATGTTTGTATGTATGTATGTGTGCGGAGGGCGGAAGGGCGGATATGTGGCAGCCACTTTCACAGGCCACAGCGACCAGCGCGGGTGATGGACCTGCACCAAACTTGGTACACATAACCCCCCTAACCCCCTTTACGTCCTGGTGCAGTTTGGGGGACATGACCCACGGATTATGGGATTTGTAGTACTTTCAAACACTTTGGTTCCCACAGACCACTGAGGCCACCAAAAAGGACCAATACAGACCACACTTAGCACACACAGCCCCCATGACCCACTCTACATCCTGGTGCAGTTTGGAGGAGGGTGGACCATGGATGATGGGACTTGAAGTACCTCTACTCACTTCCAAAGTCCGCTGCAACCCTCATCCAATCACTGATCGAGACCAAACTTGGCATACATAACCACTATGACTGCCTTCACATCCTGGTGAGGTTTGGGGGAGGACTGACAATGGATGATGGGATTTGTAGTACTTTCACACCCCTCTGTTCCAACTTGGCATACATAACCACTATGACTGCCTTCACATCCTGGTGAGGTTTGGGGGAGGACTGACAATGGATGATGGGATTTGTAGTACTTTCACACCCCTCTGTTCCCACAGACCACTGTGGCCCCCAACAAACACTGATAAAGGCCACACTTGGCACACAGAGCCCCAGTGACCCACTCTACATACTACTGAAGTTTGAAGGGGGCCAGAACATGGATGATGGGACTTGCAGTACCTTCCCTCACTTTCCAAGCCTGCTACAAACCTAATCCAATGACTGATCAACACCAAACCTGGCACACAGAGCCCTCATGACCCACTCTGCATCCTGGTGCTGTTTTGTGTGAAACGGACCACGGATGATGGGACTTGAAGTACCTTCACTCACTTCCTAAAAACAATGCAACCCTCACCCATTCACCAATACAGACCAAACTTAGCACACAGAGCCCCAGTGACCCAATCTACATCCTACTACACTTTGGAGGAGGGAGGACCAGAGATGATGGGACTTCCACTACCTTCAATAATTTCATGATACCACTGCAACTCCCAATAATGATGGATCAAGACCAAACTTGCCACACAGAGCCCCCATGACCCACTCTACATCCTGTTGCACTTCTCAAATGACCCGGGCACTGCCGGGTCCCCAAGCTAGTATAATAATAATAATCCTGGCTGTCCAGCAGATGGCACTGTTTTTGATGCAAAGCATGTTTTTACCTGTCGCAGGTGTTACATGTATCACATACCTACATGTAATAGTAGGTATGTGAAAACATGAAAACCTTTGCCTGTTTGAAAGCTACGTTGTGTCCAAATTTCGAGGTAATCGGTGAAGTATTTTGGGAGATTTGAGGTCATTAACAAATGGACATTTGCATTTTTATTTATATAGATAATTATCCTGATTATTATTTATGCCCTGCTTTTTCTTTCCGAAAGGAGACTCAAAGCAGCGACCTTGAGGCACCCAAAGCAGACGGCTAGCTGTCTCCAGTCGAGCAGAACCTTAATCAAGAGGCAAAATGATAAAGGACGCAGTTTTCCATCTGCATCCCTGTCAATCAGTTGATCTGTTGCCACAGCAACCGCCCAGGAACCCCCTCCCTTGTCACGTCCCATTGATGGAAATGGGAGACGCACACCTCCCTTGCCATCTATGTGCGTCCCTGGACTGATGGCATAGGGACGCATGAGAGGGAAATGAGCAAGCCGCTGCAAACTTCACGCATGGCTTGCCTTCCAAAACAAGCCAAGCAAACAAAACAAATGGGAATAGGAAAACCTTGCTTCTGAAGCATGGCATTGGTGCTGCAACAAACCAAGCGACTGGGGTTAATAAAATGCCCTTTAACAGCCCAATCTGCCTCAAAATAAAGTCCCGAGCCCAATGCATTTAGTCGGGTTTAATCCTGCAAGCCACCTATACGCACTCTGAAGCCTTTCCCAGGGAGGAGAGATATCCAATGTCGGACATGTTGACCCCAACACTTGGCAGCAGGACACCCACCTCTCCTTTTTCCAGGCCTGGGAGAAACACTTCCTTTGGCTGATGCTAATCCCTGGCTGAAGAAGGTCATTTGCATGTCTATGAACCAGAGGAGGGAGCTCTCATTTCTACAAGAAACTTGCAAAATTAATCGCAAATGGGGGAAATAGAAGGCACAACACTTAGGCTGGATCTACACTGCCCTATAACCCAGATTATCTTTTTATTCTCATATAATCCAGTTCAAAGCAGATAATCTGGGATGTCTCCTCTCTCTCTCTCTCTCTCTCTCTCTCTCTCTCTCTCTCTCTCTCTCTCGGCATTACTTCGCGAACGAAGATTCTTAGGAAGGACTCATCCCGCGCTTTTTACAAGCGCGTTGATGACTAAAAAGGCAAGTCCAGTTGCAGAAAGCACAGCAGAAAGTCTCCTTGGTTATGTTGTTTCCAAATTGTGGTTCTTTCTGCATTGTTGTTTCTCTTCGAGACCCATTCGGCGTGTCTTCTCGAAAGAGGCCGCAGCATTGTGGATAGTGCATCTCCATGCCTCCCGATGTGAGGCCAGGGTGGACCATTGTTGGTGATCAATCTGGCCAAGCCTGAGATGTTGTTTCAGGGAGTCCTTATATCTCTTTTTGGGGGCGCCTCTCTTGCGCTGACCCGTGGCGAGTTCATCATAGAGTAGTATCTTTGGGAGGCGGTGCTCCTCCATCCTGGAGACGTGCCCTGCCCAGCGCAACTGTGTTCTCAATAGCATGGCCTCAATGCTGGTGATCCCTGCTTGCTCAAGGACAGCAACATTGGTCACATAGTCGGTCCAGTGTATATTTAGGATTGTGTGAAGACAGCGCTGATGAAAGCGTTCGAAGAGTCGTAGGTGTTGGCAATAGGTGACCCATGTTTCAGACCCGTAGAGGAGAATAGACAGTACGATAGCTCTGTACACACTGATTTTGGTGCTTTGTCTCGGGTGTTTGTTACTCCAGACTCTTTTGTGAAGCCTTCCGAATGCACTCTATGCCTTTGCCAATCTGTGATCTATCTCTTTATCAATCTTGGCATCTGAAGAGATTATGCTTCCCAGGGAGGTGAACTGCTGAACGGACTTAAGCACAGATGTGCCTATGCTGACGTGGGGATGATGGTTCTTCCTGTGGTGCGGGCTGGTCGAGGACTTCCGTTTTCTTCAGGCTGACTTCCAGCCCAAACAGCTCTGCAGCTGTTGCAAAGCAGGATGTTTTGGCTGAAGAAGGTCATTTCCATGTCTATGAACCAGAGGAGGGAGCTCTCTCTTCTACAGGAAACTTGCAAAATTAATCGCAATTGGGAGAAATAGAAGGCACAACACTTAGGCTGCATCTACACTGCTTTATAACACTGCCCTATAACACAGATTATCTTTTTATTCTCATATAATCCAGTTCAAAGCAGATAATCTGAGATCTAAGGCAATGTAGATCCAGCATCCAGCAAGTACAGGTATAGGAAGGGGGATACTTGGCTTAAAAACACTAAATGTAAAATTGTAATTCTATTTAATATATTAGAATTACTATATTACAATATTATTATTATATATTATTAGTATTATATTTTGTTATATATTATATTATATAGTAATTATATTTAATATAATTATATATTTCATATTGCATGTAATATTACTAATAATATTACAGTATACTGGTATAGTACAATATGGGGATGTATGTTACTAATATTGTGTTATGCTAATAAAATAATATATTGCCTGTCAGACTGAGATTGGACTGGATGGCAATTTGGGATCCCACCAAACTGCTAAAGAGCCATGTTTTTACTGATTCAGAGACTGCAAGTGGCCATCTGTCATGGGAGGTATTTTGATGGTGTCAATAATTGCCTGTCAGACTGAGATTGGACTGGATGGCCTTTGGGATGCCACTCAACTGCAGGATTCTGATTCAGAGACTGTGTGGCCATGTATCAGGAGGGTTTTGATGGTGTCACTTTGCCTTTAAGACTGGGGTTGGCCTGGATGGCCTTTGGGATCCCAATTGTTGGATTCTATGATTCAGAGGCTGCGTGGCCATCTGCCAGGAGGGTTTTGATGGTGTCACTTTACCTGACAGACTGGGGTTGGACTGGATGGCCTTTGGGATCCCAATGTGAAGTGTTCTATGATTCAGAGGCTGCGTGGCCATCTATCAGGAGGGTTTTGATGGTGTCACTTTGCCTGTCAGACTGGGATTGGACTGGATGGCCTTTGGGACCCCAATTGTTGGATTCTACGATTCAGAGGCTGCGTGGCCATCTGTCAGGAGGGTTTTGATGGTGTCACTTTACCTGACAGACTGGGATTGGACTGGATGGCCTTTGGGACCCCAATTGTTGGATTCTACGATTCAGAGGCTGCGTGGCCATCTGTCAGGAGGGTTTTGATGGTGTCACTTTACCTGACAGACTGGGATTGGACTGGATGGCCTTTGGGATCCCAATTGTTGGATTCTATGATTCAGAGGCTGCGTGGCCATCTGCCAGGAGGGTTTTGATGGTGTCACTTTACCTGACAGACTGGGGTTGGACTGGATGGCCTTTGGGATCCCAATTGTTGGATTCTACGATTCAGAGGCTGCGTGGCCATCTGTCAGGAGGGTTTTGATGGTGTCACTTTACCTGACAGACTGGGGTTGGACTGGATGGCCTTTGGGATCCCAATTGTTGGATTCTACGATTCAGAGGCTGCGTGGCCATCTGTCAGGAGGGTTTTGATGGTGTCACTTTACCTGACAGACTGGGATTGGACTGGATGGCCTTTGGGATCCCAATTGTTGGATTCTACGATTCAGAGGCAGTGTGGCCATCTGTCAGGAGGGTTTTGATGGTGTCACTTTACCTGACAGACTGGGGTTGGACTGGATGGCCTTTGGGACCCCAATTGTTGGATTCTACGCTTCAGAAGCAGCGTGGCCATCTGTCAGGAGGGTTTTGCTGGTGTCACTTTACCTGACAGACTGGGATTGGCCTGGATGGCCTTTGGGATCCCAATTGTTAGATACTACGCTTCAGAAGCAGCGTGGCCATCTGTCAGGAGGGTTTTGATGGTGCCTGGGGCTAGGACACTGGGAAAGGGGGTTGGAATCCCAGTTTGGCCCTAACTGGGGAAGGGGGAGAGGGGAGGCAAACAGGTAAACACAATTTAAAACGGGAAGTACAATGATAAAAGGAGAACAACAACAACAACAACAACAACAACCCCACACCAGAGGTGTTTTAGATTGGTTAACCCAGGCCTGGGCAAACTTGGGCCTTTCAGGTGTTTTGGACTTCAACTCCCACAATTCCTCGCAGCCTCAGGCCCCTTCCAAAGGAAGGGCCTGAGGCTGAGGAATTGTGGGAGTTGAAGTCCAAAACACCTGAAAGGCCCAAGTTTGCCCAGGCCTGGCTTAAAGGGAAACACGGTGGGTTACCATGGAAACTCACAGTCGGCGCGCGGGTCGCAGCCGCCATTTTGAGGCTCACTCTCCAGCTGCCAGTAGGCCCCGCCCCTTTCGGGAAGGGAGGGGGGGAAATCAGGAGCGACATCCGGGCATCTCAAAGGTGAACTTCTCCTCAGCCTCCCTTGGCCTAGTTGCCTGTTTGGAGCCTCTGCAGCTCACACAGTATGTTCTCCACAGGAAGACACTGTCATATAATCCTAATACATTATGAATCCCTCATGTTGCCTGCCAAACCATGCCAATAAACTCTCTCTCTGGTTGCCTTACAGCTTTCCCCTTCTCTCAGCATTGAAGCCTGGAAGAGTTGTACGCATTGGCCTTGCTTGTGTTGGTTTCCTTCTCAAGGGAGGTCAGTGGCCTTAATCTGTATACCTTAATAAAGCAGAATGTTTGTTTGTATGTATGTATGTGTGCGGAGGGCGGAAGGGCGGATATGTGGCAGCTATTTGCATAAAGTCCTTTGATTGGTCAGCCTCGTCACTCCAAAATTCTAAGTGGCAGCTATTTGCATAAAGTCCTTTGATTGGCCAGCCTCGTCACTCCAAAATTCTAAGTGGCAGCTATTTGCATAAAGTCCTTTGATTGGCCAGCCTCGCCACTCCCAAAATTCTAAGTGGCAGCTATTTGCATAAAGTCCTTTGATTGGCCAGCCTCGCCACTCCAAAATTCTAAGTGGCAGCTATTTGCATAAAGTCCTTTGATTGGCCAGCCTCGCCACTCCAAAATTCTAAGTGGCAGCTATTTGCATAAAGTCCTTTGATTGGCCAGCCTCGTCACTCCAAAATTCTAAGTGGCAGCTATTTGCATAAAGTCCTTTGATTGGTCAGCCTCGTCACTCCAAAATTCTAAGTGGCAGCTATTTGCATAAAGTCCTTTGATTGGCCAGCCTCGTCACTCCAAAATTCTAAGTGGCAGCTATTTGCATAAAGTCCTTTGATTGGCCAGCCTCGCCACTCCCAAAATTCTAAGTGGCAGCTATTTGCATAAAGTCCTTTGATTGGCCAGCCTCGCCACTCCAAAATTTCTAAGTGGCAGCTATTTGCATAAAGTCCTTTGATTGGCCAGCCTCGCCACTCCAAAATTCTAAGTGGCAGCTATTTGCATAAAGTCCTTTGATTGGCCAGCCTCGCCACTCCAAAATTCTAAATGGCAGCTATTTGCATAAAGTCCTTTGATTGGCCAGCCTCGCCACTCCAAAATTCTAAGGCAGTCTTTTTCAACCAGTGTGCCTAGGCACACTCCTGTGCCTTTGCAGAGCTCCAGCTGCGCCTCCAGAAAAACTTTTTGCCCCCCTTCCTTCCCCCCTCCTTTTGCCGCTATTATTTTGTCCTCCTCCATGGGAGAAAAAAATCTCCCCTTACCACGTTGGTAATAGGCTCTGTCCACAGACGCCCCCTGCTGCGAGGGAAAAGCGTTACGCAGCATGCAAAGGAGGAGAGGCGCCCAATGGGCGGCTCCAAAATGACGCCGTGTCATTTTGGAACTGTCCACTGGGCTCCTCTCCCCGAACATGGCAGCATGCAAAGGAGCAGAGGAGCCCAATGGGCGGCTCCAAAATGACGCCATGTCATTTTGGAGCCGCCCACTTGTGGATAGGTTTTGGAACCGCCCACTTGCGCTCCTCTCCTGCTTCATATGCTGGCCTCTGTTTGTGGATAACTCCTATATATTGAACTTCTATATATTGCAGATTATCCAGTACAGAGCCTAATCCCAATGCGGTAAGCGAAGATTTTTCCTTTTTCTCCCATGGAGGTGCCAACATCATGTGGGTGCCAAACTACGTGTGTTTCAAATTCACTATATTGATACATTAACTTTATAAAACTTTTGTAATTGTGCATATTGCTAGTTTCACTATATTATTATTATTTTGCCTACTCTTTGTCCCCTGCATATGCAGCCTGTTGTGTAAAAGAGGTGCCGAAATGCCATAAAACATTTTGTGTCATTTTGGTTGGTGGTGTGCCCCAGGATTTTGTAAATGTAAAAAATGTGCCTCGGTTCAAAAACGTTGAGAAACACTGTTCTAAGGCACCAGACAGAGGGCATTGATTGCCACTGATTAACCGGCATCCCAGAATCCAGGCCTCTACATTCAAACAACAGGATTTCTTCCCACTGAGGGGGAAAAATGCACCATCAACATTCCCTCCCCACTTGGCTCTGTGAAAACAAAATGGATTCCTGTTTTCTCCTCCCCCTCAGCTTTTAGAAAACGGCTGCCTGCCATTCGGTCTTTTAAAGTTACAGAACATTACAGGCCCCAAAAGAGAGTTTAGGACAGGATGGGCCACGAATGATGGGATTTGCACTACCTTCACCCAATTCACTTCCCAGAAAACACTGTAGCCCCTACAAATCACAAACCAGGCCCAAAATTTACAGCAAGGCTTCATTAACTTGATTTTCCTGACTAGGCCTCAGTTAAGGGGACATTGTGTATGGCCAGGCCCCAAAAGAGAGTTTAGGACAGGATGGGCCCCGAATGATGGGATTTGCACTACCTTCACCCAATTAACTTCCCAGAAAACACTGTAGCCCCTACAAATCACAAACCAGACCCAAAATTTACAGTACAGCTTCATTAACTTGATTTCCCTGACTAGGCCTCAGTTAATGGGACATTGTGTATGGCCTGAATTAACAGTAACCAACCTCGGCACACTGAGCCCCTATGACCCATGATTCATTCTACTGCAGTTTGGAGTAGGGAGGACCATGGATGATGGGACTTGAACTACCATCACAGGTTATGAGATTTGTAGTACTTTCAAACTCTTCATTCCCCACAGACCAAGGCGGCCCTGAACCACAAGACCAAACTTGGCACACAGTACCCCCATGACCCACACTCCATCCTACTGCAGTTTAGAGGAGGATGGACCATGAAGGATGGGATTTCAAGTACCTCCATTCACTTCCCAAGCCCGCTGCGACCCTCATCCAGTGCATAATCATGACCACACTTGGCACAAAAAGCCCCCATGACCCAATGGACGTCCTGATGCAGTTCGGAGGGCGGACCACGAATGATGGAACTTGAAGTACCTCCACTCATTTCACCAGACCATTGCCAACCTCATCCAAACACTGATCAAGACCAAACTTGGCACACAAAGCCGCCATGACTCATTCTACATTCTGGTGCAGTATTGAGGAGGATGGACCATGAATGATGGGACTTGAAGTACCTCCACTCACTTCCCAAGACTGCTGCGACCCTCATTCAATGACTAATGAAGACCAAACTTGGCACACAAAGCCCTCATGACCCACTCTACATCCTGGTGCTGTTTGGAGGGGGATGGACCATGGATGACGGGACTTGAAGTACCTTCACTCACTTCCTGAGACTACTGCGACCCTCATCCAATGAATGATCAACACCAAACGTGGCACTAAGAGCCCCCATGGCCCACTCTACATCCTGGTGCTGTTGGGAGGGGGATGGACCATGGCCAATGGGACTTGCAGTAGCTTCACTAACTTCCTGAGACCACTGCAAGCCACATACACATCTAATAGGAGCCAACCTTGGCACTATTGCCTTCCTCAAATAACCCGGGCACCGCCGGGTCCTCAGCTAGTCTATTTACTAAATAAGTAAGTAGCCCTATCCCATATGTGCCTTTGGAGCGAAGGGAAGGCCGAGTTATCAATACATTCATAATTGTATTATTTTTACCTCATATTTTACTATTTTTTCACCTTATTTTTTGTTATTTTACCTCATGTTTTTTATTATTATTTTACCTCACTTCTATTACTTTTCCTTAATTTTTTTATTATTTTACCACATTTTTATTATTTTACCTCATTTTTATATTTTTACCTCATATTTTACTATTTTTCCCCAATATTTTTTGTTATTCTACTTCATGTTTTTCTTATTTTTACCTCACTTCTATTACTCTTTCTTAATTTTATTATTTTACCTCATTTTTAATTATTTTTACCTCATTTGTAAACTATTTTCCCCTTATTTTTTGTTATTTTACCTCACGTTTTTGTTTTTTTACCTCATTTCTATTACTTTTTCTTAATTTTATTATTTTACCTCATTTTTAATTATTTTTACCTAGTTTTTAATTATTTTTACCTCATATTTTACTATTTTTCCGTATTTTTGTTATTTTACCTCACGTTTTTGTTATTTTTACCTCACTTATATTTTTCTTAAATTTATTATTTTACCTCATTTTTTTATTATTTTTACCTCATATTTTACTATTTTTTCCTTTTTTGTTATTTTACCTCATTTTTTTGTTATTTTTACCTCGCTTCTATTACTTTTCCTTCATTTTATTATTTAACCTCATTTTTTATTTTACCTCATATTTTTATTATTTTATTATTTTTATCTCATAATTTTATTATTATTCCTTATTTTGTTGGCTTTTCCCTCATCTTTTTTTATTTTTCCTTAATTTATATGTTATTTTTATTATTTTAAACCTCATAATTGATTATTTTACCTCATATTTTAATTATTTTCCTAACTTTTTATTATTTTACCTCATGTTTTTATTATTATAACCTCATAATTTTATTATTTTGATCTCATGTATATTATTTTACCTCATGCTTTTATTATTTTTAACTTGCTGCCTGTCCACTTCCGAGCTCAATTCAAAGTGCTGGTTTTGACTTTTAAAGCTCTATACGGTTCTGGCCCAGCTTACTTGTCCGAACGCATCAGCCGCCACGTCCCACCTTGTAATCTAAGATCATCCGGGGAGGCCCTGCTTGCTCCCGCCTACTTCTCTAATGCGGCTGGTGGGGACGAGGGAGAGGGCCTTCTCGGTGGTGGCTCCCGCCTGTGGAATGCACTCCCTATTGATGTACGATCCACCTCATCCCTCCTGGCATTCAGGAAAAAAGTGAAATCCTGGCTGTGGGACCAGGCGTTTGCACACCAGCAGAAGGCAGCATTTTAGATGGGATTTTAATGGAAAGTGGATGAATAGGGCCAATGCTTTTATGGACAGAACATTGTTTTAATCTGGAATGAATGCGTATGATGCTAATGTAATTGTATTTTAATGTATTTTAATGTATTTTAATTTTTGAAGTGTTCTGGGGTTTTTATATTGTTATTGTGTGGGCATCGAATTGTGTTTTTACTGTAAGCCGCTCTGAGTCCCCCCCCCCCCGGGGGGGGTGAGAAGAGCGGGGTAAAATCCTGAAATAAATAAATAAATAAACTTCATAATTTTACTATTTTACCTCATAATTTTATTATTTTTTCCTTATTTTTGTAATTTTACCTCATATTTTTATTCTTACCTCATTTTTTATGATTTTTCCTTATTTTTGTTATATTACCTCATTATTTTTTATTTTTACCTCTTATTATTTTTCCTCATATTTTATTATTTTTCATTTTTTGTTATTTTACCTGATATTTTTATTTTAATTATTTTTTATTTTTACCTCTTATTTTTCTTATTTTTATTTTTCTCATATTTTTTAAAATTATTTTCCCTTATTTTTTGTTATTTTACCTCATATTTATTATTTTTAACCTCGTATTTTTATGATCATATAATACATTACATGGTCAGTGTAGAGCAGTGGTTCCCAACCTTTTTTGTCCAGGGACCTCTCTCCAACCAAAAGGATTACGAATCATTTTTTTGGCCAACTTTAGATTCGGTTTGGTTATTTAGGGTGCTGATTCAGAAAATTGCATTGGATAGACCACATCAGCTCTAGTTTCTGATACAGAACATATGCCATCCCGTTGTCACCATCTGCTCACGCACAGAAAACCATATTTAAGAATCGTGAGCCAAAGACCTTATTTTAGGTCTCGCGGCCCACAGGTTGGGATCCACTGGTGTAGAGTCATATAATGCAGTTTAACTGCACTGAACTGGATTATATGGTCATGTTATGCAGTTCCATCTGCAATATAAGGTGTAGGTGTGGCCTAAATTGCTCTAAAAAGGAAAAGGAGCCATGACCCCTTTGAAAATTATTAAAGTTCCATGTAAGAATACTGCGAAGCACTGTCCCCTTCCTCCATTATCTGTTTCCGTACAGTGTTTCCCACCGAGATTAGAATTAATTAGTGCCAATTACTAATCAGATTACACACAGCTTCATGTATGCGGGGGGAATCTTTCTCTGAATTGAACTATTACCAGAATGACATTCGGGTATTTAGCTCAAATGGGTTGAAAAGCAATGTTGTTTTTCACATATACCAAGCCCCTCTAATCCCCTCCTTTGAGGCAAGGAATTCAATGTGAAATTAATGGCATTCAGTTGCTGGAGAGTTTGTTAGTAACTAGTTACAACTAATGAATTGCTTGTATTCTCTCACTGAAAAGTCGCAGGAAAGAGCCAATACCCCATGAAGTCACTAGAAGGTTGCAGGAAAGAGCCAGCTGTTACCCCATGAGGTCACTAGAGGGTTACAGGAAAGAAACACTATTACCCCATGAGGTCACTAGAAAGTTACAGGAAAGAGCCAGCTGTTACCACATGAGGTCACTAGAGGGTTGCAGGAAAGAGACAGAGCCAGCTGTTACCCCATGAGGTCACTAGAGGGTTGCAGGAAAGAGACAGCTATTACCCCATGAGGTCACTAGAAAGTTACAAGAAAGAGCCAGCTGTTACCCCATGAGGTCACTAGAGGGTTGCAGGAAAGAGACAGCTATTACCCCATGAGGTCACTAGAGGGTTGCAGGAAAGAGACAGCTATTACCCCATGAGGTCACTAGAAAGTTACAAGAAAGAGCCAGCTGTTACCCCATGAGGTCACTAGAGGGTTGCAGGAAAGAGACAGCTGTTATCACATGAGGTCACTAGAGGGTTACAGGAAAGAGCCAGCTGTTATCACATGAGGTCACTAGAGGGTTGCAGGAAAGAGACAGCTGTTATCACATGAGGTCACTAGAGGGTTGCAGGAAAGATACACATACCCCATGAGGTCACTAGAGGGTTGCAGGAAAGAGACAGCTGTTACCCCATGAGGTCACTAGAGGGTTGCAGGAAAGAGGTCACTGTTACCCCATGAGGTCACTAGAGGGTTGCAGGAAAGAGACAGCTGTTACCCCATGAGGTCACTAGAGGGTTGCAGGAAAGAGACAGCTGTTACCACATGAGGTCACTAGAGGGTTGCAGGAAAGAGACAGCTGTTACCACATGAGGTCACTAGAGGGTTGCAGGAAAGAGCCAGCTGTTATCACATGAGGTCACTAGAGGGTTGCAGGAAAGAGACAGCTATTACCACATGAGGTCATGAGGTCACTATGAGGGTTGCAGGAAAGAGACAGCTGTTACCCCATGAGGTCACTAGAGGGTTGCAGGAAAGAGACCCCATGAGGTCAGCTGTTACCCCATGAGGTCACTAGAGGGTTGCAGGAAAGAGACAGCTGTTATCACATGAGGTCACTAGAGGGTTGCAGGAAAGAGCCAGCTGTTACCCCATGAGGTCACTAGATCACTAGAGGGTTGCAGGAAAGAGACAGCTGTTATCACATGAGGTCACTAGAGGGTTGCAGGAAAGAGACAGCTGTTATCACATGAGGTCACTAGAGGGTTGCAGGAAAGAGACAGCTGTTATCACATGAGGTCACTAGAGTGTTGCAGGAAAGAGACAGCTACCACATGAGGTTAAACACTATTACCCCATGAGGTCAGGGTTAGGAGAGCCAGTTGCAGGAAAGAGACAGCTGTTATCACATGAGGTCACTAGAGGGTTGCAGGAAAGAGACAGCTGTTACCACATGAGGTCACTAGAGGGTTGCAGGAAAGAGACAGCTGTTACCACATGAGGTCACTAGAAAGTTGCAGGAAAGAGCCAGCTATTATCACATGAGGTCACTAGAGAGTTGTAGGAAAGAGCCAGCTGTTACCCCCATGAGGTCACTAGAGAGTTGCAGGAAAGCTATTACCCCATGAGGTCACTAGAAAGTTACAGGAAAGAGCCAGCTGTTATCACATGAGGTCACTAGAGGGTTGCAGGAAAGAGCCAGCTGTTATCACATGAGGTCACTAGAGGGTTGCAGGAAAGAGACAGCTGTTATCACATGAGGTCACTAGAGAGTTGTAGGAAAGAGCCAGCTGTTACCCCCATGAGGTCACTAGAGAGTTGCAGGAAAGCTATTACCCCATGAGGTCACTAGAAAGTTGCAGGAAAGAGCCAGCTGTTACCACATGAGGTCACTAGAGAGTTGCAGGAAAGAGCCAGCTATTACCCCATGAAGTCACTAGAAAGTTGCAGGAAAGAGCCAGCTATTATCACATGAGGTCACTAGAGAGTTGTAGGAAAGAGACAGCTATTTACTCCATGAGGTCACTAGAAAGTTGCAGGAAAGAGCCAGACGTTACCCCATGAAGTCACTCAAAGGTTGCAGGAAAGAGCTGGCTTTTACTTCCTGAGGTCACTAGAGGATTGTAAGAAAGAGCCAGCTGTTATTCTATGATGTTACTAGAAGGTTGCAGGAAAGAGCCAGCTGTTTCCCAAACAGGTCCCTAAAGACTCATGGAAAAGACCCAACTGTTAACCCAGCCAGTTTACCAGCTTTTAGGATTTCTGGGAGTTGAAGGCCAAAACATATGGCGACCCACAGATTGAGAACCACTGCACTAGAGGGTTGCCATGGAGAGCCATGGTAGCCACTTCAACACACTAGAAAAAACAAATCCACTTAAATTCTGGTTTCTGCCTTCTACAGAATTCTGGGGTTTGCAATTTAATGAGACTGTTTAAGGGTCCCCCTTAACTACAAACCCCATAATTCTACAGGAGGCAGAAACCAGATTTCAAGTGGATTTTTTTTCTCTAGTGTGATGAGGCCCCTAGAATCAGCCAGATGTCTCATTAACCGAGGGACAGAGAAAGTACTGCTTTGTATTCCTGTCTGGAGATCGAACTGTCCCTATTGTCGTAACACTACAGAAGTTCTCTACCAGCCCGCACCACAGGAAGAACACCATCATCCCCACATCAGCATAGGCAAATCTGTGCTTAAGTCCGTTCAGCAGTTCACCTACCTGGGAAGCAGCATCTCTTCAGACGCCAAGATTGATAAAGAGATTAGCAAAGGCATAGATTGCATTTGGAAGGCTTCACAAAAGAGTCTGGAGCAACAAGCACCTGAGGCAAAGCACCAAGATCAGTGTGTACAGAGCTATCGTACTGTCTATTCTCCTATATGGGTCTGAAACATGGGCCACCTATCGCCAACACCCACGACTCCTCGAACGCTTCCATCAGCGCTGTCTTCGCACAATCCTAAATATACACTGGACCGACTATGTGACTAATGCTGCTGTCCTTGAGCAAGCAGGGATCACCAGCATTGAGGCCATACTATTGAGAACACAGCTAAGCTGGGCAGGGCACGTCTCTAGGATGGAGGACCACCACCTCCCTAAGATACTCTATGGTGAACTCGCCACGGGTCAGTGCAAGAGAGGCGCCCCAAAAAAGAGATATAAGAACTCCCTGAAACAAGATCCCAGGCTCGGCCAGATTGATCACCAACAATGGTTCACCCTGGCCTCCCATCGGGAGGCATGGATACGCACTATCCACAATGCTGCGGCCTCTTTCGAGAAGACACGCCGAATGGATCTCGAAGAGAAATGACAACACAGAAAGAACCGCAACTTGGAAACAACATCACCCAAGGAGACTTTCTGCTGTGCTTTCTGCAACCAGACTTGCCTATCTCAGATTGGTCTTTTTAGTCATCAACGCGCTTGTAAAAAGCGTGGAATGAGTCCTTCCTAAGAATCTTCGTTCGCAAAGTAATGCCAGAGAGAGAACACTTTATTTATAATCTGCCATTTCTCCCTGAACGGACTCAGGGCAGTTTCCAAAAAATAACAAAAATGGCCTCACATCGGGAGGCATGGAGATGCACTATCCACAATGCTGCGACCTCTTTCGAGAAGACACGCCGAACGGATCTCAAAGAGAAACGACAACGCAGAAAGAACCACAACTTGGAAACAACATCACCCAAGGAGACTTTCTGCTGTGCTTTCTGCAACCAGACTTGCCTATCTCAGATTGGCCTTTTTAGTCATCAACGCGCTTGTAGAAAGCGTGGGATGAGTCCTTGCTAAGAATCTTTGTTCGCGAAGTAATGCCGAGAGAGACAGTTATTTTTACTAATAATAAATATCGTTACAAAACACAAACCCTAAGCTAGCCAGACATAAAGAAGCCGACCCCCTTTAAAAAAGGATAACACTCTGACGCACGCTGTGGCTGACAAGGCATCAAGCCAGCCAACTCCTCGGTGTATAGTCTCAAAGAATCTCCCTCTTGATCCATTTTGGCAGCCTCATCCATCTCCTTGTTAACGCTGTCCAAGCTCTAATCAGATTCATTGGTCTCGCCTTTTTTTCTTCATTGGGATCCCGAATGAGCTCTTCTGCTTCTATTTTCTTCCCTCCGCTTTAAATTGTGACATAACCTGCCAGCCAGCGAGGCAAGGAAGCTGCCCATCAATCATTCACACTTATTATCCTGGGATTTGGGGGTGGTGTTATAACAGACTATAATTGTCCTGCGGAGGCAATGGTCCTGACTAAGATTTTAAAGCTAGATTCAAAAGGGTGCAAGCCAAAGTCGATTGATAGCGGTGATTGTAAAGATTTACATCTGTGGCTGCAAGAAAATGATTCTATTGAGCAAGAATATTTTGTTTTCATGTCACAAAAGATTCCAATTTTTTGTAACTGAATCCACTAGTCAGTGCCCTATTCTCTGGACCAGCAGAAAGCAATCTTCTGCATGACATCCCTTAAAATCCTATCACCTCTCAGTCCTCTCTTCTTTAAGCTAAACATATCCATCTCCCTAATTGTTCCTCAGATGGCTTGGTTTCCAAACTGTTGATAGTCTTTTTCATCCTTCTATGGACATGTCCTATGTTTTTAATGATGTCATTGTTTTTAACTACCGTATTTTTCGCACCATAAGACGCACCTGCTGATAAGACGCACCTAGATTTTAGAGGAGGAAAATAGAAAAAAAAATATTTTTGCTCCCTCTAAAATCTAGGTAAGTCTTATCAGCAGGTTCATGCCTTATCAGCTCTGCGACGCTGGTTCGCTCCTCCTCTGCCTCCTTTTCCTTCCCCCACCTTTTCTTCCCTCGAGGGAAGAAAAAAGGTGGGGGAAAAAGGAGGCAGAGGAGGAGCGAACCCGCGCCGCCTTGACGCAGCGGGTTCGCTCCGCCTATGGCTCCTTTTCCTTCCCTCCGCCCTTTCCTCGAGGGAAGAAAAGGTGGGGGGAAGGAAAAGGAGGCAGAGGAGGAGCGAACCAGCGTCCCTCCGCCGCCGCAACGGACCAGAGAAGAGGAGAGGCGGCGACAGGGTGAGTATATCGCCGTCCCCCCTCTGCTCCAGCGCCTCCCCCCCCCCCCGCCTGCATCTTCGCTCCATAAGACGCGGCTGATTTTTCATCCCACTTTGGGAGGAAAAAAAACTGCGTCTTATGGTGCGAAAAATACGGTATGTATTTTTAATATTTCTATTTTTAATTCTATTTTAACGTTAATATGTGTCAGGATTTAATTCCCACATCGTCATTGTTTTAATGGTTAGCCACCTTGATTCTCCTTTGGTAGAGGAAAAAGCGGGAGATATATACCGTGGTCGGATCACAGTGTCCTGGAAGTCCGTCTTGAGGTGGCCCCTCCTCCCGGTAAGGGTGCCGAACCCATTTTGGTTCGTCCGAAGAGACTTACGGAACCTACTAGGTTCTTGAATGCTCTGAGGGGGTTGGAGCTCTCCAGCGACTCAGTCGATAGGCAGGTGGACTGTTGGAACATCTCTTTGTCCACAGCCTTAGACGAGATCGCCCCTAGACGCTCTCTCATCCCCCGTAGAAATCGCGCACCTTGGTTTACCGAGGCGCTACGAGTGATGAAACGGAGGAAGAGACAGTTAGAGGACGTGTGGCGGGGCCTCCGTGACGGAGCATCGAAATCGGCTTATAAACAATTTAAGGATGTTTATGAGCAAGCTATCAAGGAAGCCAAAAAAGTCCACTATTCTTCCTTGATAGAGTCGGCTAGTTCACGCCCAGCTCAACTTTTTAGAATAATTCGGTCACTGACAACAATTTTGGCTGTCCCAAATGATAGGGGTTTGGTTCCTACAGCTGAGGTTTTTCAGAACAACTTTGCCGACAAGATCTCGACTCTCCGCCGGGATATCCCAGCCACTCTTGATACAGTAGATGAACTTGAGACTCCGCCGCCACTCGGCGGGCCCACCTTCACCCGTTTCCAACTGCTGGACGCAGCAGCTGTCGATAAGTTACTTGCTGCAGCTAGACCAACTACCTGCTCCCTCGATCCGTGCCCCTCCTGGCTTGTTAGATCTTGCCGGGAGGGGCTACGAGACCCCCTGGGAAGGATTATCAACAGCTCCCTTGAGCAAGGAGTGTTCCCAGGGGGTTTGAAAGAGGCTATGGTAAGACCGCTGCTGAAGAAGCCGAATTTAGACTCTTCGGCTCCCTCCAATTACCGACCTGTGTCTAATTTGCCTTTTTTAGGCAAGGTAATTGAGAGGGCAGCAGCGGATCAGCTGCAGCGGTTCTTAGAAGACACAGCTGGACTTGATCCCTTCCAGTCCGGCTTCCGTATTGGGCATGGGACGGAGACCGTGCTTGTCGCCATTACAGACCAACCGCCGCCAGCTGGACCAGGGTGGATCAGCCCTGCTTGTTTTGTTAGATCTAACAGCAGCGTTTGATACCGTAGACCATGCATTGTTGGCCCACCATTTAGCCGTGACTGGAGTCAGGGAGATTGCCCTTAAATGGGTGACCTCCTTTCTGCAGGACCGGGGACAACGTGTGGAGAGGGGAGAGGAGGTCTCCGGGAGGCTCCCATTAAGTTGTGGGGTCCCCCAGGGGGCCATCCTCTCGCCCTTATTATTTAACATCTACATGCGCCCCCTGGCACAGCTGGCCCACGACTTTGGTCTGGAGTGTTATCAGTACGCTGATGACACCCAGCTTCTGCTGAGAATGGACGGCAGGACGGACACCGTACCCGATTGTTTCCATCTATGCCTTGAAGCCGTGACTGGTTGGCTGCGTGCCAGCCGGCTGAAGGTGAATCCGTCGAAGACAGAGATCTTGTGGCCCGGTCGCCCTGGGCTGGATGAGTGCCGGTTGCATACCCTGGATGGCGAGCAGCCTAGCCCGTCATCCCTTGTTAAGAGCTTAGGTGTCAAATTGGACCCTCTGCTATCCATGGAGGCCCAGGTCTCCATGGCTAGCAAGACGTCGTTTTTCCATCTACGACAGGCTAGGCGACTGGCACCCTACCTGTCCAGGGACGACCTGGCCACGGTGATCCAGGCGACGGTCATCTCGAGGCTGGACTACTGTAAAGCCCTCTACGTTGGCCTTCCCTTGTCGACAATCCGGAAACTCAAGCTGGTGCAGAATGCCGCTGCTCGCTTGCTGGTGGGAGCACCAGTAAGGGAGCACATCACTCCCATCCTTCGGCAACTGCACTGGCTGCCTATTGAGTACCGGATTGCCTTCAAGGTGCTGGTTCTAACCTTTAAGGCCTTGGACGGTCTAGGGCCTGAGTACCTAAGGGACCGCCTTACCCCGTACATTCCCCGAGATCACTGCGCTCGGAAGAGCAGAACTTGTTGGTTGTTCCATCACCCCGCTCCTACCACTTATCCAGCACAAGACAGCGGACCTTTTCAGTTGTGGCCCCTACGACCTGGAATCTACTCCCTAGCCACGTCCGGGCAATTCGGGAGCTCGGTCCTTTCCGAAGGGCCTGTAAGACTGCCCTCTTCAGGCTAGCATTCGGCTAGCCAGAATTGTAGTTGGCATATCAGCATCTCAGCTAGGAACCAAAGCTATGGGCACTCTGGCTGTGTATCGGGTTTTACTGAATTTTATTGTATGTTTTATTGTATGTTTTATTGCATTTTTATTGCTGTTGTGATCCGCCCCGAGCCTGCAGGGAGAAGCGGAATATAAAATCGAAGAAATAAATAAATAAATAAATGTGTGTGTGTGTTTTATAATATAGGTTGCTGTGAGTTTTCCAGGCTGTATGGCCATGTTTTAGAAGCATTCTCTCCTGACGTTTAGCCCACATCTATGGCAGGCATCCTCAGAGGTTGTGAGGTCTGTTGGAAACTAGGCAAGTTGGGTTTATATATCTGTGGGATCTCCAGGGTAGGAGAAAGAACTCTTGCCTGCTTGAAGCAAGTGTGAATGTTGCAATTGGCCACCTTGGTTAGCATCTAATGGCCTTGCAGCTTCAAAGCCTGGCTGGTTGCTGCCTGGGGGAATCCTTTGTTGGGAGGTGTTTATTTAGTTACTATATTTCTATACCGCCCTTCTCAGCCCGAAGGCGACTCGAGGCGGTTAACATATAGCAGAAGATGCTGACAAGATAAAAATACAATCAAAACAATTAATACAATAGTTATATAAAAACAATAAACAATTAAAACTATAAAATACAGTTCTCAGCGTCTCATTATTAAAAACATTTTCCATTGCGTCGTCATATCATTCCATAGTCATAATTAAACAGTTATACTGCATCTGCGAAAGCCTGCTCGAACAGCCAGGTCTTTACTTTCTTTCGAAATGTTAGGAAGTAAGAGGCTGATCTAATATCCCTAGGGAGGGCGTTCCATTGCCAGGGGGCCACCATTGAGAAGACCCTGTCTCTCGTCCCCGCCAGCCGGATCTGCGAAAAAGGCGGGACTGAGAGCAGGGCCTCTCCAGACGATCTTAAACATGTAGATGGTTCATAGAGAGAGATGCGTTCGGACAGGTAAGCTGGGCCAGAACCGTTTAGGGCTTTATAGGCTAAAGCTGGCACTTTGAATTGTGGAGCTGGGGCAACAGAGGGGTTGTGCGCTCCCTGAGTGCCGCTCCTGTTATCAACCTGGCTGCTGTCCTTTGGACCAATTGAAGCTTCCAAACAGTCTTCAAAGGCAGCCCCACGTAAAGAGCATTGCAGTAATCTATACGGAATGTAACCAGAGCATGGACTACCATGGCCAAGTCAGACTTCCCAAGGTACGGGTGCAGCTGGTGCACAAGTTTTAACTCTGCAAATGCTCCCGTGGTCACCGCTGAAACCTGGGGTTCCAGGCTCAGCGATGAGTCCAGGATCACACCCAAGCTGCGAACCTGCGTCTTCAGGGTGAGTGTAACCCCGTCCAACACAGGCTGTAACCCTATGCCCTGTTCGGCCTTTAGACTGACCAGGAGTACCTCTGTCTTGTCTGGATTCAATTTTAATTTGTTCATCCTCATCCAGTCCGACACAGCGGCCAAGCACCGGTTCAGGACTTGAACAGCCTCCTTAGTAGCAGGTGGGAAGGAGTGATAGAGTTGGACATCATTTGCGTACAGATGATACTGCACCCTGAAACTCCGGATGACCTCCCCCAGTGGCTTCATGTAGATGTTAAACAAAATGGGAGACAATATTGAGCCCTGAGGAACCCCACAAGACAATAGATGAGGGGTTGAACAGGGGTCACCCAATAACACCACCTGGGTGTTGGCTGGCCCCAATTGTTTCATGTCAGGAATTGCCCTGTTTTTTGAGTGTTGCTCTTTATTTATTGTCCTGATTTTTAAAAAAATTAATACTGGTAGGCAGATTTTGTTCATTTTCAGTTTCCTTCTTTCTGTTGAAATTGTCCACATGCTTATGGATTTCAATGGCTTTTCTATCTATTGTTAGTGTGGTCCGGCATTTGTGTTCTTAAATAATATGCTGTGTCCAGGTTGGTTCATCAGGTGCTCTGTAATGGCTGACTTCTCTGGTTGAATAAGTCTGCAGTGCTTTTCATGTTCCTTGACTGGTGTCTGGGCATTGCTGCTGCATTTGGGGGTCCCTAGGCCGACTTGTCCACAGCTGCATGCTATATGGTAGACTCCTGCAGAGGTAAGAGGATCCCTCTTGTTCTTTGCTGAGTGGAGCATGTGCTTCTTAGTGGGTCTGTAGATAGTTTGTAGGTTGTGTCTTTGTCAGCTTCCCTATGCGGTCAGTGGTTCTATTGATGTATGGTAAGAACACTTCCTCTGGATGGATCTTTGTCTTTACTCTCATGGCTTTGTTTTTGGTCTTGTATCAAGGGAACCACTAACCCAGACCTGAGCATCCTACGGCCTGCGGGCCGGATGTGGCCCGCCGGCCGATTCTGAATGGCCCGGGGAGAAGGGCGTCGGGGGCAGGGCCAAGAGGAAGGGGTGCTGCTGCCACCATCCCATCGCGGGTTGTGGGGCCTGTGTCGGCAGACAGCCCGCTGCTCCGGAGAACAATCGGAGGAGTGGTGGCTTTGTAGTGCCTGCTATCCCGGGGGGCGATCCGGGCCAGCGACCTGCGACGGCTGATCGCCCTGGGAACCCGGAAGACTTGATCCTATTCCGGGTCGCCAGGGCGACTGGCCGCCTCAGGTCGCTGACTGCTCCCGCTGCAGGCCCGGATCACCTCCCGGGATGGCAGGCACTCCAAAGCCGGGATTGTAGGCACTCCATGGCTGGGCGATCAGCTGGGGAATGGCTGGGGGCGAGAGCGGGCGGAGGCCTGCAGCCGCCGATCGTCTGCTGCTCTGCTCTGCTGCGGCGGCAGCTGGGTCCGCTTTGTCATCCTGTGGGCTGGGTCCATTGAGCCATTCCATCTTGGGATCCTTCCTCTCTTGAGGATGTGAGCCTCTATGTTGGTTCACACCTTGTCTTCTTGAATTTCATTTTATTTTATTTTAGTGGTTTTTATTATTATTTTATAATTATTTTATTATAATAATAAAATAAAATAATAAATAATATAATATAATGTTATATTATATTATAATTTCAATATATTATAATGTCTATATATACTATATAATAATTATGATATTAATACTAATAATATATGAATATTTCTTGATATATTAATATGTTATTAATGATGTGTAATATATAGTAAATAAATAAATAAATAATGTAGATTAGAATGTAGTTCAGCCTTTAGGTGTTGCCCTCCATAATATTTTTTGGCTCTCGTGTGGCCCCTTGGAAAAAATAATTGCCCACCCCTGCACTAACCACAAGCATGTGGGCAATTTCAACAAAAAATATGAAAATGAACAATATCTGGCTGCCAGTATATTAAAAACTCTAAAATCAGGGCAGTAAATAAAGAGCAACACTAAAAAAACACGGGAATTTAAGACAAGAATCAATCAGGGACAGCTAACACCTCCCAACAAAGGATTCTCCCAGGCAGGAAGCAGCCAAACTTTGAAGCTGCAAGGCCATTCAATGTTAATCAACCTCTGAAGATACCTGCCATAGTTGTGGGTGAAGCATCAGGAGAGAATGCTTCTGGAACATGGCAATACAGCCTGGAAAATTCACAGCAACACAATGATTCCGGCCATGAAAGCCTTCAACAACACGTTATATAATATCATCTTGTTGATATCATTTTTGGACTAAAGAATTGGTTTGAGTCGCTCGGAATATATCACTTTTCATTTGGGACAGATGCTTTCTTAGGGCTCATTCTACCTTATCTTCTGTTATTTCTTTGCATTCATTCCTATCATAGCCCTCATTGTCCCTATGCCCAAGTCATTGAACACTCGCATTGAGCATTCTGACTTTTGGCTCCTTGTCTGCCCTTCATTTGAAGAGTCTCATCTTTTGCTCAAAGAGGATTTTCTTTTTTCTTTTTTTTTGTGCTGTGGATAGTCTTTTTCTACCTTCTTTCCTGAGATTATCCCTGGCTTTTGTCCAGAGTTCGTCACATTCTCTGTCAATTAGGCTTAGTAGTATACATCTATTATTTACATGGTCTTTCAATTCCACACATGGCTATGTCTGCACGTTCTATCTTTACAGCTTTCCCATTTCAATTCTTACCTTCCATTGTGCAGACCTTTCTCCAGGTGAATATTCTTTCAGCTTGAGTAGTTGCATTGCTAGACACCGTGCTACTTGTGAAAGCGAGCCAGTCAGAAGACCCCCCCCCCCCCGCATCTTAAATGAACTGATCTGCAGCAGGGAGTTCCAACGTTCCTGCATGCTGTATGTGGTCTGGCATCTTTAAGAACAAAAGGACTCTTTCTTACAGTTTCCCAAGGACAGAGACAGATGGACTATCTTTTATATGGACTCTCCTATCATGAATTTCCCCAGAGTATATGGATTTGATGCCTTTTAAGATCATATGGACTTTCTTGCTACTCCTTGCGTCTCTATATATAATAAAGCGGAATGTTTGTTTGTATGTGTGTATGTGTGTGGGTTTGTATGTATGTATGTATGTGCTGGCGTTCTGATTGGCTGCCACTTTCACAGGCCACTGCGAACAGCACGAGCGACGGACCTGGACCAAACTTGGGACACATAACCCCCCTGACCCCCTTTACGTCCTGGTGCGGTTTGGGGGACCTGGACTGCGGCCACCTAAAAGGACCAAAACAGACCACACTCGGCACACTCAGCCCCCATCACCCACTCTACGTCCTGGTGCAGTTCGGAGGAGGGTGGACCATGGATGATGGGACTTGAAGTACCTCTACTCACTTCCCAAGTCCGCTGCGACCCTTATCCAATTACTGATCGAGACCAAACTTGGCACACATAACCCCCATGACTACCTTCACATCCTGGTGAGGTTCGGGGGAGGACTGACAATGCATGATGGGATTTTTAGTACTTTCACACCCCTCTGTTCCCACAGACCACTGCGGCCCCCAACAAACACAGATAAAGACCACACTTGGCACACAGAGCCCCAGTGACCCACTCTACATCCTACTGAAGTTTGGAGGACGGCAGACCATGGATGATGGGACTTGCAGTACCTTCCTTCACTTTATTTATTTATTTTATTTATTTATAAATTCGATTTGGTAGACCGCTCTCTCTGGAGCCCAGAGCGGTTTACAGCATAAAATCAATAAAACATCAATAAAAAGATAAAAGACGTATACCCAAGACTGCTACAAACCTAATCCAATGACTGATCAACACCAAACCAGAGCCCTTATGAAACGGACCACGGATGATGGGACTTGAAGTACCTTCACTCACTACCTAAAAACAATGCACCCCTCATCCATTCACCAATACAGACCTAACTTGCCCCACACTGCCCCCATGACCCACTCTACATCCTGCTGCAGGTTGGAGGACGGTAGACCACAGATTTCAGTAATTTCATGAAAGCACTGCAACTCCCAATACTGCTGGATCAAGACCAAACTTGGCACACAGAGCCCCCATGACCCACTCTACTTCCTGCTGCACTTCTCAAATGACCCGGGCACCGCCGGGTCCCCAAGCTAGTATGAAATAATTATGAGATATTGGTGATGGAATTTCCCTTATGAAACCTTCCCATGTAAACCATTCCCTCTCCATGTGTAAAAATAATATAAGAAAATGCTACATGACCTAGCCGTTGTTTTGAGATCCGGATGTGACCACATTCCTGACTGCACCTTTTAATCCAATCATCAGAAACATTTTTGCATGACAAGAAAGGACTCTTTCCGGTTTGGAGGGGGTTCTTTCCACTCTCCCCATTTGAAATACCCTCAGAGTATAGGCCCCGACCAATAGAGCACAAGGCATAATTTATTTTTCATATTTCATAAATGGTCACCTCTGCCAGCCTCGGAAACTGGCACATGGCTACAGTTTTTTCACTTGTTTACTATCCAAAAGACTGAAACTCTCATAAAAAGCTGTATCTGACCCCTTTGTCAACAGACATTAAGGACAGTTCCCATTTCTCACAGAAGAACAAAAGAATTCCTCTGACTCGAAAGGTCAGGGGCTTGGATTCATTAACATATGGACAAATCTAATCAGGGAAACTCCAGCTGCTTTTGTTTTGAACACATTCCTGCTCCTCGCTTCTCATTCTCCAGGGAAAAGCGGCGCTGTTTCACCATTGGTTCCCGCTACAGCTGGCTCCAGCATTCTATCCAATCATTGTGAAGCTAGCCGGCGCGTAGGGGCGGGAAGTTTAAATCTGACAGTTGTGTAAAATGTATAACATGGCATATATTTTGAATGTAACTTTATGACTGCTTTGCAACAAGGAAATCTGCGGTTGTCATCCTCCTCAGCAGATGAGAAATGAAGACCTTGGTGGTTTTTCTTCAACTTGGCGAGACTTCTTGGGAAATCTTGGGGTGGGATTTTATGTGTCCTGCCTTTGCTCACCAAGGGTATCGATCCTTCTCTTTGGGCACTAGGGCTCTTGCCTCTTATGGGCAGAGCCAACCCAAATTCTGTTCGGTAACACTTGCACTTGTTTTCTGTTCTTTCTCACTAACCAGTTGAGTGCCATTGGAATCCCTGGAGTTGTAATTTCACAAGATCTTGTTCATCTGCTCTCTTTGTTCAATTGTAAGACACCATAGATTGTAAGACACACCCTAATTTGATTGATTTTTTCTGGAATTCCAACAAAGGATCCCTCCAGGCAGCTATCAGCCAGGCTTTGAAGCTGCAAGGCAGCACAGTATCACAGAGTACGGGTTATAAAGACAGTAAATAAGGTCAATACAGGTGGAATCAATTTAGGTAATTAGGGACTGCACACTGATAACTTCGTTTAACCATTTCGGGTACTCTGTATCCAAGCGGAGGATCCAGGATCTTTCGAGGTTATGTAAGATACTGCCCATATTGGTGTGAGGGCGCGGCTTTACTTTGTCCAGTACTCTAATGCGTAGAGATCTGGGATCATGATTTTTAGACAGACAATGAGTGTAAAATGGGAGATCAGTGTTGCCTGTGGTAATCCTGCTACGGTGTTCAATAAAACGTTGTCTTAATTGCCTGGTGGTAATTCCTACGTAGATTAAGGAGCAGGAACACGTGATCGCGTACGTGACGTAGGAAGACACACACGTAGCGAAGCAGCGTATTTCAAAGTCTCTGTTAAGAGATGGGCTGTGGATCGTTTTGTCTGTGCATATGTTATCACATATAGAGCAGTGCCCACAAATTTTAGTACCCCTACTCATATTACTGATTGGTTTTTTATAGTGGTGGTTCGAGTGTGTCAGAGTATCTCCTAAGTTGCGGGTGCGCTTGTAAGCGATAGGGGGGGGGGGAGTATCCTGGATCCTCCGCTTGGATACAGAGTACCCGAAAGGGTTAAACGAAATTATCAGTGTGCAGTCCCTAATTACCTAAATTGATTCCACCTCTATTGACCTTATTTATCCCTCTGGGTCCTATTCACACTTACCTTTATGGTTACCTCGCTACCCTGTGGTGAGGTTATGCCCTGTTGTTTCTGACAATCGGTATGTATACCTTATACTTTATGTATTTACTATTGTGGGTTATACACATGGTTATGCTTGATGTTAAATGCTGTACATTCTTCTAGATTAGGACTACGGCTACACCAATGAAGGCCTTGATAAAGCCCCGCTCGGGGGCGAAACGGGGAAGTGGCCCCTAGAATGCAGGCATCGCCAGCCCGTCGGCCTTTCATCTAAAGACTATTTGAGGAGCTATTCCTGCCTCCTATAGTCCTATTCTTGTCGGACTTATTATAACTAGAGCCCTAACTTTGGGACTAATTGGACTACTGGACTGTGTTGAACGCGAATTTTATTGTGTTGATGCTATTACATTTGTGAAGCTGAGATATTTTGTGAAGCTGCGATATATTGTGAAGCTGCGATTAATCCGGATTATTCATGTAGGCACTTTGATACGCCTCGACCCCCATAAATGTATATGGGCTCTGGTATGTCTTGATATAGTGTATAGCTTTGCTCTAGTTCTGCATAGAAATGAATGCTTTTTTAGTGTTACCTTTGAAGCTGCAAGCCCATTCAATGCTAATCAAGGTGGCCAATTACAACATTCACGTTTGCCTCAAGCAGACAATTTATTTATTTACAACATTCTTACCCCAGGGGGGGACTCGGAGCGGCTAACAAGGCAGCAATTCGATACCACAATCAACACAATATAAAACCATAAATACATACTAATACATATAAAATTAAAAACCATAGCAGCAACAGTCCTTAAAATAAACAATACTCAGTCCACAAATCCATTGATAAGCCATAAAACCATATCCTCATATCATAACATCTTGCCAATCCGGCTGCAGTTAAGTGCTGCTTATATTGTTTTGCAAAAGCCTGGTCCCAAAACCAAGATTTTCGTTTCTTTCTAAACGCCAGGAGGGATAGGGTTGATCAAATTTTGCTAGAAAGCGAGTTCCACAGGCGGAGGGCTACAACCGAGAAGGCTCTATCTCTCATTCCCGCGAGATGCATTTGCGATGTTGGCGAGAGCGAGAGAAGGGCCTCCCCGGCTGATCTTAAGTTGCAGGGTGGGACGTAGAGGCATATGCGTTCCGACAAGTAAGCTGGGCCAGAACCGTATAGAGCTTTATAGGTCAAAACCAGCACTTTGAATTGTCAAGAGTTCTTTCTCCCATCCTGGACATTATTCCACAGATATATATATCTCTCATTTGCCTAGTTTCCAACAAACCTCGAAATGCTTATGGAACAGGACCATATACAGCCCGAAAAACTCACAGCAACCCAGGGACTCCGGCTATAAAAGCCTTCAACAACACGTTATATTGAGTTAATTTTTTTTCATGTTTCATCTTGATTGATGTTTGTTTGTTTGTGGCATAGAATGTTTGCCATTTCTGTTATACTTTGGAAACTGCCCTAAGTCCCTTCAGGGAGTGAGGGCAGGTTATAAATAATGTGTTGTTGTTGTTCTTATTATTATTTGATACTGAACAAGACATAGTACACAGACTGAGTTGGATAATAAAGAACGTTGGATAAACGAAGGTTGGTTAAGCAAGACTTTAGTGTAATTATTATTATTTGATACACAACAAGATGAGTATCAAGATGAGTATATGTGCTGGCTTTTGTATTTGATCACACATCAGACATTTCCCATGTGTTTAGGACTGTGTGATATATCAGCTAATCATGTGTGCAGAACCAAGTAGGGTGGCATTTTGCAGCAGACAGGTAGTAATTTTGTCAGCACGGATTGTTTTTAAGTACAGGCCAAGGTCTTTAGGCACTGCACCCAGTGTGCCAATCAACACTGGAACCACCTTTACTGGCTTGTGCCAGAGTCTTTTCAGTTCTGTCTTTAAACCATCATATCGTGTAAGCTTTTCCAGTTGCTTCTTGTCAAATTATCATTATTATTATTATTAGGTGTTTGGGATACTGATCCATGATACTGATAGCACTGTGGTTTTGCCTTTCTGCTTGCTAGAAATGAGCACAATACTTAGGTGAAAGGGTTTGTTGCATGCAGAAATATTCGTATGTAATTTTATGTTAATTTCTTGCTGTCAGAATTTTTATGTAGAGATTATTCTATGATGAAATGCTATCTTCACGCTGGTTTTTTTCATAATCAATCTCAAAAGTTTTATGTTAATCAATTTCTGTTCACGTTTACATGCTTTAGAACAGGTATGGGCAAACTTTGGCCCTCCAGGCCTTACTGGCTGCTAGGAATTGTGGGAGTTGAAGTCCAAAACACCTGGAAGGCCGATGTATGCCCATGCCTGCTTTAGACAAAACTATTTTCCAGGTTTTTTCCTCTATACTGCAGAATGCCAGAATTTATTGATTTATTTTATTTATTTATTCATTCCATCTTATATTCCGCTCCTCCCTGCAGGCTCGGGGCGGATCACAGCATAAAAAGCATACACTAAAAACATACAATAAAACGAGCAATAAAAACACATAATACATGACTATAAATGGCGGAATTACAGTTCTTTGATGTAGGCGTGAGCATACCGATTACTTTCGGGTTTAGCTAAACGCCAACCTAAAGAGGACAGTCTTACATGCCCTACGAAAAGGGACAAGTTCTGAGATCTCCCGGACATGATTTGGGAGAGAGTTCCAGAGGACTGGAGCCGCAGCAGAAAAAGCTCACTGGACAGATGACAGAAGACTAAGGTTGATTTCCTATAAGCCCCCCCCCCCCCCCGAGTCCCCTTGGGGAGATGGTGGTGGGGTGTAAATAAAGTTAAAAAATAATAAATAAATATATTTAGAAGAGTATTTTTTATTTCAAAACTCATGGCAATGGTATGATCCTAACTGGTAACTCTCACAATCTCAAATGATGCGGATATAAGCTTAGCATTTTGCTGGGAGCTGTGTTATTGCTGTTACTGTAAGCATTTCAGAACCTCCTGATTCATCAGAGGCACCTTTTTAAATCAACCAAAAGGCCTTTTAATGAGTCCATCCATCTGACTCTCCTTGGCAGCTAAGATGACACAGTCCTTTCTCTCCTGGAAGCGATTTCCATTCAATTGTGAGGAAGATTGGATTGCAGCTTGTTGCCAGAGTGAGCCAGTAAGCCTTTGCTCCATAATTAAATCACAGTGTTATAATCTTATAACTCTTTGCCCAGGAGCTTGCTTGTTTTTCATGTCCTTCCGAACTCGCAACATCCATTATAAGGTCAAAAGCCAGTCTGATTTAATGGTGGAAAGCTCTTGGCCCTTAAAATGTAGATTTAGCAAGGCAGTATTATGCAGTTGAACGATGGCTTTTTTTCTCTCTTTTGATTTGCTGTACATTTCTGTAATGCCTGTAATAATCCAACCTTGATTTTATATAAAGGGGTGCCCTTTTACTATACTACTGTATGTCAGTGTTTCCCAACCTTTTTTGAGCCGTGTCACACCTGGACACTCGGGGCGTGGCCTCCACCCAGACCCGCCCCCTTTCGGCCCAGGCCCCTCTCTCTTCCTCTTTTCCCTCCTGCCTGCCTGGCTTCTCGGGGGCGATGGAGACGCGCGGTTTGGACCGGAGCCTGTGCGTGGTGACGGGGGTATCGCGGGGCCTGGGCCAGGCCGTGTGCCTTCGCCTGGCTGCGCTCCTCTCACCGGGCTCGGCGCTGCTCCAAATTAGGAGTCCCAGAACTCCGGATGGCAAGTTACTTTCTTACCAACAGCAACGTGGACGTGCGGGCACAGGAACGAGAGAACGAAACAATTGACTGTTGAAAGTGAAGTCAAGTTTATTGAAATTTAACACCAGCTGGTGGGGTTCACCCACAGAACAAGCTGCTCTGGGCAAACGGCCCCTCACATACTAAGAACATTCCTTAAATACCACTCATGGCGGCAGATCTTTTTCCCCGCCCTCCTTCATCAGTCTGCATTGGCTGGTGTATCAGAACATATTTCATTATCCAATTAAACACAATACTTCAGTAGCATCACATCATTATCTGGCTTCTATTTGTTAGAACACTGTGGCGCACTAAGAAATTCATTCCCACAGTACATTATCAGCTCTAGCCAGTGTGTCCTTGCTTTGCAACAAATCTACAGAAGCTTTCCCTGGGCGTCTGCCAGAGAGAAAGCTATGCTTGCCATGCGCAGCTTTTAACCAATCCATAACAATGTAAACAAAGCAGCATGCTAGACTGAGGCCAATCAAGGCTTTGTTATCACTGAAGACACATGATGTTCTTTTGGCAAATCACTGCCTGCGCCTGAGGTACCAATCAGGGTACAGCATTTACGGCTTGACTGCTAGTATGATTTCTAGCACAGGAAGCCAGCTATTCTAAAGCCTCTGCTTGTGCATCACTCTCCTCTGACCGGGCTGAACAAAGCGGGCTCCTCTCAGGCCGGGAGGAGGGCCCGCTGAGGGAGGTGGAGGCGCTGCTCTGCCAGGACTGGCCGCGCCTCCGCCTGCGCGCTCTCCCCGCAGACCTGCCCAGCCCCACGCCGCCCAAAGCCTCCTCCGCACCGCCCGGGAAGCCCACCGGCAGATGAAAGGCGAGGGGGAAGAAGGTGTGAGGCCGCCCTCGGAAAGGATCCTCCTGGTCAACAACGCCAGTGAGCCAGGCAGGAGGGAGAGGCCGGCAGGAAGGAAGGAAGGAGGGAGGGAGGGAAGGCCTCCCACACGAGGGGAAGGCACCCCCAGGGAATACTAGGAAGAAAGAGGGGAAGAGAGGTTTTTCCGCGGCACACCAGCTGATCTCTCACGGAACACTAGTGTGCTGCGGAACAGCGGTTGAGAAACACTGCTGTGTGTCATGGATCTTGAGCACCCTCAGATTTTAGCCTTTTCTGTGGCCTGGAGTGTATCTATACTACTGATTCTCAAAGTGGGCTGTACCGCCCCCTGGTGGGTGGTGAGGCGATCCAAGGGGGCGGTGGGAAGCTCAGGGGAATTTGGGGGGTGGTGAACCCCTTTAAGTGGGGCGGTGAACGATTGGCCATTTAGGAGGGGTTGCGCGGCCCTCTTCTTTGGCCCCGCCCTGCCCCCTTCGCTTTGACCTGCATATTAGATATTTGGATTAGAATGCGTAAGAATTGCAAAATTATTTATGAAATAGCAACGAAAATATGGTTGGGGGTCACCACAACATGAGGAACCTTATTTAGGGGTCATGGCATTAGAAAGGTTGAGAAGCTCTGCATTAATACAAATATCTTTCCGTTTTAATTTCTATTAATTTTTTAAAAAAATAATTTCTAGGGGGGCGGTGAGTAAAAAAAATTTCTGGAAAGGGGGCGGTAGGCCAAAAAAGTTTGGGAATACTGTAGCTTAATTAATGCAGTTTGACACCACTTTAACTGCCATGGCTCAATGCTATGGACAATTGGGAAGTGTAGTTTGGAGGTGTAGTGGTGGTGCAGTGGGTTAAACCACTAAGCTGCAGAACTTGCTGATCAGAAGGTCGGCGGTTCGAATCTGCGGAGTGAGGTGAGCTCCTGTCGTAAGTCCCAGCTTCTGCCAACCTAGCAGTTCGAAAACATGCAAATGTGAGTAGGTCAATAGGTACTGCTTCAGCTGGAAGATAACGACACTCCATGCAGTCATGCCGGCACCATGACCCCTAGATTGAGGCAGCGTTGTCCACAGATGTCTGTGGACAACGCTGGCTCTTCGGCTTAAAAATAAGAGATGAGCACCAACCCCCAGAGTAGACTTAATGTCAAGGGGAAACCTTCACCTTTACTTTAGTTTGATGATGTGCTAGCCCTCTGACAGAGAAGGCTAAAGACCTTGTAAAACTACAGCTAGAGTTTAGACAGCAGTAAAAGTGGTGTTAAACTGCACCAGTTCTACCGTGCGGATCCACCCTAGGTCAGAGGGGTTTACTAATCTATAATTCCCAAGATTCCATAGTCTTGAGCCATGGCAGTTAAAGAGGTGTGGTAAGCTGCATTACTTATTCAGTATGGAGGCACTCTACCGTGTTTCCCCGATAGTAAGACACCCCCGATTGTAAGACGTATCGGGGGTGTCAGGGGGGTCGGTTAATATAAGCCATACCCCGAAACTAAGACGTACCCCATCGCCACGCCCACGCCGCCGCCACGCCGCCGCCGCAACCAGCCCCATCGCCCGCGGCACACCTCCCTCGCGGGCGCACCTTTCTGCGCTGCCTTCCTGCGCCGCTGGCTGCGCATGCGCAGTCTTAGTCGCTTCCAAGCGGCAGGCGCACTTGGAAGCGACTGCAGCAAGATGTGCAGTCTTAGTCTCTTCCAAGCGCCTGCCGCTTTGGAGCCAGCGCGCTGCCTCCAAAGTGGCAGGCGCGCTTGGAAGCAACTAAGACTGCGTGTGCACCGCCGGCGGCGCAGGAAGGCACGCACAGAAAGGTGCGCCGCGGAGGTGTGCCGCGGCCGATGGGGCCGGTTCCGGCGGTGGCAGCGGCGTGGCGACGGGGTATATCTTACTTTATATAAGACGTACCCCGAAAGTAAGACGTAGTGGGACTTTTCGGGGGGAAAAGAAAGTAAGACGCTGTCTTACTTTCGGGGAAACACGGTAGTATTCTGATTAGTACCAAGGGGTTTTTTTTGTTTTGTTTGTTTTTAAAGAGAGAGAGAGAGAGAGAGAGAAATCTAGGACTTCCTTCTGGGAGGTAGCAACATCAAGGTAAGAAGCACCGGTTGATCCGAATTGGTGGCACGCTCCACTAATGCAGCCCACTAATGCAGTCCTGGCTCAATACTATGGAATCGGGGGGTTGGTTTGAAAAGATCTTTAAACTTCTTTTCCAAAGAATTCCTGTGCCTCACCAAACTACAGCTCCTGATTCCATACAATTGAGTCACAGATGTGAAAGTGTTGTCAAACTGCATTAATCCCAGATCCACTCTAAAACTACCCTTTGAAGCCAACCTTGGGTGCATCTACACAGAGTAGAATTAATGCTGTTTGACCCCACTTGTACTGTCGTGGCTTAGTCCTATCGAATCCTGGGAGCTTTAGTTTGATGAAACCCCAGCGCTCTTTGGCAAAGAAGGCTCAAGACTGTGCAAAACTTCATCTCCCAGGATTCATTAGCATAAATAGCCTTGATACTATAATCAGGTTGATTTATAATAATAATAATTATTATTATTATTATTATTATTATTCTATAACTCTTGGGAAAGAGGCTTTGAGGTGACTTCCGTCTTTACCTTCCAGGTTCATTTACATGGAGAAAGTAGACCCCGACATCTCACTCTTGTTCCAATGCCCGTCTGCTAAGGGCATCGCAGAGGCTCAGGTCCAGGTTGAGCTTTCCCCTTTGTATGACCGGCGCCCATTGCTTGGAGACCAGCTTCGGATTGAGGCCGCTTGGGCAGAGCGCTGCAAGGAGAACCCGTGGCTCTTTGACGGGGACAAATTCCGCCTGCATTCCATCAAACTGGATGGAGCCATTCTGACTTTCCTCCTTGGGCTTACCTGCTACAAAGACTTTGTGGGCACCAACTTGGCTGATGGAGCTGCATGCCTGCAGCAGCGGGGCTGGGAGGACTTTGGGGACAGACAAGCCTACCTGGCTCAGCCCTTGGGGGTGGGCGCCATGCTGCACACAGCAGACGACAAGTTCATTTTTTTGAAGCGGAGCCTCCTTGTAGGGGAAGCACCTGGGAAGGTTGATATTCCTGGTGGGCATCCCGAACCACAGGTTAGTCTGGTCTGCAAGTATTTATTTATTTTTATTTACTTTATTTATATTCCGCTGTTCTCATCCCGAAGGGGACTCAGAGCGGATTACAGGTACTCATACTTAGCATAATAATAAGAAAGAACCTTTGAAGAACACCAGTTCTATTTCTTAAAATGTATATTCAGCATTGATTGCAAAGAAACAATAATAATCACAGTATTGAATATAACACAATGTATACAACAATTATTCAGAGTATAACATGATATTTCAGAGATCAAAAGTCCGTAAAGTATAGTCACACGACTGTAGAATCATAAAGAGTGGAGCCAATTCATATGCGGTGGAAGCCGGGTTGACGGAAGTCGCCGGGTTCCCGCTCCGTTTCGCGCTTATGAGCGCTTTATCAAAACCCAATGTGTCAAGTTTGGCATTTAAGGCATCCACATATCTAAAATAAATATATGAAAAAGGTTCAGGTAATAACAAGCGGTCCAGTCCAACACACAATCCTTATATAACACAACATAATAAGCAATGATACATACCAATCACGGTACATGCGTACAGGCACGGGCCACACTCAATGAGTGAGGCACAGTGCTCACATAACACAAAGTATTTAACAGTCAAACACAATTGCATAATGTCACACACCAGTTGTGGGGAGTAATACATTTAATTAAGTAATGAGGAAATTGAGAGACCTTCGTTTAACCCATGAGGGTATTCTGTGGAGAGGGAGGAAATCCAATGGGTTTCGGCGCGTATTAAAGCAATATGCAAATCAGAATGCGAACTAGTAGTAACCTTCTCAATGCAAGAAAATTTCAAATCTTCAGGACGATGCTTAAAATCAAAACAATGAGTATACAAAACAGAGTCACGTTTCCCCTGTCTGACGCACGATTTATGTTCAGATATACGCAAGCGAAAAGCTCTTTTGGTCTGGCCAATGTAAACAAAGGGGCGGGGACAACAACATTTGAGGGCGTAAATCAGCCCGGAGGTATTGCAGGTGGCGAAGCATTTAATCGTGGCCTGAGTGTTGGCATGTACATTTCTAATAATGCGATCTCGGCTAATGTTATTACATGCACTACAATGACCACATTCCTGTGAGCCTGGAGTCAAGGCGCTCGCTAGAGGAGGAGGGCCGAAAGTTGAATGAATAAGTAAATCTTTAACATTAAGAGTGCGCTTGTGAGCAATTAAAGGTGTTCTTTCCAAGCCTGGGATGTCCGATACTAAATCCCAATGTTGATAAACAATCTTCCGTAAACGGTTGCAATGGCGAGTTAGGCTTCCACCGCATATGAATTGGCTCCACTCTTTATGATTCTACAGTCGTGTGACTATACTTTATACTTTATGGACTTTTGATCTCTGAAATATCATGTTATACTCTGAATAATTGATGTATACATTGTGTTATATTCAATACTGTGATTATTATTGTTTATTTGCAATCAATGCTGAATATACATTTTAAGAAATAGAACTGGTGTTCTTCAAAGGTTCTTTCTTATTATTATGCTGAGGTGATAACAGTACTCTTCAGTTGTACTCATACTTAGCAGACACTCCCTGCAATTTCCACATACACACTTATTTACGAACAGAGGCAAACTCTGGCCACCAGGGGGAGCTGACGCACTCCTCATCTCTCAGTGTTCCCAGCGTCCCTTGTCCGCATTCCTCAGCGTTCCTGGAGTTCTTTAATGGCCTCATAATTCAGTCAAAATTTGCCTCCCCACTTAATGTGGTACCTTTATCTCCTACTTGACAGATGCAACTGTCTTCCGGGCTGCAAAGGTTGACAGCAGGCTACACTTAAAGGTCGAGCACCCACCTCGACCAAGTAGAGAGAAGAGGGCAAACTGTAGAAATACTGTAAATACTGTAGTTATTTGAATCTAAGACGCGCCTTAATTTCGGTACCACCATCATTGAAAAAGCTTTATATACTAGTGTAAATTATTTATTTATTTATTTCCCTCTTTTTCTCTCTTGTTCTTTCTTTTGTTCATTTGTTCATTTTTTTTCTTTCTTTACTTTTCTCTTTCTTTTTTCCTTCCTTCCTTCTTTCCTTCCCCTCTCCTCTTTTCCTTCTCTAGATCTGAGAGATTCTACCTTACAATGTTGATTACTAGTAACATCACAGAAGGCCACACATACTTCTACACACACACACAAACACACACACATATAGCACCCAGAATTTTAAGATGCACCTCATTCAGAGTTGTTTATATTGGGACAGGGGAGTGCATTAGAAGGCATAGATGGGTCATGGACCAGATTTCAAGTTCTGCCTTTGACTTTGAAATAACCAAATGGCCACACATGAAATTTGGTTGTGTATATTATTTCTTCATTACACCCAAGAGATCAAAGCATCATATTCTGTTCTCCTCATTTTTATGCTCACAACAATCCCGTGAAGTCGACTGGGCTTAGAAAAGTGACTGGCTGGCCCAAGTGATCTTTCGGATTTAAACCCGGGTCTCCCTAATCATCTTAACCGCTGCATCAGTTCTGTAGATGTCTCATTGAACTATGCACATACTTAAGTAGCCATTGGCCAGTGAGCGATATCGATGGTCATTTAGTTAACCCTTTTCTTTGCAGGCTGTGAGAGGAAGCACCGCCTTGGAGGGACCCATCTGCCATCAGGACCTCCAGGGTGACTTGGTTGTCCAGGAATTATTCTCCTCTGTTCTCCGGGAGATTCAGGATGAGGTGAAGGGGATGCAAAGATCAGAGGGGCTAGCTTTGGACTGCTTCCCCCATTATACACATCATATGCTAACCCCAGCCCTTTGATGCCTTCCAGGTGAACCTCCCATCGCCAACACTGAGTAGCCCAGTGTTGCTTGGGATTGCTCGGAACGAGACCAGCGCAGGGCGGTGCAGCGTGGAATTCTACGTCAGGTAATGTGTTAATTCATTAAAAAGGGCAAGAAGTGTTGTATCTGCCTAGGTTGGCTGCAGCAACGGCGCTCTGCCAAATGTTTTTTTTTTATCATATAGAATCATAGATCTGAAAGAGACCCCAAGGGCCATCCAGTCCAGTCCCATGTGCCATAAAGGAGGACATCATTAATCCCTCCTGACAGATGGCCATCCAGCCTCTGCTTAAAAACCTCCAAAGAAAGAGACTCCATTTGGACTCCCAGACAGCATATCTCACTGTTAAACATAAGCCTTGCCATATGTTCTTGTATATTCTTTTTTTTATTTTATAAATCATCTTTATTGAGATTTTCCAATTTTAAAAAAAACACATCGTTCGACGACAATAACACATATATCTTGCTCTGAATCATAGTAATCCATCAGTAAGTTTTCATGATCTCCAATAACATAAACCTGTTTTGCAGGATCTGCACTGGCTCCCAATCGAGCACCGGATCTCCTTCAAGGTGTTGGTTCTTACCTTTAAGGCCTTGCATGGCCTGGGGCCAGCGCATTTGAGGGACCGACTCACCCCACACTGTCCCCGAGATCACTACGCTCCGAGGATGCTAATTTGTTAGAGATACCCTCGGCGAAATCGGCTAAACTGACATCTACTCGCCGGAGGGCGTTCTCCGTTATAGCTCCTACGCTGTGGAACGCCCTCCCGGCTGGAACGCGGGCTATAAAGGACCTGCTCCCCGTTTACACGCGCCTGCAAAACTTATTTGTTTAAGCAGGCCTTCGGTGAGTAGGTCCTGCCCATGTTCCGCTTAGCCGCTGTCCTGGGGTGTCACGCTATCTAATTTCTGAACTGTACCTGGGGTTTTGTATTTTGCTGTTTTAACTGTTTAATTGTCTTAGATGTTTTATCGCATTGCTTGTGTGTAGTTGTACCTTCGGTTCCTGTGAGCCGCCGCGAGCCTCAGGGAGTCGGCGGCATAGAAACCCGAATAATAAATAAATAAATAAATAAACCCTCGGACATACAACATAAACAAACAAACAAACGTAACAAGAGTACTTCCAGCTTAAACTTCAGCTCTGTGCGGCCTATATAGGCCAACTTAATCTCATATACATAATCATTTTTACATTATTGATAACCAATCTGCTATAAACAATAATCATCCTGTTAACTAAATCTTCATTATATCTCTAAATATCTACCTCGGACCACCAGTCATAATTTTTTTGTTTTACATGTTCAGTCACCAGACTCCAGTCTGTGCTTTTCTTGTTAGTATCTTGTGCCCTCTTGTGCATAAGAATATCCATTTTCATTATTTCAAATAATTTCTGGTACCAATCTTCCACCGCAGGCAAGTTTTGATCTTTCCATTTCCTCGCCACCGCTAATCTGGCTGCAGTAATGCAATATACAAATATTTTCTCATTATTGGAACCTATTTTGAAATCCAGAAGTCCTAGCAATAGATACTCCGGCATCAAATATGGTTTGCATTTCTGTGTGAACCTTCACCCAGAACTTATTAACTTTTTTGCAATTCCACCAACAATGGATAAAGCTACCCACCACCGATTTACACTTCCAACACATGATGTCATAATTTTTTGCATATTTCGCAATCCTTGAGGGTGTCAGGTGCCATCTATAAAAAATCTTAATATTATTATTTTCTTTTAGGTCATATGAATAGGTATATTTCCAATGGACATTCCAAACCCTTTCCCACCTCGCTAAAGGAACTTCATGGCCGAGGTCTTGGGCCCACCTTATCATGCAGGTTTTTACCGTCTCCTGCCCAGTTTGGAATTCCAACAGTTTTTTATATAATACTGTTATTCTCTTTTGTTTTTTCCCTAATATTTTATCCCACATAGTCTTTTGGCCTTCAAAACCCTTTTCATCGTGTCAGAGACATTCTTGTATATTCTTTAAAGGTAAAGGTTTCCCCCTGACATTAAGTCAAGTTGTGTCCGACTAGGGGTTGTTGCTCATCTCCATTTCTAATTCGAAGAGCCGGCGTTGTCCATAGACAAGATCATGTGGCCAGCATGACTGCATGGAGCACCATTACCTTCCCACCAGAGCGGTACCTATTGACCCACTCACACTTTGCATGTTTTCAAACTGCTAGGTTGGCAGAAGCTGGGGCTAACAGTGGGAGCTCACCTTGGTCCCTGGATTCGAACCTGTGACCGTTTGATTAGCAAGTTTAGCAGCTCAGCGGTTTAACTCACTTCGCCACTGGTTTGCTGGGCTGCAATTCCAGATTATTTTTGCTTCTTCAGGGCCCATGTTGCACCAAACCCTGACAGGTCTAAGATTTGGCTTCCATCCTGCAACCCCATTTTGCTTCTCTCATTCAGGTGCAGCCTGATATCTGAGGAAGTGAGGCACTACTATGCGATCGGGGGCCCTGAAGCTGAGGAATCCACCAGCATTATCTTTGTCAACAGAGAGGTACGTGTTGGGCCTGCTGGTCTGTGGAAGATGGTCTGAATTACAACCTGCTTTCTTCCTACCTATCCAACTCTTTTAACCTTGGCTTTCATTATGTCTCTCTGTGTGGACAGGATGTGCTGACAATGGATCAGAATGGGGAGTTGTGGAAGGAACTGTGTCCTTCAGCCAAAGGGGCTGTGAGGCTCTATTCAGTGGTGATGGGTGAGTGCCAGTGAGCGCTCCTAAACAATGGATTCTTGGAAGGAGACAAACTAAGGACTCTCAGGGACTATTCAACAAAACCACCAGCTGTTCTTTGGCAACAGTGGGGATATCAACACCAGGGGTATGGAGCGAGAGTTATTCCCCCCTTGGAAATGGACCAGTTAATTCCCACCTTAACGCCTTGCCGTTGCTGAGCCGACTAATGTTCCATTTCCCACTAAAGGGCTTGTCTTTTAAAAACAAAACAGTTCTCATGAATGATGAAATGATGGTACATACTTCGTCAGTATTTTCTATTCCTGGCTGTGTTTTCCGTCCCTGGGTGTATCTTGAACTGGTGCATTCTGTGTGCCACCAGTACAACCGGTATTGCTGGTTTACAGGTGACAGCTGCAATAAAATGTGTTTTATTTCAGCCTATTTGAGATTGTTCCATTCCCGTGACGCTGGTTTTCATTTCATGCACCCTGAGGCATAAATGTCAGAATTTCCTCAAATAATAATAATACAATCTTCTATAGCAGGGGTGGGTAATTATTTTTTCCAAGGGGCCACACAAGAGCCAAAATATATTATGGAGGGCCACACCTAAAGGCGGAACTACATTCTAATCTACATTATTTATTTATTTATTTACTATATTTACTATATATTACACATCATTAATATTAACATATTAATATATCAAAAATATTCATATATTAGTATTAATATCATAATTATTATATTATTTATTATTATTTATTTATTATTATTTATTATTTCGCATTTGTCTGTCCCCCCCCCCCCCCAATGGCTCGGGGCGACTTACAACAGTTCATGAAATACAATTGTCAGATAACTCATAATAACTCACAGTAATACCATTAAGATGGAATTACAATTAGAACAGTTGAAGCAAGAAATGGAGTCGCAGAGGGCTGACAGCTAGGCGGTGCGAGCTACAGTTTAGCTAACTCCGAAGGCTTGTTGGAACAGCACTGTATTACCTGCTCTCCTGCACGGGAGGAGGCCCTGGGTGGCACGCATGCCGGCGGGCTGTGCGTTCCACATGGTAGGGGCAGCAACAGAGAAAGCCCGGCGGCGTGTTTGCGGACAGATGGTAGGTCCTCACATTTGGGATGACCAGGAGGTTTAGCTCGGAGCGCAGTGATCTGGTGGGATGATATGGGACAAGGCAGTCCCGCAGGTACACTGGCCCCAGACCATGCAAGGCCTTAAAAGTCAGGACTAACACTTTGAAGGCAATCCGGCATTCAATTGGGAGCCAGGGGGTCCAAGGTTACTCCTAAGCTCTTAACAGAGGGTGACGGACATAATGTCACGCCGTCCAGGGTTGGAAGCTGAACATCCCTACAGCCCGGAGGACCCAGCCACAGGATCTCCGTCTTTGCCGGATTCACCTTCAACCTACTGGCTCGCAGCCATCCAGTGACGGCCTCAAGGCAACGATGGAAATTATCGGGTACGGATTCGAGGCTGCCCTCCATCTTCAAGATAAGCTGGGTGTCATCAGCGTATTGATGGCACACCAGCCCAAAACTACGCACCAGCTGGGCAAGTGGTCGCATATAGATGTTAAATAAGAGGGGGAGAATAGCCTCTGAGGAACCCCGCAAAGAAGCGGGAACCCGGAGACATCCTTGCCCCTCCTCACTCGTTGCAGCCGGTTCCCGGAGGAAGGAGGTCACCCAATTAAGGGCTGTCCCCTAACTCGGCCCTGGCAAGGCGGTGAGTCAATAGATCATAATCGACTGTATCAAATGCTGCTGTGAGGTCCAATAACACGAGCAGCGCCGATCCGCCACTGATCCAGCTGGCAGCGCAACTCATCCGAGATGGAGACCAGGACCGTCTCCGTCCCATGCCCCGGACGGAAGCCGGACTGGAAGGGGTCTAACCAAGCTGTGCGTCATCTAGGAAGGACTGCAACTGCTCCATTGCCGCCTTCTCATTACCTTGCCCAGGAACGATAAATTCGAAACCGGGCGGTAGTTGGAGGGGACCGTTGGATCTAATCCCGGCTTCTTCAACAATGGAGAGACCACCGCCTCTTTTAACCCTCTGGAAATACTCCCTGGGCTAGGGAAGTATTAAGTATATTCAACAGAGGGTCTCAGATCCTTCAGGCTGGCTTTCACCAGCCAGGAGGGGCACGGGATCAAGGGAACAGGTGGTCGGGCGAGCTGCAGCACAATCCTATAGACAGCTTCTGCGTCCAGTGGCGTGAACCGGTCGAAGGTGGGCCCGGCAAGAGGCCACGGAGTCTCAAGTTCACTAACTGTATCAATCATGGCCGGAAAGTCCCTGCGGAGGGCCGAGATCTTGTCTGCAAAATAGCTCTAAAAAGCCTTGGCAGTGAGGGCCTGATTATCACCGTTTGGGATGGTAGAGACCATCGTCAGAGACCTAATTATCTTGAACAATTGTGCTGGGCGTGAGTTTCGCAGACGCAATCAAGGTGTAGCGTAGTATGATTTCTTTGCTTCCTTGATGGGGCTTTCAAGCATCTTTGAAAAGCTTATAAGTTGATTTCAACCTCTGTCACGGAGTTTCCTCCACACGCTCTCTGGCCGTCTCTTCTCCCCGCTTCATCGAACGTAACTCCTCAGTGAACCAAGGCGCACGATTCCTACGGAGGCGGAGAGGGCGTCTAGGGGCGACCTCATCGAGAGCATTGACAGTTTGATGTTCCAGGCGCCCACCAGCTCATCGATGGAGGCACTGACAGACTCCAGATCCCTTAGAGCATTCAGGAACCTAGAAGGTTCCATAAGTCTCTTTTGGGCGAACCTAAATTTGTTCGGCGCCTTGCAGGGGGGGGAGCCAGTTCTATCCGGATTCTCAGGGCACAGTGATCCGACCATGGTACCTCTATAATAGAGGCTAGGTTCACTTGGACGCCTGCACAGAAGACTAGATCCAGGGTGTGTGGGTCCGGAATCACAGAGGGAGAGTCCTAGTGTTGCCCATGGTCGGCACTCAGGTCTACTGCTGCAGTGAAAAGGAGGCCGTGTCAGCATGGACGTTGAAGTCCCCAGGACAATGAGCCTAGGGAACCTCAACGCCCACCGACACGGTCTCCAGCAGCAGGATAGCTTTCAGCTGGTGCGCCAGGCGCCGGTGGCCACCAAGAGAAAGGCTAAACTCTCCTGGGAGTCCCACAAGGCCAACGGATTCAACCCTGGGGCATTCAGCGAGGTACCGACCTGAGAGATAACATATCACGGGGAGAACATAGCTACCCCTCGCCTCCCAGTTCTGCTCTGGTGAATGACGACATAACCAGGGGGACCGACTCATGGGAGGTAGATCTCATCACCATCCTGGAGCCAGGTCTCGGTGACACAAAATAAATCAGGTGTTAGCTCGAAACAAAGTCTTGGATGGTGGCAGTCTTGTTCCTAATGGACCGGCATTCACTAATACCAGTGAAGAAAGGGGGAAAAAAAAATTTCCCCGCAAAAAAACGGGCCCCTGGGGGTTTTTTTGGGTTTTTCCCCCCCCCCCCCCCCCCTTTTTTCCCCCCCCCCCCCCCCCCCCCTTTGGGGGGGGTTTTTTAAAAAAAAAAAAAGGGGGGGGGGGGGGAATTTTTTTTAAAAGGGGGTTTGGGGCCCCCCGGGGTTTTTTTGGGGGGCCCAGGGCCCTTTTTTTTTTTTGGGGGAAAAATTTCCCAAAATTTTAAAAAAAATTAAATTTTTAAAAACCTTAAAAATTTTTTAAAAAAATTTTTAAAAAAAATTAAAAAAAAAATTTAACCCCCCCAACCCGGGGTTAAAACCCCCCCCAACCTTTTTTTCCCCCCCCAAAAAGGGGGGAAAAACCCCCCCCCCCCCCCCGGGCCCCGGGGTTTTAAAAATTTTAAAAAAAATAAAAAACCCAAAAAAATTAAAATTTGGGGGGTTTTTTGGGGGTTTTTTTAAAAAAAAAGGGGGGGCCCCCAAAAAAAAAGGGCCCCCCCCCGGGGGAAAAGGGCCCCCCGCCCCCCGGGGGGCCCGGGGGGGAAGGGCAGGCCCCACCCCCCCCCCCCCGGGTTTCCCCCTTTGGGGGGGGGAAAAAAAGCCCACCGGGGGAAAAAGGGGGAAAAAACCAAACCCCCGGGGGTTTGGAAAGGGCCCCCCCCCGGCCCCCGGGGGGGGGGGCCCCCGGGGGGATTACGGGGAAAGGAAAACCCCCTTTTTTTTTTTAAAAAAAAAAGGGGTTTTGGGGGGGCCCCCCCCCGGGGGGGGAAAAAAAAAGGCCCCCCGGGTTTTTAAAAGGGCCCCCAAAAAAGGTTTTTTGGGGTTTTTCCCCCCCCCCCCCCGGGGGGGGGGGGGCCGGAAACCCCCGGGGGCCCCCCCGGGCCCCCCTTTAAAAATTGGGGGGTTCCCCCTTTCCCCCCCCCACCCCCAAAAATTAAAAACCCCCCCGGGGGGGGGTTTTTCCCCCCTTTTTCCCCCTTTAAACCCCAAAACAAAAAAGAAAAATTTTCCCCCCCCCCCCAAAATCCCAAAGGGTTTAAAACCCCCCAAAAAAAAATTTTTTTTTCCCCCCCAAAAAAAAAAATTTTTTTTTTTTGGGGGAAAAAAAACCCCCCCCCCTTTTTTTTCCCCCTTTTTAAAAAATTTTTTTTTTATTTTTTAAAAAATTTTGGGTTTTTTTCCTTTCCCCAAAAAACCCCCAAAAAAAAAAAAAAAAAAAATTTTTTAAAAAAATTTTTTTTTAAAAAAAAAAAATTTTTTTTAAAAAAAAATTTTAAAAACCCCCCCCCCAAAAAAAATTTTTTTTTTTTTTTAAATTTTTTTAAAAAATTTTTTTCCCCCGGGAAATTGGGGGGGGGGGAAAAAAAAAAAAAACCCCAAAAAAATTTTAAAAAAATTTAAAAAAAAAATTTAAAAAAAAAAAAAAAAATTTTTTGGGGAAAAAAAAAAGGGTTTTCCAAATTTTTAAAAAAAACCCCCCCAAATTTTTTTCCCCCCCCAAAAAAAAAAAATTTTAAAAAAAAGGGGGAAAAAAAATCAAAAATTTTTTTTTCCCCCCCCCCCAAAAAAACCCAAACCCCCCCCCCTTTTCCCGGGTTCCCGGGGGGAGGGAAAGGGGGGGGGTTTGGGGGAAAAAACCCCCCCTTTTTTTTGGGGGGTCCCCCCCGGGGTTTCCCCAATTTGGGCCCGGGGGGGGGGGTTTACCCTTTAAAAGGGGGGAATTTTGGGTTTTGGGGAAAAAAAAGGGGGGGTTTAAAAACCCAGGGTTTGGGGGGGGGGCCCCGGGGCCCCCCCCCCGGGGTTCCAAAAGGGGGGGGGGGGGCCCCCCCCCGGGGGGTTCCCCCAATTTTTTGGGGGGGGGGAAAAGGGAAAAAAATTTTTTGGGGGGGCCCCCCAAAAAGGGGCCCCTTTTTCCCCCCCCCCCTCCGGGGGGGCCCCCCCCGGGCCCGGGGGGGGTTTTTTTGGGGTTTTTTGGGGGGGGTAAAGGGGGTTTTTTTTTTGTTTAAAAAGGGTTTAAAAGGGGGGGAAAACCCCCCGGGGGCTTTCCCGGGGTTTTGGGGGAACCCCCCTTTTTTAAAAAAAACCCCCGGGGGTTTTTTAAATTTCCCCCCCGGGGGTTTAAAAAAGTATTTTTAAAAAAAAAAACCCCCCCCCTTTTTTTGGGGGGTTTTTTTGGGCCAAAAGGGGGGGAAAAGGGGGTTTTAATTAAGAAAAGGAAGGAACCCCAAAAAAACCCCCAAAAAAAAAGGGGGTTTTTTTTAACCCCCCCCCCCTTTTTTTAATTTTTTTGGGGAATTAAAAGGGGTTTTCCCCCCCCCCAACCCCCTTTTTTTTAAAATTTTTGTTTTAAACCCCCCCCCCCTCTTCCCCCCTTTTTTTTTAAAACAAAACCCCCTCCTTTAACCCTTTTAAAAAACATTTTGGGTTTTTAAAAATTTTTTGAAATTTTAATTTTCCCCGGGGTTTTCCCCAAAACCCCCCGTGGGCCCCCCCCCTTTTTTGGCCCCCCCAAAAAAAAAAAACCCCCCCCCTTTTTTCCAAATCAAAAACCCCGTGGGAAAAACCCCCCCCCCTTTTTTTTCCCCCAAATTTTTTAAAAAAAAAAAAAATTTTTTTTGGGGGGGCCCCAATTTTTAAAAAAAAAACCCCCCTTTGGGCCCCCCTGAAAATTTTTGGGGAAAAAAGGGGAAAAGGGGAATTCCCCTTTTTTTTATTTTAAAAACCCCCCCCCAAAAAAAAAACCCCCCCCAAAACCCCGGGGGCCGGGGGGAAAAACCCTTAAATTTTTTAAAAAAAAACCCCTGGGGGTTTTTTTCCCCGGGGGCCCCCCCCCGGGCCCCGGGGGGGGGGGCCCCCCCCCCCCCCCCCCCAAAAAAGGGGGGCCCCCTTTTTTTTATAAAAAGGGCCCGGGCCCCCCGGGGCCCCCCCCCCCCCCCCCCCCCCCCGGGGGCCCCCCCCCCCCGGGGGGGGGCCCCCTTTTTTTCCCCAAAAGGGGGGGGGAAGGGGGCCCCCCCCCGGGGGGCCTTTGGTTCCCCCTTTTCCCCCCCCAAAAAAAAAAAGGGGGGGGGGGGGGGGGGGGGCCCTTTTTTTTTGGGGGGTTTTTTTTCCCCCTCCCCCCCTTTTTTCCCCCCGGGGGAAAAAGGGGGGTCCCCCCCCCCTTTTTTTTTCCCCCTTTTTTTTCCCCCCTTTTTTTCCCCCGGGGGGGCCCCCCCCCCCCTTGCTCCCCCCCCCCCCCCCCCCCCTTGGGGGGGGCCCCCCCGGGGCCGGCCCCTTTTTTTTGGGGGGGGGGGGCCCCCCCTTTTCCCGGGGGCCCCCCTTTTGGGGGGTTGGGGGGCCCCCCCGGGGGGGGTTTTTTCCCCCCCCCTTTTGGGGGAAATCAGCATGGCCAGGCCCGGATTACCCATAAGGCCAACCTAGGCCATGGCCTAGGGGCGCAAGCCGAGGGGGGCGCAGAATCACGGACCCCCCCCCCCCCCAAATTAAAATGTTGAAACAAATAAAAATGCCATGGCCGGCTCCTGGGGTTTCTCCCTACTCAGCGGACACGCGCCCCAGGGACGCCCCGCCGCTCTGCGTACACCTGTTTCCCTCCCTCCCCCTTCCCCGTGGTCCTTCCCATCCCGCAGGAGCAGACGGGAGCCTGCCTCTGAGTGAGCGAGAGAGTGAGCGGCGTGAGACCCGGGTGCCCCCCCGCGCCCTCCCATGTGCGTCCCATGGCTCCGCCTCTCTCCCCCTTTCATTGCAGAGCCAGAAATAACCTTTTTTTCCGTCCCAAAACGGGTGGGTGGGTAGGTGGGCCAGCTTCCTAGCCATTCGGGAGGGTTCCTTTCCAGTTGCCTCAGTTTCCCTGGCGGCACTGACGGAGAGAGAAAGAGAGGAGGGGCCGTGGGCGGGGAAAGTGGCACCACCGGCCGCTTTGACAGCGTGTGTTTTTTCCCTCCTCCGTTTCCTCCCGCTATCGCCCGCCCCCTTTTTCTCCTCCAACTCTTGCTCCCTCCCTCACCCCGTCCTCCCTGCTCCCCTCCCTTTGGTTCTTTCTTCTCCCTCCGAGCTTCAGAGTCTGGTCTTTTAAATGCTTTCCGCGAGGCGGCCCAGCCCGGCCCCTGGCTCTCGGCTGCCCGGGACACTCCTCCTTCCGCCTGGCCATGGGAAGCGCCTGCCAGAGCCTCCTGGTGGCCTTGGCCTTCCTGCTCTGCTGCCCGGTGGGTAAGGAGGGGGCCCGGCCCTTTCCGGGGGGCGGCGGTAGAGGTTGGCTTAAAGGGGGCGTAATTCCAAAGTGTGGCCTAGGGCGCAAAAAGGTGTTAATCCGGGCCTGAGCATGGCAATGCCTTAAATGAAGAAACAGCTTTCTAAGATCTACAGAGAAACTCACAGGAACACTCAGCAAGCGTGAGTCCAAAAGTGGCAGGCTAAAACCTGGGACCTCAATCCATGGCTGATATCGAATGAAAGACTCCCTCCTGGGCACACAGAAGACTGGGTGACTTGGAAGGCGACCCAATAAATAAATAAATAAATAAAATACTTTGCTCATGCTTCCAAAGCAAGGGCACATCTACACTGTCGACTTAATGCAGTTTGACACCATTTTAACTCCTTGCCAGAAGTAGTGCAGTGGCTTTTGTATTTAGTCACATTTGCCCTTGAAATGACTTTCTCAAAGAATGGGAGGCAGCTGCGCATACCTAACCAAGAAAAAGAAATTTTACCAAGAATAATATGGTGGATGGCACCCCCTGGTGACAGGAGAGCACTGTTGCCTTGGCTAATGCTATTCCTGTTTCCCCATCAAGTGTGATGCCTGTGCCTCAGTGCTAATTCCCTCCATGTGCAAGTGTGCGCATGGGCAGACATATTAATGTCAAACCTGCTGTGATGGTACAACAAAAGACATGACTGCTGTCAAAGCAAGCATGTTTAATTCTCACTAAATTGCAAATGTGAGCAACCATTTTCGTAAATCTGTCATGAAGACATGCCCATATCTCTCTAATTCTCGGGCATGCCTTTGCCTTCCTGTTTTGCATTAATTCGTGTGTTTAAGGCTCTGTTTATTGATGCTGCTACAGCCCCGATCTCCATTATTTCAAAAGCAAAGGGAGTGGTGATGTTATTGATTACACATGTAATAGAAAGAAGACAAATGATGATGCAGAAGCTTTCAAAAAGCAGGCGGTGGTAGCTGCAATGTACACTCAAAAGCCTGGACTAGATGACCTCAAAGATAGAAGGCCTTAAGGCAGGCGTAGGGAACCTACGGCTCGGGAGCCAGATGTGGCTCTTTTCATTATGGCATCTGGCTCTCCAGAGCAGCCCGGGCCTCGGTTTCCCAGCATGCACCTTTTCCTTCTCCTTTCCTTCTCCTACTCTCCTTCCTTCTTTCTTCCATTCTCCCTCTTCCTTCCTTCCTCTTCCTTCCTTTCTCCCACTTCACCCTTTCCTTCTTCTCTCCTTCCTTCTTTCATCCATTCTCTCCCTTCCTCTTCCTTTCTCTCTTTCACCTTCTCCTTCTCTCCTTCCTTCTTTCATCCATTCTCTCCCTTCCTCTTCCTTTCTCTCTTTCACCTTCTCCTTCTCTCCTTCCTTCTTTCATCCATTCTCCCTCTTCCTTCCTTCCTCTTCCTTCCTTTCTCCCCTTCACCCTCTCCTTCTCCCTTCCTTCTTTCATCCATTCTCTCCCTTCCTTCCTCTTTCTTCCTTTCTCCCCCTTCACCTTTCCTTTCTCCTTTTCTCCTTCCTTCTTTCCTCCATTTTCCCTCTTCCTTCCTCTTCCTTCCTTTCTCCCCTTCACCCTTTTCTCCTCCTCCTCTCCTTCCTTCTTTAATCCATTCTCTCTCTTCCTTCCTCTTCCTTCCTTTCTCCCTTTCACCCTTTCTTTCTCCTTCTCTCCTTCCTTCTTTCATCCATTCTCTCCCTTCCTTCCTTCCTTCCTTTCTCCCACTTCACCCTTTTCTTTCTCCTTCTCTCCTTCCTTCTTTCATCCATTCTCTCCCTTCCTCTTCCTTCCTTTCTCTCTCACCTTCTCCTTCTCTCCTTCCTTCTTTCATCCATTCTCTCCCTTCCTCTTCCTTTCTCTCTTTCACCTTCTCCTTCTCTCCTTCCTTCTTTCATCCATTCTCCCTCTTCCTTCCTTCCTCTTCCTTCCTTTCTCCCCTTCACCCTCTCCTTCTCCCCTTCCTTCTTTCATCCATTCTCTCCCTTCCTTCCTCTTTCTTCCTTTCTCCCCCTTCACCTTTCCTTTCTCCTTTTCTCCTTCCTTCTTTCCTCCATTTTCCCTCTTCCTTCCTCTTCCTTCCTTTCTCCCATTCACCCTTTTCTCCTCCTCCTCTCCTTCCTTCTTTAATCCATTCTCTCTCTTCCTTCCTCTTCCTTCCTTTCTCCCTTTCACCCTTTCTTTCTCCTTCTCTCCTTCCTTCTTTCCTCCCTTCTCCCTCTTCCTTCCTTCCTCTTCCTTTCTCCACTTCACCCTTTCTTTCTCCTTCTCTCCCTCCTTCTTTCCTCCATTCTCTTCCTTTTCCTTCCTTTCTCCCCTTCACCCTTTCTTTCTCCTTCTCTCCCTCCTTTCCTCCAGTCTCCTTCCCTCCATCTTCCTTCATTCTTCTTCTATTCTCCCCCCCCAAGTCTTCCTTTCCTTCCTTACTTTTCACTCCCCTCTCTCCCCTTCTTTCTTTTCTTCTTTTCCCTTCATTATTTTACTTTTTCCTCACTCCCTTTCCTTTCTTGTCCCCATCCTTTCCTTTCCTCCCTTCCCATTTCCTTCTTTTTTTTCCCATCCTTGTCTCTCTCCTGCTTTTCTTTTCTTCTTTTTCCATAGTTCGTTCTTTTTTTCTTTCTTCCTCTCCCCCTGCCTCCTTTACTTCCTCTGTCTTCCTTTCTTTCCCCCTTCCTTCCTTCCGTCTTCTCTACCTTCCCAGAGTCCTGAGCGTGCCTTTTGCAGAGCCAGGTCTGAAGTGTCCCGTCATTCTGCCGGGGAATCCTTTTCTCATCGTATGTACGTATAGACTCACATTGAGTTGAATTCAGTCTTGAAATATCTATATATATAAAGGAACAGTCGTCATGTGAAGACTACCTGAAACAGAGAAACCTTACAACGCAGAAACACAAAACTTGCCAACAGAAATAGGCCTCAAGCAAGGTACGTTGTAGCAAAGAAACTTTCCCCCCCAAAACCTAAAAGGCCCCCAAAACAACGAGTAAAAAAACCCTACAATTCCCAGCATCCTCCGGGGCTGCCAAAGACTCCCCCAGCCTCTACATTCTGACATGTTTGGCTGCCAATAAGGGCGGATTTGCATAACTGCTGTACTGGCCAGCAAACATGAACATTCCGACCCATAACAAACTGTCAGCCAGAGCCTCCTCCAACACTTTCAAATCAGAAGCCCATGATGGAGATCAACACCATTCAAGGGGAGCTCTTCTTCCTTTCCCAAAAGATCTCCAATGGCTTTTGGAAAATCGACCAATGGGTGCAAAAGACACAGAGCAGGACATCTTGAAAAAGAGAGGAGCAGAAAGTAAGCTAGACATGAAGATCTTGAGAAAGGTGGCTAAAAAGGATACGGAAAGGATTTTTAACAGTCCCCCAACAGACACTGGACGCACCTGTGAAGATAGAGATCCCCTGACAGGCTGTTCCGTCCTGGCCATGGTACAAGTCAAACCCGAAGGACTGCAGGCAAAGAGCTGAGGCACAAACATAAAACACCCAATTCACTTCAACACCATAACTAACAACAATGCCAACCCTTACATACTCAGACTTTCTCGCATCTCCTAAATAGGGCACAGCAACGCGTGCCGGGTTACAGCTAGTATTGTATATAATATATATTATATGGCTCTCACTGAAATAAATTTCCAAGTATTTTGCTTTTATGGCTCTCTGAGTCAAAAAGGTTCCCGACCCCTGCCTTAAGGTCATCTAAGTCCATGACTACACAGCAACAAAGCAGGATGCAGCTACACCTGATCTGACTGTCTAAATGGCCGGTTGGTTTCCATCTTGCTTCATTGAGACCAAGTCAAAGGAAAAGATGCTTGCACGGTTATTTCTTCCAATTTCTGTCTGTTGCAAAAGTGAATGAGCAGCATGCCACAGGGTCATGGCAGGACAAGCATCAGCGTTGTCACCAAGAATTACCGTCCTCACACAGTCCTTTGGGTACGTGCAGAAGGGACGAAGGGAAGCTGACAAAGAGCCTCACGTCTCCAGCAGAACTTTATTTTTTTGGCCTGATGAAAACTCTAGTTACAAAACAAATGGTGCTGTTTTTCCTCGATTGTTTTTACATCTTTATCCAAGTTTCCAATGTATTAAATGCTTAAATCATAGGTCTTTCACATCATTTATATGCCCTTATTTGATACATTATATTTTCTTCCCATGCATTAAAAGGTATCTTCTATTGCACACATAATAAAAGTGAAAATATGTATGTGTGTATGTGGCTGGAATATCCACTTGCACAGACAAGCTCCTGCTTCCACAAACAGCTATAACTCCCACTACCCGGGAGACGCCAATGGCCCTCCCTCCAATGACATTGCAGGTGATAGCGAGCGCCTTGAACATGTACAAGAGCCTGCCAGTGTTTTCCACAAACACCGTACTGTCTACCACCCAAGTGAAGGCTTTCAAGCACAGATAATTTCGTCCTAGATTTTCTGTTTTTCCTCCACCATAGACATCCCAGTGTTTCTTACCCTCTCCATTGGTGCGAGAGTAAAAAACAGTAGGGAAGGGTTATGGGAGTGTCATGACCCCACCCACTGCCTCTCCCATCACCCTTTCCTACTGTTTTCTGTGGCACAAAGCAAACAGAGGAATTGATCAGCAACTGAACATACTAGAGCAGTTTGTGGAGAATTCACCATGATTTATAGGAAGGTTGTAGGTACTGGGATGTATAGTTCCCTGCAGGTTTTTGGAGGGGTTTATAATCTAAGAGCACTTTATTCATATTGAACTCCAACAACAACGAACCTGGAACTAACATTGGCGAACATAGAACCCCTAATCTATTTATATTGACCAATAAAACATACTGGAGGCCATTTTTTTTGAACAGAGGTTTATAATAAAATAAATAATACACTTTAGCAGACAATCCCTGCCATTTTTCACATACACACATATATTCCGCACTCCTAATCTATTTATATTCCGCTCTTCTCACCCTGAAGGGGACTCAGAGCGGATTACAAGTACACATACTTAGCAGACAATCCCTGCCGTTTTTCACATACACACATATAGACGAACAGAGGCAAACTCTGGCCATCAGGGGGAGCTGACGCACTCCTCATCTCTCAGCGTTCCCAGCGTCCCTTGTTGTTCCTTCCGCATTCCTCAGCATTCCTGGAGTTCTTTAATGGCCTCATAATTCAGTCAAAATAGGAGTTGTAGTTCACCTACACCAGGGGTGCTCACACTTTATCAGCATGCGAGCTACTTATAAAACAACCAAGTCAAAATGATCTACCTACCCACTACAAAAATGTGAAACATATAACACAATATGGCCCAGTTTACCTGTCCGAACGGATTCTCCCCTATGAACCATCAAGAACATTAAGATCCTCTGGAGAGGCCCTGCTCTCGGTCCCGCCAGCTTCGCAAGCGCTGCTGGTGGGGACGAGAGACGGGGCCTTCTCTGTGGTCACCCCTCGGCTGTGGAACTCTCTCCCAAGTGATGCTAGGTCTGCCTCCTCTCTATTGTCCTTTAGGAGGCTGGTGAAGACCTGGATGTGGAACCAAGCCTTCCCAGAATAGGCTGAGATGGGCTATTTGAATGTATGACTACGCTTACAGATTGAGTGGAATTGTTTTAATGGCAATATGGTTTTATGCTGGGTTTAAAAAAAATGTATTTTAATATGTTGTTGTATTTTTTAAAATTGTATAGCATTGAATTTTTGCTGTTATTCTGGTCTGAGTCCCTCGATAGAGGTGAGAAGGCCGGGGTACAAAATTTTTAAATAAATAAATAAATATCTGCTTTGAACTGGGTTTTCTGAGTCCACACTGCCATATAATCAGATTCAAAGCAGATAACATGGGATTTTATTCAACTGTGTGGAAAGGACCTCAGATAACCCAGGGCCGGCAGCACTTGGGCGGCGCCAGAAGCCTGCGGGGCGGGACTGAGCCTTCCTCCTGCCCTGCCTGCGATCTACCAGGACAGTAGATCGTGATCTACCTAATGAGCACCCCTGACCTACACCTAGGTGAACTACAACTATGAAACCAAACAGTGATTTATATGGACCAAACGGCATGCATTCCTGATATGCCCAAATGTGAATACTGGTGGGTTGGGGGGGCATTTTGAAGTTGTAGTTACTGGGATTTATAGTTCACCTGCAATCAATGAGCACTCTGAACTCTGAAGATGGAATTGGCTCCAACTTGGCACACAGAAGCCCCATGACCAACAAAAAGTACTGGAGGGCTTGGGGGGAATTCACTTTGATTTGGGGGAGTTGTAGTTCACCTACATTCAGAGAGTAGCATGAACACAAACGACTATGCACACATGCCTGATACGCCCAAATTTGACTACTGGAAGGGTTTGGGAGGGATTGACCTTGATTTCTTTTATTTATTTATTCAGTTTTGTGTGCCGTCCTTCCCAGAGGTTTCAGGACGGCTTACAGAGAATATAAAAAACGCACTTTAAAACAACCGAAATTAAACTCTCAACTAAAAACTATAAAAATATGAACATTATAAAAATATTTACAGCTGATTGACCAGATCAGACACCGAAAGCCTGCTGGAATTAAAATGTCTTGCACGCTCTGCGGAACTCTGTGAGATCTCTCAAAGCTCGCACATCTTCTGGCAGAGCGTTCCAGAGAGTTGGAGCTAGGGTCGAAATGGCTGGCCGTCTTGTCGATGTCAGCCGATATGAGCGGCAGCTAGGAATTATCAAAAGATTTTGATCAATGGAGCGCAGTGACATCTGGGGCTGATATGGGGTGAGACAGTCCCTCAGGTACGACGGCCCCATACCATATAAGGCCTTGAAGGTGATAACCAACACTTTCCAGAAGACCCAGTGCTCAATTGGTAGCCAATGCAGCTGCTGCAATATTGGTGTTATGTGAGCTCTCTCTAGCGTACCAGTGAGAAGCCTGGCAGCTGCATTTTGCACCAGTTTGCGCCACCGAATCGTCGACATAGGAAGCTGCAATTAGTTCAATGCTCGGTGGCCAGGTTACTGACGGGAGCTGGGTACAGGGAGCACACAACTCCCTATAAGACCTTATACCAGGGGTAGGGAACCTATGGCTCAGGAGCCAGATGTGGCTCTTTTTATGATTGCATCTGGCTCTCCAGAGCAGCCCGGGCCTTGGTTTCCCAGCATGCAGCGGGGAGGAGTGACCCAAATGCGCCGCGACTGCCACTTCCATGCCACCCTCGCCGCCTCTTCCTCATACCCCATTGCTCTGGGGGCCCTGCGCCCTCTTTGCCGGGGATGGTTGAGCCCGGCAGCGGTGCCTCGTCCCCATCTTCCTGTTCGTCCTCAGCTACAGGCCTTGGAGGAGGCAGCAGAGGTGGGCCTGGCCCTGGCGCTGCGGACCTGGCGTCGCTGCCCCCGGGGGACGCCCAGCTCATCTCCATCGTCAGGCAGCTCAAGAGGTGCTGCCTCTGCGACGCCTTCCAGAGGGACTGTCTCGCCGACGTGAAGGTCCACCTTTGCCCACACTCTCCTCCCTCTTCCATCCTTCCTCTTCCTTTCCCCCTCTCTTTTTCTTCATTCTTTTTCCGCTCTCCCTACCTTCTTTCCTTCCTCCCTCTTCGTTCCTTCCCCTTCCATTCTTTCCTTTTCTCCTTCCTTTTCCCTCCCTCTCACACCTTCATTCTTTCCTCCATTCTCCTTCTTCCTTCCTTCTTCCTTCCTTTCTTTCTCTCCTTCACCCTTTCCTTCTCTCGTTCCTTTTCCCTCCCTCTCTCCCCTTCCTTCTTTCCTCCATTCTCCCTCCCTCCCTCTTGCTTCCTTCCTTTTCTTTTCCCCCAAGTCTTCCTTCCCTTCTCCTTCCTTTCTTTTCACTTCCCTCTCTCTCCCCTTCTTTCTTCTTTTCCCTTCATTATTTTACTTTTTCCTCACTCCCTTTCCTTTCTTTTCCCCACCCTTTCCTCTCTTCCCATTTCCTTCTTCCTTTTCCCCTCCTTGTCTCTTCCCTGCTTTTGTTTCCTTCCTTTCCCCCTTCACCCTTTCTTTCACCTTCTCTCCTTCCTTCTTTCCTCCCTTCTCCCTCTTCCTTCCTTCCTCTTCCTTCCTCCCCTTCACCCTTTCTTTCTCCTTCTCTCCCTCCTTTCCTCCAGGCTCCTTCCCTCCATCTTCCTTCCTTCCTCTTCTATTCTCCCCCCCAAGTCTCCCTTTCCTTCCTTACTTTTCACTCCCCTCCCCTTCTTTCTTTTCTTCTTTTCCCTTCATTATTTTACTTTTTCCTCACTCCCTTTCCTTCCTTTTCCCCACTCTTTCCTTTCCTCCCTTCCCATTTCCTTCTTTCTTTTCCCCTCCTTGTCTCTCTCCTGCTTTTCTTTTCTTCTTTTTCCCTAGTTCGTTCTTTTTTTCTTTCTTCCTCTCCCCCTGCCTCCTTTACTTCCTCTGTCTTTCTTACTTTCCCCCTTCCTTCCTTCTGCCTTCTCTTCCTTCCCAGAGTCCTGAGCGTGCCTTTTGCAGAGCCAGGTCCGAAGTGTCCCATCATTCTGCCGGGGGAATCCTTTTCTCATCATATGTACGTATATACTCACATTGAGTTAAATTCAGTCTTATAATATATATTTTATATGGCTCTCACTAAAATAAATTTCCAAATATTTTGCTTTCATGGCTCTCTGAGTCAAAAAGATTCCCGACCCTTGCCCTATACGGTTCCGGCCCAGTTTACCTGTCCGAACGTATTCTCCCCTACGAACCACCAAGGGCGTTAAGATCTTCTGGAGAGGCCCTGCTCTTGGTCCCGCCACCTTCGCAAGCGCATCTGGTGGGGACGAGAGACAGGGCCTTCTTTGTGGTGGCCCCTCGGCTGTGGAACTCTCTCCTGAGTGAGATCGGGTCTGCCCCCTCCCTCCCGTCCTTGTGAAATCTTGGCTATGGAATGAAGCATTCCCAGAATAATGGCCGAGACCTGTTGTAGACCAAAATGGATGACCACATATGCGGAATGAGTTGGACTTGTTTATATCTTGGCGATTTGGCTTTATGTATTTTATCTCAGTGTTTCCCAACCAGTGTGCAGCGGCACACTAGTGTGCCGTGAGCGGTCAACTGGTGTGCCATGGGAAATTGGAACCTCCAATACCCTTCGCCCTCCTGCCGAACACTTTTTCTTCTTCACTCGGGCTCCCTTCTTCCCAGCCTCGCTCTGCTCGCTTTGCCTCGCTTTGCTCACGCTGCCGTGAGCGTGTTCAGGAGGGGAAGGGGGAGGGAGGAAGACGTTGGGCAAGTCTGCGCAGTAGTACCCGCACAAGTCACGTCTTCCTCCCTCCCCCCTCCCCTCCTGAACACGCTCACGCTGCCCCCTCAGATCAAGCAGGGCGAGGCTAGGAAGAAGGGAGCCCGAGTGGAGAAGAAAAAGTGTTCGGCAGGAGGGGGAAGAAAGGGCGCGAAGGGGAAGGGGGAGGAAGACGTCTCTGTCGAAAGCTGGCATGGGCAAACTTGGACCTTCCAGGTGTTTTGGACTCCAACTCCCACCATTCCTAGCAGCCTCGGGCCCTTTTCCTCCCCCCCCCCCAGCCATTTAAGCAGGAAAGGGCCTCAGGCTGTTAGGAATGGTGGGAGTTGAAGTCCAAAGCACCCAGAAGGCCGCAGTTTTCCCATGCCTGTTTTAGGGACCTTAAAGTGGCGAGCCTCTTTCCAACATTGTGATTCTGGATAGAAAACAAACAACATAACATAACATTGTTTGAGTCCACAGCGCTCTCTGGGTGTAGGTGAACTACAACTTCCAAACTCAAGGTCAATTCCCAAGAAACGCTTTCAGTACTTTCTCTTGATAATGAGAGTTCAATATACCAAGTTTGGTTCAATTCCATTGTTGCAAGAGTTCAGGATGCTCTTTGTTTGTGTGTGAACTATAAATCCCAGAAACTGTAAATCCCAAATGTCAAGGTCTATTTCCCCCAAACTCCATCTGTGTTCACATTTGGGCATATTGAGTATTCATGCCAAGTTTGGTCCTGATCCAACATTGTTTGAGTCCACAGTACTCTCTGGATGGAGGTGAACTACAACTCCAAAACCCAAGGTCAATGCCCACCAAACTCTTATAGTATTTTCTCTTGGTTATGGGAGTTCTGTGTGGAAAGTTTGTGTCTTTCTGCCATTTCTGCCAGGTGTTCGATGTTGTGTTCATCGAAACAGGCCCAGGTTTCATATTGAGTGTATAAATACATTTAAAAACATACTAACCATATGTATTACTGTGTTAGAGTTTCCTTTTATGTCATTTTGGTTGGTGGTGTGCCCCAGGAGTTTGTAAATGTAAAAAATGTGCCGCGGCTCAAAAAAGGTTGAAAAACACTGTTTTATCTCATAGGTTCTTAATTTTGTATTGTGACATTGATGTTTTAGTCTATATCAGTGGTTCCCAACGTTCCTAATGCCACGACCCCTTAATCCAGTTTTTCATGTTGTGGTGACCCCCAACAATAAAATTATTTTTGTCGCTACTTCATAACTGTAATTTTACTACAGTTATGAACTGTAATGTAAATATACGATACGCTGGATGTGTTTTCATTCACTGGACTAAATTTGGCACAAATACCTGATACGCCCAAATTTGAATGGGGGTGGGGGTTGATTTTGTCATTTGGGAGTCGTAGTTGCTGGGATTTATAGTTCACCTACAACTAAAGAGCATTCTGAACTCCACCAATGGTGGAATTGAACCAAACTTGGCACATAGAACTCCCATGACTAACAGAAGATACTGGAAGGGTTTGGTGAGCACTGGCCTTGAGTTTTGGAGTTGTAGTTCACCTACATCCAAAGAGCACTGTGGACTCAATGATGGATCTAGACCAAACTTGGCATGACTACTCAATAGGCCCAAATGTGAATACTAGTGGAGTTTGGGGGGAAATAGACCTTGACATTTGGAAGTTGTAGTTGCTGAGATTTATAGTTCTCCTACAATCAAAGAGCCTCTTGAACCCCACCAATGATCGAATGGCCAAACTTCCCACACAGAACCTCCCGTAACTAACAGAAAATACTGTGTTTTCTCATAGTCTTTGGCGACCCCTCTGACACCCCCTCATGACCCCCTCAGGGGTCCCGACCCCCAGGTTGAGAAACACTGGTCTATATTATTTGCATTGAATTCTTGCAGTGCGCTGGTCTGAGTCTATGGAGGTAGAGAAGATCGGGATAGAAAAGTTTTAAATAATAAAGAAATAAAGAAAGTCAGGTCAAGCTTCATTTATTCTAGAAGAGAAAGACATGCCAATAAAGGGGGAAGTAGAACTGCAACTCCCAGAAGCCTGTGCGGCTCATCCTTTTTTTTTCCTGTTGACAGTGGAAGGAGTTGCAAAGGGGAGGAAAGGAGGAGGAGGAGCAGTCAGAGTTTGGGATTGGCCAAGAGCAGTAACAGGGTCCTTCTTTGCTTCTGTGCAGAATCCCTTTGCAAAGCTCTTCTAATGGAGCTAGGGGAGGGAGCCCAGGCTGGGGAAGAAGACCCAGAAGACTGCAAGGCAGTGAGAGGCAGAGGAAATCCAAGAAGGAGAAGAATGAGGCTCAAGGATCAGGTGAGGATCCCCACCTGCTAACTCATATCTTGCCTGGGGGGACTGCATTTTTGGGGCAGACAGACAGACCTTTGCATTCTTGGGCAGCTCAGGTTTGCTGGGGCAAGTGGGCAATAGAGCACAAACACACCCCCAGCCTTGTTTTGTATGCTTTCGACTCTATGTTTTGAGTAGAAAAACCTAAACAAGTGTAAAGTCATGCACATCGGGGCAAAGAACCCCAACTACACCTACCAATTGATGGGGTCAAAGCTTACCGAGACAAACCAGGAAAGGGATCTCGGGGTTTTGGTGGACAGCTCAATGAAGATGTCAACCCAGTGCGCAGCAGCAGTAAAAAAAGCAAATTCTATGCTTGGCATGATCAGGAAGGGAATCGAAAATAGGTCGTCAAATGTTGTATTGCCTCTCTACAAATCTATGGTGAGGCCACATCTGAGTACTGTGTACACTTCTGGACACCGCACCTCAATAAGGATATCACGGAACGGGAAAAGGTACAGAAAAGGGCAACAAGAATGATCCAAGGGATGGAGCAGCTCCCTTACGAAATCAGGTTGCAACGCCTTGGTCTTTTCAGCCTTGAAAGACGGCGTTTAAGAGGTGACTTGATCGAAGTGTATAAAATCATGCATGGGATAGAAAAGGTGAATAGAGAAAAAATATTTTCTCTGTCACACAACACTAGGACTAGGGGCACTCCCTAAAGCTCCAAGGTAGGAAAGTTAGGACTAATAAAGGGAAATATTTCTTCTCCCAGAGGGTCATTGGGTTATGGAACTCACTTCCAGAGGAGGTTGTGACAGCTGTCAACCTGGACAGCTTCAAGGCAGGATTAGACAGATTCATGGATACCAAGGGAATCAGTAGTTACTGAAATGGACATTCAAGTGCCACCTCTGTGTTGATGGAGGCAGGCAGGATTTTCCCCAGGTACTGGTTGTGGGGGGTCGGGAGCAGGTGAGGGTTTTGTCCTCCTTTCTGCTAGAGATCCCTGTGTACAACTAGTGGGCCACTGTGTGACACAGAATGCTGGACTAGATGGGCTGAGGCCCGATTCAGCATGGCTCTTCTTATGTTCTTATGTTCTTATGTTTTGATAACCTGCAACGGGCAATGATTGTTGTTTACTTTGTTTCTGACTTACGGCAATGATATTATTATTTTGTTTGTTTGTTTACAACGTTTCTACCCCGCCCTTCTCAACTCCCAAGGGGGTACTCAGAGCGGCTAACGCTGGCAACAATTCGATGGCGCAATAACACAATGTGGCAAACAATATAAAGCCATTAATACACAATAGGTTAAAAACAACAACCTTAATTATATAGTCAGGTAGCCTTTTCCATTATCAGAACAATCATAAGGTCCAGTTCAGTGTCCAAAGTGCCATTGTGCCCGCTAGCCAAAAGCCTGGCTCCAAAACCATGATTTGAGTTTTTTCCTGAAGGAAAGGAGGGAGGATGCCGATCTAACCTTGCTAGGGAGTGAATTCCACAAGTGGGGGGTCACCACCGAGAAGGCGCTGTCTTTCGTCCCCCCTAGACGCGTTTGCGAAGCCGGTGGGACCAAGAGCAGGGCCTCCCCGGTGGATCTTAAGCTATGAGACGGAGCGTAGAAGGAGATACGTTCGGACAAGAAAGCTGGGTCGGAGTCCTATAGGGCTTTGTAGGCCAAGACCAGAACTTTGAATTGTGCCCAGAAATGGACCTGGAGTTGACATAACAGAGAGGTGGTATGCTCCCTGTATGGTGCTCCAGTGAGCAGTCTGGCTGCTGAAGTTTTCGAACAGTCTTCAAAGGCAGCCCCACGTAGAGTGCGTTGCAGTAATCTATTTGGGATGTAACCAGAGCGTAAACCACCGTGGTCAGATCAGACTTCTCAAGGTACGAGCGCAGCTGACGTACAAGCTTTAACTGTGCAAAACCTTCCCTGGCCACCGCCGAGACCTGGGGTTCCAGGCTCAGCAATGAATCCAGGATCACTCCCAGGCTCCGAACCTGCATCTTTATGGGGAGTGTAACCCCATCCAACACAGGCTGTAACCCTGTGCCCTGTTCAGCCTTTCGACTGACCAGGAGGACCTCTGTCTTGTCTGGATTCAGTTTCAATTTGTTAGCCCTCATCCAGTCTGAAACAGCAGCCAAGAACCAGTTCAAGGTCTGAACAGCCTCCTTAGTAGCAGGTGGGAAGGAGTGACAGAGTTGGACGTCATCTGCATACAGATAACAGCAATTGTGGAGTCGAACAGGTGTCACCCAATAACAGCTTCTGGGACCGTCCCTCCAAGAAGGGGAGTACCTCCAAGTCCCATCTCTGCGAGGCGTCCCAGAAGGATACCGTGGTCAACGGTATCGAAGGCCGCTGAGAGGTCCAGTAGAACCAACATGGACACACTCCCCCTGTCGAGCTCCCGGCGTAGATCATCTACTAAGGCAACCAAGGCTGTTTCAGTTCCAAGCCCCGGCCTAAAGCCAGACTTGGGAAGATCCGTTAGTGCCTTTGCTTCCTCTGAGGCTGAGTGAGTGTGGCTTGCCCATATTGTGTTGACCCCCGAGCCGGGACACCTCAATGTGGTGGTGACCCTAAACCATAAAATTATTTTTGTGGCTTCTTCACAACAGTAGTTTTGCTACTGTCATGTAAATATCAGATATGCAGGATTGTGTTAGTGCCTTTGCTTCCTATGAGGTTCAGAGAGTGTGACTTGCCCAAGATCACCCAGCTGGATTCCATGTCCGAGTGAGGTTTTCAACTTTGGTCTCCAGAGTCATTGGCCACCACGCCAGTTTCAGAGCTGTGGTGGTGCAATGGGTTGGGCTGTCTGAACTGCTGACCTGAAAGTTAGTGGTTCAGATCTGCGAGATGGGGTGTACTCCTGTCTGTCACCTCCAGCTTCTCATGCGGGGACATGAGAGAAGCGTCCCCTGGGCAACGTCTCTGCAGACGGCCAATTCTCTCAAACCCTGAATAGTTAAGAATGGAAGTTTAGATAAGCACACGACTATTTATTTACTTTATTTATTTACTTTGCTTCTAGACCGCCTCTCTCAGCCCGAAGGCGACTCGATGCGGTGTACAAATAGCAGGAACTGCTCAAGACAAACAAATCAACAGTTATCAATACAATTTCAACATATACAATTTAACATTTAACCTTAAAAACACAATATCAGCGTCTCATTATTAAGTCGATTTCCAGTTGCATCGTCGTCGTTCCTTAGGTCTCTATTTGATAATCATACTTCATTTGCAAATGCCCGGTCAAATAGCCAGGTCTTGACCTTCCTCCGAAATGTCAGGAGGGAGGGGGCTAATCTGATGTCATTTGGAAGGGTGAGGAGCCACCACTGAAAAGGCTCTGTCTCTCGTCCCTACCAATCGCGCCTGCGAAGCAGGCGGGACCGAGAACAGGGCCTCTCCGGATGATCTTAAGCATCTTGAAGGTTCATAAAAAGAGATGCGTTCGGACATGTAAGTTGAACCAAAACCGTTAAGGGCTTTAAAGGCTAAAGTCAGCACTTTGAATTGTGCCCGGTAGCAAACTGGTAGCCAGTGGAGCTGGTGCATGAGGTGTTGTACGCTCCCTGAGTGCCGCTCCTGTTATCAACCTGGCTGCTGTCCGTTGGACCAGTTGAAGCTTCCGAACAGTCTTCAAAGGCAGTCCCACATAGAGTGCGTTGCAGTAATCTATACGGGATGTAACCAGAGCGTGGACTACCGTGGCCAAATCAGACTTCCCAAGGTACGGGCGCAGTTGGCGCACAAGTTTTAACTGTGCAAATGCTCCCCTGGTCACCGCCGAAACCTGGGGCTCCAGGCTCAGCGATGAGTCCAGGATCACACCCAAACTCCGAACCTGCGTCTTCAGGGGGAGTGTAACCCCATCCAACACAGGCTGTAACCCTATGCCCTGTTTGGCCTTTCGACTGACCAGGAGTGCCTCTGTCTTGTCTGGATTCGGTTCAATACTCAGCATTTCTCTCAAAACTTTCTTTCAGGATCCCGATATTCTCCTGTCCAAAGCCCTCTCTTATGCTTTGCGTCATGGTGCAGAAAAGTTGGGATTATCCCTTGGAGCGGGTGAGTCCTTCTTGCTTTCTTTTTCCTCTTCCGATACTGCCAAAACAAGGCAACTTTTGAATGTGTTGATCAGCTTGATGGAGCAGAAGGAGGCTCCTCTTCAAAGGCAATCCTGGCCCCCTTATACCTATTTTCATGAGTCCGATGGGCGTCTGCAGGGACAAACGTCTTATGGGTCTCCTCAGAAGGCAAGAGCTTATTTCAGAAGTTATTTGCAGAAGTTTATATTGTTAGCCAGGACACAGCTGGCAGTGAACCTGCTTTAGCACAGTAGATTAACCCCCAGCTGCAGTAAAATCTTGCCAACCAAAGAGTTGAGCTCCTGGCCTTCAGCCCAGCTTCTGCCTACCTAGCAGATGCAAAATAGCAATTGTGAGTAGATAAATAGGTACCGCTTTATAGCAGGGAGGTATTTAAAGGCACCCATAAGGAAATGCCAGCGATTTCATCAAGGACAAAGCTCTTTGCCAGGGAAGATGGAGCAACAGCCCCCCCTGGTGACTGGAACCGAGCACAGCCTCCAACATGCCGAAGATAGGAAAGCCTATATGCCTCTCTCAGTGTACAGTTGTCTGAGTCCGGGGGAGTGCAACCCCATCCACACCCTGATCCGTCTTACGACTGACCAGGAGTGCCTCTGTCTTCTGTTATCCACTCTGAGACCCCTTTGGGGTGAAAAGGGCGAAATGTAAATACTAGGCTTGTTTGGGGGGAAAAAAAGAAGGTTTAAACACCGTTTTGGATGTAGGGGGCTCTGGTGGTTCGATTCTAAAGTCAATTCCGATTTTCACAGAAAAAAATGTTCAAAACTTTTTTGAAACTTCCGAGACTTCCGAATCCTTTCATTAATGGTTTGAAGTCGCTGTTTTACTCCAGGAGCGAGGAAAATTCCTTCCTTCTCCAGTTTAAAACTGGCTTCTCTGGCTTGAGCCGAGGCCATGGACCAGAAGCGGGGGGAAGCTGGATAATTTCCCACTCACTTCCTGATTCAGAAGAAAATGGCGAGACTAGCTTTGGAAGGGCAGAGGGACTGCCAGTTTCCTAAAAAAGTTCAAAATCGCTTCAAAAAGGTAATTTTTCTGAATTTATTCCGAATTACGAAGATTCTGACAGTACCTAACCATGCCTAATAAATACTGTAAATAAATAAATAATAATTTGTGCACAACTCATGCTATAGACCAGACCTGGGCAACCTACGGCCCGCAGACCGGATGCGGCCCGGCAGCCGATTCTGACCAGCCCGGGGAGAAGGGCGTCGAGGGCGGTGCCAAGAGGAAGGGGTGCCGCTGCCGCCATCCTATCGCGGGCTGTGGGGCCTGCGTCGGCAGACAGCCCGCCGCTCTGGAGAACAATTGGAGGAGTGCCTGCCATCCCGGGAGGTGATCAGGCCTGCAGCGGGAGCAGTCGGTGACCTGCGGCGGCTGATTGCCCTGGCGACCCAGAAGACTTGATCATCTTCCGGTTCGCCAGGGCGATCACCCGCTGCAACTTGCCGGCTGGGTCTGCTTTGTTATAATGTCTATATACTGTATATACTATAATATAATTATTATGATATTAATACTAATAATATATATTTCTTGATATATTAATATGTTAATATTAATTATGTGTAATATATAGTAAATAAATAAATAAATTATGTAGATTAGAATGTAGTTCAGCCTTTAGGTGCGGCCCTCCATAATATTTTTTGGCTCTTGTGTGGCCCCTTGGAAAAATAATTGCCCACCCCTGCTATAGACCCAAGTTGCCTTCAACAGTTTGCTCTTAAAACAAAAACTTCTGACCAAACCTTTGCCTTCTGATGGGATTTTTTCTTTTTAAAAAGGGATTTACCTTTAGTTTTGTTTTTTAAAAAACTTTCCAGCCTTTCCTTGCATCAAAATTGGAGTTGTTCCATTAGGAGGCGTTCTTGCTGTGACATTGTGTGGCTTTCTTAAAAGCTTCAGAGAGTTCAGCCCCCTTTCTGCTTATTGCGCTGTTGAAGTCGGAGGGTGTTCCTGGCTGATCCTCTTGTTCCTCCTAAATGGCAGATGGTTTTGTGGATGTGTCAGAGATCCTTCGCTTGCCCCAGTTTAAGGCCTGGCGCTTGGAAGACGTCAAGCATGTCGTAGAGACGAACGACAAGCAGCGCTTTGCCATGCGGCCAAGTCCTTCCCACGGGCGCCTCCAGATCCGCGCCAACCAAGGGCACTCACTGCAGGTGGGAGAGTATGGATGCCAAGCACGGACAAGGCTCTGCTTGCCACATTTGAGAGTGGATTATTAGACCATGGAAATCTGTATAGGAGCCTTTCATTCTCTAGTTATGAATTATAGGCGCACACCGAAGACTACACAAAGCAGGACATATCCCAGAGATTGCCTTTCTGTAGTAAACTATAAGCAGACTTGCACTTAGTTCTCCACCTGGAATGTTTCACCTTTCCCATGTGCTCATCCCATTGTTGTTGTGGCTGATGATTATGATGTATAGAAAGCAAAAGCATGTCCCAAAGCTTGCTTTCTCACTGTAAACAAGAAGCAGAGTGACAGTTGATTCTCCCATCTGAAATATTGCACTTTTTCTATGTTTTCATTCTATTATTATTATATATTATTATTATTACTACTACTACTACTACTACTAGCTTGGGAATCTGGCAATTGTATCTGGAGTTGTGCAGACAGAGTTGAACAGTGTAGGAAAGAGTTGCGGGAGAGGCAGTGGGCGGGATCGTGCAAATTCCACACCAATGGTGAGAGTAAAAAACACTGGGATGTCTGTGGTGGCAACACGTAAAATCTAGGAGCAAATTGTCCTTGTATGAAAGCCTTCACTTGGGTGGTGGGCAGTATGGTGTTTGTGGAGGACATTGGCAGGGCTCTTGCACATGTTCATGACGCTCACTATAACCTATGCCACGCTAACCTACCCCATACTATATCAGGTGTCTGAATTGGAGCTGGTCCCACTGCTGAACCCATCTGATTTTCCAGAGGTTGTGGCCCACGGCAGTTACCTGCGGCACTGGCCCGCCATTCGCCGGGATGGCCTGTCACGGATGAAGCGATCGCACATCCATTTGGCACCGGGATTGCCGGGGGATTCGTCCGTCCTGAGCGGTGAGTCTGCTATGCTCCCTTTGGATGTGTGAAATAGCAAGATAAGACCTGTGGGGCTTCTTGGCGATCACGTGTACAAATGTATAGGTATATTATTCGAACCGGTAACAAAATGCTATATCTTGGGATACTCCTATCCATCGCTCTAGGACAGGGGTAGGGAACCTATGGCTCGGGAGCCAGGTGTGGCTCTTTTCATGATTACATCTGGCTCTCCAGAGCAGCCTGGGCCTCAGTTTCCCAGCATGTAGCTGGGAGGAGTGACGCAAATGTGCTGCGACTGCAGCTTCTGCGCTGCCATCGCTGCCTCTTCCACATCCCCCGCTGCTCTCGGGGGCCCTGCGCCCTCGTCGCTGGGGATGGCGGAGCCTGGCGGCGGTGGCGCCTCGTCCTCGTCTTCCTCTTTGTCCTCTGCCACGGACCTCAGGTGAGGCAGCAGAGGCAGGCCTGGCCCCTGGGGGACGCCCAGCTCATCACCCTCATCGTCGGGCAGCTCAAGAGCCTCTGCCTCTTCGACGCCTTCTGGAGGGACTGCCTCGCTGACGTCAACACCAAGGTCCGCTTTGGCCCCATGCCCTCCTCCCCCTTCCTTCCTTCCTTCCTTCCTTCCTTCCTTCCTTCCTTCCTTCCTTCCTTCCTTCCTTCCTTCCTTTCTCTTCCTTTCTTTTCCCCTCTCTTTTTCTTTCATTCTTTTCCCTCCCTCTCTCCCCTTCTTTCCTCTTCTATTATTTTCCCCCCGTCTTCCTTTCCTTTTCCTCCTTTCTTTCAGTTATCTCTCTCCTTCATTAGTTTACTTTTTCCTCACTCCCTTTCCTTTCTTTTTCCCACCTTTTCCTTTCCTTCCTTCCCATTTCCTTTTTTTCCCCTCCTTCTCTCTCCTGCTTTTCTTTTCTTCCTTTTCCATAGTTCGTTCTTTTCTTTCTTCCTCTCCCCCTCCCTCATTTATTTCCTCTATCTTCCTTCCTTCCTTCCTTCCTTCCTTCCTTCCTTCCTTCCTTCCTTCCTTCCTTCTTCTCTTCCTTCCAGTGGCTGCAGGCCCATTTGAATAGCACAATTCAAAGTCCTGGTCTTGCCCTACAAAGCCCTCCCTCCTTTATTTCCTCTGTCTTTCTTTCCCCTTTCCTTCCTTCCGTCTTCTCTTCCTTCCCAGAGTCCTGAGCGTGCCTTTTCCAGAGCCAGGTCTGAAGTGTCCCGTCATTCTGCCGGGGGAATCCTTTTCTCATAGTATCTACGTATAGACTCACATTTAGTTGAATTCTGTCTTAAAATATATTATATATTATATGGCTCTCACTGAAATAAATTTCCAAATATTTTGCTTTCATGGCTCTCTGAGTCAAAAAGGTTCCTGACCCCCTGATCTAGGATATTCCATTCAATTCTCTGTTTCCTCCAATTTACCCTGTTTCACAACTGCTCAGCATGGTGATCCCTCGTTAAGCTGTTTTGAAGGCTTTTTGCCCCCAAATCATGCAACTTTTAAAGCCCCCACAAACCCTGACTTCATTCCCTCCATCCTTACTTTCTTTCCCTTTGGTTTCTGGCTCGGTTTGGCCCATTCTCTAGTTAGAATGCCATTCATTTGTGAGGGGGTGACTTGGCTAAATGTGTTATTATTGTTCTTATTTGGGTGACTTGGTGAGGAATGCGCTTGCACATCTATTATTATTATTATTATGTGGTAACTTAGCTGAGGGTTGCTGCTCCCACGTCTATTATTATTGTGGGTGATCTACAACTGTGTTGTGTCGACGAATAATACATGCAGATCCCAGTAAGGTGGCCTTTTGTACTTGGCAGGTGGTAATTTTGTCAGCGCCGATTGTGTTCAAGTGCAGGCCAAGGTCTTGAGGCACTGCACCCAGTGTGCCCATCACCACTGGGACCACCTTGACTGGCTTGTGCCAGAGTCTTTGCAGTTTGATCTTGAAATCCTCGTCTCGTGACAGCTTTTCCAGTTGTTTCTCTTCCATCCTACTGTTGCCTGGGTGGGTGATTGGACTAAACAATGGGAAAGGGCCAGAGAAAAAGAAAAACTTGGGCCCATATGACAAAGGTCTTTGTGTGGCCTTTTCTTTACAGGAATGAGGAAGAACTGTGAAGTGGCCATCGTCATCGATGTTGCCAAGGCCCTGGCAGGTGAGCTGGTTCTTACGACTCCTTGTCCTTTCCATATGTGAAGATGGCTCTCCAATGCTTTGGCCTTCCACTCCCCAAAGTCCTAGCCATCATGGCCAGTGGCAAAGTATGGCGAGAGCTGTAGTTGGAAATATTCAGGGGGTTGGACTGGATGGCCCTTGTGGTGCTGCATTCCGACTCTGGATGGACATCTGTCGGGACGGCTTTGATTGAGACTTTCTGTCTGGCCAAAGCGGGTTGGACTGTATGGCCTTGCAGTCTCTTTCAATTCTAGGATACTATGATCCAGAGTCTGGATGGCCATCTGTTGGGAGGGCTTTGCTGGTGTCTTCCTGCCCAGCAGAATGGGGGTCTCTTCCAATTCCTTAGTTGTTACAGATTGAAATGGTAACCCAGGACTCTTAGTTTCCAGGACTCCAATGGAAATTCAGCTTTTGAGAGCCATCCCAGGAACACGACGTTCCTAGAGTAGAGTTGAGACCATGACCTTATACCAGGGGTGGGCAAAGTGCGGCCCGGGGCCCGGATGCGGCCCTTTGGCTGATTCTATCCGGCCCGCCTAAGGGCCCCTGGCTTGCCTCCCCTGCCTGGCCTCTGCATAAAGATCTCCAGAGAAGGGGACTATAAGGAAGCATTATTTTATTTTAGTGGTTTTTATTATTATTGTATAATAATTTTATAACAATAATAAAATAATATAATAAATAATATAATATAATGTTATATGATATATTATAATTTCAATATATTATGCATATATATACTATAATATAATTATGATATTAATACTAATAATATATGAATATTTCTTGATATATTAATATGTTAATATTAATGATGTGTAATATATAGTAAATATAGTAAGTGAATAAATAAATAAATTATGTAGATTAGCATGTAGTTCCGCCTTTAGGTGCGGCCCTCCATAATATTATTTGGCTCTCGTGTGGCCCCTTGGAAAAAATAGTTGCCCACCCCTGCCTTATACAGTAGAGTCTCACTTATCCGACCTTCGCTTCTCCGACATTCCGGCTTATCTGACGCTCTTATCTGACGCCCCCCCCCTTTCCTCCAGCATTTCCCAATCAATTCAAGGAGCGCTCCCCAACTCTCTCTCCACCCCAATAAGTGAAAAAGGCAAGACGAAGAGGAGGAGGGAGGAAAGGGGGGAACGAGGCAGGACCGGAAGCGGAAGCACCCTCCCTCCTTCCCTCTGTGATTTCCACGCTCCTCTTCCACATCCGCATCCGGGCACTTCCTGCTGGGCCTCTCTTGCCCCGGGACATCACCTTGCCTCAACCCCTTGATTCTCTGTTGTTAGTATTCTCGGTGTCTAGCACCACGTCAAATGGGTAACAGTAGGAAACTCCGTATTTTTGTTTATCCGACGTTCTGACGGCGTATTTATTCCAGATCAGCAGGACTCTGCTGTATATTATTTTTCAGGTGGAATCCCCTTTTTCCGCTCGGCTAATGGAGTCATCCTCACTCCCGGTGATGCCCAAGGGATGCTGCTCCCTTGCTATTTCCGGGAAGCCCTCCAGCTTCAGCCTCGGCGTAAGTTCCTGTTTCAGCCTCACTTTAACTTTGCTGTCTTGCCTCTTCCCCATCCGCTTCTCTGTGCATTCGTGGGCTCGTGCCTAAAAGCGCAAAGGATTAGATGGAAGTCACCATTTTCACATCCCCTTATGTTTGTATCAGTATAAATATCGAGTCCTGCATACAGCCCATTCCTATGCCATACTGTGTGTATGCCGTGCATATTCAGGACTGGTTGCTTGAAGAAGGAGGGGATCCTGATGTTTATGAAGCTTCTCCAAGCCCTTGTGAGAAATAACTCCCACTTCTTCACCACCTTCTCTTTTATTTTCCACATAGGGAGCCTTCTGCCTCTTGAGTGATCCTGTCTTCAGCCACCGAGCCCATCAACCTCGACCTCCCTTCGCTTACTGGTCTGGGGTAAATGATTTATTAAATAACAAAAAAGCCCCTCTCTATTTATATGTAATTGATGTCTTTTCCTTGATTTGAGGGGGAGGCTGAGAGCCATGCCGTGGGTGCCTTTCACAGTGTTCAACCTTATTTCTCTCACATTTAGCAGCAACTTCCCGTCGCACAAAGGGGGGACGGGGACGGGACACAATGCCAGCTAGCTTGTAGAGTTTGTCAACAGGTGTAGGTTTAAGATGTCCTGTGATTATTCCTCATTTGTTATTTATTGACCCTATTCATGCCCCGCCTCTCTCTAGCCCAAGAGGGACTCAAGGCAACTTACATATGGCCATTATTCAATGTGTTAAACACATACAACATTAAGTGTAAAATAGATTAAATTAAAATTTATACATGTTAAAAATAAAATAAAAATTACATTCAATATTAAAATATTGTTTGAGTGATGTTCTTTATTAGCCGTCCTTATTTTAGAGTTGTTTTTAAATACTGGTAGCCAGATTTTGTTCATTGTCATGTTTTCCTCCTTCCTGTTGAAATTGGCCACATGCTTGTGGGTTTCAGTGGCTTCTCTGTGTTGTCTGACATGGTGGTTGTGAGAGTGGTCCAGCATTTCTGTGTTCTCAGATAATAAGCTGTGTCCAGGTGGGTTCACCAAGTGCTCTGCTATGGCTGACTTCCCATGTTGAATTAGTCTGTAGTGCAGGGGTGCTCACGCTTTTTCAGCATGCGAGCTACTTCTAAAACACCCAAGTCAAAATGATCTACCTCCCCACGACTCAGAGAGCCATAAAAGCAAAATATTTGGAAATTTATTTCAGTGCGAGCCATAGAATATATTTTAAGACAGAATTCAACTATATGTGAATATAAAAAGCCCCTGAATTTATTCATAATAATAATTATGATAATATTCATTCAGCCTCTGCTAATAATAATAATAATAATAATAATAATAATAACAATGGGTTCCTAGAATAGGAGGAGACCTCCAAGGGCCATCCAGTCCACCCTCCTTCTGCCTTAAGGGAAAAACACAATCAACACATTAATCACAGATGGCCATTCAGCCTCTGATAATAATAATAATTACAACAACAACAAGAATGTGTTCCTAGAATAGGAGGAGACCTCCAAGGGCCATCCAGTCCAGCCTCCTTCTGCACCTGGGCGACGCCGGGAGACTGCAGGGTGGGACTGAGCCTTCCTCCCGCCCTGCCTTCGATCTACCAGGACGCCCTACGTGATCTACCAGTAGATTGCGATCTACCTAATGAGCACCCCTGCTGTAGTGCCTTTCATATCCCTTGATCCACTCAATGCGAATCAAGGTGGCCAATGGCAACTTTCACACAGCAACCCATTCACACTTGCCTCCAGCAGACAAGAGTCTTTCTCCCGTCCTGGACATTACGCAGATATATAAACCCCACTTTCCTAGTTTTCAACAGACCTCACAACCTCTGAGGATGCCTGCAATAGAGGTGGGCAAAATGGCAGGAGAGAATGCTTCTGGAACATGGCCAGACAGCCCAGAAAACTCACAGCAACCCAGTGATTCCGGCCATGAAAGCCTTCGACAACACAACATCTGGAAGGTTGCAGTTTGTTCTGTTTAGTCAGGAACGTGCAATCTGGATCGAGAGACAAGGCTTTGAGTATGGGATGTCTGATTTAAAAATGTCCTTTACTGTCCCCAACCTCAGAGCCGCAAGTACTGTTGGGGCGCGATTCCCCTTATCCCCAGTATGCATAAAGCAGGAAGTGAGATGTCACTTATTTTTCAAAAAAGAAACAAAAACAAAAAAAAACCCATGCACAGAGTTCCCTCACTTATTGCAGGGGTGACGTTCCAGGACCTCCCACAATAAGCGAAAAACCGCGTAGGGGCGCTCTATTTATGTTAATCTATCTATCTATCTATTCTATTACATATAATAAAAGTCAGTGTTTGCGGTGGTGCAGCCGAGCAACCGAGCGACGGGAGGAATATGTGCCAGCATTTCGATTGGCTGCCATTGTGGGATTATTTGCATAACGGGTTCTAACTGGCCAGCCTCAGAACTCCAACTTTCTACGGCCCCAGACAGAGCGGATTGGTTGCCATTGAAATGGAATTTACATAACTGCCTCCAAATGGCCAACCACATTCAAACATTCTAAAGTGACTCAGAGAGAAAGGGAAAGGCCTCAGGCAGTCAGCCACTGTGGCCCACAGCACTGACAGATCAGGGCCAAACTTGGCAAACAGGTGACCAATGGCCCACTTCACTACCTGGTGTGGTTTAGGGCAGGAGGGGCCACCAATGATGGGATTTGCAGTACCTTCACGTCATTCACTTCCCAAACAACACTAAAGCCCCTATAAAACACAAACCAGCCCCAAAATTGACAGAAAGGCTTCCTTAACTTGATTTTCCTGACTAGGCCTCAGCTCATGGGATATTGTTAGGCTTCCTTAACTTGATTTTCCTGACTAGGCCCCCGGGACTTGCAGTACCTTCACTAAGTTCCTGAGACCACTGCAAGCCACATAAATATCTAATAGGAACCAACCTTGGCACACAATGCCTTCCTCAAATAACCCGGACACCGCCGGGTCCTCAGCTACCGTAGTATTTCTATATTTATACAAGGCTGGAGGGAGGCAGGGAGGACTGAGGAGGGAAAGAGCCTAAGAAAAAGAGCGGCGGTGGCCAAAACTCACAAAACAGTGAAAATACCGCAATATATATTATAAATTAATATTTTTTGAAATCTGCAAAACAGTGAGTTTGTTAAATGTGAATCGCAAAGTAGCGAGAGAAGACTGTCATTCCATCAGTTGTTCCTCTGGGCTTAGTTTCCAGCTCCTTTGCACCTTGGTTGCCTATTTATTTATTTATTTATTTGTCATGTTTCTATACCACCCCTCTCAGCCCGAAGGCGACTCAGGACGGTTTACACAAGGCAGTCTCTGCCCTTCAATCAAAAACACGAGTAACAAACCAAACAATGATCATGTAAATCAACAATTAGCAATGAAAACATACAATTACAGTTTCAGCGTCATGTTGAAGCCTGCTAGAGTCAGCGGGCCAAAGCTAGTGTCTTGAGGAGAGTGAGTATGCCGAAGTCTGCTAGAGTCAGTGGGCCAAAGCTAGTGTCGTCTTGAGGAGAGTGAGTAGGCCGAAGCCTGTTAGAGTCAGTGGGCCAAAGCTAGTGTCGTCCTGAGGAGAGTGAGTAGGCCGAAGTCTGCTAGAGTCAGTGGGCCAAAGCTAGTGTCGTCCTGAGGAGTGGGCCAAAGAGTGAGGCCGAGCCTTTTAGCCTGCCATCCTAGAGTCTGTGGGCCAAAGCTAGTGTCGTCCTGAGGAGAGTGAGTAGGCCGAAGCCTGTTAGAGTCAGTGGGCCAAAGCTAGTGTCGTCCTGAGGAGAGTGAGTAGGGCGAAGCCTGTTAGAGTCAGTGGGCCAAAGCTAGTGTCGTCCTGAGGAGAGTGAGTACGGGCCAAAGCCTGCTTAGAGTCAGTGGGCCAAAGCTAGAGTCAGTGGGCCAAAGCTAGTGAGGAGAGTGAGTACTCCGAAGTCTGCTAGAGTCAGGGGCCAAAGCTGGTGTCGTCCTGAGGAGAGTGAGTAGGCCGAAGCCTGCTAGAGTCAGTGGGCCAAAGCTGGTGTCGTCCTGAGGAGTGAGTGCCTGTAGAGTCAGTGGGCCAAAGGCCTGAGGAGAGTGAATAGGCCGAAGCCTGTTAGAGTCAGCGGGCCAAAGCTAGTGTGTTGAGGAGAGTGCGTAGGCCGAAGCCTGCTAGGGTCAGCGGGCCAAAGCTAGTGTCATCTTGAGGAGAGTGCGTAGGCCGAAGCCTGCTAGAGTCAGTGGGCCAAACCTGGTGTCGTCCTGAGGAGTGCGTGTCGGCCTAAGCCTGCTAGAGTCAGCGGGCCAAAGCTAGTGTCGTCCTGAGGAGAGTGAGTAGGCCGAAGCCTGCTAGAGTCAGCGGGCCAAAGCTAATATCGTCTTGAGGTGAGTGAGTAGGCCGAAGCCTATTAGAGTCAGTGGACCAAAGCTAGTGTCGTCTTGAGGAGAGTGTGTTGGCCGAAGCCTGCTAGAGTCAGTGGGCCAAACCTGGTGTCGTCCTGAGGAGAGTGAGTAGGCCGAAGCCTGCTAGAGTCAGCGGGCCAAAGCTAGTGTCGTCTTGAGGAGAGTGAGTAGGCCGAAGCTTGCTAGAGTCAGTGGGCCAAAGCTGGTGTCGTCCTGAGGTGAGTGAGTAGGCCAAAGCCTGTCAGAGTCAGTGGGCTAAAACTAGTGTTGTCTTGAGGAGAGTGAGTAGGCCAAAGCCTGTTAGAGTCAGTGGGCCAAAGCTGGTGTCGTCCTGAGGAGAGTGGGTAGGCCGAAGGGGGGCAGAGTTCATCAGTTTTCCAGTTTGTGAGTGTTGTCTTTTGGCCGGGGTTCCAGAATTGAAGGCAGTGCTTCTGTTGAGACCAAGCCAAAGGAAAAGATGCCTGCATGGTTATTTCCCTCGCTATGCAAATCAGATCTCTGGCTAGAGATTACTGTCTGCCTCCCTGCTCCTGGCACACACTGTTGACATTAATGACAAAATGCTGTAGTTCATTATGGATTCACTTCTGTCTCTTCTCTGCTTTCCTCTATTCAAGGGGACAACCCTTTTTCTGTGTTGAAAGAAGGCACTAGTTGTTTAGACTGAAGTCTAGATAGACATGATTGATCTAGCTCATGAGAGCAGCCATTTTGTGTGAGCAGCCATTTTGTGGCACTCCTTGAACAGCAGAGCGGGGGGGGGGGCTATTTGCAAAGGACCGGCATGATTGGCTGGATGCAAATGAGCAGGTTTGAAAGTTTGAAAGATGGGCGGAGTCAAGAGTGACAGTTAGAGGAGGCCAACTGAACCTTCCTTTTTCAGTCCGCTTGGGGAGAGCGAGGGTAGAGGAGGCCGAGACCAAGGTGCCAAGTCGCAAGGTTTCAAAGCCCAGAGTGGTCAGGAAGTCCACTTCGAGGGATCCCCTAAGTAAGTAAGCAAGCCAGCAAGCAAGCACCACAGCAGGAATGGAAGGGATTTCCCATGGAGATGCAAGTTCCCCTTCAAAGTGCCATAGGAACCTGGTACCCAAACTCCACCCTACACTTTGAATAGGGAAGTTTTGGGATATCCTATAGTTTTGGTAATCCATTTGAATGGCAATATTGGTTAGAAAAGACCTCTGATGTTTACCTTTTGAAACGCATTGCAATAGATCTTCTAATCCTTCTAATAACCTTCTGGATCGAGTTGGAAGAGGCCTGGTGGGCCATCCAGTCCAAGTCCCTGCCAAGAAGCAGGAAAATCGCATTCAAAGCCCTCCAGACAGATGGCCATCCAGCCTCTGCTTCAAAGCCTCCAAAGGAGGAGACTCCGCCACACTCCAGGGCAGAGAGTTCCACTGCTGAACGGCTCTCACAACTATAGAGTATAGGTATATAATGCACCTTGTATATAACAACACACAAATAATGGGAATAGCATACACAGATATATAAGTTTGCAATACCACAATGGTTTAGTATTTAACGCATAGATATATTCATATACATATGATTCCAAATAAGGAAGTTTACACACAGTTGTAGTAACTCACAATGCCAGCACAAAATCTGGCCACGGTGATCCAAGCCACAGTCATCTCAAGGCTGGATTACTGCAATGCGCTCTACGTTGGCCTTCCTCTGTCGGTGACCCGGAAGCGCAGGCTAGTGCAGAACACTGCCGCCCGGCTCCTGTCTGGCACGCCAGCTGGCGCCCACATAACACCTGTTTTGCAGGATCTGCACTGGCTGCCAATTGAGCACCGGATCACCTTCAAAGTGTTGGTCCTCACCTTTAAGGCCTTACACGGCCTGGGGCCAGCGTATTTGAGGGACCGTCTCACCCCATATTGCCCTCCGAGATCACTTCGGTCTGAGGACTCCAATCTCCTGGAGATACCTTCAGCTAAACTCGCAAGGCTGACTGCTACCCGCCGGAGGGCGTTCTCTGTCATAGCACCTACGCTGTGGAACGCCCTCCCGGCCGGAACTCGGGCTATGAAGGACTTGCTCCCGTTTAGACGGGCCTGTAAAACATACCTGTTTAAGCAGGCCTTTGGTGAGTAAGTCCTGCCCATGCCCCGCCATCTATTCGCTCTTCTGAGGATGATGTGCTGTTCATTGTTTTAACTGTGTTATTAATTACTGTACTGCTGTTGTTTTTAATTGTTTTTAACTGCTTATTGCCTGTATTTTACTGTGCCCTTCGGCTCCTGTAAGCCGCCGCGAGCCTCAGGGAGTCGGCGGCATAGAAGCCCGAATAATAAATAAAATAAAATAAATAAAAATAATGCACAAAATTAAAGTGGAGTAATATACTCAGATTCCAGTCAAAAGTTATTTCCAGGTAGCATCGATGGGTTCCCTGTTGTTCAAAGTAAAGGATCCAATAGATTTGTAATCCACAAAGCACGATTGCTTATGTTGAAGAATCTCCTACCCTTATGCACCCTTGTATAACTGGGACTTACAATTGTATTATGTTTAATTGTTTGTAGATTATTGAATTGTGACCACCCTGATGGGATTGCTTCGAAACGGGGCGGATCTGTGAAAGCTAACCCGTAGGTGGATCACCGATTGTATTTTTACCACAGTGTGGATTCATCACCACCGTCAGCATTTCATTATATTGTGGATTACAAATTACTTTTGTTTGGGAACCCTTATTCTTCAACATAAGCAATCGTGCTTTGTGGATTACAAATCTATTGGATCCTTTACTTTGAACAACAGGGAACCCATCGATGCTACCTGGAAATAACTTTTGACTGGATTCTGAGTATATTACTCCACTTTAATTTTGTGCATTATTTTGTGCTGTAACACGCTCAAGGTCATGAAATACAAACACAATAAAGCAATAATAATGGTATATTCAGTCAAGGCAGAAATGCATCAAAAATGAGAATAATACACAATGAATATATATCCCCATACACAATGTAACACAATGTAATTCAGTGGCAATAATGCAGGCAAATGCCGAGGTATGCAATGTAAACAATGAATGAATTAACAAAAGGTGGCGGGGAGCAGCATACACACCCGCTGTGAGATTCCTCACGCTCGTAAATCATAAAGTTCATCAAAGAGTCCCAGTGCATACCACACGTGTGAGGGGAAAAAAGATGCAAAGCGCTGCCTGGGGAAGACGCTCGGATGGGCCGCTACGGTATAAGGTGCAAGGCCAAGATCTGTGTATGCTGCTCCCCGCCACCTTTTGTTAATTCATTCATTGTTTACATTGCATACCTCGGCATTTGCCTGCATTATTGCCACTGAATTACATTGTGTTACATTGTGTATGGGGATCTATATTCATTGTGTATTATTCTCATTTTTGATGCATTTCTGCCTTGACTGAATATACCATTATTATTGCTTTATTGTGTTTGTATTTCATGACCTTGAGCGTGTTACAGTCTGTACTCTGCAATCTCTACTAGATTCATTATTTTGTGCTGGCATTGTGAGTTACTACAAATGTGTGTAAACTTCCTTATTTGGAATCATATGTATATGAATATATCTATGCGTTAAATACTAAACCATTGTGGTATTGCAAACATATATCTGTGTATGCTATTCCCATTATTTGTGAACGGCTCTCACAGCCAGGAGGTTCTTCCTAATGTTCAGGTGGAACCTCCTTTCCTGTCGTTTGAAGCCATTGCTTCCTTGTCCTAGTCTCCAGGGCAGCAGAAAACAGGCTTGCTCCCTCTTCCCTTCTAGTCTATGGGGGAAAAGGGGCAAGCGTTGGTCTTCCTGGTGCTTAAGTCCTGATTTCTTTCTTAGTAACTTCGCTATAATAACCTAAATTTGGTTTTTTTGGGTGAGACGATGGCGAACAGGATCGAAATACAACATATAAATATATAATACTGATATTGTGCTATGGTAATAATATAATATATTGTATGTATATGTTAATGATATAATATAATAAAATTTTATTTATTTATTATTTACTATTCATTCTTGTATGCCGCCACTCCCCGGCGGCTCGGAGCGGCTTACAAAAACAGCATAACTAGAAACAGCATAAAACAGGTAATTAACTAATCTAAAATTAAACTAGACTAAACTAGCAGAATAGCAGAATCAAATCAGCAGTCGAATGCCAGCTTGAAGAGATGGGTTTTGCAGGCCCTGTGGAAGGAAGGGCAACTCTTGCAGGGCATGCACTTCAGCTGGCAATGTGTTCCAAATGTTTGGGGCCGCCACAGAGAAGGCCCTACGCCGGGTGGAAGCCAGACAAATGGTCCTAAGACTAGGCACTTCGAGGAGATTTAGATCTTCAAAACGGAGCGATCTCTGGGGTTGATAGGGGGTAAGGCGGTCCCGCAGGTACGTCGGCCCCAGGCCATGTAAGGCATTGAAGGTTAACACCATCACCTTGAAAGTGTTCCGGTGCTCAACAGGAAGCCAATGAAGCTGCTGTAAGATGGGAGTAATGTGACTCCTCGCCGGTGCTCCAGCAAGGAGTCAAGCAGCGGCATTCTGAATGAGCTTAAATTTTCGGATCAAGGACAAGGGTAGGCCCATGTAAAGGGTGTTGCAGTAGTCTAACTAATGACAATAATATATGCTAATAATATAATATAATAATATATGCTAATAATATAATATATTGTACATATATATCTTGTAAGCCGCTCTGAGTCCCCTTCAGAGTGAAAAGGGCAGCATATAAATGTTGTAAATAAATAAATACTGATTACAGATACAATACAATGCCTGTATCCATGGGGAAATGTGCCTAGAGTCTGTCCGGATACATAATACCAGGATAATATTGAAATGAAGGCCTTTCCAACTAGAGTAAAGTAAAGGTTTCCCCTTGACATTAAGTCTAGTCATGTCCGACTTTGGGGGTTGATGCTCATCTCCATTTCTAAGCTGAAGAGCCGGCATTGTCCATAGTCACCTCCGAGGCCATGTGGCCAGCATGACTGCATGGAACACCGTTACCTTCCCGCAGAAGCGGTACCTATTGATATAGTTATAGTCAGTTGAAGCCCCCGGTGGCACAATGGGTTAAAACCTTCAGTTATTGATACAGTTATTGATATTGATATAATTATTGGTATGGGTTAATATAGCTACTGACATTGGTAGGTACAGATACTGACAGATATAGTTATTGAGATTAATATAGTAATTGACATTGATATTGGTACTGATAAAGGTAAAGTAAAGGTAATGTCCCCCAGACATTAAGTCCAGTCATGTCCGACTCTGGAGGTTGGTGCTCATCTAACTAACTAACTAACTAACTTTATTTCTTATGAGTCGCCCTCCACCAAAGGTGCTCTGGGCAACTTTCACAATTAAAATAAACAGGTTACACAGTCACCACTTGTTACTAACAATCATAGGCTCTTCTGAAAAGCCATGTCTTAAGTGCCCCTAAAAATGTATGTAGATCAGGAGTGGCTCTCTGGTCTGGCAGTAGGGAGTTCCACAATGCTATGCTAATAATATAATATATTGTGTGTGTGTGTGTGTGTGTGTGTGTGTGTGTGTGTGTATATATATATATATATATATATATATATATATATATATATATATATAGTAAGCCGCTCTGAATCCCCTTCAGGGTGAAAAGGGCAGCATATAAATGTTGTAATAAATAAATAAATAAATAATTATATATATATCTATGTGGGGGTGTGTGTGTATATATATATATATATATATATATATATATATATATATAAAATTACTGATTACAGATACAATACAATACCTGTATCCATGGGCGAAATGTGCCTTTTGCTCAGTCTGGATTGTCCAAGAGACTTCCTGCTTCCAAACAGTGTGAGCAAAGGGAAAATCCAAGCTCAAATGCTTTCCAAGCACTTATAGCCCAAGCTAAAATAGATTACTGCAACGCTCTCTATGTGGGGTTGCCTTTGAAGACTGTTCGGAAGCTGCAACTAGTCCAACGGACAGCAGCCAGGTTGATAACGGGAGCGGCATTCAGAGAGCGCACAACTCCCCTGTTGTGCCAGCTCCACTGGCTGCCAGTTTGCTACCGGGCACAATTCAAAGTGCTGGCTTTAGCCTTTAAAGCCCTCAACGGTTCGGGTCCAACTTACCTGTCCGAACGCATCTCTCCCTATGAACCATCAAGATGTTTAAGATCATCTGGAGAGGCCCTTCTCTCAGTCCCGCCTTCTTCGCAGGCGCGACTGGTGGGGACGAGAGACAGGGCCTTTTCAGTGGTGGCTCCTCGGCTTTGGAACGCCCTCCCTAGAGACATCAGATCACCCCCCTCCCTCCTGACATTTCGCAAGAAGGTCAAGACCTGGCTGTTTGAACAGATATTTGCTGATGAAATATAAAGGTTTAATTAGATCTATGGAATGACGACGATGTGACGGAAACTGATTTCAACATGACGCTGAGACTGCAATTGTATGTTTTTAATTGTTAATTTGTTGTTATATGATTATTTTTTTGGTTTGTTTGCTTGTGTTGTATTGAGGGCAGAGGCTGCCTCGTGTAAACCGTCCCGAGTCGCCTTCGGGCTGAAGGGGGCGGTATAGAAACGTGACAAATAAATAAATAAATAAATAAATGAATAAATAAATATCAGTTGTTTAGCTTGGCATACAGGAGCAAAGGGTTGCTTTGTGTATTTGTTTTTGTTGTTATTATTCAGAACACAAATATATTAATATTTATCTTAATATATTAATGTTGTTAACATAATAATAATATATTTGTGCTTTTAGCAAATTTATTTATTATTTATTACCTTTGTTTATACCCAACACCCATCTCCCCAAGGGGACTCGGGGCGGCTTACATGAGGCCAAGCCCAATAACACATAATAAGAAAACAGTAGCCATTATAAAAAAACAGTACAATCAATAAAATTCAAACACAAGCAATAACAGACAATTGAAAACCATTTCAGGTGGGCCAAATGTGAATGTTAAAATTTTGAAATAAATAACACTGGGTGCAGATAGTGATAGTTTGCATATAGCAGGAAGGCTTCAAGGACAATATGGGCAGACGCACAACAGGCAATTAAAGTGCTTCTGAGGACTTTTTCAGAGAGTGAACAAGGCAGGATGTCATTTACTTCATTCAGGGAAGGCACTGCCACGTCTTCAGGCTCCTCCTAAAGACTGCCAAAGTGGAGGCTTGTCTAATATCCTTGGGGAGCGCATTCCAGAGTCAGGGCGCCACTACAGAGAAGGCCCTCTCCCTCGTCCCCACCAACCATGCCTGCGAGGCCGGTGGGAACGAGAGTAAGGTCTCTCCAGATGATTGGCGAGATTGTCTGGGTTTGTAAACAGAGATGCGGTCACGTAGGTAGGCGAGTCCCAAACTGTTCAGGGCTTTGTAGGTCAGAACCTACACCTTGAATTGGGACCAGAAGATGAACGGCAGCCAATGGAGCTCCTTAAACAGGGGGATTGACCGGTCAGCTCCATGTAAGTCAATACATTAATACTAATTGTATTATTAATACAAATGTTACTAATAATATTAATACAACTTTATATAATAATAATAATAATATAGGGTTGCTGTGAGTTTTCTGGGCTGCCTGGCCATGTTCCACAAGCATTCTCTCCTGACATTTTGCCCACAACTATGGCAGGCATCCTCAGAGGTTGCGAGGTCTGTTGGAAACTAGGCAAGTGGGGTCTATAGATCTGTGGAATGTCCAGGGTGGGAGAAAGAAGTCTAGTCTCTTTGAAGTAGGTGTGAATGTTTCAATTGACCACCTTGATTAGCATTTAATGGCCTTGCAGCTTCAAAGCCTGACTGCTTCCTGCCTGGGGGAATCCACCATACTTTTGGTGCACCAGTCACCACTAGGGTCTCAACTGGTTGTTGTACATCGTGCTGCAATTGGAGTGACTGTGCAAGCAGATATAAGGCTCCCTCACCCAGTGTCAAATGCAGAGGGGAGCACCCACACACCTAGGATCATCCATATATATCCACACACACACACACACACACATATATATGCACACACCGACAATAATAATGATAATGATGAACCTCCCTTGTTCGATATAGATATATATATATAGACAGACAGATAGATAGACAGATAGATAGATAGATAGTGCCCCCGGTTGCGCAGTGGGTTAAAGTACTGAGCTGCTGAGCTTGTTGACCAAAGGCCGCAGGTTCAAATCCAGGGAGCGGCATGAGCTTCCACTGTCAGCCCCAGCTTCTGCCAAATTACCAGTTCAAAACATTCAAATGTGGGTAGATCTGGTGGTAAGATAATGGCGCTCCATGCAGTCATGCCGGCCACATGACCTTGGAGGTGTCTGCAGACAACATCGGCTCTTCAGCTTACAAATAGAGATGACCACCACACCCCAGAGTCAGACACGACTCGACTTAATGTAGGAAAAAACCTTTACCTACATAAAGAAAGGGGGAAATAGTCAATGGGGGTTTCTTTAATTTTACCAGACATGGCCACAAATCTGGCTCAATCAGCTGTAAGGTTATTACAGTGACATTATTTAACTGATTATTCTATGGTTGGCTTATTCTTACAGCATGCCACCTAAGAAGAATGTGGGGGGCCCAAAGGGCAAGGGTCCAGCGAAAAAGATGCAAATTAAGCGCTCGCCACCCCCTGCTGCTTCATCGTCTGATGACGAGATTTCGGCGGAAGACCTCAACGAGGTTCACATAGGTACGCTAGAGAGGACAAAAGGGCTGGCAGCCACTGGGGCCCAGCAGCCAACTTTTCAGACAAATAAGGCTTCAATGTTTAATACTTTGCTTTCTCATGTGTCTATTTTAGAAGCTGGACAAGCGGAGTTCCCATTGGCCAAAGAACCATTGACATCCACAGGTAGGCCCTGGAACCAAAGCCAGGTCTAGGGATTTAGAGCCAGTTAACCTCTCCTGGCTGGGCCACTTCCACTAGATCAGGGGTACTCACAGTTTTTCAGCATGCGAGCTACTTATAAAACACCCAAGTCAAAATGATCTACCTCCCCACTACTCAGAGAGCCATAAAAGCAAAATATTTGGAAATTTATTTCAGTGAGAGCCATGTAATATATTTTAAGACTGAATTCAACTAAATGTGAGTATAATAAGCCCCTGAATTTATTCATCATCATAATAATAACAATGATAATATTCATTCAGCCTCTGCTACTACTACTAATAACAACAATAGATTCCTAGAGTAGGAGGAGACCTCCAAGGGCCATCCAGTCCAACCTCCTTCTGCCATAAGGGAAAAACACAATCAAAGCATTCCTCACAGATGGCCATTCAGCCTCGGATAATAATAATAATAATAATAACAATAACAACAATGGGTTCCTAGAATAGGAGGAGACCTCCAAGGCCTATCCAGTCCAACCTCCTTCTGCACCTGGGCGGCCACTAGATAGCCACCCCACATTGGCACGTTTACACACATCAAACCGGTTTCACCAGCCACCATTCCAGAGATTATTGGAGAGGCCAATCAGCACTGGGTCACGGCCAGACGGCCATTGCCTGCACCTTACGGATGGGTTATATATGTTGCAATGGATATATATATCTCCATTGCAACACATCTCACACAAAAAACAATTGACAAGATTTTTTTAAAAAATGAATATACTGAGATATTTAGCGAGCTGCATTTTTTTTAAAGGATGGATGGGTCAATTACTTTGCCTGCTTCATGTTTTACGCAGAGATACTAGCTTTCCATACCCCTTTTCGGGTCCAATTCGTTATTTCAATAACGCATTTTACCCTGTTTGTGTTAATTTATTATAAATGCAGGTTGTCTTTGACAAGTGTTCATTTTCTAAATCCATAATCCGTTTTAGCTTAAATTGTTTTTATTATTTTCTAAACTGCTGTTGTGATGATGTTGTTCATGTTGTGAACCACCCTGAGCCTATTGGGAAGGGTGGTATATAAATTGAAATAATAAATAAATAATCATAATAATAAATAAACACAATGTCGATATTGTGCAGAGATAGGAAAAGCTGAGCTCATGAATCCAGTCAAAGTTATAATAGAAATTGTGGTAGGGGTATGGGGTGGGGGGAGCAAAGAAAAGTGTGGACAGAACTAAGATATGTTAGCTGAATGAGAGAAATCAAGTCTCTGTTGGTCTTTAACAAGTGCATCAAAGTCAGGTTGAATATCAGAGGTGGAGATGTGAAGCACTCCTGACAGATGGCCATCCAGCCTCTGTTTAAAAGCCCCCAAAGAAGGAACCTCCACCACACTCCAGGCAGAGAGTTCCACTGCTGAACATCTCTCAGTTAGGAAGTTCTCCCTAATGTTCAGGTGGAATCTCCTTTCTTGTAGTTTGAAGCCATTGTTCTGCGTCCTAGTTTCCAGGGCAGCAGAAAACAAGCCTGCTCCCTCCTCCCTATGACTTCCTCTCACATATTTATCCATGGCCCTCATCATGCCTCCTCTCAGCCTTCTCTCTTCATGCCCAGCTCTTTAAGCCGCTCCTCATAGGGCTTGTTCTCCAGACTCTTGAGAACAATTTATACATTATATAAATGTAATGTTCATTTGTGAGATTAACATAACTCAAAAACCACTGGACAAATTGCTGCCACAAGACACCCACTAACACCCAAGGAGTGACCATCACTCAAAAAATTGATTTTGTCATTTGGGAGATGTAGTTGCTGGGAATTATAGTTCACCTGCAATCAAAGAGCATTCTGAACTCCACCAATGATGGAACTAAACCAAACGTGGCACACTAGAAAACACTAGAAGGGTTTGGTGGGCATTGCCCTTGAGTTTGGGAGTTGTAGTTCACCAACATCCAGAGAGCACTGTGGACTGAAAATTTGATGGATCAGGACCAAACTTGGCACAAATACTGAATATGCCCAAATGAGAACACTGGTGGAGTTTGGGGGAAATAGAGCTTGACAATTGGGAATTGTAGTTGCTGGAATTTATAGTTAACTCACAATCAAAGATCATCCTGAAATTCAGCAACAATGGAATTGAACCAAACTTGGCACACTGAACTCTCAAGTACTGAAAGGGTTTGCTGGGCATTTACCTTGAGTTTGGAAGTTGTAGTTCACCTACTACATCCAGAGAGCACTGTGGACTCAAACTTGGCACGTTTGGATCAAACTTGGCACAAATCCTCAATATGCCCAGAGGCAGAAGAGAAGGGAGTGGGGAGAGGGGAGCGAAGCTTAGAAGCCAAAAAGGAGGAAGACGAGGAGGGCGAAGTAAACTGAGAAATGGAAGCGTCCCCCCGCGCGCGCACACCTGCGCTCCGGCCGCACTCCTTCCTCCAGCCTCATCCCCGCTTTGGCCCCGCCCCTTCTCCCTCGCAGCACTCCTCCCCTCTTGCGTTCATTCCTTCTTCCTTTCCCTTTGGCAAGGGAGGGGGATGTGGTGGAAGGGGGATGGAATGAAACAGGGAAAGGGGGAAGCAAGGAAAGAGGGAGGGAAAGAAGGAAGGAAATGTGAGGCAATGGGGGGGGGAGCGCGCGAGGCCTGAAGGGGAGGACGAGGAGGCGCTTGCTCCTGGCCCCTCCTCCTCTTCTCCCCTCTCCGTTGGCCTCTCTGCTGCCTGCCTGCCGGGGCCCTTAGGTGGGCCGGATAGAATCGGCCAAAGGGCCGCATCCGGCCCCCGGGCCGGAGGTTGCCAACCCCTGGGCTAGGGAAATGTCACAAATGAACCTTTCGTACCTGGGGAAGGTAGTTGAGAGGGCAGTAACGGAGCAGTTGCAGTCCTTCTTAGATGATGCAACATGGCTAGACCCCTTCCAGTCCGGCTTCCGTTCGGGGCACGGGACGGAGATGGTTCTGGTCTCCATCACAGACCAACTCCGCTGCCAGCTCGACCAAGGCGGGTCTGCGCTGCTCGTGTTATTGGACCTCACGGCAGCGTTTGACACGGTCGACCACAATCTATTGATCCACCGCCTGGCCGTGGCTGGAGTGAGGGGACAGCCCTTAAATGGCTGACCTCCTTCCTCCACCAGCGGTCTCAGCGTGAGGAGGGGCGAGGTGGTCTCCGAGGGCTCCCCACTACTCTGTGGGTCCCCCAGGGGCCATTCTCTCCCCCTCTGTTATTTAACATCTACATGCAGCCGCTTGCACAGCTGGTGCGGAGTTATGGGCTGGAGTGTCACCAGTACGCTGACGACACCCAGCTCATTCTGAGATGGAGGGCAGGCCGGGTTCTGTCCCGGTAATTTCCAACACTGCCTCGAAGCCGTTACTGGATGGCTGCGAGCCAGTAGGTTGAGGGTGAATCCGGCGAAGACAGAGATCTTGTGGCTGGGTCGCCCGGGTGATGTTAATGTCCAGCTTCCGAGCCTGGACGGTGCGGTGTTATGCCCATCGCCTTCCGTAAAGAGCCTGGGGGTCCATTTGGACTCCCAGCTGACCATGGAGGCCCAGGTCTCTGCGGTCAGCAAGATCGCTTTTTCATCTGCGACAGGCAAGGAGGCTGGCCCCCTATCTCTCCCGGAACGATCTGGCCACGGTGATCCAAGCCACAGTCATCTCAAGGCTGGATTACTGCAACACGCTCTACGTTGGTCTTCCTCTGTCGGTGACCCGGAAGCTCAGGCTAGTGCAGAACACTGCCGCCCGGCTCCTGTCTGGCACGCCAGCTGGCGCCCACATAACACCTGTTTTGCAGGATCTGCACTGGCTGCCAATTGAGCACGGATCACCTTCAAAGTGTTGGTCCTCACCTTTAAGGCCTTACACGGCCTGGGGCCAGCGTATTTGAGGGACCGTCTCACCCCATATTGCCCTCCGAGATCACTTCGGTCTGAGGACTCCAATCTCCTGGAGATACCTTCAGCTAAACTCGCAAGGCTGACTGCTACCCGCCAGAGGGCGTTCTCTGTCATAGCACCTACGCTGTGGAACGCCCTCCCGGCCGGAACTCGGGCTATGAAGGACTTGCTCCCGTTTAGACGGGCCTGTAAAACATACCTGTTTAAGCAGGCCTCTGGTGAGTAAGTCCTGCCCATGCCCCGCCATCTATTCGCTCTTCTGAGGATGATGTGCTGTTCATTGTTTTAACAGTGTTATTAATTACTGTACTGCTGTTGTTTTTAATTGTTTTTAACTGCTTATTGCCTGTATTTTACTGTGCCCTTCTGCTCCTGTAAGCCGCCGCGAGCCTCAGGGAGTCGGCGGCATAGAAGCCCGAATAATAAATAAATAAATAAATAAATAATCATTGTCTTTTCTTTTTTTAAAAGATGAGTAGATAGATAGGCATTTGGTTTCAAAATGTGTAATTTCAGTGTGATTTGCAGTTTTCTTTCGGGCAATACTTCTACATTTGCATACTGTTGGGTGGGACTGAAAAATCAGCCCTTCAATATCTTCCCAGGTGGGATCCGAAGCTAAGATGAGCCCTGAAACTGAGCTGTAAACAGTAACTTTAGTCAATGGAAATACCAAGCCCAGGACTCGCTTCAATCCAACCTATTGAGATAAAAAGTCCTAAACTCCAAAACGTGACATATTCCTGGGCTGGAGAATGCTCCTGTGTTCATAGGGTCCTTTCCTCCTAGGTTTCTTTAGAGACTGTCATTGTAACCTCTGAGACATGCTTACGTGACCAGCTTTCCACTCTCTCTCTCTCTCTCTCTCTCTCTCTCTCTCTCTCTCTCTCTCTCAGGGGCTGGAATGAGGTTGACAAACCCACAGTCCTTTCTTCGCCCGTGTGATGCAGTGGAACGGAATCAGGTAAGCAGAAGGTTTCCTGGGAGAGGAGGACGGGAGCTGCCTGGGGGTCATTTATTTATTTATTTATTTATTTATTTATTCAATTTTATATTCCGCTCCTCCCTGCAGGCTCGGGGCGGATCACAGCATACAATAAAAACATACAATAAAAACATACAATAAAATACAATGCATAACAGTAGTAGACAATGAAGATTACGGTTCTTGGGCGTAAGCATGCCATTTACATTCAATTTAACTAAACGGCAACCTAAAAAGAGCGGTCTTACACGCCCTTTGAAAGGGGGCAAGCTCTGAGATCGCCCGAGTGTGGTCAGGAAGCGAGTTCCAGAGCACAGGAGCCGCAGCAGAGAAGGCTCGCTGTCTCATAGTGGACAAATGGCAAGAGCGGATCGGTGGAATAACCAACAGGTTCTGCTCTTCCGAGCGTAGCGATCTCGGGGGAACATACGGGGTAAGGCGGTCCCTTAGGTACACAGGCCCTAGACCGTGTATGGCCTTAAAGGTTAAAACCAACACCTTGAAGGCAATTCGGTACTCAATAGGAAGCCAGTGCAGTTGCCGGAGGATGGGACTGATGTGCTCCCTCACTGGTGCTCCCACCAGCAAGCGAGCAGCGGCATTCTGCACCAGTTTGAGTTTCCAGATTGTCGACAAGGGGAGGCCAACGTAGAGGGTGTTACAGTAGTCCAGCCTCGAGATGACCGTCGCTTGGATCACCGTGGCCAGGTCGTCCCTGGACAGGTAGGGCGCCAGTTGCCTAGCCTGTCAAAGATGGAAAAACGACGATTTGCTAATCATGGAGACCCAGGTAGCAGAGGGTCCAATTGGACACCCAAGCTCTTAACATCAAACATCTTTCCCAATAGAAAAGATTGAATGGGAGTGTCTTCAAAGCGAGATACTGAAGGAACAATTGCAAACAGTGGCAACAAGGAGGAAAATAAATAGGGGACATCTAAAGAAACCTTATGTGAGAAGGGTTTTTTTTTTCTTTTTCCACCAGGGCCCAATCGCCTTTGAGGACGTGGCTGTCCGTTTCTCCGCGGAGGAGTGGGTTCTCTTGAGCCCTGAACAGAAAGCCTTGCACGCAGAAGTAATGGAGGAGATTCGTGGGATTGTGGACTCTCTTGGTAAGGCTCCCTCGCTGGTGGGGATTTCTATTTCAAAAGTGCAGCTTCGTGGTGGGAGCAGAATCCTAAATCATCACAATCTCCAAGAGTTCTCAAGGCAGGGCGTAAGCTAGAAATAGATGACATCAGAGTAATATTTAATATATAGTTTTCCATTCAAATTTCCTTGTGCCCACCCCTTGAGCTGGCTTTGCTGTGATTGGCTGTGAGCGCCCAGGAGAGGAGGTGTCTCCTCCAATCAGAGCGCACGCCCCGCTTTGGCCGCTCAGCCAATGAGCGAAAGGGAGGCTTGCGCTCTCACAGAGCTCAGGCGGTGTTGTATTTCGGTGTCAGTGTTGACTTTTGAGGAGAGGTGATTGCCAAGGTAGTGGAAATGGTCAACATTTTCTAATGTGAAGCGGTATTTCTGGCATTGGAGAGGGATTGGCTGGTGACTGCTGGAAGAGCACTTTGGTTTTCTCGATGTTCAGTGACAGGCCAAGCTTCTCTTCTGCTTCTGCAAAGGTGTCTGGAGTGGCTTGTAAGTCTTCTTCTGAATGCACACAGACATTGTCATCAGCATACTGGAGTTCTAAAACAGATGTTTTTGTAACCTTGGTTTTGGCTTTCAGTCTGCTGAAGTAAAATAGCTTGCCATCTGTTATATCATTTAACTCTTGTTATATCATTCCAGTCTGGTATCCTTGGCAAAACTATGAATTCCTTGATCATAAACTATCATTTGGGGGGGTTCGGCACCCTTTGTACGCTGCCTCTCCCAGCAGGCACACTGTCCCTCGTCTCCGTCATTTGCAAGATGGGGACCTGCAACATAACGTGTTCTATGTTCTGCGCTTGTGAATGCTTGGGGCTTAGGGTTTTTTGTTCACAGTCCCATGGGGAGAGAGAACTGGAGGTAGGGGGAGAGAAAGAAAAAAAAGGGGGGAATGATTGTGAAATGGGTGGTAGCAAGGGAAAGCTTTAGCTAGAGAAAAAGGCAAGGATTTCAATGTGAAGGGAAAAGGGAGAAGGAGTCCGAATACGAAAAACATGCTGGACTGAGCCACAGGTAGACTCTGGAACATACGTTACTCAGCTCACCTTTAGAGGCTCCAGGTAGTCAAACAGTGCCAATCCTTACTGCACAAGAGGTGGGGAGAGGACACAGGTTATATCTTAGACCCCTTATCACTCGCCCTGAGGAATGATGGTTTCTGTTCTTCTTCTTCACAACAGATAACTGGGAGAAGAGCAATGTACACCAATGCCAGGAGTGTGGGAAACGTTTTGCTTGGAATTCACACTTGGTGAGACACAAAAGAATCCACACAGGAGAGAAGCCATACCTATGCCAGGAGTGTGGGAAATGTTTTGCTTGGAGTTCACACTTGGTGAGCCACAAAAGACTCCACACAGGAGAGAAGCCATACCAATGCCAGGAGTGTGGGAAATGTTTTGCTGACAGTTCAGCCTTGGCGACCCACAAAAGACTCCACACAGGAGAGAAGCCATACCAATGCCAGGAGTGTGGGAAACATTTTGCTCACAATTCAGCCTTGGTGACCCACAAAAGACTCCACACAGGAGAGAAGCCATACCAATGCCAGGAGTGTGGGAAACGTTTTGCTGACAGTTCAGCCTTGGTGACCCACAAAAGACTCCACACAGGAGAGAAGCCATACCAATGCCAGGAGTGTGGGAAACATTTTGCTCAGAATTCAGCCTTGGTGACCCACAAAAGACTCCACACAGGAGAGAAGCCATACCAATGCCAGGAGTGTGGGAAACATTTTGCTCAGAATTCAGCCTTGGTGACCCACAAAAGACTCCACACTGGAGAGAAGCCATACCAATGCCAGGAATGTGGGAAACGTTTTGTTAACAGATCACACTTGGTGGACCACAAAAGACTCCACACAGGAGAGAAGCCATATCAATGCCAGGAGTGTGGAAAATGTTTTGCTCGAAGTTCATACTTGGTGAACCACAAAAGACTCCACACAGGAGAGAAGCCATACCAATGCCAGGAGTGTGGGAAATGTTTTGCTGTCAGTTCAAACTTGGTGAGCCACAAAAGACTCCACACAGGAGAGAAGCCATACCAATGCTATGAATGTGGAAAATGTTTTGCTGTCAGTTCAAACTTGGTGAGCCACAAAAGACTCCACACAGGAGAGAAGCCATACCAATGCTATGAATGTGGAAAATGTTTTGCTGTCAGTTCAAACTTGGTGAGCCACAAAAGACTCCACACAGGAGAGAAGCCTTAGCAATGCCAGGACTTCATATCTAGCAAGTCACCAGAGAATTTGTTATTTCTTCCAATTTCTGTCTGTTGCAAAAGTGAATGAGCAGCAAGCCAAAGGGTCATGGCAGGACAAGCATCAGAGTTGTCACCAAGTATTACCGTCCCCACACAGTCCTTTGGATACGCACAGAAGGGACGAAGGGAACCTGACAAAGGGCAGAACTTTAATTTCTTTGGCCTGATGAAAGCTCTAGTTACAAAACAAATGGTAATATCCTTCGTGCTGTTTTTCCTTGATTGTTTTTACATCTTTATCCAAGTTTCCAGTTTATTACATGCTTAAATCAAAGGTATTTCACATCATTTATATGCCCTTATTTGATACATTATATTTTCTTCCCAGGCATTCAAAGGTATCTTCTATTGCACACATAATAAAAGTGAAAATATGTATGTGTGTATGTGGCTGGAATATCCACTTGCACAGACAAGCTCCTGCTTCCACAAACAGCTATAACTCCCACTACTCGGGAGACGCCAATGCAGGTTAAACATTGCAGGTTAAAGTGAGTGCCTTGAACATGTACAAGAGCCTGCCAGTGTCTTCCACAAACACCATACTGTCTACCACCCAAGTGAAGCCTTTCAAGCACAGATAATTTTGTCCTAGATTTTCTGTTTTTCCTCCACCATAGACATCCCAGTGTTTCTTACTCTCTTCATTGGTGCGAGAGTAAGAAACAGTAGGGAAGGGTTATGGGAGTGTCATGACCCCACCCACTGCCTCTCCCATCACCCTTTCCTACTGTTTTCTATGGCACAAAGCAAACAGAGGAATTGATCAGCAACTGAACACACTAGAGCAGTTTGTGAAGAATTCACCATGATTTATAGGAATTGTAGGTACTGGGATGTATAGTTCCCCTGCAATCTAAGAGCACTCTGAACTCCACCAACAACGAACCTGGAACTAACTTGGCACATAGAACCCCCATGACCAATAAAACATACTGCAGGTTTTTGGAGGGGTTCATAGGAGTTGTCGTTCACCTACACCTAGAGCGCACTATGAAACCAAACAGTGATTGATCTCTACCAAACTTGGCGTGCATTCCTGATATGCCCAAATGTGAATACTGGTGGGTTGGGGGGGGGGGGCACATTTTGAAGTTGTAGTTACTGGGATTTATAGTTCACCTGCAATCAATGAGCACTCTGAACTCAAGATGGAATTGGATCAAACTTGGCACACAGAGGCCCCATGACCAACAAAAAGTACTGGAGGGCTTTGGGGGGAATTCACTTTGATTTGGGGGAGTTGTAGTTCACCTACATTCAGAGTAGCATGAACACAAACGACGATGCACGCACGCCCAATACGCCCAAATTTGACTACTGTAAGGTACCCAGGCAAAAAGTTAAATTTTAATATTTCACATTTGGCCCGCCCAGAATGGTTTTAAACTGTGTGTAAGTATATTGATTGTATTGTTGTTATTATTTGCTTTTATGTTGTTATTATATGACATTGGACTTGGCCTCATGTAAGCCGTCCCGAGTCCCCTTTGGGGAGATGGTGGTGGGGTATAAATAAAGTTTTATTATTAATAATAATATTTCTAAAGTACATAGAAAATATATGAATAAATATATTTCCAATATCTCCACATCAGAAGGGCCTTTCCTTCTTTCCCTTTAAGTTTATAAAGACATTATTATTTCTAAAGTACATACAATCTATGTATAAATATCTATATTCCCAATCCTCATCAGAAGGGCCTTTCCTTCCTTCCCTTTCTTTTAAGTTTATAAAGACATTATTATTATTATTTCTAAAGTACATGCAATCTATGTATAAATATCTATATTTCCAATATCTCCTCATCAGAAGGGTCTTTCTTTCCTTCACTTTAAGTTTATAAAGACATTATTATTATTATTATTTCTAAAGTACATGCAATCTATGTATAAATATCTATATTTCCAATGTCTCCTCATCAGAAGGGCCTTTCCTTCCTTCCCTTTATTTTAAGTTTATAAAGATTATTATTATTATTATTATTAATATTTCTAAAGTACATGCAATATCTTTATAAATATCTCTATTTCCAATCTCTCCTCATCAGAAGGGTCTTTCCTTCCTTCCCTTTATTTTAAGTTTATAAAGACTTTATTAATATTATTAGTCGAAAGGCCGAACAGGGCATAGGGATACAGCCTGTGTTGGATGGGGTTACACTCCCCCTGAAGATGCAGGTTCGCAGCTTGGGAGTGATCCTGGACTCATCGCTGAGCCTGGAACTCCAGGTCTCGGCGGTGGCCAGGGGAGCTTTTGCACAGTTAAGACTCGTGCGCCAGTTGCGTCCGTACCTTGGGAAGTCTGATCTGGCTACGGTCGTCCACGCTCTGGTCACATCCCGAATAGATTACTGCAATGCACTCTACGTGGGGCTGCCTTTGAAGACAGTTCGGAAATTACAATTAGTCCAACGGGCGGCAGCCAGATTACTAACCGGAGCTACAGTACATACAGGAAGCTCCAGTTAGTTGTGTCAGCTCCACTGTTGTGTCAGCTCCACTGGCTGCCTGTCCAATTCCGAGCTCAATTCAATACTGGTTTTGACCTTTAAAGCTCTATACGGTTCTGGCCCAGCTTACTTGTCCGAACGCATCTGCCTCTACGTCCCATCTCGTAATTTAAGATCGTCCGGCGAGGCCCTGCTCTCACTCCCGCCAACTTCTCAAACGCGGTTGGTGGGGACGAGAGGGCCTTCTTGGTGGTGGCTCCCTGTCTGTGGAACACGCTCCCAAGCAACATACGACCGACCACATCCCTCCTGGCATTCAGGAAAGGAGTGAAGTCTTGTGTGTAAGTATATTGATTGTATTGATATTTGCTGATGTGTTGTTATTCTGTGTCATTGGGATTGGCCTCATGTAAGCCGCCCCGAGTCCCCTTTGGGGAGATGGTGGCAGGGTATAAATAAAGTTTTATTATATTATTATATCTATCTATCTATCTATATAATAAAGTTAATAAAGATAGAACCTGATTTTTTCTTACATTTCTAAAGTACATACAATATATGTATAAATAATATCTATATTTCCAATATCTCCACATCAGAAGGGCCTTTCCTTTATTTTAAGTTTATAAAGACTTTATTATTATTATTATTTCTAAAGCAGTGTTTCCCAACCAGTGTGCCGGGGCACACTAGTGTGCCGTGAGCGATCATCAGGTGTGCCGTGGGAAATTGGAACCTCCAGGAAAGGGGGAAGAGTCTAGTGTGTTGAAGTATAAAAACCTAAGAAACCTACCTCGATAAAGGCACAAAATTACAACCACCCCCCTCCCCACCCGTTGTCTACTTGGTCTCTCCCTCTCCATGCATTGGGAAGGTCCGCCTCCCTTTCCCCAAGTAGAGACCTCCTCTTGCCTCCTGGGGGTTCTGTGTGGGACGTTTGGCCCAGTTCTATCATTGGTGGGGTTCAGAATGCTCTTTAATTGTAGAGGAACTATAAATCCCAGCAACTACAACTCCCAAATGCCAAGGTCTATTTCCCCTGAACTCCATCGGCATTCATATTTGGACATATTGAGGATTCATGCCAAGTGTGGTCCTGATCCAACATTGTTTCAGTCCACAGTGCTCTCTGGATGTAGATGAACTACAACTCCAAAACCCAAGGTCAATGCCCACCAAACTCTTATAGCATTTTCTCTTGGTTATGGGAGTTCTGTGTGGGAAGTTTGTGTCTTTCTGCCATTCCTGCCAGGATATCTATGTTGTGTATATCGAAACAGGCCCAGGTTTCACACTGAGTGTATAAATACATTTTAAAAACATATTAACTGTATGTATGACTGTGTTAGAGTGTCATTTTGTGTCATTTTGGTTGGTGGTGTGCCCCAGGATTTTGCAAATGTAAAAAGTGTGCCGTGGCTCAAAAAAGGCTGGGAAACACTGTTCTAAAGTACATACAATCCATGTATAAATATCTCTATTTCCAATCTCTCCTCCTCAGAAGGGCCTTTCCTTTGTTTTAAGTGTATAAAGCCTTAAAATAGAACATAAGGCCTAAATCTCCAAAGCAGCCCCAAGGACTCCAGAGCATCGGGCCCTGCTGGCAGGCCAAGTCAGGCCAAGCTTCATGGATTCCAAACCGGAAGCAGAGCTGCAGCTCCCAGAAGCCTGTGCGGCTCCTCCTTGTTCCTGTTGACAGCGGAAGCGGTGGCACTTCCGGCAAGGAGGAGGAGGAGCAGTAGCCAGAGCTTGGCGCTGGTCAAGAGCAGGAAGAGGGTCTTTGCTCCTGGTCAGAGTCTTGCCATGGAAGAGGAGGAACAGGCCCAGTCTGGGGAAGGGGAGGAGGAGGAAGAAGAAGAGCCAGAGGAGGAGCAGGCCAGGAGAGGCCGAAAGAACCCCAGGAGGAGGGGAGTGAGGGCCAGGGACCTGGTGAGTGAGCATCCCCTCCCTCCCTTCCTCCTGGCAGGACGCCTCTGGCCTTGGGGGGCCTGCACTTTGGGTCCAGGCAGGCAGGCAGGCCTTGGCCTTCTTGGGCAGCTCAGCTTGGGAAGAGAGCACAAACACACCCCCAGCCTTGGTCGGTGTGCTTTCCCCTCTAGGTTTTGAATAGAAAAACTTGGGGGGGGGGGGGGTGTTTGTTACCTGTCTGTACTTTGTTTCTGATTTAAGGAAAATATTTTATTTATTTATTTACCTATTTACAAGGAAGCAAAGGCCCTACAGATATTGTATGTACTTTAGAAATCATAATGTCTTTATAATATTAAAATAAAGGGAAGGAAAGGCCCTTCTGATGAGGAGAGATTGGGAATAGAGATATTTATACATATATTGTATGTACTTTAGAAATAATAATAATAATAATAATGTCTTTATAGACTTACAATAAAGGGAAGGAAGGAAGGAAGGAAAGGCCCTTCTGATGAGGATTCATTGGAAATAGAGATATTTATACGGATATTGTATATACTTTAGAAATAATAATAATGTCTTTATAGACTTACAATAAAGGGAAGGAAGGAAGGAAAGGCCCTTCTGATGAGGAGATATTGGAAATATAGATATTTATACAGATATTGTATGTACTTTAGAAATAATAATAATAATAATGTCTTTATAAACTTAGAATAAAGGGAGGGAAGGAAGGAAAGGCCCTTCTGATGTGGAGATATTGGAAATAGAGATATTTATACAGATATTGTATGTACTTTAGTAGTAGTAGTAGTAATAATAATAATGTCTTTATAAACTTAGAATAAAGGGAAGGAAGGAAGGAAAGGCCCTTCTGGTGTGGAGACATTGGAAATAGAGATATTTATACAGATATTGTATGTACTTTAGAAATAATAATACTGTCTTTATAATATTAAAATAAAGGGAAGGAAAGGCCCTTCTGATGAGGAGACATTGGAAATAGAGATATTTATACAGATATTGTATGTACTTTAGAAATAATAATAATAATAATAATGTCTTTATAGACTTACAATAAAGGGAAGGAAGGAAGGAAAGGCCCTTCTGATGAGGAGATATTGGAAATAGAGATATTTATACAGATATTGTATGTACTTTAGAATAATAATAATAATGTCTTTATAAACTTACAATAAAGGGAAGGGAAGGAAGGAAGGAAAGGCCCTTCTGATGAGGAGACATTGGAAATAGAGATATTTATACAGATATTGTATGTACTTTAGAAATAATAATAATAATAATAATGTCTTTATAGACTTAGAATAAAGGGAGGGAAGGAAGGAAAGGCCCTTCTGATGTGGAGATATTGGAAATATAGATATTTATACAGATATTGTATGTACTTTAGAAATAATAATAATAATAATAATGTCTTTATAGACTTACAATAAAGGGAAGGAAGGAAAGGCCCTTCTGATGAGGAGAGATTGGGAATAGAGATATTTATACAGATATTGTATGTACTTTAGAAATAATAATAATAATGTCTTTATAATATTAAAATAAAGGGAAGGAAGGAAGGAAAGGCCCTTCTGATGAGGAGACATTGGAAATAGAGATATTTATACAGATATTGTATGTACTTTAGAAATAATAATAATAATGTCTTTATAAACTTAGAATAAAGGGAAGGAAGGAAGAAAAGGCCCTTCTGATGAGGAGATATTGGAAATAGAGATATTTATACAGATATTGTATGTACTTTAGAAATAATAATACTGTCTTTATAATATTAAAATAAAGGGAAGGAAAGGCCCTTCTGATGAGGAGACATTGGAAATAGAGATATTTATACAGATATTGTATGTACTTTAGAAATAATAATAATAATGTCTTTATATTATTAAAATAAAGGGAAGGAAGGAAAGGCCCTTCTGATGAGGAGATATTGGAAATATAGATATTTATACAGATATTGTATGTACTTTAGAAATAATAATTGTCTTTATAATAATAAAATAAAGGAAGGAAGGAAAGGCCCTTCTGATGAGGAGATATTAGAAATAGAGTTATTTATACAGATATTGTATGTACTTTAGAAATAATAATAATAATGTCTTTATATTATTAAAATAAAGGAAGGAAAGGAAAGCCCTTCTGATGAGGAGATATTGGAAATATAGATATTTATACAGATATTGTATGTACTTTAGAAAAATAATAATAATAATGTCTTTATATTATTAAAATAAAAGGGAAGGAAGGAAAGGCCCTTCTGGTGAGGAGATATTGAAATATAGATATTTATACAGATAATGTACTTTAGAAATTAATTAATATAATGGGAAGGAAGGAAAGGCTCTTCTGATGAGAGACATTGGAAATATAGATATTTATACAGATATTGTATGTACTTTAGAAATAATGATAATAATGTTTTTATAAACTTAAAATACAATTTACTATATTTCTACCCCACAGTTCCCAACCCCCGAGGGGGGACTCAGAGCGGCTCACACTGGCAACAATTCGATGCCGCAATAACACAATGTGGCAAACAATATAAAACCATAAATACAAAATAGATTAAAAACAATAACATTCATTATATTGTCATGTAGCCTTTTCCTTTGTCTAAACAACCATAGAGTCCAGTTCAGTGTCCAAAGTGCCATTGTCGCAGCTCTTCGACCAACCACCTGCTCCCTCGACCCGTGCCCCTCCACGCTGATTCGAGCTTGTGTGGAGGGGTTACGAGGCCCTCTGTTGAATATAGTCAACTGCTCCCTTGAGCAAGGAGCTTTTCCAGAGGAGTTAAAAGAGGCGGTGGTTAGTCCATTGCTGAAGAAGCCCGGGTAGATCCGCGGCTCCCTCCATTTACCGCCCAGTGTCCAATTTACCGTACCTGGGCAAGGTAATTGAGAGGGCAGCAATGGACCAGCTGCAGACATTCCTGGATGATGCAACCTGGCTTGACCCCTTCCAGTCCGGCTTCCGTTCAGGCCATGGGACAGAGACCGTCCTGGTCTCCATCACAGACCTACTCCGTTGCCACTTGGATCGGCGGATCGGGCGCTGCTCGTGTTATTGACCTCACGGCAGCGTTTGATACTGTCGATTACCAACTTTTGACACACCGCCTGGCGGTGGCGGGGGTGAGGGGACAGCCCTCAACTGGCTGTCCTCCTTCCTCCAAAACCGCCTGCAGCAAGTGAAGTGGGGAGGGTGGCCCGAGGGCTCCCCTTACATTGTGGGGTCCCTCAGGGGGGCCAGTTTCTCCCCGCTGTTATTTAACATCTACATGCGACCACTCGCCCAATTGGTACGGAGTTTTGGGCTGGAATGTCACCAGTACGCTGATGACACCCAGCTCATTCTGAGGATGGACCCCGGGTGGAATCTGTACCCGATAATTTCCATCTCTGCCTAGAAGCCAGTAACTGGATGGCTGCGAGCCAGTAAGTTGAAGGTGAACCCGACGAAGACGGAGATCTTGTGGCTGGGCCGCCGGAGGGGTAGAGACCCAGTTGCCGACGTTTGATGGTGTGGCACTTCGCCCACAGCCCCTAGTTAAGAGCCTTGGGGTCCAGCTAGACACCCAACTGTCGATGGAAGCGCAGATTGCCTGCGCTTGCAAGACAGCGTTCTACCATCTGGCGGCAGGCGAAACGTCTGGCTCCTTACCTCTCCCGCTGCGACCTGGCCACAGTGATCCAAGCCACGGTCATCTCGAGGCTTGATTACTGTAATGCGCTGTACATTGGCCTACCCTTGTCGGGCGATCCGAAACTTAAGCTGGTGCAGAACGCAGCAGCGCCTGCTGTCGGGAGCCCCAAGATCTGCGCATGTGACCCCACTCCTGCGTGCACTGCACTGGCTTCCCATCGAATTCGGGTCTCCTTCAAGGTGTTAGTTCTAACTTTCAAGGCCTTATATGGTTTGGGGCCAGTGTACTTGAGGGAGCCGTCTTACCCCATACAAACCCAGAAGATCACTGCGCTCAGAGGGGCTTAATCTACTAGAGGTCCCTAGTATTAAGATCTGTAGGCTGTCGAGCACCCGGCAGAGAGCATTTACAGTGGCCGCTCCGACCCTCTGGAATTCTCTGCCGGAGGAGATACGAGCACTACGGGGTTTGTTGGCCTTCCGCAAGTCTGTGAAGACTTGGCTATATAGGCAGGCATTTGGTCCCAACTGATGCCTCCTTAGTTGCCAGCTGCCAACATACCGTCCTGCCATGTATTGCCTCTGCGTATTATTGCTTGCCGGGATCATTTGTGGGGAGGGGGGCTTTTGGGTATACGTCTTTTATCTGTTTATTGATGTTTTATTGAGTTTATGCTGTAAACCGCTCTGGGCTCCAGAGAGAGCGGTCTACCAAATCGAATTTATAAATAAATAAATAAATAAATTGTGCCTGCTAGCCAAAAGCCTGGCTCCAAAACCACAATTTCAGTTTTTTCCTGAAGGAAAGGAGGGAGGATGTCGATCTAATCTTACTGGTGAGCGAATTCCACAAGCGGGGGTCACCACCGAGAAGCCCCTGTCTTTTGTCCCCACTACACGCGTTTGCGAGGCCGGTGGGACCAAGAGCAGGGCCTCCCCGGTAGATCTTAAGCTATGAGGCAGAGCATAGAAGGAGATATATGTTCGGACAAGTAAGCTGGGCCAGAGTCCTATAGGGCTTTGTAGGCCAAGACCATCACTTTGAATTATGCCCGGAAATGGACCTGCAGCCACTGGAGTTGACATAACAGAGAGGTGTTATGCTCCCTGTGTGTCGCTCCAGTAAGCAGTCTGGCTGCCAAAGTTTCCAAACAGTCTTCAAAGGCAGCCCCACGTAGAGCGTGTTGCAGTAATCTATTTGGGATGTAATCAGAGCGTGGACCACTGTGGCCAGATCAGACTTCCCAAAGTACGAGCGCAGCTGGGGCACAAAAGCTCCCCTGGCCACCGCCGAGACCTGGGGTTCCAGGCTCAGCGATGAATCCAGGATCACTCCCAAGCTGTGAACCTGCGTCTTCAGCCACTGCTGAGGCAAGTGGGGAATAGAGCACAAACACATCCCCAGCCTTGGTTTGTATGCTTTTGACTCTATGTTTTGAATAGAAAAACTATTTTTGACCTGTGAAGGGCAATGATTGTTGTGTACTTTGTTTCTGACTTACGGCAAAGATATTGTTTGTTTGTTTACAACATTTCCACCCCACTCTTCTCAACCCCGGAGGGGGGGGGGGAGTCAGAGCGGCTAACATTGGTAACAATTTGATGCCGCAATAACACAATGTAACAAACAATATAAAACCATAAATACACAATAGATTAAAAACAATAATCATTATACCTGTCCAAACGTATATCCCCTTTTGAACCATCTAGGACAGGGGTCGAGAACCTTTTTGACCCAGAGAGCCATGAAAGCAAAATATTTGGAAATTTATTTCAGTGAGAGCCATATAATATATATAATATATTTTCAGACTGAATTCAACTAAATGTGAGTCTATACGTCCATACGATAAGAAAAGGATTCCCCCGGCAGAATGAGGGACACTTCAGACCTGGCTCTGCAAAAGGCATGCTCAGGACTCTGGGAAGGAAGAGAAGACGGAAGGAAGGAAAGGGGAAAGAAAGAAAGACAGAGGAAATAAAGGAGGGAGGGCTTTGTAGGGCAAGACCAGCACTTTGAATTGTGCTATTCAAATGGGCCTGCAGCCACTGGAGTTGACATAACATATGTTTTCTGATGGTCTTTGGCAAACCCTCTGAAACCCCCTCATAACCCCCAGGTGTCCTGACCCCCCAGGTTGAGAAACATTGTGTTAGTGCCTTTGCTTCCTATGAGGTTCAGAGAGTGTGACTTGCCCAAGATCACCCAGCTGGATTCCATGTCCGAGTGAGGATTTCAACTTCGGTCTCCAGAGTCATTGGCCACCACGCCAGTTTCAGAGCTGTGTTGGTGCAATAGGTTGTAGTGCCTGAACTGCTGACCTGAAAGGTAGTGGTTGAAATCTGCGAGATGGGGTGAGCTCCTGTCTGTCAGCCCCAGCTTCCCATGCGGGGACATGAGAGAAGTGTCCCCTAGGCAACGTCTCTGCAGACGGCCAATTCTCTCCCACTTGCAGTTTCTTAAGTCACTTCCGACACGATAAAAAAAAACCCACACGTTTCAAACCCTGAATAGTTAAGAATGGGAGTTTAGATGAGCACACGACTATGGTTCAATACTCACCATTTCTCTCAAAACCTTCTTTCAGGATCCCGTTGTTCGCCTGACCAAAGGCCTCTCTTTTGCTTTGCGTCGTGGTGCAGAAAAGTTCGGATTAACCCTTGGAGAGGGTGAGTACGTCTTATTTTCTTTTTCCTCTTCCCATACTGCCAAAACAAGGCAACTTTTCAGTGTTTTGATCGGCTTGATGGAGCAGCAGGAGGCTCCTCTTCAAAGGCAATACTGCCCCCCTTGTACCTATTTTCATGAGTGCGATGGGCTTCTGCAGGGACAAACGTCTTACGGGTCTCCTCAGAAGGCAAGAGCTTATTTCAGAAGTTATTTGCAGAGCAAACGGGTGGTGTCATGGTATTGTTCGCCATGACACAGCTGGCGGTGAACCTGCTTTAGCACAGTAGGTTAACCCCCAGCTGCAGTAAAATCTTGCCAACCAAAGAGTTGAGCTCCTGGCCTTCAGCCCAGCTTCTGCCTACCTAGCAGATGCAAAATAGCAATTGTGAGTAGATAAATAGGTACTGCTTTATAGCAGGGAGGTATTTAAAGGCACGCATAAGAAAATGCCAGCGATTTGATCAAGGACAAAGCTCTTTGCCAGGGAAGATGTAGCAACAGCCCCCTGGTGACTGGAACCGAGCACAGCCCCCAACATGCCGAAGATAGGAAAGCCTATATGCCTCGCTCTATGTACAGTTGTCTGTCTTGTCATTGTATGAGTCCGGGGGAGTGCAACCCCATCCACACCCTGACCCGCCTTACGACTGACCAGGAGTGTGCCTCTTGTCTTCTGTGATCCACTCTGAATCTCCTTTGGGGTTTAAAACTGGTTTGAGCCGAGGCCAAGGACCAGAAGTGGGTGAAAAGCTGAATTATTTCCGACTCACTTCCCGAGTCGGATGAAAAATGGTGAGACTAGCTTTGGAATACTGTAATAAATACTGTAAATAAATAAATAAGAATTTGTGTACAAGCTTCAGAGTTTAGCCACCTTTCTGCTTATTCAAGGCGCTGCCTTATTGCGTTGCTGACTGATCATCTTGTTCCTCCTAAATGGCAGATGGTTTCGTGGATGTGTCGGAGATCCTTCGCTTGCCCGAGTTTAAGTCATGGTGGTTGCAAGACGTCAAGTATGTCGTGGAGGTGAACAAAAAGCAGCGCTTTACCGTGCGGCCAAGTCCTTCCCACGGGCGCCTCCAGATCCGCTTCAACCAACCTAAGCGGGTACGTGTGCTGAATTTGGTGCAGATCCATTGTTATTTGCATTCACTGTGCTCTCTGGATGTAGGTGAATCTATAAATAATGGTGAATTTTCCCCAAAGCTCTTCTGAATTTTTAGTTGGTCATGAGGGTTCTGTTTGCCAAGTGAGGTCCAGAGCCATCGTTGGTGGGGTCCAGAGTTCTCTTGGATTGCAGATGAACTATAAATCCCAGTACATACAATGGCTATAAATCAAGGTGAATTCCCCCTGAACCTCTCTGGTATTTTTCTTTGGTCATGGAGGTTTTGTGTGCCATATGTGGTCCAGGTCCATTGTCAGTGGGGGCCACAGTGCTCTGATTTGATGCAGGGTGAACTACAACTTCCATCATGTGGAGTCAATCTCCCAAACTCTTCCAGTATGCTTAGTTGCTGATTAGTTCTGCTTAATTTATTTGCTTATTTATTTATGACATTTATATGCCGCCCTTCTCACCCTGAAGGGGACTCAGCGCGGCTTACAAGTTATATGTCAATACAATATATTATTAGCATAACACAATATTCGTAACATACATTCCCATATTGTACTACACCAGTATACTGTAATATATTTTAATCTGTACATGCGGCCCGCTCATTGTCCTATGTTATAAATGGTTTTATTGTGTTGTGATTTTATATTGGTTCTTGTATTTTGCAGTTTATGTCTTATGTAATTGATTGTGTTGTTGTTTGTTTGATTTTACCTTTGTTGTTGTGTTGTTCGGCTTGGCCTCATGTAGGCCGCTCCGAGTCCCCATTGGGGAGATGGTGGCAGGGTACAAATAAAGATTATTATTATTATTATTATTATTATTAGCAATATTACATGTAATATGAAAAATATAATTATTATATTGTATTATTATTAGTAATAATAATAATAATAATACTTTATTACTTGTGAGTCGCCCTCCACCGATGGTGCTCCGGGCGACTTACATCCTTTAAAAACATAGATACATCAGATTAAAACAGCAGATATGAGCCGTAGAAGGCTCTGCCATCCATCCAGTTCAGTCCCCGAAAGCCTGGCGGAAGAGCCAGGTTTTCAGGCCAGCCAAAAATCTGGCCGGGGCCAATGTGGCCCTGAGCGCAGGCGGGAGCGAGTTCCAGATCGTAGGGGCCGCCACCGAGAAGGCTAAGAACATAAGAACATAAGAAGAGCCATGCTGAATCGGACCTCAGCCCATCTAGTCCAGCATTCTGTATCACACAGTGGCCCACCAGTTGTACACGGGGATCTCGAGCAGAAGGGAGGGCAAAACCCTGACCTGCTCCCGACCCCCCACAACCAGTACCCAGGGAAATCCTGCCTACCTCAACCAACTCCGAGGTGGCACTTGAATGTCCTTTTCAGTAACTACCGATACACTTGGTATCCATGAATCTGTCTAATCCTGCCTTGAAGGTGTTCAGGCTGACAGCTGTCACAACCTCCTCTGGAAGTGAGTTCCATAACCCAATGACCCTCTGGGTGAAGAAATATTTCCCTTTATTAGTCCTAATTTTCCTACCTTGGAGCTTCAGGGAGTGCCCTCTAGTCCTAGTGTTTTGTGACAAAGAAAATAATTTTTCTTTATTCACCTTTTCTACCCCATGCATGATTTTATACACTTCGATCAAGTCACCTCTTAAACGCCGTCTTTCAAGGCTGAAAAGACCAAGGCGTTGCAACCTGGTTTCATAAGGGAGCCCCTCCATCCCTTGGATCATTCTTGTTGCCCTTCTTTGTACCTTTTCCAGTTCCGTTATATCCTTCTTAAGGTGCGGAGACCAGAATTGTACACAGTACTCCAAATGTGGCCTCACCATAGATTTGTAGAGAGGTAATACAACATTTGCTGACCTATTTTCGATTCCCTTTCTGATCATGCCTAGCATAGAATTTGCTTTTTTCACTGCTGCAGCGCACTGGGTTGACATCTTCATTGAGCTGTCCACCAAGACCCCAAGATCTCTTCTACGGGTCTCTGTCAGCCGGGCCTCTCTCACCCCAGGGATAGCTAACCGGTCGCCATTTATTACGCGTGCGGGTCTTTCGCAGCGTTGGTCTATCAGCTGATCACCCAGGTAGGCTGGTCCCATTTTTTGCCGAGCTTTGAAGGTTATCACCATGAGTTTGTAGATCGCTCTAAGCTCAATGGGTAACCAGTGAAGATCTTTTAAAATTGGTGAAATATGGCTCCTGGCCGATGCCCCGGAGATGAGTCTGGCCGCTGCATTCTGGATGAGTCTCAACCTCCGAGTCGTGGCCAACGGTAGGCCCACATACAAGGCGTTGCAGTAGTCAAGACGGGAGACCACGGTGGCATGAATCACCGTCCTCAGCGCCTCTGGTGGTAGATAGGGGGCCAACCGTCGGGCCCTACGGAGGTGAAAGAAGGCACCCTTGGCAGCGGCCTGGATCTGAGCCTCCATCGTCAGTTTCTCGTCCAAGAGTACTCCTAAACTCTTTACCGCTGGGGCTGCGGACAAGGGCTCGCCCTCAAAGGGTGGTAGTGGAGAGTGGGGGTCGGGTCGGCCGGGCCAGAGGATCTCCGTTTTCGCCGGGTTGATCTTTAGCCTGTGTGCTCTGAGCCAGCTTGTGACCGCCTTCAGCCCCCGGCTAAAGCTTTCAGGTACCGACATATTATTATATTATTATATAATATTATTATATAATATTAATTTTATTAGATTATTAGCATAGCACAGTGTTGGTACTTACCTTAAAGGCCTTGCACGGCCTGGGGCCAGTGTATCTGAGGGACCGTCTTTCCCCATACTGCCCTACGAGATCACTCCGGTCTGAAAACACCAACCTCCTGGTTATCCCACCTGCTAAGTCATTTAGGCTAACGGCAACCCACAGGAGAGCGTTCTCCGTGATTGCTCCCACGCTGTGGAACGCCCTCCCGGCTGAGAAGCATGCTCTCCATGACCTCTTGCCCTTTAGGCGGGCGTGCAAGACGTAGCTCTTTCAACAGGCCTTTGGCTTATAGGCGCCGCTAGTGCACAGCCCGCTGATGCTGTTGTATACTACACTATGCTGTGCTTTGGATTCTGCACATCATGCTGTATTTTAATCTTGATGTTTTATATTATGTGTTGCATTTTAATGTGTTTCAATGTTTTTAATGTGTTTATATTGTACCTTGCTTGTTGTGAGCCGCCCCAAGCCTCCCGGGAGTGGCGGCCTAGAAGCCCAATAAATTAAATAAAATAAATAAAATAAATATTAGTATTATGTATTACTATATTGTACTATACCACTATGCGTAATAGCTTTAGTAATATTACATGTAATATAAAAATATAATTCTTATATTTTTATTATTATATTGTATTATAATATTATCAATATTATATGTGTATATAATATATTGTATTAGCGTAGCATGATATTAGTATTATGCATTACTATATTGTACTATACCACTATCCGTAATAGCTTTAGTAATATTACATGTAATATAAAAATATAATTCTTACATTTTATTATTATTGTATTATATTATCAATATTATATGTGTATACAATATATTATATTATTACCACTACACATCAGTAATATATTAATACTATAATATATTGTATTAATATATGAGCCTTAAAGTGCCAGTTTGAATAGAAGTAAAAGTGCAGACAGAGTTGTGCAGACAGAGTTGAACAGTGTAGGATAGGGTTGCGGGATTATGCAAATTCCACACCAATGGTGAGAGTAAGAAACACTGGGATGTCTGTGGTGACAACACGTAAAATCTAGGAGCAAATTGTCCTTGTATTAAAGCCTTCACTTGGGTGGTGGGCAGTATGGTGTTTGTGGAGGACATTGGCAGGGCTCTTGCACATGTTCATGACGCTCACTATAACCTATGCCACGCTAACCTACCCCATACTATATCAGGTGACTGAAATGGAGCTGGTCCCACTGCTGAGCCCATCCGATTTCCCAGAGGTTGTGGCCCATGGCGGTTACATGCGGCACTGGCCCATCCATCGCAAGGATGGCCTGTCACGGATGAAGCGAACACACATCCATTTGGCACCGGGATTGCCGGAGGATTCGAACTTCCCGGTCGGTGAGTCTGCTATGCTCCTTTTTGATGTGTGAAATAGCAAAATAAGACTCTGTGGGGCTTCTTGGTGTTCACGTGTACAAATGTATAGGTATACTATTGGAACCGGTAACAAAACGCTATATCTTGGGGTGCTCCTATCCATCGCTCTAGGACAGAGCTGCCCAGGAAGTCGATCGCGATCGACCAGTCGATCCCGGGACCGAAGGAGGTCGATCTCAGCCGGATGGGGCGCTTCTCAGAGGGGGCAGAGCCAGGCCACACCAAGCCACGCCCCCTCTCCCAGCTTCGGCGCTCCCAGCAGCTGCTCCAGGTTTGAGGAGGGCAGGGCAAAGCCAGCCTTGTGCTAACTATGCCACCACTGGCTTGGCACTGCCCTCCTCAAGGCTGGAGCAGCTGCTGGGAGCTCCAAAGCCTCACTTCATTCCCTCCATCCTTACTTTCTTTCCCTTTGGTTTCTGGCTCGGTTTGACCCATTCTCTAGTTAGAATGCCATTCATTTGTGAAGGGGTGACTTGGCTAAATGTATTATTATTATGTGGGTGACTTGGCTGAGGGATGTGCTTGCACATCTATTATTATTATTATTATGCAGCCCACTCATTGTCCTGTGTCATACATGGTTTTTATTTTACTGCAATTTTATATTGATTGTAGTATTTTCAGTTTATGTTCTATGTAATTGATTATGTTATTTTGATTGATTTTATTTTGCTGCCTCATGTAAGCCGCCCCGAGTCCAGTAATCAAATTTCGGCATATCAGGAGTGTGTGCCATGTGGTCAAGGGGGTTCCGTGTGTCGAACCCCTCCAGTATATCCAATTGGTCATGAGGATTCCGTGTGTCAAATTTGAGTCAGGTCCATCAGTGGCGGAGACATTATGGAGGACAGTTTCTCTGGTTGTAGGTGAACTACAACTCTCAAAACTCAAGGTCAGGGCTGTCCAACTTCTACCGGCCCAAGGGCCGGAATTCCGGTGATTGATCACCTGGCGGGCCGCATCGGGGGCGATTTCGCCTGCTTCTGCCGCCCGGCAATGATGCTGTAGGAGGGAGGGCAAAGCCAAGGGGGGCTCCCCTTGGCCCCTCCCCCCCTCCTACAGCGTCACGCCCGGGCGATAGAAGCGGCGATTTTGCCCGCCCGCTTCTGGCGCCTGGCGTGACGCTGTAGGAGGGAGGGCGGAGCCATGGGGAACAGAGCAAAGGGGGCGGTGGCCGTGGATGGCGCTTGCGCCGCTGCGTGCATGCGCACTTTTTTGGGGGGGGATTTTTTTAATTTTTTTTTAATGCAGGAGGGTAGGAGGGCCGGATCCAAGGGGCTGGCGGGCCATGTGCGGCCCGCGGGCCGCCTGTTGGGCAGGCCCGCTCAAGGGCAATCTTTCCCGAACCCCTTCAGTAATCAAATTTGGGCGTATCAGGTGTGCGTGCCAAGTTTGATCCAGATCCATCAGCTTTTGGGGTCACAGTGCTCTCTGGATGTATGTCAGGGCTGCCCAGGAAGACGATCGCGATCGACCAGTCGATCCCGGGGCGGAAGGAGGTTGAGCCCAGCCGGATGGGGCGATTCTCAGAGGGGGCGGAGTCAGGCCGCACTAATCCCTGCCCCGGCTTCGGCACTCCCAGCAGCTTCTCCAGGCTTTAGGATGGCAGTGCCAAGCCAGCCTTGTGCTAGCTATGTCACCACTGGCTTGGCATTGCCATCCTCAAGCCTGGAGAAGCTGCTGGGAGCTCCAGAGCCAGAGGGGAGGGGCGGGGCTTGGTGCTGCCTGGCTCCGCCTGGCTCCCCTCTGGCTTCCGCTCTTAACAGCAGCTTCTCTAGGCTTGAGGGTGGCAATGCCAAGCCAGTGGTGGCATAGCTAGCACAAGGCTGGCTTGGCACTGCCCTCCTCAAGGCTGGAGAAGCTGCTGGGAGTTCCGAAGCCAGAGGGGCGGAGCCAGGCCGCACCAAGCCCCGTCCCTCCCCTCTCCAGCCTTGAGGAGGTAGGTAGATCTTTCTGACTTGGTTTTATTATAAGTAGCTTGCTTGCTGAAAAAGTGTGGGCACCCCTGATGTAGGTGAACTACAACTCCCCAGATGAAGGTGGATTTTCCCCAAAGACCTCCAGCATTTTTTGATGGTCATGGGGGATCTGTGTGCCAAGTTTGATCCAATTCCCTTTTTGGTGGGGTTCAGAGTGTTCTTTGATTGCAGGTGAACTATAAATCTCAGTAGCTACAACTCCCCCTCCAAATCCACCAGTATTCCAATTTGGGCATATCAGGTATATGTGCTAAGTTTGGTCCTTTTCCATCCGTGTTTGGATTCACAGTGCTCTCTGAATGTAGGTGAACTACATCTCGCCCAAATTAAGGTGAATTTTCCCCAAAGACTTTGCAGTTCGATCTTGAAATCCTCGTCTCGTGACAGCTTTTCCAGTTGTTCCTCTTCCATCCTACTGTTGCCTGGGTGGGTGATTGGACTGGAACGATGGAAAAGGGCCAGAGAGAGAGAAAAACTTGGGCGCGTATGACAAAGGTCTTTGTGTGGCCTTTTCTTTACAGGAATTAAGAAGAACTGTGAAGTGGCCATCGTCATCGACGTTGCCAAGGCCCTGGAAGGTGAGCTGGATCTTACGACTCCTTGTCCTTTCCATATTTTTATTTATTTATTTATTATTTTGACTTCTATACCACCCTTCCCGAAAAGGCTCAGGGTGGTTCACAGCAGTGAACACCACAACACAATATACTAAAAACATAATAAAACAGAATGAAAACAGATTAGGACCAGAGCAGGGCTTGCAGCTTAGAGATTGAATGCCTGGCGGAACAGGTTGGTCTTACAGGCCCTCCGAAAGGCCTGTAGATCCGTTATTGCTCACGCCTTGTCCGGGAGGGCGTTCCAGAGGGTAGGTGCTGCAACAGAAAAAGTGCGCTGCTGCGTCGATGACAGGTGGCAGGTCTTAAGTGTTGGAACCTCTAATACAGGGGTGCTCATTAGGTAGATCGCGATCGACTGGTCGATCCCAGCTGGATGGGGCACTTTTGAGGGGGCGGAGCCATGTCGTGCCAAGCCCCGCCCCCTCCCCCAGCTTCAGCAGCTTCTGGAGGCACGAGGGAGGTAATGCCAAGCCAGTAGTGGCTATCTATGCCACCACTGGCTTGGCATTACCCTCCTCTAGCCTCCAGAAGCTGTGGAAGCGCTAAAGCCAGAGTGGTGAGGGGGCGGAGCCAGGGACGTGCCAAAGCCCCACCCCTCAAAGCCCCACCCCTCAAAGCCCAAGCCCCTAGCCACTACCTTGGCATGCCCCCTCTTGCCCCAGCTTCTGGAGGCAAGAGGAAGATAATTCTTCCACAGCTTCTGAGCCAGTGGTGGCATAGATGGCCACCACTGCCTTGGCATTACCCCTCTTGCCTCCAGAAGCTGTGGAAGTGCTAAAGCAAAGGGGAGGGCGGAGCCAGGCTGTGTGAAACCCCGCCCCTTTCCTCTGCCCTGCTTCTCTCTCCGTAGATCTTTCAGATCTTCAGACTTGGGTTTATTATAAGTAGCTCGCATGCTGAAAAAGTGTGGGCACCCCTGCTCTAATAGGTTATGATTCATAGATCGTAGTGGTCTCTGGGGAATGTGCAGGGAAAGGCGGTCCTTCAGGTGCACTGGCCCCAGACCATGCAAGGCCTTAAAGGTTAGCACCAGCACTTTGAAGGCAATCCGGTACTCGACAGGGAGCCAATGCAAGCGCTCTAGGACTGGTGTGATGTGGCACGACAGTGTCACTCCAGCCAGCAGTCGAGCCGCAGCGTTTTGCACCAACTTAAGTTTCCAGATTACCGACAAAGGAAGGCCAATGTAAAGGGCATTACAGTAGTCCAGCCTTGAGATGGCCGTGGCCTGGATTACCACGGCCAGGTCGTCACTGGAAAGGTACGCCGCCAGCCGCCTTGCCTGGCGCAGATGGAAAAACGCTGCTCTGCTCATGGTGGAGACCTGAGCCTCCATTGTCAGCAGAGGGTCCAATTGGACCCCCAGGCTTTTCACCAGAGGTGACGGGCTAACCACCTCACCGTTCATTATTGGCAGCTGGAGCTCGTCGCCTCCCCCGGGCGACCCAGCCACAGGACCTTTGTCTTCGCCGGGTTCACCTTTTAGCTGCTGGCCCGTAGCCACCCAGTCACAGCTTCCAGGCACTGATGGAAATAATCGGGTACAGAGTCTGGCCGGCCTTCCATCCTCAGCAACAGCTGGGTGTCATCAGCGTATATATTATTATTATTATTGTTCAAACTTCGTATACCGCCGCTCCCCGGAGGCTCGGAGCGGTTTCCATGTTTGACATAAAATTTATTTATTTATTTATTTATAAATTCGATTTGGTAGACCGCTCTCTCTGGAGCCCAGAGCGGTTTACAGCATAAAATCAATAAAACATCAATAAACAGATAAAAGACGTATACCCAAAGCCCCCCTCCCCACAAATGATCCCGGCAAGCAATAATACGCAGAGGCAATACATGGCAGGACGGTATGTTGGCAGCTGGCAACTAAGGAGGCATCAGTTGGGACCAAATGCCTGCCTATATAGCCAAGTCTTCACAGATACATAGTATACAAACAATACAACAACAAGAGGGAGGTGACTACATCTAAGACAGGGGAAGGGGAGGCTAGGCTCATGACCGCATGGGTCCGAGAGCTATCCAGCTAATGGCCATCAAACGAGGGAAGCCTCGTATATGAAGATGGCTCTCCAATGTTTTGGCCTTCCACTCCCCAAAGTCCTAGCCATCATGGCCAGTGGCAAAGTATGGTGAGAGCTGTAGTTGGAAGTATTCAGGGGGTTGGATTGAATGGCCCTTGTGGTGTTGCCTTCCAACTCTGGATGGCCATCTATCGGGAAGGCTTTGATTGTATATGTCTGGCCAAAGTGGGATGGACTGGATGGCCTTGCAGTCTCTTTCAACTCTAGGATACTATGACCCAGAGTCTGGATGGCCATCTGTTGGGAGGGCTTTGCTGGTGTCTTCCTGCCCAGCAGAATGGGGGTCTCTTCCAACTCTAGCATTCCATGTCCTGCTGCTTAGTTGTTCCAGATTGAAATGGTAACCCAGAACTCTTAGTTTCCAGGACCCCAATGGAAATTCAGCTTTTGAGAGCCATCCCAGGAACACGACGTTCCTAGAGTGGAGTTGAGACCATGACCTTATACAGTAGAGTCTCACTTATCCAACCTTCGCTTCTCTGACATTCTGGAAGCGGAAGCGCCCTTCCTCCTTCCCTCTGTGATTTCCACGCTCCTCTTCCACATCCGCATCCGGGCACTTCCTGCTGGGCCTCTCTTGCCCCGGGACATCACCTTGCCTCAACCCCTTGATTCTCTGTTGTTAGTATTCTCGGTGTCTAGCACCACGTCAAATGGGTAACAGTAGGAAACTCCGTATTTTTGTTTATCCGACGTTCTGATGGCCCATTTATGACAGGTCAGCGGGACTCTGCTGTGTATTATTTTTCAGATGGAATCCTCTTTTTCCGCGCGGTTAATGGACTCATCATCACTCCCGGTGATGACCAAGGGATGCTGCTCCCCTGCTATTTCCGGGAAGCCCACCAGCTTCGTCCTCAGCGTAAGTTCCTGTTTCAGCCTCACATTAACTTTGCAGTCTTGCCTCTTCCCCATCTGCTTCTCTGTTCATTCATGGGCGCTTCTCTGTGCATTTGTGGCCGTTCCTAATGGGTTCTGTCTTAAAAATCTCCAATAATGAAATAATAATGAAGTTTTGAAAGTTTTGTTGGAGTTCTGAAATGTTCACCACCAGAACTTTAGCAACACTGAAGAAGCAAAGCACCAGAACTTTAGTTTTGTAAGTACTTTAGAACCATGACTGGCCAGGCCTTATATATATATATATCTATATCTATATCTATCTATCTATCTATCTATATATATATATATATATATATAATTGTAGATATATTATAGCCCAGTGTTGCTATAAAATAAAACTGGATGGCCATCTTTCGGGAATATTTCGATTGTGCCTTCCTGGACAGCCTTTCCTGACTCACAGAGCGTGCATTTTTGTCCTTTCTTTGAATGCTGGACTTTATTTCCCAGAATTCCTTCCCATAACTCAATATGGATGGGCTTTCTGGGCTGACACACACAGAATCCCTCCCGTGTGAGTTCCCAGTGGAGGCACCGCCATGTGATTCCGCTCAGTGGTTCTTTTTGTTTACTTCAGCCTAACCATGACAGCTCCCTTTTTATATATTAAGATTAAGCAAACACACCGGTCACAAATGGAGGAATACGAAGAAACGAGAAAACAAAAGAACCATTAAAAAGAAATTTTATTAAATCGAATACCAGACGAATGGACTTAATTTAGGTTAAAGTTAAAGCTTTCCTTTTTACTTTTTAAATTATTTTTAATGTAGAATGTTACTGAACAAACAAGCGCAAAGGATTAGATGGAAGTCACCGTTTTCACATCCTCTTCTGTTTCTATCAGTATAAATATCGAGGCCTGCATACAGCCCATTCCTATGCCATACTGTGTGTCTGCCGTGCATATTCAGGACCGCTTGCTTTAAGAAGTAGGTCAGGGCTGCCCAGGAAGGCGATCGCAATCGACCAGTCGATCCCGGGACCGAAGGAGGTCGACCCCAGCCGGATGGAGCGCTTCTCAGAGGGGGGCGGAGCCAGGCCGCACCAAGCCCCGCCCCCTCCCCGGCTTCGGCACTCCCAGCAGCTTCTCCAGGATTGAGGATGGCAATGCCAAGCCAGTGGTGGCATAGCTAGCACAAGCTGCTGGGAGCACCAAAGCCAGAGAGGAGGGGGGAGGGGCTTGGCACGGCCTGGCTCCGCCCCCTGGCTTCCGCTCTTCAGCAGCTTCTCCAGCCTTGAGGATGGCAGTGCCAAGCCAGCCTTGTGCTAGCTATGCCACCACTGGCTTGGCATTGCCATCCTCACGCCTGGAGAAGCTGCTGGGAGCTCCAAAGTCAGAGGGGAGGGGGCGGGGCTTGGCACGGACTGGCTCCGCCCCCTGGCTTCCGCTCTTCAGCAGCTTCTCCAGCCTTGAGGATGGCAGTGCCAAGCCAGCCTTGTGCTAGCTATGCCACCACTGGCTTGGCACTGCCCTCCTCAAGCCTGGAGAAGCTGCTGGGAGCTCCAAAGCCAGAAGGGGGGGGGCTTGGCACGGATTGGCTCCGCCCCTGGCTTTCGCTCTTCCGCTCTTCAGCAGCTTCTCCAGCCTTGAGGATGGCAGTGCCAAGCCAGCCTTGTGCTAGCTATGCCACCACTGGCTTGGCATTGCCATCCTCAAGCCTGGAGAAGCTGCTGGGAGCTCCAAAGCCAGAGGGGAGGGGGCGGGGCTTGGCACGGACTGGCTCCGCCCCCTGGCTTCCGCTCTTCCGCTCTTCAGCAGCTTCTCCAGCCTTGAGGATGGCAGTGCCAAGCCAGCCTTGTGCTAGCTATGCCACCACTGGCTTGGCATTGCCATCCTCAAGCCTGAGAAGCTGCTGGGAGCTCCAAAGCCAGAAGGGAGGCGGGGCTTGGCACGGACTGGCTCCGCCCCTGGCTTCCGCTCTTCAGCTCTTCAGCAGCTTCTCCAGCCTTGAGGATGGCAGTGCCAAGCCAGCCTTGTGCTAGCTATGCCACCACTGGCTTGGCATTGCCATCCTCAAGCCTGGAGAAGCTGCTGGGAGCTCCAAAGCCAGAAGGGAGGGGCGGGGCTTGGCACGGATTGGCTCCGCCCCCTGGCTTTCGCTCTTCCGCTCTTCAGCAGCTTCTCCAGCCTTGAGGATGGCAGTGCCAAGCCAGCCTTGTGCTAGCTATGCCACCACTGGCTTGGCATTGCCATCCTCAAGCCTGGAGAAGCTGCTGGAGCTCCAAAGCCAGGAGGGAGGGGCGGGGCTTGGCACGGACTGGCTCCGCCCCTGGCTTCCGCTCTTCCGCTCTTCAGCAGCTTCTCCAGCCTTGAGGATGGCAGTGCCAAGCCAGCCTTGTGCTAGCTATGCCACCACTGGCTTGGCATTTGCCATCCTCAAGCCTGAGAAAGCTGCTGAGCTCAAAGCCAGAAGGGAGGGGCGGGGCTTGGCACGGACTGGCTCCGCCCCTGGCTTCCGCTCTGGAGCTCAGCAGCTTCTCCAGCCTTGAGGATGGCAGTGCCAAGCCAGCCTTGTGCTAGCTATGCCACCACTGGCTTGGCATTGCCATCCTCAAGCCTGGAGAAGCTGCTGGGAGCTCCAAAGCCAGAAGGGAGGGGCGGGGCTTGGCACGGATTGGCTCCGCCCCTGGCTTCCGCTCTTCCGCTCTTCAGCAGCTTCTCCAGCCTTGAGGATGGCAGTGCCAAGCCAGCCTTGTGCTAGCTATGCCACCACTGGCTTGGCATTGCCATCCTCAAGCCTGGAGAAGCTGCTGGGAGCGCCAAAGCCAGGAGGGAGGGCGGGGCTTGGCACGGACTGGCCCGCCCCTGGCTTCCCGCTCTTCCGCTCTTCAGCAGCTTCTCCAGCCTTGAGGATGGCAGTGCCAGCCAGCCTTGTGCTAGCTATGCCACCACTGGCTTGGCATTGCCATCCTCAAGCCTGGAGAAGCTGCTGGGAGCACCAAAGCCAGAAGGGAGGGGCGGGGCTTGGCACGGACTGGCTCCGCCCCTGGCTTCCGCTCTTCCGCTCAGCAGCTTCTCCAGCCTTGAGGATGGCAGTGCCAAGCCAGCCTTGTGCTAGCTATGCCACCACTGGCTTGGCATTGCCATCCTCAAGCCTGAGAAGCTGCTGGGAGCTCCAAAGCCAGGAGGGAGGGGCGGGGCTTGGCACGGACTGGCTCCGCCCCTGGCCTCCGCTCTTCCGCCTTCAGCAGCTTCTCCAGCCTTGAGGATGGCAGTGCCAAGCCAGCCTTGTGCTAGCTATGCCACCACTGGCTTGGCATTGCCATCCTCAAGCCTGGAGAAGCTGCTGGGAGCTCCAAAGCCAGAAGGGAGGGGCGGGGCTTGGCACGGACTGGCTCCGCCCCCTCCGCTCTTCCGCTCTTCAGCAGCTTCTCCAGCCTTGAGGATGGCAGTGCCAAGCCAGCCTTGTGCTAGCTATGTCACCACTGGCTTGGCATTGCCATCCTCAAGCCTGGAGAAGCTACTGGTAGCGCAGAAGCCAGAGGAGGGTGGAGCCAGGCCGTGCCAAGCCCCGCCCTCTCCAGCCTTTTTGGAGGTAGGTAGATCTTTCTGACTTGGTTTTATTATAAGTAGCTCGTGTGCTGAAAACGTGTGGGCACCCCTGAAGTAGGGGGTGCTGATGTTTATGAAGCTTCTCCAAGCCCTTGTGAGAAATAACTCCCACTTCTTCACCATCTTCTCTTTTATTTTCCACATAGGAACCCTTCTGCCTCTTGAGTGATCCTGTCTTGAGCCACCGAGCCCATCCACCTCGACCTCCCTCCGCTTACCTCCCTCTGCTTACTAGTTTGGGGTAAATTACTTATTAAAAACCAAAAAAGCCCCTCTCTATTTATATGTAATTGATGTCTTTTTCTTTCTCTATTTCTGGTTCCATATTGGAAGACCTCTCCCTTCCATAGCTATATACACAACGTTGCTTTCAGTTAACTTACACAGCCGTGATAGAAAAGCAGATGTTTCCTTACACAGGGTTGCAGTGAGTTTTCCAGGCTGTCTGGCCATATTCCAGAAGCATTCTCTCCTGACGTTTCACCCACATCTATGGCAGGCATCCTCAGAGGTTGTGAGGTTGTCGGAAACTAGGAAAATAGGGTTTATATATCTGTGGAATGGTGTCCAGGGTGGGAGAAGGAACTCTTGTCTGTTTGAGGCAAGTGTGAATGTCGCAATTGGCCACCTTGATTAGAATTGAATGGCCTTGCAGCTCCAAAGCCTGGGTGCTTCCTGCCAGTATTTAAAAAACTCCAAAATCAGGATAGTAATTAAAGAGGAACATTAAAAAAACCCGGAAATTCCAGACAAGAAGCAATCAGGGACAGTTAACGTCTCCCAACAAAGGATTCCCCCAGGCAGGAAGCAGCCAAGCGTTGAAGCGGTTTGAGGCAAGTGTGAATGTTGAAATTAGCCACCTTGATTAGCATTGAATGGCCTTGCAGCTTCAAAGCCTGGCTGCTTCCTGCCTAGGGGAATCCTTTGTAGGGAGGTGTTAGCTCCCAATACTGGGTACCCAAGATGATGATGATAAATAATAAGTTATTTATGGCTCCCAGGAAGTCTATCCTATTAATAATAATAATAATAACTAGCTGTGCCCTGCCACGCGTTGCTGTGGCCTATAGTAATAATATTTGAAGTAGAGCTTGCAATCTGGACTACTACGTATTGGATGTTGGTGATTTCTTTTGTATTGTTAAGGAGAGGCAGGTACAATTACGCTGGAGTAGGGGGCGAGGCTCGAGCGGGGAAGAGGTGGGGGCGGGGCTGGAGTAGGGGCGGAGCGGGGAAGGGGAGGGGACGGAGTGAGGAGTGGGGACGGAGTGGGGGGGCAGGGCCTGTTATTGTCCCTCCACCACATCCCCCTCCCTTGTTTGTAAAGAGAAGTAAGTAAGGAGGGGGAGTGTGTGGAGGGGGAGGGAGAGAGGGCAGGGCCAGAGTGGGGAAGGGGCTGAAGTAGTGGGAGTTGTAGTCCCAAACACTTGGAGGGCGAGGAGGAGGACCCAAGTTGGGCCATACAGGATTTCCAACGAGGGGGCATGGCTTCAGGAGGCCTTGAGCTCCGCCCGTTTCCACTGTGCCCGAGGGCTGTCTTCAGGAGCCAAGACTTGCTCCTGTCTGTTGGGCGCGAGCGCGGCTCCCAATTGGCCGGCGCGCGCACTTAGGAAGCCAAGCCTTGCTTTTGCCTGTTGGGCGCAAGCGCAGCTCCCAATTGGCCGGTGAGCACGCGCGTGCACTTAGGGAGCCAAGCTTTGCTCTTGGCTGTTCGACATGAGCGCGGCTCCTGATTGGCCGGCGGCAAACTCTCTAAAGTGGGTGCCCTATGCCGTCCTCCAGTGGTTTGTTATTCATGGTGGAAGTTGTTTTGGTTTTGTGTAATTTTTCTGGTTGTTGGTCACACCTTGTCCCGTTTGGCGTTTTGTGGCCCAATTTGGTGTGTCGGCAATCAGTGGTTTTGTTGTTTTTAAGTCACTAACAACGACACAAAGATTTATATATATATAGATAATAATAATAATATTTTTGTGTCAGGAGCGACTTGAGAAACTGCAAGTCACTTCTGGTGTGAGAGAATTGGCCGTCTGCAAGGACGTTGCTCAGGGGATGCCAGATTGTTTTGATGTTTTACCATCCGTGTGGGAGGCTTTTCTCATGTCCCCGCAGGAGGAGCTAGAGCTGACCTGTCGGTCTTCAATCCTGCCGGCACAGGCACAGGGGTATTATTATTATTATTATTATTATTATTATTATTATTATTATTGAAACTCAGTCCCACAACAAAGTCACCATGGGGATGTTGAAAAGTGACCCTGAGTACTCTTGCCTACGTCACCAAACGGTAATGCAGATAAGCCACAGTAGGAAGCAGCAAAACAGAGACATTTCCAAATACATATATTTAATTGTAGCGCCCATGGCAGGCAACCAAGAAAGAAGCAAGAAATACAGACCTCCTTCCTCAAAGTATAAAATTCCATTATAATAAAATACAGTTTACTCACAATTAACAATTGTGTATTCCTGTGCCTTGAAAATTAGAATTGGGACAATTTTTGGCATTTGCAATGATTCCAAGATGGCGGGAAGAGCAAATAATGCGTTGTGCCAGGATCAAAAACAGATTAGGAAATATGTTTCTTGTGCATCCAATATCATGCCCACCTTCCTTCTTTGCTCCTCTCTGCAAGTTTGTTGGCTGCTCCAAATGCCCAAAATGGCCAGGTGTTTTAAGGCGGCGGCAGCAAGGGAGGCCCTCTATTCCCGGGCGCAACCTTGCCTTTGCGGGAGAGGATCAGAGGGCTTCGTGGCCGCCTGTTAGCTTGTGGAAGAGCTCCTCGTCCAGGGTTTGACCTCTGTCTGCAGAGCGTGTGGACAGGAAGATGTACCCGCCGATGTATTCGTGCACAATCTTGCACCCGGCAGAGATGCAGCTGAACGCCACATTGATGTGTTCATCGAACTCTATGGCCACCTGGGGAAAGAAACACACGGGCTAAGTATGATCGCTAGTTCTCAGGACTACAGCTGATGGGAGTTGGGATACAGTAACATCTGGAAGTGGGTTGCTCCGAATTTTCTGGCCATGTTCCAGAAGCATTCTCTCCTGACGTTTCACCTGCATCTATGGCAGGCATCCTCAGAGGTTGTGAAGTCTGTTGGGAACTAGACAAGTGGGGTTTATATATTTGTGGAATGATGTCCAGGGTGAGAGAAAGAACTCTTGCCTGCTTGAGGCGAGTGGGAATGTTGCAATTGGTCAGCTTGATTAGTATTGAATGGCCTTGCAGCATCAAAGTCTGGCTGCTTCCTGCCTAGGGGAATCCTTTGTCAGGAGGTGTTAGCTAGCCCTGAGTGATTCATGTATGGAATTCCCGTGTTGTTTATTTATTTATTCTATATTTTTTATGTATTTGCATAAATTAGTATAAAACTGATAAAACCAGGTACAAACTAAACGGCATCGACCACCCGGGTCCTCACTGCTACTTCTCAACGCGAGGTCGATCTGCAACAAGCGGGCCACCCTGCGGGACTTTATTGTAGAACAGAACGCGGATGCTATCTGCATCACAGAGACGTGGACTCAGGACGGTGACTGTGTCCTCCTCCAGGAAATAGCCCCCAGGCTTTCGAGCCTTCCACCGCCCAAGACCTACAGGTCGAGGTGGTGGAGTAGGACTGGTTGTGAAGGACGCGGTTACCATTTCTGTTCTCCAAACACCGGAGCTGACCGGCATTGAATGCCTGGGGGCAACCCTTGGAGAGGAAGGAAAGACGGGGCTCCTGGTCGTCTACCGGGCCCCGGGCCCACAAAGATGCCACTTCTGCCTTACAGGATCTGATCGTGGACTGGGCCTTGAAGTTTCCCGGCTTCTTATACTGGGCGACTTCAACATCCACCCGGACACAGTCCCCTTTCACCCGCTGCACGAGAATTCCTTATGCATATGGACGCCCTCGACCTCTCCAGGACAGCCACTGGTCCCACCCACCAAGCTGGCCATGCACTGGATTTGATTTTCAGTCAGGGTCTCGCAATACAACACCGTGATACCAGAGCAGTGCCTTGGTCGGACCACCTGACCGTGAGGGTAGAGGTCAACATCCCCTCGCAACACCACCAGGAGCCTAGGCCTTCCTAGCCCGCCAAAAGAGCGCGATGACCCCAAAGGCTTTTGCAGCGGCGCTGGAACCCTTGGAAGTCCCCGGAGGATCTCTGTCAGATCTGGTCGCCAGATGGGATAGTGTGCTCTCTAGGCCATTGATCAGATCGCCCCAAGGCGCCCTTCGCCCAAGGAAAACCTGCTCTCCATGGTTTACAACACACCTGAAGCAGATAAAACATCGGAGGAAGCAACTCGAGTGTTCCTGGCGACGAAAGCCGAGCGTGGAAACCAGAGCCGCCTATAGAGCCCAGCACAGGCTATATGAACTCGAGATCAAAAAGGCGAAGAGATCCCATAACGCAGCCCAGATCTCTGCTGCGGGCTCCCACTCGGCGCAGATTTTCAAAGTTGTCCGGAGTCTCCTCGCCCCCCCACAAAGGGAACCTAACAACTCGGCGTTAACAGCTGACGACTTCCAAAGACACTTCATTGGAAAAATCGCGGCCCTTCGGAAGGACTTACCATCTATCTCCCACCCTCTTTAATATCTACATCCAGCCCCTGGCTAATATTGCTAGGAGCCATGGGTTCTCCTGCTACCAATATGCAGACGACACGCAGCTGCTCTTGAAGCTTGACCCAGGGTCATCATCAGTACCGGACAGTTTCAGCCTAGGATTGAGGGCGGTGACGAGCTGGCTCAGGGCATATAGACTCAAGATCAACCCGGCTAAAACGGAGATCCTCTGGCCGGGTCGTCCCGACCCCCGCCCACCACTTCCACTCTTCGAGGGCGAGTCCCTGGCTCCAGCCCCGGCGGTGAAAAGCCTGGGAGTGATCCTAGACGAAAATCTCACGATGGAGGCCCAGATCCAGGCTGCAGCTAAGGGCGCCTTTTTCCATCTCCGTAGGGGCCCGCCGGCTGGCTCCTACCTTCCACCAGAGGCCTTGAGAACAGTGGTCCATGCCACTGTCGTCTCACGCCCGACTACTGCAACGCCCTATATGTGGGCCTCCCCAGACAACAACTAAGAGGCTGAAACGTATCCATAACGCCGCAGCCAGACTCATTACTGGGTCATCAGTGAGGGATCACATTTCCCCCATTCTTAAAGAACTTCACTGGCTGCCCCTAGAGTTCAGAGCCCTTTACAAACTCCTGGTGCTCACCTTTAAAGCCCGGCACAACATTGGGCCTTCCTATCTGAGTGACCGGCTGACGGCCCAATGCAGCGAGAGGCCAGCACGCTCCATCAACGGTGACCGCCTGACTACCCCTGGAGTGCGGGAGGCTAGACTGGCGGAAACTCGGCGGAGAGCCTTCTCCGTCGCGGCCCCTTCGACTTGGAACTCACTGCCGCCCACCCTCAGAGCCTCTCCGACTCTATCTGGATTCCGGCCAGCCTTGAAGACCTGGCTCTTCCGCCTAGCGTTCGGGACTGGCTCGGGTACCCTGGACTACCTGAGCCACCCCTCCTGTTCATATTCCATGTTTTTAAACTGTTGTACATTGTTCACCCTAGGGTTTTAACTGTTGTAAGTCGCCCGGAGCACCGCCGGTGGAGGGCGACTCACAAATATTAAAGTATTATTATTATTATTATTTATTATTTATATTAAAAAATTATAGTTGATCCTCTGTATCCACGGATTCAACGGCCCTTTTGAAGGCAACCATTTATTATTTACAGTATTTATAGCGGATCATTCAATGCCGTTATACACTGACAAGACACTGTACATCAGGGCTGCCCAGGAAGTGGATCACGATTGACCAGTCGATCCCGGGACTGAAGGAGGTGGATTCCAGCCGGATGGGGTGCTTCTCAGAGGGGGCCCGAGCCAGGCCGCACCAAGCCCCGCCGCCTTCTGGCTTCGGCACTCCCAGCAGCTTCTCCAGGCTTGAGGATGGCAATGCCAAGCCAGTAGTGGAATAGTTAGTACAAGGCTGGCTTGGCATTGCCATCCTCTAGCCTGGAGAAGCTGCTGGGAGCTCCAAAGCTAGGGGGAGGGGGCGGGGCTTGGCGCAGCCTGGCTCCGCCCCCTCCTCTGGCTTCTGCTCTACCAGCAGCTTCTCTAGGCTTGAGGATGGCATTGCCAAGCCAGTGGTGGCATAGCTAGCACAAGGCTGGCTTGGCACTGCCATCCTCAAGCCTGGAGAAGCTGCTAGTAGAGTGGAAGCCAGAGGGGGTGGAGCCAGGCCACGCCAAGACCCGCCCCTTCCCCTCTCCAGCCTTGAGGAGGTAGGTAGATCTTTCTGACTTGGTTTTATTATAAGTAGCTCACATGTTGAAAAAGTGTGGGCACCCCTGCTGTACATAGATAGAGGTATATATAGGCTTTCCCATCTTCGGCATCTTGGAGGCTGTGCTTGTTTCTGGCCACAGGGGGGTGCTGCCACTCCACTTTCCCTCCCGAAGAGCTTTGTTTATAAACTTCCTCCTCAATCGAATTGCAGGCAATTTTCTGGCATTTTCTTATGGGTGCCTTAAAAACCTCCCTGTTGAGCGGTACCTATTTATCTACTCACATTGCCTTTTTCGAAACTGCTAGGTAGGCAGAAGCTGGGCTAAAGACCGGGAGTCCACCCTGACCCGAGTTCAAACTGTCAACCTTTTGGTTGGCAAGATTTACCGCCGTTGAAGGTTAACCTGCTGTGCTAAAGTCCGGCCCATAAGGCAGCTGTAGCCCTCAATAAAAATGATTTTGACATCCCGGACTGAGAAAGAGATCCAGCAACGAACAAATCAACTGGATCGTCAAATTCTCAGAATCCCCACCTGCTCCCATGGCTGACCTGTCGGATGTCCCAGTTGACGTTCCACTGGCGCATGTTGCTGTACCGCCAAGTCTTCACCACATCCCCAACGGCAAGGTCGATGCGGATCAAGCGGTTGTTGGCAATGCCCAAGATTTCATCCTTCCGGCTGCCCTTGAATCTGCAGAAAGCCAGCAAAGCCATGGGTGCACTCTGCATATGAACATGGCCCTCTTCTGATCAGGAGAGAGAGGACCTGCAAGCTATGGCTGATTTATCATTCCCAGAGCATTTGTAATAGATATGGGCAGGCCCGGATTAACCCCTTTTGGCACCCTAGGCCACACTTTGGAACTAAGCCCCCAAACTAACCTCTATCGCATCCTCCTCACGGCGCGCCCTCCTTCATTGAGTCAAGGAGGAGGAGGAGGAAGGAAGAGAAGCCCCCGGGCCCGGCCGCTGCTGGGCATGCACGGCACCCAGGAACATGGCGGAGGAGGCAGAGGCACTCGCGCCCTCCTGCTGCGCATGCCCAGCAGCGGCCCCGGGGGCGGGGCTTCCCTCCCCCTCCTTCCTTGTGTCAAGGGAGGGCGTGAGGAGGAGGAGGCGGAGGGAAGCCCTGCTCCCAGGGCCGCTGCCGGGCATGCGCAGCAGGAGGGCACGAGCGCCTCTGCCTCCGCCATGTTCCTGTATGCTGCGCATGCCCGGCTGCGGCCCCGGGGGCTTCCCTCCGCCTCCTCCTCATGCCCTCCTTCCTTGACAAGGGGGCGATGGCTGGGGGGGGGCACAATTCCCTCCCCCACCCCCTCGCAGAGCTCTCCCGAGTAATCTCCATACCGCATGTTGCGGTTTTGTTTCAACATATTTTTTTGGTCTGTGTGAACTGTGCCCCCCTTGGCTTGCGCCCCTTATGGGTAATCCGGACCTGGACATGGGAGATCTTAGTGAAGCTACAGAAACATACTTGGAGGACGAGAGAGAGAGAGAGAGAGATTAGTAAACTGTGAGTGCTGGTGCCTCGCCAAACTACAATTCTTCGTCGTGGTACCTGTAAAATCGCACATACGATATTTTCTGCGCCTGCGCAGTCAAAAATACCATATGTGCACAGTTCAAGGTGACCACTCGAAGAAACACGGTTACAGGTAGGCAACCATCGCTTCCCAGGATTCCATAGTTAGTGATATCAAACTGCATTTAGATGCACCTCAAGTCCCAAAATCCTCGTCCAGAATTACAACCATTTTAGTTCCTAAGATATAGTACGAGTATATGTTGTCTATTTTATATTGAATGGTGTAAGCCTTTTTGATGAGAGGGGTTGAAGCTGCCGTTGGTTGTCCTGTAGATCGGTAAATCAATTACTTAGAGTAGAAAACATACTGTCATGGATCAATATGATATATGGTTTGAGTGGAATTGAATGAAAGAGAGAGAGAGAGAGACCCAGGTTTAAGAACTGTTGACATTGCTGACATTGTTGGGGGAAAGCAATGTGTTTACATTATCAAAGACAATGGCTCTTGAAAGAAATGTTTACAAGATTCCTTACGTTAAGAAGGAAGTCAACACAAGGCTCCTTATGTTTACCAACACCAATTAAGAAGAGTCAATATCTGTCCAGGAACTGATATAGAATCTATATGTTTCAGGCTGGAAAAACAGCTATCATTCATTTACACCATCAGCAAGGAATATTGCTATATAAGAGACCTAATAATTCTCAAGTGTGACAGACGTCTGTGCTGTTCACCCACCATGCGCTATCTTTCTATTTATTTATTTATTTATTCGGACGTGTACACCGCTACTCCCAGCGGCTCGGGGTGGTTTACAACACAATTCAATAAAACAAACAATGGGCAAAACATACATATAATAGTAAGTAAAACAGCAAAATAAAAATGCAGCTAAAATCACAAGCTAAAATTATAAGCTTTCGAAGGCCAGTCTGAATAAGTGTGTCTTGCAGGCCCTCCAAAAGGTGACCAAATTTCGGAGAGCCCGCATTTCCGGTGGCAACGTATTCCAAAGAGCCGGGGCAATGATTGAAAATGCCCTGCACCTTGTGGAAGTCAGGTGGAAAGACTTAACGCTAGGGACGTCTAGAAGATTCTGGTCTTCTGAACAAAGTGATCTCGGAGGGTTATATGGAATCAGGTGATCCCGTAGGTACACTGGCCCCAGACCATACAAGGCCTTAAAAGTAAGAACTAACACCTTGAAAGTGATCCGGTATTCAATTGGTAGCCAGTGCAGGTTCTGTAGTATAGGTGTTATACAGCGGCTCGTGGGTTCCCCTGCGAGCAACCGGGCTGCAGCATTCTGCACGAGCTTGAGTTTCCAGATCGCATTCAAGGGTAGGCCAATGTAAAGAGCGTTATAGTAGTCAAGTCTTGAGATGACCGTGGCTTGGATTACCATGGCCAGATCGCTCCGTGAGTGATAGGGAGCCAGACGCTTCGCCTGTCGCAGATTTGGGTCTCCATTGACAGCAGAGGGTCCAAATGGACACCCAGGTTTTTTACTGATGATGATTGGTGTAATGCCTCGCCACCCAGGGTCGGCAGTTGGATTTCCCTATTGCCCGGACAACTGAGCCAAAGGATCTCTGTCTTTGCCAGATTCACCTTCAACCTACTGACTCGCAGCCATCCAGTAACAGCTTCAAGGCAAAGATGGGAAGTATTGGGTACGGATTCCGGCCAGCCCTCCATCCTCAGAATGAGCTGAGTATCGTCAGCGTACTGGTGACACTCAAGCCCAAGGCTACGTACCAGCTGAGCAAGTGGTTGCATATAGATGTTAAATAACAGAGGGGAGAGAATTGCCCCCTGGGGGACCCCACAAAGTAAGGGGGAACCCCCGGAGACAACCTCACCCCTCCTCACCTGCTGAGACTAGTTCCGGAGGAAGGAAGACAGCCATTTCAGGACTGTCCCCCTCACCCGGCCCCGGCAAGGAGGTGAGTAATCGATCGTAATCGACTGTATCAAACACTGCTGTGAGGTCCAATAACACAAGCAGTGCCGATCCGCCTTGATCTAGCTGGCAACGTAGCTGATCTGAGATGGAGACCAGAACCGTCTCCGTCCCGTGCCCCGAACGGAAGCCGGACTGGAAGGGATATAGCCAGGCGGTGTCATTTAGGAAGGTCTGCAACTTCTCCATTGCTGCCCTCTCAATCACATTGCCCAGAAACGGTAGATTCGAGACTGGGCGGTCATTGGAAATGACCGAAGGATCTAAACCTGGTTTCTTCAGCAATGGAGAAACCACCGCCTCTTTTAATCCCTCCGGAAACACTCCTTGCTCAAGGGAGGTGTTGATTATTTATTTATTTTTTATTGAGGCTTCTATGCCGCCGACTCCCGGGGGCTCGCGGCGGCTCACAAGAGCCAGGGGCATAAAAACAAAGATTAAAAACATAAAACAATTGAACAATTAGAGCAATAGCAGGACAGGCAATAAAACAAATGGAGCAGCAACAGGTGCCACAACACAGTACCCAGAGCACGCGGGCCTACTCTCCGAAGGCCTGCCTATACAGATGGGTTTTGCAGGCCCGCCTGAATGGGAGTAAATCCCTCAGGGCTCTGGTTTCGGCCGGGAGGGCGTTCCACAGCGTGGGGGCTATGACGGAGAACGCCCTCCGGCGGGTAGATGTCAGGTGAGCCGACTTTGCAGATGGTATTTCCAGGAAGTTGGCATCCTCAGACCGTAGTGATCTCGATGGGCAATAGGGGGTGAGGCGGTCCTCAGAAACGCTGGCCCCAGGACGTAACAGAGCCTTGAAGGTAAGAACCAACACTTTGAAGGCGATCCGGTGCTCAATAGGCAGCCAGTGCAGATCCTGCAAGACGGGTGTTATACGGCAACCTGCTGGCGTGTCAGACAGGAGCCGGGCGGCAGTGTTCTGCACCAGCTTGAGCTTCCGGATCGACGACAGAGGAAGGCCAACGTAGAGCGCATTACAGTAATCTAGCCTTGAGATGACTGTGGCTTGGATCACCGACAGAGGGCCACGTAACCCCTCCAGGTAAGATTTCACAAGCCAGGAGGGGCACGGGTCGAGGGAGCATGTGGTTGAACTAGTTGCAGCTACAATCCTTCAAGTGTCAGGCCTACTATGGGAAAGCAGGTTTCTGGTCACTTGCCTCCTTTTCTCAAGGGAAGAGAAAGGAGTGTTAATTTTGGAGTCATGATACATTTGCATGGAATCGGTTCTGGTGTAGGGAAAACACAGATCTGAAATATACCTGCTTTGGTTTGAACTTCTTCTGGTAGCGTGGGGACACAAGCCACTGGGCCCCCTCAGCCTCCGGAGCAAGAGGGGCCTCTGGGTTGGTCCGCTGGAGCTTCAGGAAGGACAGGATGTTCTCCACCTCGGTTTGGTATGAGGCGTCTGCCATGGTCTTTCCTTTCGCTGCCAGCCTGCAACCCGCCATCCAGTGGGCATACTGCTGCTCCTGGTTGGGGAAATCAATATATATAGCACTGAACTAAGACGGAGTAGCTGGTGATGGTTTGCCGAAATGGGTCTCCAAAACCCAAGAAGCAAGAACTGGATATTGGGGTGCTTCGGTGATCTTGATATCTGCTGAGCACAGGCTCTCCAGCAAAGAGGCTATGGACTAGATTGGTGTTTCCCAACCTTTTTTGAGCCGCGACACACTTTTTACATTTGCAAAATCCTGGGGCACACCACCAACCAAAATGACACTCTAACACGGTAATTAATACATATAGTTAATATGTTTTTTAATGTATTTATACACTCAGTGTGAAACCTGGGGCCTGAACAGGAGAGTTGATACACAGTCACTAGAAAGGCTATCTCATCCAGCCAATGCCAAATTGTTGGTAAACATAAACACTAAAACGTACCCGGTCCTCAGGGAAGCCGGGTGGAAAGTGAGCAGCCAGACGGAAGCACACTCTGAGGCAGAGAGTTCCACTGCTGAACATCTCTCACAGTCAGGAAGTTCTTCCTAATGTTCACCCTCCTACACAGACATGCTTCCCTGTGATGTTTGCTTTTCTGCCTGCGCTGTTGCGCGCTCTCTCTCTTGTCTCATATATATATATATATATATATATATATATATATATATATATGAGAGACAAGAGAGAGCACAACAGCGCAGGCAGAAAAGCAAACATCACAGGGAAGCATGTCTGTATATATAATGTTCATTTGTGGGATTAACATAACTCAAAAACCACTGGACAAATTGCTGCCAAATTTGGCCACAAAGCATACCCAAAGAGGGACCATCAGTCAAAAAATTGATTTCGTCATTTGGGAGTTGTAGTTGCTGGGAGTTATAGTTCACCCGCAATCAAAGAGCATTCTGGAATGGAATCAAACTTCCCACACAGAACTCCCATAACCAAGAGAAAATACTATAAGAGCTTGGTGGGCATTGACCTCGAGTTTTGGAGTTGTAGTTCACCTATGTCCAGAGAGCACTGTGGACTCAAACAATGTTGGATCAGGACCAAACTTGGCATGAATACTCAATATGCCCAAATGTGAACACAGATGGAGTTTGGGAAAAATAGACCTTGACATTTGGGAGTTACAGTTTCTGGGATTTATAGTTCACCTACAATCAAAGAGCATTCTGAACCTCTCCAATGATAGAATTGGTCCTAACTTCCCACACAGAACCCCCACGACCAACGGAAAATACTGTATTTTCGGATGGTCTTTGGCGACCTCCCCCCCCCAGGGGTCCCTACCCCCACTGCCCTAAAACTGTGTGAAACCAAATCAAAAATGATGATCTTTGGTAAACGCCCCTCCAAAATGAAATGGAAAATAGGAGGCGAACAATTAGAACAAGTTAGATCCTTCACTTACCTAGGATTAGACTTTGCAGAAAATGGTCTATGGCACAATCATTTCCACAGGTGTTCAACTAAAGCCAAGGGCAGAACGAGCTTACTCTTAAAGCTGCTGAATCAACGGCAACCGGGCTCCTCGTTCCCCTTCTGAAAGTTTACAATCATAAAATCTCCCCGCTGCTTCTTTATGGTTCTGAAATCTGGGGTGCAAATGATACTCCCCTCCTGGATAAGGCCCAAGCTCAACATCTGAAGTGGTTTTTAGGGGTCGATAGAAGCTCCCCAGCAGCGGCAGTTAGGGCGGAGTTGGGAATGTTCTCTATTAGCACACAATCTAAGATCAGAGCCTTTAACTACTGGCTCAAGGTCATGGAGATGGAGGCGTCTCGCCTCCCAAAATTATGTTTGCTGGAACAATCTAGCAGTCCTTATAAATCGGGGGCTGACCATTTGTTTGATTACATCAGAAGGTGCGGCATTCAGGTAATATTCCCAGTCCACCTATCTGGTCAAGAGCTAAGTAAGCACTTCAAAGAAGTGCGTCAACGAATTAATGACATTGCGGCCCAAACCGATATAGACTCTTTGGGTTCTACCGTTTCCCTGAGATGGTTGAGTGGTTTTAAGAAATCCTTCCAACTAACCACTTACTTACAGCAAGGAAGGTTACACCACCTAGGGAAAATTTTCACTAGAGCCAGGTTTGAGCAATTAGATTCAATGGTGAGATATGGGAGGTTCAAGAAAATTCCCTATGAAGAGCGTATCTGTATTTGTGGTGCCCCTGAGATTGAAGATCTAACTCATCTTCTGCTCTATTGCAAAATCTATCAAATAGAGAGAAAACAACTGCTAGAGATATTTCTCGTGGGAAAAATCATTGGGACCCTCTAGCAAAAGTCTCACTTCTGCTGGCCGGCTCCAACAAGCTGATAACAGACGCTACTGCTCGTTTTCTCTGTAAAGCCATGAAACTAAGATCTGATTACATAGATGCAATTGGAATAAATTGTGTTGGAGATGAGGACCTGTGAATTGTTACCACCTCCCTTAGAATCCCTCCTGCTGGGCAAAACAGGGGTTTAATTGATGTAATGGTCTAGAATTCTCCTCAGATTGTTTTTAGAATCATTGCAATGTGTCTGTGTTCTGTTTGTATTTGATATGGCTTCTGGCTAATCAATAAAATTGTTGTTGTTGTGTGAAACGACAACTCCCAGGACTCTTCCTTAAGCCTAGGCTGGAGAGGGGGAGGGCGCATTCCTGCCTTCCTTCTTTCCTTCCTTCTGCAGTGCAGTTGCGGCCCAATCCCCTTCCTTCCTTGCTTCCCTCACCCATGAGGGTGCTGCCCCTTTAAGAAAGAGCCCCTTTAAGGAAGAGGTGAGGCCCAAGATGGCGGCGGTGCCAGTGGCCGAGCAGCTCCACTCCTTAGAGGCAGCGGAGGGAGGGGGTGGCGTGTCTATGGCCCTAGAGCAGGGGTGGGCAATTACCGGCCCTCCAGGTGTTTTGGATTTCAACTCCCAGAAATCCTAGCCAGTTTACCAGCTGTTAGGATTTCTGGGAGTTGAAGTCCGAAACACCTGGAGGGCCGGTAATTGCCCACCCTTGCTCTAGAGTCTAGAGCAATACTCGGGCTGGCTGTCCCCTCCTTCTCCGGCGCTCCAGCCCTGTGGGGAGGCCCAGGCCTTGGAGCAGCAGCAGCAGCCTCAGAGAAACATGCTGGTGGGCTGTCTATTGGGGGTGCTTTGATTGTTCCAATTTCCCACGGCACACCTGATGATCGCTCACGGCACACTAGTGTGCCATGGCACACTGGTTGGGAAACACTGGACTAGATGACCTTGAGGACACCCAACCCAATTCTATGATTCTAAACCTAACATGTTTTTCTTCCCCCTTCAACTCACATCCGCACAACGCAGGTGCACTTCGCTCATCCCATCTGGAGACGGCACCAAGAGCTTGATGCAGAACTTCTGGCCGGAGACATTGACGTCTGGTACCACTTCGCAGCCTGGGAATGGGACAAAAATGGGTCAGAACACATCAAGGGGGCTGATAGTGATTTAGTGTGAAGTAGGCAAGTGCGTTATCCTGGCAACAGTAAGGCCAATGGGCTACTTTTGTGGCTTAATAAGGACTAGCAGTGGACTTACCCTTGAGGCTGAGCTGCTGAATGGGTTCTCCCAGTGCCTCCTCGTGGCTCTTGTAGTAGGAGATGGAAGTCTCTTTGAAGACCACCCAGTACTGCTTGTAGCCCTTCAGGGTCAGTTTACGAGGCCTGTCGGGGCAGATGGATATCATGGCTTTGGGCCTCAATGGGCAAGACTGCAATTCAGCAGCCCGTTGCTCTCACCATTATTTATTTATTTATATCATTTCTACCCCGCTCTTCTCAACCCCCGAGGGGGGGACTCAGAGCGGCAACAATTCAATGCCGATACACAATATACAGTAAATACAATATAAAACCATAAACATTCAACATTAAAATACAGTTAGGATTAACACGTAATGCACATTCACTTAAGTTTAAAACAGTGTTCGGTCCACAACATGAGCCTTGAGCCATATCAGTCAACTTGCCATTACAATTCCAATCCAAAGTGCTGCATTGTGCTAATCTGCAAAAGCCTGGTCCCATAGCCAGGATTCTACTCATTTCCTGAATGCTAGGAGGGATGGGGTTGATCGTATGTCGCTTGGAAGCGCATTCCACAGGTGGGGAGCCACCACCGAGAAGGCCCTCTCATCCCCACCAAGAAGTTGGCGGGAGCGAGAGCAGGGCCTCCCGGATGATCTTAAATTACGAGGTGGGACATAGAGGGAGATGCGTTCGGACAAGTAAGCTGGGCCAGAACCGTATAGAGCTTTAAAGGTCAAAACCAGCACTTTGAGCTCGGAAGTGGATCGGCAGCCAGTGGAGATGACACAACGGGGTGGTATGCTCTCTGTATGTAGCACCAGTTAGTAATCTGGCTGCCGCCCGTTGGACTAGTTGCAATTTCTGAACTGTCTTCAAAGGCAGCCCCACGTAGAGTGCGTTGCAGTAATCTATTCGGGATGTGACCAGAGCGTGGACGACCGTAGCCAGATCAGACTTCCCAAGGTATGGGCGCAGCTGGCGCACGAGTCTTAACTGTGCAAAAGCTCCCCTGGCCACCGCCGAGACCTGGGGTTCCAGGCTCAGCGGTGAATCCAGGATCACTCCCAGGCTGCGAACCTGCGTCATAGCAGCCTATGGAAACCAAAGGCAGGACCTCCCTTCAACTGATATACAGTATCTTTAGGGGACCAGCCCTTCCCGATCAAGGCACTGCACTGCAGCTCACACCCCAAAAGATTGCTGTGTGATAAGAACGGGTGGGAAAATATGGAATAATGTTGCAAATGTGCTCGTAAAATGAGTAGAGCAATTGCTGTGAATGAATTTTTTTTCCAGTCCATATGAAAATGTTTCCTCAAGAATCAAGTTCCCATGAAATGGATTGTAGGACGTTACCTGAATATTTTGAGGTTATCCTTCAGCTCGGGGATAGCTGTGAGACTTTCCTATAGGGCAAACAATAATAATAATAATACACTTTATTTATATTCCACTCTTCTCACCCCGAAGGGGATTCAGAGCGGATTATAGATACACATACTTAGCAGACAATCCCTACCGTTTCCACATACAATTACACACATATAGACGAACAGAGGCAAACTCTGGCCACCAGGGGGAGCTGACGCACTTCTCATCTTTCAGCGTTCCCAGTGTCCCTTGCTGTTCCTTCCGCATTTCTCAGCGTTCCTGGAGTTCTTTAATGGCCTCATAATTCAGTCCAAATTTGCCTCCCCACTTAATGTGGTACCCTTATCTCCTACTTGACAGATGCAACTGTCTTTCGGGCTGCAAAGGTCGACAGCAGGCTACACTTAAAGGTTGAGCACCCACCTTGACCCGGGCAGGCCTCGAACTCATGACCTACTGGTCAGAGAGATCTTATGCAGCTGACACTTAGCCAGCTGCGCCACATTCCCGGTGCAAATATTCACTCTCCTTGTAGGCAGATATAAGGTTCCCAAGACATTTATGACTTAAAAAAAAAAGATATCAAGCAGGCCGCAGTTGAAGTCATTTAAGTTTGTAATTAAAAAATCAAACAGACCAATGGGTCATAAATAAAGCAGCTGCACAAACCAAAGAGAAAACACCAGGCTATGCACTGTTGTAGTTCAGAAGCCAGGGGCTGATGGGTTCACTGGTGATTCCGAAGAAATTGTGGGATTTCCTGGGATTCAGAGTTGGAAGATTCAGGCCAGGGGAATGAAATTGACTTAGACCAGTGTTTCCCAACCTTTTTTGAGAGGCGGCACACTTTTAACATTAAAAAAATCCGGGGGCACACCACCAACCAAAATGGCACAAAATGACACTCTAACACGGTAAAGAACGGCTGAGGGATGATGGCCTGCTGGGAGCAGCTGCTGGGAATGTCAAAGCTGGGGGAGGGGCAGAGCCAGGCTGCGCCATGCCCCCCTCCCCGGCTTCACCTCTCCCAGCAGCTGCTCCAGCCTTGAGGGGCAGTGCCAAGCCAGTGGTGCCAGAGCCAGCACAATGCTGGCCTGGCACTGTCCCCTCAAGGCTGGAGCAGCTGCTGGGAGTGCCGAAGTTGGGGGAAGGGGCGGAGCCAGGCCGTGTCATGCCCTGCCCCTCCCCCAGCTTCAGCTCTCCCACAGAGGAGGAGCATGAGTGGTGGACGGGCTTCAGTGGACGGGGCTCCTCCTCCACGTGGCTTCAGCGAGCGAGGGGCGAGAGTCATGGCAGGAGTCATGGCGGATTGGAGGCTGGCTGGGGAAACGGCCGAAAGAGGCGGCGCCCCGGCCCCTTCTTCTTTTTCTTCGCTGCCACCCGGCCCTTCCTCCTCCTCCCCCAAGCAGCAGGAGGAGGGGGGAAGGAAGGGGGCAGAGAGCTTTTCTCGCGGCACGGCAGGAGGTCCGTCACGGCACACTAGTGTGCCACGGCACACTGGTTGAGAAAGACTGACTTAGACAGTGCTGAGCTCTAAGGTCCACCACAAGAGCCAGAAACAACATCATTAGATAAGTGGTCGAGTAAAGAAGACTTAAGTGAAATGTAAAACTCTCAAGGGGAAAGAACCTGGTATTACGGAGATAAAAAGTTTCAATTTACAGATCAGAGCAGAGAATCGGCTCCGTAGGTGAGAGAGATTACGCGGGAAAGAGATGGAAAAAATTCACGGGAAACGACATGTCATGTATCATGTTCTGCAGTTGATGGTGGTTGGTGGTGGTAGGGCTAGCAGTTGGTGATGTAAGTTTTAGTTCTAAAGGGTTATGTAATCTGTAAGTAAGAGTTCATGGGTGAAAGCAATTAAGGGTGGGTGTTTCTGGATATAATGAGCTAGTCTTGGGATTGATCTTCAGGAGAAAAGTATTTGTCTTACCTTGGTGGTAGATGCTATCAACACGCAAACTAAACATCTGGGAAGCCATTCAGCTGCCCATTCTTGACTCAGGGGAAGCGCTTACCTTGACAGGTACTTACCAGAACATTGGGTGTCGAGGAGGACCCTTCAAGCTTGACCTCCAGACTGGCAAGAGCCTTGTCTAAATCATCAAGGCCCGGGTCACCAGAGTGCTCTGCCGGGCTGGCATTCAAGGACAGCTGATTGATGCGATACTATGACAACGCCACAAAAGCAAGGTGTGGTTTAGCTTTGGGCACGGAAGACAAAACTCTCTGCATATTTCTGAAACTAAAAGAAACTCAACAACAGCCTTCTCCTTTGCCCGTGTTGGAGCATGGCTCCCAGCATCCCCAATGAGCATGGCCTGACTCGGAGAAGGAATACAACGACAGATCCTCGTCAAGATCCAGGAGGAGTGCCCGCCCATGCTGGGTTTGGGGGAGCAAAGAAGCATTACCTGCAGAGCAGCAAAGACCACCATCTCTTCCTCGGTGCACTCCGTCTCCTCCAGCAGCACAGACCAACGGGCCTGTTCGTAGAGCTGGTTGATCCGCACCATGTCATACTGCGAGAAACGAAGGAGTAGGTCCAGCTTGTTCACACCATGTTTGAACCTTTCCTCTGCTCTGAACTTACTATATTTCTGCTCTTCTTATTTATTTACAGCAGGGCTGCCCAGGAAGTCGATCGCGATCGACCAGTCGATCCCGGGACCAAAGGAGGTCGATCCCAGCCGGATGGGGTGCTTCTCAGAGGGGGCGGAGACAGGCCAAGCCATGCCCCCTCCCCCGGCTTCGGCACTCCCAGCAGCTGCTACAGCCTTGAGAAAGGCAGGGCCAAGCCAGCCTTGTGCTAGCTATGCCTCCACTGGCTTGGCATTGCCCTCCTCAAGGCTGGAGCAGCTGCTGCTAGTGCTAAAGCCAGAGGGGGTGGAGACAGGCCATACCAAGCCCCTCTCCCTCCCCCTGCTTCTCTCTAGTCCGGAAACAAACGTGGACGGTGCACAGTGCAGGAGGCTTCCGGACGAGAAAGAAGCAGGGCGGAGCAGGGAGAAGGGCTTGGCGCTGCCTGGCTCCGCCCCCCTCTGGCTTCTGCTCTACCAGCAGCTTCTCCAGGCTTGAGGATGGCAATGCCAAGCCAGGGGTGGCATAGCTAGCATAAGGCTGGCTTGGCATTGCCATCCTCGAGCCTGGAGAAGCTGCTGGGAGCTCCAAAGCCAGAGGGGAGGGGGTGGGGCTTGGCGCGGCCTGGCTCTGCCGCCTCTGGCTTCCGCTCTACCAGCAGCTTCTTCAGGCTTGAGGATGGCAGTGCCAAGCCAGCCTTGTGCTAGCTATGCCACCATTGGCTTGGCATTGCCATCCTCAAGCTTGGAGAAGCTGCTGGGAGCTCCAAAGCCAGAGGGGAGGGGGCGGGGCTTGGCGCGGCCTGGCTCTGCCACCTCTGGCTTCCGCTCTACCAGCAGCGGGGGCGGGGCTTGGCGCGGCCTGGCTCTGCCGCCTCTGGCTTCCGCTCTACCAGCAGCTTCTCCAGGCTTGAGGATGGCAGTGCCAAGCCAGCCTTGTGCTAGCTATGCCACCACTGGGCATAGCGGGGCATAACTGGGCACCACTATGCCACCACCAAAGCCAGAGGGGAGGGGGCGGGGCTTGGCGCGGCCTGGCTCTGCCCCCCTGGCTTCTGCTCTACCAGCAGCTTCTCCAGGCTTGAGGATGGCAATACCACGCCAGTGGTGGCATAGCTAGCCAGTGGTGCCATCCTCAAGCCTGGAGAAGCTGCTGGTAGAGCTGAAGCCAGAGGGGGCAGAGCCAGGCTGCGCCAAGCCCCGCCCCCCCCCCACCCCATTCCAGCCATGAGGAAGTAGGTAGATCTTGGTTCAGCTCGCATGCTGAAAAGGTGTGGGCACCCCTGATTTACAGTCTTTATATTCTGCCCTTCTCACTCCGAAGGGAACTCAAAGCGGATCACAGAACATATATATATACAGCAAACATTCGATGCCTTCATACAATGACAAGACAGACAACGGCATATAGATAAAGATATGTAGGCTTTCCCATCTTAGGCTTCTTGGATGCTGTGCTCGGTTTCCGGTCACAGGAGGGTGCTGTTGCTCCATCTTTCCTACCGAAGAGCTTTTGTTTGTAAGGCATTTTTTTTAGCATTTCCTTATGGGTGCCTTTAAATACCTCTTTAAATGCTTCAAGAGGCATGCTCACCTTCGGCTCCAAGTCAAAGAAACAGTAGTACTTGAAACGCAGCCACAAGCAGTCGTGCTCCTTGACTTCCTGTTGCAGCAAAGTCCGGGATGAATCCAGCCACCTGTGTGAAGGCAAAAGGAGGAAAACCTCTAACTTTGCGAGCTATTTCTTGTTGAGTTTGCCTCAGATGGGAATGTGACAATATCATCCCACCGTCATTCTATTTTATTTATTTATTTATTTATTTATTTCTTCAATCTTGTCTTCCGCTCCTCCCCGCAGGCTCGGGGCGGATAACAACAATGTGAGTGGGCATCATGTCACAGACATGGGGCCCTACAATAAAAGCATAAAACACATTAAAAACACAAATTGACACATTTTGAGGTGCAGGGTGACATACATAGTTCTAGAGACACAGTCCTTCTATGCCTAATTAAAGGCTAGTCCAAAGAGGGAGGTCTTACAAGCCCTTCTGAATGGAGCCAGCTCTGAGGTGGCTCGGGCATTGTCCGGCAAAGAGTTCCACAATACTGGGGCCACTGCAGAGAAGGCTCTCTGTCTAGTTACAGATAGGTGGCATGAGCGGACTGATGGTACCGTCAGCAGATTCTGTTCGTCTGACTGCAGTGATCTCGGGGGGAAAGTGGGGGTAAGGCGGTCCCTCAGGTACGCAGGCCCTAGGCCGTATAAGGCCTTAAAGGTCAGTACCAACACCTTTAAGGCGATTCGGCACTCGATGGGAAGCCAGTGCAGCTGCCGAAGAATGGGCGTGATGTGCTCCCTCACCGGCGAACCCATCAGCAAGTGAGCAGCGGCGTTCTGCACTAGCTTGAGTTTCCGGGTGTCGACAAGGGAAGGCCAACGAGGGCGTTACAGTAGTCCAGTCTCGAGATGACCGTCGCTTGGATTACCGTCGCCAGGTCGGTCCTGGACAGGTAGGGTGCCAGTCGCCTAGCCCGTCGTAGGTGAAAGAAGGACACCCTGCTGACCGCAGAGACCTGGGACTCCATGGTCAGCAGGGAGTCCAACTGAACACCTAAGCTCTTAACCGAAGATGACGGGCTAAGCTGCTCGCCATCCAGGGCAGGTATCAAGTATTCACATGCAGTCTGCCCTCCACGTTTGAGTTAGGACTTCCAGCTTGAAGGTGAACGTAGAACTGTTGTAGACCAGCCACTGGAGGCTGATGCTTAACTGATGATTCAGAGAGGACTGTGAGCTTTCCTGTGGCACAAAGGGAAGGGCCCTCAAGTCCGGGAAATGATGTTTCTGAGACAGCCTTGGTTGCCTTAGACCAGTGTTTCCCAACCTTTTTTGAGAGGCGGCACACTTTTAACATTAAAAAAATCTGGGGGCACACCACCAACCAAAATGGCACAAAATGACACTCTAACACACTAAAGAACGGCTGAGGGATGATGGCCTGCTGGGAGCAGCTGCTGGGAATGTCAAAGCTGGGGGAGGGGGCAGAGCCAGGCTGTGCCATGCCCCCCTCCCCCCCCCCCCCGGCTTCACCTCTCCCAGCCTTGAGGGGACAGTGCCAAGCCAGCGGTGCCAGAGCCAGCACAATGCTGGCTTGGCACTGTCCCCTCAAGGCTGGAGCAGCTGCTGGGAGTGCCAAAGTTGGGGGAAGGGGCGGAGCCAGGCCATGTCATGCCCTGCCCCTCCCCCAGCTTCAGCTCTCCCACAGAGGAGGAGCATGAGCGATGGACGGGCTTCAGTGGGCGGGGCTCCTCCACGCGGCTTCAGCGAGCGAGGGGCGAGAGTCATGGTGGGAGTCATGGCGGATTAGAGGCTGGCTGGGGAAATGGCCGAAGGAGGCGGCGCCCCAGCCCCTTCTTTTTCTTCGCTGCCGCCCGGCCCTTCCTCCTCCTCCCCCAAGCAGCAGGAGGAGGGGGGAAGGAAGGGGGCAGAGAGCTTTTCCCGCGGCACAGCAGGAGGTCCGTCACGGCACACTAGTGTGCCACGGCACACTGGTTGAGAAAGACTGCCTTAGTGGATGATCTACGCCGGGAACTCGACTGTATGAAGGGGTCGCGGCTTGGGGGTCAACACAATATGGGCAAGCCATACTCACTCAGCCTCAGAGGAAGCAAAGGCACTAACAGATCTTTCCAAGTCTGGCTTTAGGCCGGGGCTTGGAACTGAAACAGCCTTGGTTGCCTTAGTAGATGATCTACGCCGGGAGCTCGACAGGGGGAGTGTGTCCCTGTTGGTTCTACTGGACCTCTCAGCGGCCTTCGATACCGTCGACCACGGTATCCTCCTGAGACGCCTCACAGGAATGGGCCTTGGGGGTACTGCTTTGCAGTGGCTCCAGTCCTTCCTTGAGGGTTGCTCCCAGAAGGTATTGCTACGGGACTCCTGCTCGGCCCCACGGCCATTGTACTGTGGGGTCCCGCAGGGTTCAATACTGTCCCCTATGTTGTTCAACATATACAAAAAGCCGTTGGGGGAGATCATCCAGAGTTTCAGGGTGCGGTGTCATCTGTACGCAGATGATGTCCAACTCTGTCACTCCTTCCCACCTGCTACTACAAGTCCTGAACCGGTGCTTGGCCACTGTAACGGACTGGATGAGGACGAACAGATTGAAACTAAATCCAGACAAGACAGAGGCACACCTGGTCAGTCATAAGGCCGAACAGGGCATAGGGTTACAGCCTGTGCTTGACGGGGTCACACTCCCCCTGAAGGCGCAGGTTCGCAGTCTGGGAGTGATCCTGGACTCATTGCTGAGCCTGGAAGCCCAGGTCTCGGCGGTGGCCAGAGGAGCTTTTGCACAGCTCAGGCTTGTGCGCCAGCTGCGCCCGTATCTTGGGAAGTCAGACTTGGCCACGGTGGTCCACGCTCTGGTTACATTCCGTATAGACTACTGCAATGCTCTCTACGTGGCAGGCATGTAGCCAGGGGGGGCTAAGGGGGCTTCAGCCCCCCCCCCCCAAATTCTCAGGGTGGTTCGCAAGAAGGCCTTACTGGTAAATTATTTAAACTGTTATGTTTATTCATATCATGATCTGATTACCATGCTCATTATATCCCACATTCAGGGGTTATTGGGATAACAATACAAATGGTTTGCTAGGGTAGACCCTCTTCCACCCAGTCTCAGCCCCCCGAACCAAACTCAGCCCCGAATCAAAATCCTGGCTACGGCCCTGCTACGTGGGGTTGCCTATGAAGACTGCCCGGAAGCTGCAATTAGTCCAGACTACTAATGGGAGCGGGGTACAGGGAGCATACAACTCCCCCAGGCCCGGATCAGGCCCTTTTGGTGCCCTAGGCCAGAGGCTCTGCCTCCGCCCCCCGGCTCTGCCCCCGCCTCCTTGCCGGCGCGAGGAGGATGAGGATGGAAAGCCCTACCCCGGAGCCGATGCGGGGCCTCCCCATGGCTCCTCCTCCCCCTCCTAAAGCCACCATGCCGGCCTGAAAAGCGGCCGAAATCGCCCTTTCAGGCCGGCATGACGGCTTTAGGAGGGAGGGAGGAGCCGTGGGGAGGCCCCGCATAAGCTCCGGGGGTGGGGCTGTCCATCTTCGCGCCAGCGAGGAGGCGGGGGTGGAGGCGGGGCGGAGCTGAGGATGGGGGCAGAGCCGAGGAGAGCAGAGCAAAGGGGGGGGGGGAACTGGATGGCGCTTACGCCGCGGCGGGCCTGTGCCCTTTTTAATTTAAAAACTTTTTTACTTGGGGGTCCGACCTGCTGCCCCCAAAGGTGCCGCCCTAGGCCATGGCCTAGGGTGGCCCTATGGGTAATCCGGGCCTGAACTCCCCTGTTGCGCCAGCTCCACTGGCTGCCAATTAGCTTCCAAGCACAATTCAACGTGCTGGTGTTGACCTACAAAACCCTATACGGTTCCGGCCCAGTTTACCTGTCCGAATGTATTCTCCCCTATGAACCTTCAAGAGTGCTAAGATCGTCTGGAGAGGCCCTGCTCTCGGTCCCACCACCTTCGCAGGTGCGTCTGGTGGGGACGAGGGACACGGCCTTTTCTGTGGTGCCCCCCCCCCCGCCTGTAGAATTCCCTCCCAAATGAAATTAGATTATCCCCCTCCCTCTTGACTTTTAGGAAGCTGGGGGAAACGTGGCTGTGCAATGAGGCCTTCGCAGAATGAAGGAGGAGATTGTGAATATATAGATTAAGTTGGACTTGATTTTACTTTGGTGAAAGGCTTTTTTAAAGTATTTACTGTATTGTATTTTATTGTAAATTTTATTGTAAATTTATGATGTTTTTAGATTTTAAATGTTAGCATTGAATACTTGCTGTTTGCCGGTCTGAGTCCCTCTTCGGAGGTGAGAAGGCCGGGGTAGAAAAGCTCTAAATAAATCTGTATACCTTTATAAAGCGGAATGTTTGTATGTATGTGTGCGGAGGGCGGGAGGGCGGAAGGGCGGATATGTGGCAGCCACTTTCACCGGCCACAGCGACCAGCGGGTGATGGACCTGCACCAAACTTGGTACACATAGCCCCTAACCCCCTTTACGTCCTGGTGCGGTTCAGGGGACATGGCCCACGGATTATGGGATTTGTAGTACTTTCAAACACTTTGGTTCCCACAGACCACTGAGGCCACCAAAAAGGACCAATACAGACCACACTCAGCACACACAGCCCCCATGACCCACTCTACGTCCTGGTGCAGTTTGGAAGAGGGTGGACCATGGATGATGGGACTTGAAGTACCTCTACTCACTTCCCAAGTTCGCTGCAACCCTCATCCAATCACTGATCGAGACCAAACTTGGCATACATAACCCCTATGACTGCCTTCACGTCCTGGTGAGGTTTGGGGGAGGACTGATAATGGATGATGGGATTTGTAGTACTTTCAAACCCCTCTGTTCCCACAGACCACTGTGGCCCCCAACAAACACTGATAAAGACCACACTTGGCACACAGAGCCCCAGTGACCCACTCTACATACTACTGAAGTTTGGAGGGGGCCAGAACATGGATGATGGGACTTGCAGTACCTTCCCTCACTTTCCAAGGCTGCTACAAACCTAATCCTATGACTGATCAACACCAAACCTGGCACACAGAGCCCTCATGACCCACTCTACATCCTGGTGCAGATCGGAGGAGGGTGGACCATGGATGATGGGACTTGAAGTACCTCTACTCACTTGCCAAGTCCGCTGCGACCCTCATCCAATTACTGATCGAGACCACACTTGGCACACATAACCTCCATGACTGCCTTCACGTCCTGGTGAGGTTCGGGGGAGGACAGACAATGGATGATGGGATTTGTAGTACTTTCACACCCCTCTGTTCCCACAGACCACTGTGGCCCCCAACAAACACCGAGAAAGACCACACTTGGCACACAGAGCCCCAGTGACCCACTCTACATCCTACTGAAGTTTGGAGGGGGCCAGAACATGGATGATGGGACTTGCAGTACCTTCCCTCACTTTCCAAGCCTGCTACAAACCTAATCCAATGACTGATCAACACCAAACCTGGCACACAGAGCCCTCATGACCCACTCTACATCCTGGTGCTGTTTTGTGTGAGACGGACCACGGATGATGGGACTTGAAGTACCTTCACTCACTTCCTAAAAACAATGCAACCATCATCCATTCACCAATACAGACCAAACTTAGCACACAGAGTCCCCATGACCCAATCTACATCCTACTACACTTTGGGGGAGGGTGGACCAGAGATGATGGGACTTCCACTACCTTCAGTAATTTCATGATACCACTGCAACTCCCAATAATGATGGATCAAGACCAAACTTGCCACACAGAGCCCCCATGACCCACTCTACATCCTGCTGCACTTCTCAAATGACCCGGGCACCGTCGGGTCCCCAAGCTAGTAAATAATAAATATTTCTATCTGTGAGAAAATCAGCTTGGAAAGTGCATGGCCTCGAGGGCATTCAGGGGAGTCAGAAGTAGCAACAGCAGATAAGGACTTGAGAGAAGAGCTAAGTAATAAGGAAGGTTCCCATGAGAACCCACCTGCACCTATGGAGATCAAGAAAAGCCTGTGTTTACAATAGATTGCGTCATTAAGAAAGTTGGGAAGGAAATTCACGGATGTATTTAATGGGTGTCTATCAAACGACAAGTTGTTTACCTTAAGGTCAGTTCAGGCAATGATGTGTTAGTGTGAGAAGCTAAGTCTGACTTCTCTTGTTCCTGGTTCAAGTAAAGCTTTGATTTTGGATCTAATATATCCTGGAAGTTTTTTATGTTCCTGTTCATGTTCTCCTGTTCAAGTCTTACTAGTTTTTGGAATGCAGTTGCCTCTGTTATTTAACATCTACATGCAGCCGCTTGCACAGCTGGTGCGGAGTTATGGGCTGGAGTGTCACCAGTACGCTGACGACACCCAGCTCATTCTGAGGATGGAGGGCAGGCCGGGTTCCGCCCCCGATAATTTCCAACACTGCCTCGAAGCCGTTACTGGATGGCTGCGAGCCAGTAGGTTGAGGGTGAATCCGGCGAAGACGGAGATCTTGTGGCTGGGTCGCCCGGGTGATGTTAATGTCCAGCTTCCGAGCCTGGACGGTGCGGTGTTATGCCCATCGCCTTCCGTAAAGAGCCTGGGGGTCCATTTGGACTCCCAGCTGACCATGGACGCCAGGTCTCTGCGGTCAGCAAGACGCTTTTTCATCTGCGACAGGCAAGGAGGCTGGCCCCCTATCTCTCCCGGAACGATCTGGCCACGGTGATCCAAGCCACAGTCATCTCAAGGCTGGATTACTGCAACGCGCTCTACGTTGGCCTTCCTCTGTCGGTGACCCGGAAGCTCAGGCTAGTGCAGAACACTGCCGCCCGGCGCCCACATAACACCTGTTTTGCAGGATCTGCACTGGCTGCCAATTGAGCACCGGATCACCTTCAAAGTGTTGGTCCTCACCTTTAAGGCCTTACACGGCCTGGGGCCAGCGTATTTGAGGGACCGTCTCACCCCATATTGCCCTCCGAGATCACTTCGGTCTGAGGACTCCAATCTCCTGGAGATACCTTCAGCTAAACTCGCAAGGCTGACTGCTACCCGCCGGAGGGCGTTCTCTGTCATAGCACCTACGCTGTGGAACGCCCTCCCGGCTGGAACTCGGGCTATGAAGGACTTGCTCCCGTTTAGACGGGCCTGTAAAACATACCTGTTTAAGCAGGCCTTTGGTGAGTAAGTCCTGCCCATGCCCCGCCATCTATTCGTTCTTCTGAGGATGATGTGCTGTTCATTGTTTTAACTGTGTTGTTAATTACTGTACTGCTGTTGTTTTTAATTGTTTTTAACTGCTTATTGCCTGTATTTTACGGTGCCCTTCGGCTCCTGTAAGCCGCCGCGAGCCTCATGGAGTCGGCGGCATAGAAGCCCGAATAATAAAATAAATAAATAAATTAATTAAGAAAGTTGGGAAGGAAATTCACGGATGTATTTAATGGGTGTCTATCAAACGACAAGTTGTTTACCTTAAAGTCAGTTCAGGCAATGATGTGTTCGTGTGAGAAGCTAAGTCTGACTCTCTTGTTCCTGGTTCAAGTAAAGCTTTGATTTTGGATCTAATATATCCTGGAAGTTTTTTATGTTCCTGTTCATGTTCTCCTGTTCAAGTCTTACTAGTTTTTGGAACGCAGTTGCCATGTTGCTCTGAGGCTTCAGGCAGTTGCAGTCTTGAGTCTAACTATTTGAATCTAGACCAGGGGTGGGCAACCTACGGCCCGCAGGCTGGATCCGGCCCGGCAGCCGATTCTGTCCGGCCCGGGGAGAAGGGCGTCGGGGGCAGGGCAAGAGGAAGGGGTGCCACTGCCGCCATCCCATCGCAGGCTCTGTGGGGCCTGTGTCGGCAGACAGGCCGGAGGAATGGCGGCTTTGGAGTGCCTGCCATCCCTGGAGGCGATCCGGGCCTGCAGCGGGAGCACTTGGCGACCTGCGGGGGCTGATCGCCCTAGCGACCGGGAAGACTTGATCGTCTTCTGGGTCGCTAGGGCGATCGGCTGCCTCAGATCGCCGACTGCTCCCCTTGCAGGCCCAGATCACTTCCAGGGATGGCAGGCACTCCATAGCAGGGCGATCAGCTGGGGAATGGTTGGGGGAGAGAGTGGGCGGAGGTCTGCAGCCTCCGATCGCCTGCTGCTCTGCTCTCCTCTGCTGCGGCGGCGGCGGGGTCCACTTTGCCATCCTCTGGGCTGGGTCCATTGGGCCATTCCATCTTGGGATCCTTCCTCTCTTGAGGATGTCAGCCTTCATCTTGGTTCACACCTTATCTTCTCTAAGTTAATTTAATTTAATTTTAGTGGTTTTTATTATCATTTTATAATAATTTTATAATAATAATATAATAAATAATATAATATAATAATTATATTAATACTAATAATATATGAATATTTCTTGATATATTAATATGTTATTATTAATGATGTGTAATATATAGTAAATATAGTAAATACATAAATAAATAATGTAGATTAGAATGTAGTTCAGTCTTCAGGTGCGGCCTTCCATAATATTTTTTGGCTCTCGTGTGGCCGCTTGGAAAAAATAATTGCCCACTCCTGATCTAGACTCTGCTTTTTTTTGGTCGTGTCAGGAGCGACTTCAGAAACTTTGAGTCGCTTCTGGAGTGAGAAAATTGGCTATCTGCAAGGACGTTGCCCAGGGGATGCTTGGATGTTTTTGATGTTTTTACCATCCTTGTGAGAGGCTTCTCTCATATCCCCACATGAGGAGCTGGAGCTGATAGAGGGAGCTCATCCGCACTCTGTCCGCATTCAAACCTGTGACTTGTTGGTCTTTAGTCCTGCTGGCATAAGGGTTTAACTCACTCCGCCACTCTGCTAAGACCAACCCTCTTCGTGGACGTCATGCTCACCTGCTGTTGATCTGTGTCTTCTCAGTGAGGGATCCTGGCCGGTGCATCCGCATGATCTGCTCAGGGGTGATCCCAGTCTGGCTGACCGACAGCATCCGGTAGCAGGCCTCTGTGTTGTCGCTGTCCGAGAAGTGAGCGGGCATCCCGCGGAAGAGCTGTTGTTCTGCACCTAGCCTCAGAAGAACATAGAGGAAGGGTCAGGGCTCTGGCAAAGGCTGGTACATTGGCCATGTTCCAGAGGCATTCTCTCCTGACGTTTCGCCCACCTCTATGGCAGGCATCCTCAGAGGTTGAGGGATCTGTTGGAAACTAGGCAAGCGAGGTTTATATATCTGTGGAATAATGTCTAGGGTGGGAGAAAGAACTCTTGTCTGCTTGAGACAAGTGTAAATGTTGCAATTGGCCACCTTGATTAGCATTTTATTTATTTATTTATTTTTATTTTTTATTATTATTATTTATTTATTTATTTTTATTTATTTATTTATATTTATTTATTTTTATTTATTTATTTATTTATTTATTTTTATTTATTTATTTTTATTTATTTATTTATTTATATTTATTTTTATTTATTTATTTTTATTTATTTATTTATTTTTATTATTTTTATTTATTTATTTATTTTTATTTATTTATTTTTTATTTATTTATTTATTTATTTTTATTTATTTTTATTTATTTATTTATTTTTTATTTTTATTTTTATTTATTTTTATTTATTTTTATTTATTTATTTTTTATTTTTATTTATTTTTATTTATTTATATTTATTTATTTATTTATTTATTTATTTATTTATTTATTTATTTATGGTATTTGTACCCCGTCGCGTCTCAACCCCCGAAGGCTTACATTCACAGCACTACAGGCCGCTACACCACAATACAGAAATATGCTCAACATCACATTCTAAAACATTAAAACATTAAAACTATCACGTAGTCATTAAAATCAATATGGACATCAATAGTTAAAACCATAAAACAAAGCACAGTGTCATCTACCGCTACGCCAATGCAGTCAATGTCCAAAAATGCAAATTACGTCTGCTGCCCAAAGGCCTGTCCCAGAACCACGACTTTGACTTTTTTTTCCTGAAAGGCAGGAGAGATGGAGTGTGTTCCATAGGCGAGGGGATACTGCCGAGAAGGCCCTACCTCTCAGCGTTTGTGATACCGGTGGGAGCGAGAGCAGGGCCTCCCCAGATGACCTTAGGCTCGGGCCCGGATTACCCATAAGGCCACCCTAGGCCTATGGGCGCAAAGCCGAGGGGGGCACAGTTCACGGAGCAAAAAAAAAAGTTGAAACAAAACCGCAATGCGTGGCATGGAGACGGCTCTCTCCCTCCCTCCCTCCCTCCCTCCCTTCCTCTCTCTCAGGGGAGGGCGGGGGGAGAGCACGGCGAGGGGTGAGGGAGGAGGGAATGGCGCCCCCCCTCGCCATCGCGACTGCCCCCTTGTCAAGGAAGTAGGGCGGGAGGAGGAGGCGAAGGGAAGGCCCCGGGGCCGCTGCCGAGCACGCGCGCATGGCACCCAGGAAAACGGCAGAGGAGGCAGAGGCACTCACACCCTTCTGCCGCGCATGCCCTGCAGTGGCCCGGGGGGCTTCCCTTCCTTCCTCCTCCTTGTGGTGCCCTCCTTCCTTGACTCAAGGAAGAAGGGCGGGAGGGGGAGGAGGAGGCGGAGGGAAGCCCCGCCCCTGGGGCCGCTGCTGGGCATGCGTGGCAGGAGGGCGTGAGCGCCTCTGCCTTCGCCATGTTCCTGGGTGCCGCACACACATGCCCGGAAGCAGCCCCGGGGGCGGCCCCAGGGGCTTCCATTCCTCTCTCCTCCTCGCTCGCGCCCTCCTTCCTTGACTCAAGGAAGGAGGGCGGGAGGGGGAGGAGGAGGCGGAGGGAAGCCCCGCCCCTGGGGCCGCTGCCGGGCATGCGCACACGGCACCCAGGAACATGGCGGAGGAGGCAGAGGCGCTTGCGCATGCCTGGCAGCAGCCCCGGGAGTGGGGCTTCCCTCTGCCACTTTCTCTTCCTCCTCAAGGAAGTCAAGGAAGGAGGGCGCGAGCAAGGAGGAGGAGGAAGGAAGGGAAGAAGGAAGAAGGAATGTAGGGGGGGGGGTGCAGTAGAGGTTGGTTTGGGGGCGTAATTCCAAAGTGTGACTCGTGCGCCAGCTGCGTCCGTACCTTGGGAAGTCTGATCTGGCTATGGTCGTCCACGCTCTGGTCACATCCCGAATAGATTACTGCAACACACTCTACGTGGGGCTGCCTTTGAAGACAGTTCGGAAATTACAACTAGTCCAACGGGCGGCAGCCAGATTACTAACTGGAGCTACATACAGGGAGCATATACTACACCCCTGTTGTGTCTGCTCCACTGGCTGCCGGTCCAATTCTGGGCTCAATTCATAGTGCTGGTTTTGACCTTTAAAGCTCTATACGGTTCTGGCCCAGCTTACTTGTCCGAACGCATCTGCCGCTATGCCCCACTTCGTAATTTAAGATCATCCGGGGAGGCCCTGCTCTGACTCCCGCCGACTTCTCAAATGCGGCTGGTGGGGACGAGGGAGAGGGCCTTCTCGGTGGTGGCTCCCCGCCTGTGGAACGCGCTCCCTAGCGACATACGATCAATTCCATTCCTCCCGACATTCAGGAAAAAAGTAAAAGCCTGGCTATGGGACCAGGCGTTTGCACACTCTAGCACAAGGCAGCATTTTAGACTGGATTTTAATGGAAAGTTGATGAATAGGGCTCAATGCTTTTTATGGACGGAACACTGTGGTTTTTGTTTGTTTGTTTGTTTGTTTTAAAACTTAAATGAATGTGTATGATATGTTGATGTAATTGTATTTTAATGTGTAATGTTTTGGGGGGTTTTATACTGTGTTTTATGTGTTTTACTGTGTTGGCATCGAATTGTGCCTTTTTGGAAGCCGCTCTGAGTCCCCCCTCCCTCGGGGGTTGAGAAGAGCGGGGTAAAATGCCGGAAATAAATCTGTATACCTTTATAAAGCGGAATGTTTGTATGTATGTGTGCGGAGGGCGGGGCGGGGGGGCGGATATGTGGCAGCCACTTTCACAGGCCACAGCAACCAGCGCGGGTGATGGACCTGCACCAAACTTGGTACACATAACCCCCCTAACCCCCTTTACGTCCTGGTGCGGTTCGGGAGACATGGCCCACGGATTATGGGATTTGTAGTACTTTCAAACACTTTGGTTCCCACAGACCACTAAGGCCACCAAAAAGGACCAATACAGACCACACTCAGCACACACAGCCCCCATGACCCACTCTACGTCCTGGTGCAGTTCGAAGGAGGGTGGGCCATGGATGATGGTACTTGAAGTACCTCTACTCACTTCCCAAGTTCGCTGCAACCCTCATCCAATCACTGATCGAGACCAAACTTGGCATACATAAACCCTATGACTGCCTTCACGTCCTGGTGAGGTTTGGGGGAGGACTGACAATGGATGGTGGGATTTGTAGTACTTTCACACCCCTCTGTTCCCACAGACCACTGTGGCCCCCAACAAACACTGATAAAGACCACACTTGGCACACAGAGCCCCAGTGACCCACTCTACATACTACTGAAGTTTGGAGGGGGCCAGAACATGGATGATGGGACTTGCAGTACCTTCCCTCACTTTCCAAGCCTGCTACAAACCTAATCCAATGACTGATCAACACCAAACCTGGCACACAGAGCACTCATGACCCACTCTACATCCTGGTGCTGTTTTGTGTGAGACGGACCACGGATGATGGGACTTGAAGTACCTTCACTCACTTCCGAAAAACAATGCATCCCTCATCCATTCACCAATACAGACCAAACTTAGCACACAGAGCCCCCATGACCCAATCTACATCCTACTACACTTTGGGGGGGGGGGGGACCAAGATGATGGGACTTGCACTACCTTCAGTAATTTCATGATACCACTGCAACTCCCAATAATGATGGATCAAGACCAAACTTGCCACACAGAGCCCCCATGACCCACTCTACATCCTGCTGCACTTCTCAAATGACCCGGGCACCGCCAGGTCCCCAAGCTAGTAAATAAATAAATAAGGCGCCAAAAGGGGTTGATCCGGGCCTGCTTAGGCTGCGAGATGGGACGTAGAAGCAGATGTGTTCGGACAAGTAAACTGGGCTTCAAGGCCTGGCTGCTTCCTGCCTGGGGAAATCCTTTGTTGGGAGGTGTTAGCTGTTGGGAGGTGGTTCCTTATATTCTGATCCAAGGAAGCAGCCCAGTAAGGCCGTTAAATGCTAATCAAGGCAACCCATTGCAACACTCAAACTTTCTTTCTCCCACTCGGGACATTCCACAGAGATATAAAACCCCACTTGCCTACTTTCCAACAGACCTCGCCACCTCTGAGGGTGCCTGCCATAGATGTGGGTGAAACGTCAGGAGAGCATGCTTCTGGAACATGGCCAGACAGCCCAGGAAGCTCATCGCAACCCACTACCTTTCCATATTCCTGAATGCTCCCGTTACTCACTTGCCGGCAGCCGCACTCCAGTCAAGTCATAGCTTTCCGCCTGGCTCCCATCCTTTTCCTTCTGCTTCCGCTTGTCCTTCTGTTCAGGGGGCCAGAGCAACGACAGCTCTTCGTAATGGCGGATACCTGTGAAAGGAGAGTCCAAAGAGACCTGTATTTACCTGTGGCAGGATTTCCACCAGTGTCTTTTCTCAGTCCAATCTGAAGAGAGCAATTGGACTTCCGTGCCCAAACCAACGCATACTGCTACTTCAGACAGCCAGAAAAAGTCCTTCAATTCCCATGGTTATGGTGCATAATATCCCAGCTCATTTTGGCATAGGACAGTGTTTCCCAACCTTTTTTGAGCCGCGGCACATTTTTTACATTAACAAAATCCTGGGGCACACCACCAACCAAAATGACACAAAATGACACTCTAACACAGTAATACATATAGTTAATATGTTTTTAAATGTATTTATACACTCAGTGTGAAACCTGGGCCTGTTTCAATGAACACAACATAGATATCCTGGCAGGAATGGCAGAAAGACACACACACTGTTGTGCTGTCGTGCTCGCTCTCTCTCTCTCTCTCCACACACACACACACACACACACACACACATATATATACAGTACATACACACACATATACAGTACATATATATATATACATACTAGCTGTACCCAGCACGCGTTGCTGTGCCCTATTTAGGTGATGCGAGAAAGTAAGGGTTGGAATTGATGTTAGTTATGGTCTTGGTGGGGTCATGGCTGTGTCGTTGTGGGTTGTTCTGGTGGGTGGGATGTCGAAGTCCTGGGGAGTTGTCAGTGTGTGGTGTTGAAGGAAGGAATGGCATACAAATGGGTTGAGCAGTAGACACAAGGTTGTGTTATGTGCGTATTGTGTTGTGTGCAGGTATTACTTTTTTGATGAGTTAGTGGGTGTGTGGTGGCATTGTGGGTGGTAGTATGTTGGGGAATGCTTGTGTGGGTGGGGTGTTTTGGGTGTTTGTGTGTGTTTGTAGAGTATCAGTGCAGTGTTGTGTTGTATTGTGGTTGGAGTATAGGTGGAGTTGGTTTTTGTTTGTGGTGGTGGTAGGTGTTGTGTGTGCAGGGTCCCGTAAGGTTGGGAGGATGGGTTGTGATAGGAAGTTGTGTTGTGTTGTGTGGGTAGGAATTGCTGGAGTATTGTGCCTGGGACGTGTGTATATTTGGAGGTGTGTGTGGTGGTGAGTAGTGAGTGCAGTCCTGGGTTTTGTGTTGGGGAAGTTGTCAGGTATTTGTGGGGTGTATTTTGTGTGTGTTGTGGTGACATAGTTGTCTCAGTCTGGCTTTGTGCTGGTTGTGATGTGGAGGGGGTGTTGCTTTTGCCAGTGGTGTTTGTTGTGAATTTTGGTTGGGGTGGGTTTTTGTATTGGGTTTGGGGGGGGGGCGTTGCAAGTTTGTGTTATTCCGGCGGTATGTATTTGTCAGTGGTGCCTGTGTCCCTGGTGCCCTATTTGTGTTAGTGTTATGTCCTCCTGGTAGTTGTTATGTCCTCCTGTGTTAGTTGGTTGTACTGTGTAGGTTTCTGTTTAGCAGTGGTATGTATGCGTTGTGTGTGTTGTGTGTCTGTTGTGATGTGGGTCTGTAGAGGCAGGCATCGCGGGTTGTGTGGCTGTCATGTGTGGTATTTTGTGCTGGCTTGGTCTTTTGGATTGTGTTTCTCGAGTGTGGGAACCTGCTCCCTCCTAGAGCTTGGCCTTGACAGTTTAACCCACAAACACCAACTGACTAAACTCAAATCACTCAGCATTCTAACCTAGCCTTGGCTGGCTCTGCCCACCGTTACTATGGGAACTCAACCTCCCTGCATTTTGTGTGGGCTGATGTTGGCCAATGGGATTTGCTGGCGGCTGCAGAGGATGCTGGGAAATGTAGGTTTTTTAAATTGTTGTTTTGGGGGCCTTCTAGGTTTTGGGGGGGAAAGTTTCTTTGCTAAAAGCCTTCCTTGCCTGAGGCCTATTTTTGTTGGCAAGTTTGGTGTCTCTGCCTTGTAAGGTTTCTCTGCCTCTGGCAGTCGTTCGATGACGGGTCTTCCTTTATATATATAGATTTGTGGGATTATCATAACTCAAAAACCACTGGACAAATTGCTGCCAAATTTGGCCACAAAACATACTAGGGTAGACCCTCTTCCATACTAAGCCCCCTGAATCAAGAAGGGACCATCAGTCAAAAAATTGATTTTGTCATTTGGGAGTTGTAGTTGCTGGGAGTTATAGTTCACCCGCAATCAAAGAGCACTCTGAACTCCAGCAATGCTGGAATTGAACCAAATGTGGCACACAGGACTCCATGACCAATAGAAAATACTAGAAGGGTTTGGTGGGCATTGAAGAGAATGGAGGGGTGAGAGAGAGCGAGGCAGAAGTGAAGGGCGAGGGGAGCGCGCGAGGCGGAAGGGAAGGAAGGAGGAGGAGGGGAGTAAATGCATGCTCTGCGACGGCGCTTGTTCTGGCCTCCTCCTCTTCTCCCCCCTCCCTTCCCCTCCGTTGGTTGCTCTGCTTGCTTGCCCGCCTGACTGCCGGGGCCCTTACGCGGGCTGGTCAGAATCGGCCGGCGGACTGCGAAATGCCCAGGTCTGGTATTGGAGGTTCCATTTTCCCATGGCACACCTGATGATCGCTCACAGCACACTAGTGTGCGGCGGCACACTGTTTGGGAAACAGTGGCATAGGATACTGAAAAGCTGGATAATGCTTTTGGTAGATTGGGGAAAAAAGCCTTTAGTAGCTTTAAAAAAGCAAATTAAAGAATTAGTCATTGGTTATGTTTAAAAAATTAAATTTTATCCAAAGGTTAGCTAAAAAGGCCGGGCTTTAGCACAGTTGGTTAATCCCCAACAGCTCTAGATCTTACTAATCAAAAGGTTGGCAGTTCGAAACCTGGGTCGGGGAGAGCACCCAACCTTCAGCTCAGCTTACTGTCCACCTAAGCAGATCGGAAACAGCGGTGAGTAGAGAAATTAGGCACCGCTTAAGCAGGGAGGTATTTTAAGGCCCCATAAAAAGGAAATACGAGGGCGGATCAATAAGTCCGTGACTTTTTGAATTTCCCGCCTCTTAACTGAAAGGGCAACACTGCTCCTGTCAACAGGCACCTGTCAAAATTTGAACAAACATTTAATTTGTGTTTGACAGCCATTGATAGCAGACTATCGCATGATTTGAGGAGAAAATAGAAAAAAGTGAATTTCATGTGCTCATTAAGCATTATTTTTTGCGGAAAAAAACCATCCCTCAAAGCAAGGCTAAGCTTGATAAATACGATGGGGACTCTGCACCATCAATTTCAAGGGTAAAAAAGTGGTTTACTGAATTTTGTTGTGGCCGTACAAGCACGGAAGATGCCGAACGTTCTGGGCGCCCAGTTGAGGTCTCTACACCCAAAACAATTGAAAAAATTCACGATATGAGATTGAAAGTGCGAGAGATTGTGGAAGCCATAGGCATCTCACGTGGCTCAGTGGTTTCAATTTTAAATGATCACTTGGGTATGAGAAAGCTTTCTGCCAGAGGGGTGCCGCCTTTGCTCACAATGCAGGACAATGCAAGGATGCACACATGTGCAGTTGCCATGGCAACAATCCATGAATTGGGATACGAATTGCTCCCTCATCCGCCCTATTCTCCAGATGTAGCCCCGAGTGACTATTTCTTGTTTCCAAACCTGAAGAAATGGCTCGGCGGAAAGAGATTTGACTCCAACGATGAAATCATCTCACAAACAAATACCTATTTTGATGACCTCGACCAATCTTATTTTTTGGAAGGGATTTAAAAAAATGGAGAAACGTTGGACAAAGTGTACAGAGCTCAAAGGAGACGACGTTGAAAAATTACATGATTTTTTAATCCCAAAACCTGTGTTTCATTCAAAAAGTCACGGACTTAATTGACCTGCCCTCGTACTAGAAAATGCCAGTAATCAAGGGAAGCAGGAAGTCTGTAATCAAGGGCTCTTCGTCATAGAGGATGGAACGACAGCACCCCCCTGTGGCCATTATTGAGCACAACTTCCAGGACGCCGAAGTTGGGAAAAATGCCGACATATACCTCTATCTGTTGTCTGTCCTGTTTGTTTAACAGTATTGAATGTTTGCCGTGTATGTGTTCTGTGATCCACACTGAGTCCCCTTCGGGGTGAGAAGAGGGGAATATAAATAAATAAATAAATAAATAAATAAATAGGCTCTATTATATCCAAAATCCATTACCTGCTATCTTATTTATTTATTTTAAAATGTATTTATTGTAATGTATTGTATTTGATAATTTTATTGTAAATTTATGATGTTTTTAGATTTTAAATGTTAGCATGGAATACTTGCTGTTTGCCGGTCTGAGTCCCTCTTCGGAGGTGAGAAGGCCGGGGTAGAAAAGTTTTAAATAAATAAATAAATATGTTATTTACAGTATTTATATTCCGTCCTTCTCACTCTGAAGGGACTCAGGGCGGATCACAATGTACAGCAAACATTTAATTCCTTTTTTGATATCTAAGACAGATAGAGGCATTTCGGCATTTCCAACTTCGGCACCTGGAGGTTATGCTCAATTATGGCCACATGGGGGTGCTGTTGCTTCATCCACTATGATACCGAGTCATTTAGAGCAGTGTTTCCCAACCTTTTTTGAGCCACGACACACTTTTTACATTAACAAAATCCTGGGGCACACCACCAACCAAAATGACACAAAATGACACTCTAACACAGTCATACATATAGTTAATATGTTTCTAAATGTATTCATACACTCAGTGTGAAACCTGGGCCTGTTTCGATGAACACAACATAGATATCCTGGCTGGAATGGCAGAAAGACACAAACTTCCCACACAGAACTCCCATAACCAAGAGTAAATGCTATAAGAGTTTGGTGGGCATTGACCTTGAGTTTTGGAGTTGTAGTTCACCTATATCCAGAGAGCACTGTGGACTGAAACAATGTTGGATCAGGACCAAACTTGGCATGAATACTCAATATGCCCAAATGTGAACACAGATTGAGTTTGGGGAAAATAGACCTTGACATTTGGGAGTTACAGTTTCTGGGATTTATAGTTAACACACAAACAAAGAGCATCCTGAACTCTTACAACAACGGAATTGAAACAAACCTGGCATATTGAACTCTCATTGCCAACAGAAAGTACTGAAAGGGTTTGCTTGGGAATTGACCTTGAGTTTGGAAGTTGTAGTTCACCTACACCCATGGCTGGAGTGAGGGGGACAGTCCTGAAATGGCTGACCTCCTTCCTCCACCATCGGTCTCAGCAAGTGAGGAGGGGTGAGGTGGTCTCTGAGGGCTCCCCATTAGTTTGCGGGGTTCCTCAGGGGGCCATTCTCTCCCCTCTGTTATTTAACATCTACATGCAGCCGCTTGCACGGCTGGTGCGGTGTTTTGGGCTTGAGTGCCACCAGTACGCTGATGACACTCAGCTCACTCTGAGGATGGAGGGCAGGCCTGGATCCGTCCCCGATAATTTCCAGTGGTGCCTCGAAGCCGTTACTGGATGGCTGCGAGCCAGTAGGTTGAGGGTGAATCCAGCGAAGACGGAGATCTAGGCCGCCCGGTCCAGCTTCCGACCCTGGACGGTGTGGCGCTATGCCCATCGTCTTTAGTAAAGAGCTTAGGGGTCCACTTGGATTCCCAGCTGACCATGGAGACTCAGGTCTCCATGGCCAGCAAGGCAGCTTTTTTCCACCTTAGACAGGCGAGGCGGCTGGCCCCCTATCTATCCCGGAACGACCTGGCTACGGTGATCCAAGCCACGGTCATCTCGAGACTGGACTACTGCAACACACTCTACGTTGGCCTTCCTTTGTCGGTGACCCGGAAGCTCAGGCTGGTGCAGAATTCTGCCACCCGACTCCTGTCTGGGACACCAGCAGGCAGTCATATAACACCCACTTTGCAGGACCTGCACTGGCTACCTTTAAGGCCTTGCACGGCTTGGGGCCAACGTACTTGAGGGACCGTCTCTCCCCCTATTGCCCTACGAGATCACTGCGGTCAGAAGACGCCAACCTCTTAGTCGTCCCCTCGGTGAAGCTTGCAAGACTGACAGCAACCCGCTCTCTGTTATTGCGCCCACGCTCTGGAACGCCCTCCCGGCAGAAACACGTGCAATTCAGGACTTGCTCCCCTTTAGGCGGGCCTGCAAGACCTACTTTTTTTCTGCAGGCCTTTAATCTGTAGGTCTTGCCCCGTGCAGCCCGTTGCTGTTTATTGTTATCTGTGGTGAAGCGCCGCACTACAGATTTTTAATCCATTGTTATTCTGTATTTTAATCTGTTGTATTTTAACTATTGTTGTGCTTTCTATTGTTTTATTGTGCCTATATGGCTCCTGTGAGCCGCCCCCCCGAGCCCCCCCAGGGAGTGGCGGCATGGAAGCCCGATTAATAAATAAATAATCTGTATACCTTTATAAAGCGGAATGTTTGTATGTATGTATGTAATAATGGAGGCGGGAGGCGGGAGGCGGAAATGAGCCACTTTACAGGCCACAGCGACCAGCGCGGGTGATGGACCTGCACGAAACTTGAGTACACATAACCCCCCTAACCCCCTTTACGTCCTGGTGCGGTTCGGGGGACATGACCCGAGGATTTTGGGATTTGTAGTACTTTCAAACACTTTGGTTCCCACAGACCACTGAGGCCACCAAAAAGGACCAATACAGACCACAGTTAGCACACACAGCCCCCATGACCCACTCTACATCCTGCTGCAGTTTGGAGGAGGGTGGACCATGGATGATGGGACTTGAAGTACCTCTACTCACTTCCCAAGTCCGCTGCAACCCTCATCCAATCACTGATCGAGACCAAACTTGGCATGCATAACCCCTATGACTGCCTTCACGTCCTGGTGAGGTTTGGGGGAGGACTGACAATGGATGATGGGATTTGTAGTACTTTCACACCCCTCTGTTCCCACAGACCACTGTGGCCCCCAACAAACACCGATAAAGACCACACTTGGCACACAGAGCCCCAGTGGCCCACTCTACATCCTACTGAACTTTGGAGGGGGCCAGAACATGGATGATGGGACTTGCAGTACTTTCTCTCACTTTCCAAGCCTGCTACAAACCTAATCCAATGACTGATCAACACCAAACCTGGCACACAGAGCCCTCATGACCCACTCTACATCCTGGTGCTGTTTTGTGTGAGACGGACCACGGATGATGGGACTTGAAGTACCTTCACTCACTTCCTAAAAACAATGCAACCCTCATCCATTCACCAATACAGACCAAACTTAGCACACAGAGCCCCCATGACCCAACCTACTGTACATCCTACTAGACTTTGGGGGAGGGTGGACCAGAGATGATGGGACTTCCACTACCTTCAGTAATTTCATGATACCACTGCAACTCCCAATAATGATGGATCAAGACCAAACTTGGCACACAGAGCCCCCATGACCCACTCTACATCCCTGCGCTTCTCAAATGACCGGGCACTGATATTTTTTTGCTAAATAAATAAAGATCACTGTGGACTGAAATAATAATGGAGCTGGACCACACTTGAAATGAATACTCAATTTGCCCTAATATGAACGCAGATGGAGTTCAGGGGAAATAACCTTGCCATTTGGGAGCTATAGTTGCTGGGATTTATAGTTCCCCTACAATCAAAGAGCATTCTGAACCCCACCAATGATAGAACTGGGCCAAACTTCCCACACAGAACCCCCAGGTGGCTCCCTTCCTGAATGGCTCTCTCCCTCTTCCACGCCAGAAGGGAAGGCACTCACTCGGTCCGCGGTTGCCTGCCTGCCTTCCTTCTTTCCTGCCGTTCGAAAGAAGAAGCCAGTGGGCCTGCCTCGGACTGCGCTCCTCACTTCCGCTTCTGTTCCCCGCCCTCCCTCGATTGAAGGCTGGCTGGCTGGCTGGAGAAATGGCCCCCTTTTCGCCGCCTCCGCCCGGCCCTTCCTCCTCCTCCCCCAAGCAGCAGCAGCAGGGGTTCGGCAGGAGGGTGAAGAAAGGGGGGAAGAGAGGTTTTCCCGCGGCACACCAGGTGATCGCTCACGGCACACTAGTGTGCCACGGAACAGTGGTTAGGAATAACTGATTTAGAGCATATTTCCTCCTTGTTCTTTGCTCGCCAGCATTTTCATGGTGTTGTAAAATACCTCCCCACTTTAAGCGGTCCCTATTTTTTCTCTACTCACAGCTCAGCTGTTTTTGGAACTGCTTAGGTGGACAGTAAGCTAGGCTTAACAGTCGGGTGCTCAATCCGACTTGGGCTTCGAACTTGCCACCTTCTGGTCGGCGGAGATCTATTGCTGCTGGTGATCAACCAGCTGTGCTACAGCTCGGCCCTCACTCTGGACCGACCCTGACAGCATTCCAGTTTCAACAACAGGTTCCTTCAGTTTGGATGTTTACTCACCAAGCACCTTGCAAATATCGGCAACTGTGCGGAAGACAGGTTGAGCAAAGTTAGCCCGGACGCGGACAGTGCATCGGTTTGGTAGCGAAAGAAGCACCGGTTTGTGTTGCGAAGTGTAACGGAGTTTGGCATCGGCCAAAATCCCGTATTTATCCAGGCTCCAGTTGGTCTTCAGCAGCCACAGCTTCTTCTGTTCCCACCACAAGGCATGGTCGGACCAGTCCCTCTGGAGATCTGGAGGAAAGGAGGAAGAAACACAGGATGGCATGCCTTCCACAGGTGGAAACCGAGATGCAGGTGACCAAGCATGGCCTGAATATGGCCGAGATTTTTTTTTAAAGTTTATTGACAAGTATCACAGAACAAGTGTTCCACATGGTCACAGACAGGTGGATGGGGGAGGGTTGGGATGGGTTAGGGAGGGTGGGGGTCTACAATGGGATGAGGGCGAGGGTAAAGGGGAATTAAAAGAAACATCTACCAATACAAACACGGTTAAACATGACAAAGACAGGTAAAAGAGTGTTGACTTCACATCTTCTTTTTCCTTTCTTCTATTACCTTCCAGAGGGTTGTATTTTTATTACTAAATACTAACGTAAAAGCTCAATTAAATAAAAAAGCCTTTCATCATGGTTTTTTTCTTCTCTCTCATATAGTTTATAAATGGGAGCCATGTTATTTTGAATCTGTTTATTGTGTTTTCGCGAAGTAGATGGGTAAGTTTATCCATCTCAGCCAGCTCGAGGGTCTTAATTAGCCATTCGTTGGTGTCTGGGATCTTTGATTGTTTCCAGTAGCGAGCTAGAGTAAGTCTAGCGAAATAATAAGAAAAGTTAGAAGCTTTTCTGTGTCTTTATTATCTTCATGATCTGAAATATTTAAAAGATAATGTTCTGGGTTTTGATTTTGCAGTGAAAGATTTCCTGAATAATATTATGGACCATGCTCCAATATTTAGTTATGACTTTGCAGGTCCACCACAGGGGCGGTCTAAGGTAATTTTAAATGGTAGGCGAACATTATTTTGGTGCCCCCCCCCCAAAAAAAACATTATTTTGCCGCCCCCCATGTAAAACAAATATACAATTATAATATCTCAATACCATTAGTAGTATTATATTGTATCAATGTATATACAATATATTATACCATACTCATACTATATTATATCATAATTATATTATACTACATTACAATATAATTATATTATAATATATTGATATTATAATATAATGTAACATTCTATTATACTATGATCATAAAATAATAAAATTATTTATTTAAACAAAATTATCCTCTACTAAATATTTTCATGACTCCTATAAAACTCAAATAACCCAAAATAAAGTAAAATAAAATATTATATATTACTATTTTGTACAATACCACTATACTGCAATATTGTTTGTAATATTACATGTAATATAAAATATATCATTATTCTATTGTTATATTGTACTTGTATTATATTGTATGACAATATTAAGCAGAACTGTATAATAATCAACAAGAAATGCCATGTAAATGCATCAAAATCAGAATATATTACCTAGCACCCGACTCATAATTCATAGGAGTCTCCCATAAGTCCAAAATTAGGATCCCAATGTCAATGTAAATAGAAAAACAGCCAAAATGTTCAAATGAGGTCGAATACAGGCAGCGCGGCCTGGGCAAACTTGGGCCCTCCCTCCCTCCCTCTAGGTGTTTTGGACTCCAACTCCCACAACTCCTCATAGCCTCAGGCCCCTCAGGTCCTACAGGATTCTGCGCAAGGGAGCTACTGGGCATGCGTGGAGGTTTTTCGGCGCATGTGCAGTTGCTCCTGCGCTCAACTTCAGCTCCGGAGCAACTGCGCCTGCGTGAAAACCTCTGCGCGTGTCCAGAAGCGGCGTCGGAGCGCACAAGGCCGGGGTCAAAAAGCAGGCAGCTGCAGCACTGTCTGAGGCAGGGCCAGGATGGCGCCCCATGCGGCCAGGATGGCGCCCCCTTCCCAGATGGCGCCCTAGGCGGCCACCTACTTGGCCTATCTTGTAGGACCGCCCCTGGTCCACCAGGCATGGTAGAAGGTGCCTTTTTCCTGCTTACATTTCCAACACGTTTCATCTTTGTTTTTATAGATTTTCGCTAATTGGTTCGGAGTTAGGTACCATCTATAGAGCATTTTATATATGTTCTCTTTGAGACAATAAGCATAAGTATATTTCTGTTTCTTCTCCCATATCTTTTCCCACTCCTCTGGGGCGATGTTATAGCCAAAAATTTTTGTCCATCTATCTATGTATTCTTCCATCGGGTTTTTACCCTGTTTGTTATTTAAAAGAATTTTATATAGGAGACTCACATATGGTCGAGATTATTAACGAGGATGCAGTAAGCATCAATTAAAGCAGGGGTCGGAACCTTTTTGACTCGGAGAGCCATAAAAGCAAAATATTTGGAATTTATTTCAGTGAGAGCCATGATATATATCAGGGCTGTCCAACTGGCGGCCCGGGGGCCGTATACGGCCCCACGGCTCCTTCCCTACGCTCCCCTAAGCTTTTTAATAAAAATTAAAATATTTAAAAAAATATTTTAAAAATCCAAAAAAAAATCCCCCCCAAAAGGGCGTGGTTTTGCCCGCTTTGGGAGGCGGGGAGCCCCCCATGGCTCCTCCCTCTCTCCCAAAGTGTGTCACGCCAGCTTTGGGCAAGGGGGCAGAGCCACGGGGAGCCTCCTCGCAGCTTTGCCCTCTCCCCCAAAGCGTCACAACAGCTGTTGTGATGCTTTGGGCGAGGGGGCGAAGCCGTGGAAGGCTCCCCGTGGCTCCTCCTTCTCAGCGTCACAACAGCCTCAGAAGCGGGAAATCGCCGCTTCCAAGGCTATTGTGACGCTTCGGGAGAGGGGGCGGAGCCGCATGGCCGGGGCGTGGCCGGGAGCGCGGCCGAGTGGCCCCCAGGTGATCACTCACCAGAAGTCCGGCCCTTGCGCCGGCAGAAGTTAGACAGCCCTGATATATACTGTATATATATATATATATATCACATATAATAAAAATCAGTGTTTGCAGGCGGTGGTGCGGCCAAGCGACGGAGCGGAGGGAGGAATATGTGCAAGCGTTTCAATTGGCTGCCACTGTGGGATTATTTGCATAACGGGCACTGATTGGCCAGCCTCAGAACACCAACATTCTACGGCCCCAGACAGAGGGGATTGGTTGCCACTGAAATGGTATTTGCATAACGTACTCCGATAGGGCAACCACATTCCACCATTCCAAGGTGACTCAGAGGGAAAAGGAAATGCGGGCGGTGGTGCGGAGGGAGGGAGGAGGGGCCAGCATTTCGATTGGTTGCCACTGTGGGATTATTTGCATAAAGGACACTGATTGGCCAGCCTCAGAACTCCAATATTCTAAGGACCCAGACAGAGGGGATTGGTTGCCACTGAAATCGTATTTGCATAACGGACTCCAAATGACCATCCACATTCCAACATTCTAAGGTGACTCCGAGAAAAAAGGAAAAGCCTCGGTCAGTCCAAAACAACACTGTAGCCCCTATACACCACAGACCAGGCCCAAAATTGACAACAAGGCATTCTTAACTTGATTTTCCTGACTAGGCCTCAGCACATGGGATATAGTTAGACTGAATTCAACTAAATGTGAGTCTATACGTACATACCATGAGGAAAGGATTTCCCCGGCGGAATGACAGGACACTTCAGACCTGGTTCTGCAAAAGGCATGCTTAGGACTCTGGGAAGGAAGAGAAGAAGGAAGGAAGGAAGGAAGGAAGGAAGGAAGGAAGGAAGGAAGGAAGGAAGGAAGGAAGGAAGGAAGGAAGGGAGGGAGGGGGAGAGGAAGAAAGAAAAGAAGAATGAACTATGGAAAACGAGAAAAAGAAAAGCAGGATAGATACAAGGAGGGGAAAAGAAAGAAGGAAATGGGAAGGGAGGAAAGGAAAGGGTGGGAAAAGAAAGGAATGGGAGTGAGAAAAAATAATGATGGGAAAAGAAGAAAATAAAGAAAGGGAGAGAGGGAAGTGAAAAGAAAGGAAGGAGAAGGAAATGAAGACTTGGGGGAGAATAGAAGAGGAAGGAAGAGGGAGGGAGAATGGAGGAAAGAAGGAAGGAGAGAAGGAGAAAGAAATGGTGAAGGGGAGAAAGGAAGGAATAGGAAGGAAGGAAGAGAGAATGGAAGAAAAAAGAAAGGGGAGAGAAAGAGGGGAAAGGAAGGAGAGAAGGAGAAGGAAAGGATGAAGGAGAAAGGAAGGAAGAGGAAGGAAGAGGGGGAATGGAGGAAAGAAGGAAGGAGAGAAGGAGAAGGAAAGGGTGAAGGGGAGAAAGAAAGTAAGAGCAAGGAAGGAAGAGGGAGAATGGAAGAAAAAAGGAAGAGGAGAGGGACCTCCAGGCCGTGTCATAGCGACGAGGGATTATACCAGGGGTGGGCAATTATTTTTTCCAAGGGGCTACATGAGAGCCAAAAAATATTATGGAGGGCCGCACCTAAAGGCTGAAGGAGAGAAGGAAAGGATGAAGGGGAGAAAGAAAGGAAGAGGAAGGAAGGGAGAATGGAGGAAAGACGGAAGGAGAAAAGGAAAGGGTGAAGGGGGAGAAAGAAAGAAAGGAAGGAAGGAAGAGGGAGAATGGATGAAAGAAGGAAGGAGAGAAGGAAAGGGTGAAGGGGAGAAAGGAAGAGGTAGAATGGAAGAAAGAAGAAAGAGGAGAGAGGGAGGGGAAAGGAAGGAGAGAAGGAGAAGGAAAGGATGAAGGGGGAGAAAGAAAGGAATCGGAAAGAAGGAAGAGAGAATGGAGGAAAGAAGGAAGGAGAGAAGGAAAGGGTGAAGGGGGAGAAAGGAAGGAAGGAAGGAGGAAGGAAGGAAGGAAGGAAGGAAGAGGGGGAATGGAGGAAAGAAGGAAGGGAGAAAGGAAAGGGTGAAGGGGGAGAAAGGAAGGAAAGAAGGAAGGAAGGAAGGAAGGAAGGAAGAGGGGGAATAGAGGAAAGAAGGAAGGAGAGAAGGAAAGGGTGAAGGGGGAGAAAGAAAGGAAGGAAGAGGAAGGAAGAGGGGGAATGGAGGAAAGAAGAAAGGAGAGAAGGAAAGGGTGAAGGGGGAGAAAGAAAGGAAGGAAGGAAGGAAGGAAGGAAGGAAGGAAAAGAGGGGGAATGGAGGAAAGAAGGAAGGAGAGAAGGAAAGGGTGAAGGGGAGAAAGGAAAGAAGGAAGGAAGGAAGGAAGGAAGGAAGGAAGGAAGGAAGGAAGAGGGGGAATGGAGGAAAGAAGGAAGGAGAGAAGGAAAGGGTGAAGGGGGAGAAAGGAAGGAAGGAAGGAAGGAAGGAAGGAAGGAAGGAAGGAAGGAAGGAAGGAAGAGGGGGAATGGAGGAAAGAAGGAAGGAGAGAAGGAAAGGGTGAAGGGGAGAAAGAATGGAAGGAAGGAAGGAAGGAAGGAAGAGGGAGAATGGAGGAAAGAAGGAAGGAGAAGAAGGAAAGGATGAAGGGGGAGAAAGAAAGGAATCGGAAGAAGGAAGGAGAGGGGGAATGGAGGAAAGAAGGAAGGAGAGAAGGAAAGGGTGAAGGGGGGGAGAAAGGAAGGAAGGAAGGAAGGAAGGAAGGAAGAGGGGGAATGGAGGAAAGAAGGAAGGAGAGAAGGAAAGGGTGCATGCTGGGAAACCGAGCCAGATGCAATAATGAAAAGAGCCACATCTGGCTCCCGAGTTATAGGTTCCCTACCCCTGAATTAAAGGAAACTGAGGGAGAAGAGAGAAACCGGGACATTCTAAAAGCAACTAAAAAGTGGGATTGCAGAGAAATAATGCCCTTTGGTTTCACTATCGAACGTTATTCAAACTAGTTTTCAATGATCTGGCTTTAACTGGTCGCATGCGTACAAGGCATGGTCCACCCAAAGTAGAAAGGGTTCCCTCCCCCTTCTCTCCCTATCTATCTACCTATCTACCTATCTATCTCTATCTATCTATATTTATTTACTTCATTTATATTCCGCCCTTCTCACCCCGCAGGGGACTCAGGGCGGATCACAATGCACATATACAGGCAAGCATTTAGACATACAAACACAAGACAGACAGAGGCAATTTAACATCTGGCCACCAGGGGGAGCTGTCACACTCCTTCATTCCTATCTGCATGTGTTTTTGCAGCCTTTCCCCCTGCAGAAGGGAAGGGAAGCAGAGGGAAGGGGCCAGGAAACGCCTGTGTCCATCTGACGGGTCCATCTGACTGTGTGAATGGAGCTGGGTGACTCAGCCAAGGCGTTGTGGTCAACCCCTTTCCTTGGTGGATTCCTGGCAGCACTCTGATTAGACACCGACCTCCAGGCCGTGTCATAGCTACGAGGGATTATACCAGGGGTGGGCAATTATTTTTTTCCAAGGGGCCACACGAGAGCCAAAAAATATTATGGAGGGCTGCACCTAAAAGCGGAACTACATTCTTATCAACATAATGTATTTATTTATTTATTTACTATACTAGCTGTACCCGGCACGCGTTGCTGTGCCCTTTTTAGGAGATGCGAGAAAGTTCAATCATCCACGGTGTGCCCTCCTCTAAACTGCAGTTGGATGGAGTGTGGGTCATGGGGGGCATGGTGTGCCAAGTTGGGTCTTTATTGGTCTTGGTTCTGGGCCACAGTGGTCTGTGGGGAATGATGGGTTTTGAAGTACTACAAATCCCATTTTCCATGGTGGTACTTCAAGTCCCATCATGCATGGTCGGGGCTCTGTGTGCCAAGGTAGGTTACTGTAAATTCAGGCCATACACAATGTCCCATGAGCTGAGGCCTAGTTAGGAACAGCAAGTTAATGAAGCCTTACTGTCAATTCAGGCCATACACAATGTCCCATGAGCTGAGGCCTAGTCGGGAGAATCAAGTTAATGAAGTCTTACTGTCAATTTAGAGCGTAAACAGCTTCCCAGTAAGTGAGGGCTAGTTAGGGAAATCAAGTTAATGAAGCCTTACTGTCAATTTTGGGCGTGGTCTGTGACTTTTTGGGGTGTAAATTTTTGGTTGGAAGTGATTTGGGTGTTTGTGTTGGGGATTGGCTCAGGCCTTTTCCTTATTCTGTTTTGGCAGTTTATTATGGATTGGAATTTTCATGTTGGCTGGCCAGTGCAGCAGTTATGCAAATCCGCCCTTATTGGCAGCCAATCATGTCGTTCAGAATGTAGAGGCTGGGTGAGTCTTTGGCTGCCCCGGAGGATGCTGGTAAATGTAGTTTTATTTTTTATTCGTTGTTTGGGGGCCTTTTAGGTTTTGGGGGAAAGTTTCTTTGCTACAAACGTACCTTGCTTGAGGCCTATTTCTGTTGGCAAGTATTGTGTTTCTGCGTTGTATGGTTTCTTTGTTTGAGGTATACATCACATGACGTGAACCCATTTATATAATAGATAATACACACCATTAATATTAACATATTAATATATCAATAAATATTCATATATTATTAGTATTAATATCATAATTATTATATTATAGTATATATATAGACATTACAATATGTTGAAATTATAACATTATTATATTATATTATTATATTATTATTATATTTTTTAATAAAATAATAATAAAAACAACTAAAATAAAATAAAATTCAAGAAGACAAGGTGCGAACCAAGATGAAGGCTGACATCCCGAAGAGAGGAAGGATCCCAAGATGGAATGGCCCAATGACGGCAAAGCGGACCCAGGGTGTGTGTGGCCTGCCTCAGAGAGACTGCCTGCCTACCTTCTTTGCTCGTCCTCGCTGCTTGCCTGCCACTCACCCAACGGGGGGGGGGGGCTCCGAAGGGAGCTTGGAGGTCAGCAGCCCCTCGGGAGCTCAGCCGCTTCGCCGCCCTCATCGCCCAAGGCCTCCATGACCCACTCGGGGCGGGAGGCAGGTCTTCCTGGCCGCCTCCCTCCTTCCTTCCTTCATTCCTCCCCTCCGCCCTCCTCCCCTTCCACCCTCTCTCTGCCTCCGCCGTGCAGGCGATCAGAAAGGAGAGCAGCAGGCGATCGGAGGCTACAGGCCTCCGCCCGCTCTCGCCCCCAGCCGTTCCCCAGCTGATCACCCGCTATGGAGTGCTGCCACCGGCATCCCATTGCTGGCTCTGCGAGGCCTGCCTCGGCAGACAGGTCGGAGGAGCGGTGGCTTTGGAGTGCCTGCCATCCCTGGAGGCGATCTGGGACTGCAGGGGAGCACTCGGCGATCTGAGGCGGCTAATCGCCCTGGCGACCCGGAAGAAGTTCAAATCTTCCGGGTCACCAGGGCGATAAGCCCCCGCAGGTCTCGGAGTGCTCCCGCTGCAGGCCCAGATCGCCTCCAGGGATGGCAGGCACTCCAAAGCCGCCGCTCCTCCGACCTGTCTGCCGACGCAGGCCTCACAGAGCCTGCAATCTTCCCCTACCTGTCATCACCCCAATGGGAGCTCCCCGCTCGGGGTCCATCCCTCCTGCCTGTTCCCTCCACATATCACTTGATTGAGCATCTGATAACAGATCTTGGTGTAGGGCAGGGGTGCTCATTACGGTGATCGGGAGCACCTAGGTGATCTTCGGCCCTCTTCCAGGTGATCTTTGGGTCTCACCAGCTGGATGGCGCGTTCCTGCCATGCGCGCGCACGTGCGCTCCCGCCACCGCCTTTGCGGGGCTTCTTTTGCCAAAATGAGGCTTTAGTGGGCGGCCCCTGGCACTCGTCTTGCCACGCACGGTGTGGTGACATGACCGTCCACTGGTTGCTGCGGGGGGAGCAAGGCGAAGGCACACACACAGATAGGATATGAGGCTGTGGGAGGGATGGAGGGAATGTGTGTGTGTGTGTGTGAGAGAGAGAGAGCCAAGGAGAAAATAAAGAAATCCGAATAACTTTTTTGGATCCTTTTGGCAGGCAGGCAGGCGGGCGCTGGAAGGAGAGAGGGAGAGAGAAAGAGAAAGAGGCGAAGGAGGCCGGGCAAAGTGGGGCAAAGCCAAGCAAGCCCCGCCGCAAACCCTGCTGCTGCCCTCGGGACTCCCATTCCAAGCCGAGACCTGGGCGAGCGAGCTGTGTGGGGCTGCTTTCTTTCCTTGGTTGGGGGCGAGGAGGGAGGGCTCCGCCATGTTCCTGGGGCTGAACCCGAGGAGGAGGGGGCTGCGGGGATGGAGACTCCACTTGCTGCTGCCTGTGCCCTCGCCGGCTTTCTCCACCTCGCCCTCTCTCGCCCTCAAAGGAGAAAGGCGGCTAGGGCCCACGGGAGAGAGAGAAGGGGGTGGGTCTTCATAGCCGGCTAGGAAGAGCCACCCTCTCTCTCTCTCTCTCCCGTGGGCATGGACTGCCACCAGTGGGAGGGGTCCTCCTTCCTGCTAGCCGTCCACTTGGGCGTCCTTTTCTGAGTGACACCCTCGAAAGGAAGGAAGGGCGCCCGCTGCATCTGTCACTTTGGGGAAGCACCTCTTCCACTCTTCCTTCTCCTGCCCAGGTAAGGAAGCCTCGAGGGAGGAGGGAGGGGGGAGGCTGCCGTGGGGAGGCTCCAGCCTCATGTTGGTGGGTGCGCCTATAAATACCCTCCTGCTGCATGCGTGGGAGTGCTGTGCACGCAAGAAGCAGGACGGGATGGGGACTTCCTGCTTCGCGAAAGCACGCAGCAGGAAGGAGGAATGCAACAAAGACATTAAGAGAGAGCACGAGCGCAGGCAAGAAGGATCCCCTTCCCGGGTGCGCGCGGTGGCGAGTTGGTGGGCAGGCAAGAAAGAAGCCCCGCGTGGACAAAAGGCTGCAGTAGGAGTGTGCGCGCGCATGTGCACGCACTCTGACATGCACAACAGGTGATCTTTTCAACTTGATTGTTCATATAGTAGCTCGCATGATGAAAAAGTGTGGGCACCCCTGGTGTAGGGCATCCATGTACAATATCGATCTCTCTCTCTCTTAGAATGTTGGAATGTTGGTGGTGCTGGCCAATTAGAGGCATTATGCAAATACTCCCTCAGTTAGAATGTAAGTGGCTGGGAGCTACCACCCTCTGGCAGTTTAGAGTGTCGGAATGTTGGTGGTAGGGAGGGAGGGAGAAGAGGCAGGAGGATAGAGAGAAAACACACACATATACAGTATATATATAGAGACTGGGACACAGGAAAGAGAAAAAGCCACAGCGGCGTTGGCTGATTAAGAGCTAAAAGGAGGAGGAAGGCCCGCTGTCTTTGCTGAAGCCGGGGCCTCTGGAGGACTCCGCTGCAGCAAACGGGGACAGCGCCCCTCCCACCTCCTCCCGCCCTTCTCCTTAACCCCCACCCCCCACCCAAAGGAACGAAAGAAGGGGGAAAAGGTAGGGAAAGGAATGGAGGGACTGAGACAAGGAGAGCAAGGACTGATGCAGAAAGGGGAGGAATGGCAGGAAGGAGGGAAAGGAAAGAAGGGAGGGAGGGAAGGAAGGAGGGGAGAAGGAAGGAAGGGAAGGATAGAAGGAAGAATGGATGGAAGGAAGGAGAGGGGAGGATAGAAGGAAGAATGGATGGAAGGAAGGAGGGGAGAAGAAAGGAAGGGAAGGATAGAAGGAAGAATGGATGGAAGGAAGGAGGGGAGAAGAAAGGAAGGGAAGGATAGAAGGAAGAATGGATGGAAGGAAGGAGGGGAGAAGAAAGGAAGGGAAGGATAGAAGGAAGAATGGATGGAAGGAAGGAGAGGAGAAGAAAGGAAGGGAAGGATAGAAGGAAGAATGGATGGAAGGAAGGAGGGGAGAAGAAAGGAAGGGAAGGATAGAAGGAAGAATGGATGGAAGGAAGGAGGGGGAGAAGAAAGGAAGGGAAGGATAGAAGGAAGAATGGATGGAAGGAAGGAGGGGGAGAAGAAAGGAAGGAAGGGAAGGATAGAAGGAAGAATGGATGGAAGGAAGGAGGGGAGAAGAAAGGAAGGGAAGGATAGAAGGAAGAATGGATGGAAGGAAGGGAAGGATAGAAGGAAGAATGGATGGAAGGAAGGAGGGGAGAAGAAAGGAAGGGAAGGATAGAAGGAAGAATGGATGGAAGGAAGGAGGGGAGAAGAAAGGAAGGGAAGGATAGAAGGAAGAATGGATGGAAGGAAGGGAGAAGAAAAGAAGGGAAGGATAGAAGGAAGAATGGATGGAAGGAAGGAGGGGAGAAGGATAGAAGGAAGAATGGATGGAAGGAAGGAGAGAAGAATGGAAGGGAAGGATAGAAGGAAGAATGGATGGAAGGAAGGAGGGGAGAAGAAAGGAAGGGAAGGATAGAAGGAAGAATGGATGGAAGGAAGGAGGGGAGAAGAAAGGAAGGGAAGGATAGAAGGAAGAATGGATGGAAGGAAGGAGAGGAGGATAGAAGGAAGAATGGATGGAAGGAAGGAGGGGAGAAGAAAGGAAGGGAAGGATAGAAGGAAGAATGGATAGAAGGAAGGAGGGGAGAAGAAAGGAAGGAAAAATGAAGGATAGCAGGAAGGAGGGGAGGGGAAAGGAAGTAAAGGATAGACGGATGGAGTGAAGGAAGGAAGGAAAGAAGGGAGAAGAAAGGAACACAGAAACACATACGCACACACATATATACATGCACAGAAATATACAAATATACACATACACACATATATAAACAAACCTGTACTTACACACATCAACACATATACATGCACATACATATACAAACACACATATACATAAGTACACACGTATACACGCATACACATATACATAACCACACACAGAGTACCCAAGTTTAAAAAATCCCACAGCAACGCGTGGCCGGGTCAGCTAGTATATAGTAAATATAGTAAATAAATGAATAAATAAATTATGTAGATTAGAATGTAGTTCAGCCTTTCGGTGCGGCCCTCCATAATATTTTTTGGCTCTCGTGTGGCCCCTTGGAAAAAAATAATTGCCCACCCCTGATTTAGAACCATGATTGGCCAGGCCTAGTGGATGGGTATGTCCGGGCAAGGAGAGCAGGAAGGCAGAATGACGGAAGGGGAGAAAGAAAGAAAGAAAAAAAGGGGGGGGGGGAACTCCCACAATTCCTAACAGCCTCAGGTCCTTTTCTTTTCCCCCTCAGCCGTTTAAGCTGGTGAGGGGGAAAAGGAAAGGGACTGAAGTTGTTAGGAATTGTGGGAATTGTAGTCCAGAACACCTGGAGGGCCCAAGTTGGTCTTCCATGCAAAACCTTCCGCATAATATTTCTTTTAAAGATAAGGAGATACAGGGAATGGGCATGGACAACAAAATCAAAACCAGCTTATTTGCGGACGATACGCTTTTGACAGTCAGAAATCCAGATAGGGCAGTAGATCAGATAAATCTACATTTTCGAGTTCATTTTTAATTACCGTTATCAGGCCCGGATTACCCATAAGGCCACCATAGGCCATGGCCTAGGGAGGCACCTTTGGGGGGGGCAGCAGGTCCAGACCCCCAAAAAAAGTTTTAAAAAATTTCCAAAAAATTCCAAAAGGGCGCATGGTGCGTGGCGGCGTGAGTGCCATCTATGGCCACCCCCTTTGCTCTCTGCTTCCTCGGCTCTGCCCCGCCCTTGGCTCCGACACGCCCCAGCTCTGCCCCCGCCTCCGCCGCGAGGAGGAGGAGGAAAGCCCCACCCTCGGAGCCGATCTGGGGCCTCCCACGGCTCCTCCCTCCCTCCTAAAGCCGTCATGACTCATGCCAGCCTGAAAAGGGCAATTTCAGCCGCTTCTCAGGCCGGCATGGTGGCTTTAGGGAGGGAGGGAGGGAGGAGCCGTGGGGAGGCCTCGCATTGGCTTCAGGGGTGGGACTTTCCTTTCTCCTCCTCGCGCCGGCGAGGCGGCGGGGGCAGAGCTGGGGGCGGGCCGGAGCTGAGGGTGGGGGCAGAGCTGAGGGGAGAAGAGCAAAGGGGGGCGGCCGTGGATGGTGCTTACGCCGCCATACGCATGCACACTTTTTTTTGGAAATTTGTTTGGAATTTTTTTTGGAATTTTTTTGGGGTGGAGCCGGGGCGGGGAGGGGTGGAGCCGGGGGCGGGGCAGAGACCGGGACTTGGCTGGGCGGAGCCGGGGGCTGGGGGTGGGGCGGAGGCGGGCGTGGGGGCGGGGCAGAACCTTTGGCCTAGGGCCTGATCTGGGCCTGACCGTTATTAGTTCTTAATGACCACGGTTAATAATGTCACATGACAAAGCTTGGAAATGTCGCTACTTAGGAGAGACCAGGATCTCCACAACTTTGGAGAGCGCAATGGCTTCTTCCAAGCTCTGCGTGAACAAAAAAAAGCAATCGTGGGAAAGACCCTGGCGGACTTACTTAACTTGTCCACGATCTGGAGCATGACGCCTCCGATATGCATGCTGCCCGAGACTCGGAGTGTGACCGGATCGGCATCTGGCCCCAAGTCTTCCACAAAGACGTTGAGCTCCCAAGAGTCGTCAATGTATTCCCCAGTCGCCGTTTTCAGACCGGCCATGATGAGCCCTAGGGAGGCCAAAGAGTGGTTGTTATGCTTATTTATGTCCTGCTTCTTCTCTCCACAAAGCAGGCTCAACGTGCCCTGAAGTCTCCCTTGTCGTCGTCACCTGGAACACGAGGAAGAGGAAGGCTCGTCAAGCCTGTGGTGTAAGGTCAAATAACCCACGTGTCGTTCCCATTGGATCAGCCCACACACGGATTTGCCAGAGAAAGGAAATATGCCACACAGGTGAACAATAAAGAAGAAGTAGTTTACTCTTCGTCGTTCAGAACAACATATGTACAATGGAATCAGTTGCATCAGCTCACACAATGTCCTTTCATGAGAGGCTTAAAGTTGTCTTTCTTTTGTCCATGTGGATAAATTCTTTCAGCAGTTTATGAAGCGAGAGCACACTCCAAACTCTCTCTCTCTTCTAGCTTCAAACTGCACTCGGACAAAGGAGCATTCGGACCAAGGAGCACTCGGACCAAGGAGCACTCGGACCAAGGAGCACTCAGACCAGGGACTACTTGGACCAGGGAGCACTTGGTTCAGGGACCACTCGGACCAAGGAGCACTCGGACCAAGGAGAACTCAGACCAAGGAGCACTCGGACCAGGGACCACTAGGACCAGGGACCACTCAGAGCAGGGAGCTCTCAGACCAAGAAGCATTCGGACCAAGGAGCATTCGGACCAAGGAGCACTCGGACCGGGAGCATTCGGAACCAAAGAGCATTCGAACCAAGGAGCACTCAGACCAAGGAGCACTCGGAGCAGGAAGCACTCAGACCAGGGAGCACTCGGACCAGGGAGCACTTGGTGCAGGGACTACTCGGACCAGGGACCACTCGGAGCAGGGAGCTCTCGGACCAAGGAGCACTCGGACCAAGGAACACTTGGACCAGGGACCACTCGGAGCAGGGACCACTCGGAGCAGGGACCACTCAGAGCAGGGAGCTCTCGGACCAAGGACCTCTCGGATCAGAGACCACTTGGATCAAGGACCACTCAGCAGTTTATGAAGCGAGAGCACACTCCAAACTCTCTCTCTCTCTTCTAGCTTCAAACTGCACTCGGACAAAGGAGCATTCGGACCAAGGAGCACTCGGACCAAGGAGCACTCGGACCAAGGAGCACTCGGACCAGGGAGCACTCAGACCAGGGACTACTTGGACCAGGGAGCACTTGGTTCAGGGACCACTCGGATCAAGGAGCATTCGCACCAAGGAGCACTCAGACCAAGCAGCACTCGGAGCAGGGACCACTCAGAGCAGGGAGCTCTCGGACCAAGGACCTCTCGGACCAAGTAGCATTCGGACCAGGGACCACTCAGACCAGGGACCACTCGAACCAGGGAGCATTCGGACCAGGGACCACTCGGATCAGAGACCACTTGGATCAGGGACCACTCGGATCAGGGACCACTCGGACCAAGGACCACTCGGACCAGGGACCACTCGGAAAAGGAGCACTTGGACCAAAGAGCACTCGGACCAAGGAGCACTCATTTTCATCTCTCTCATCTGTGAAGATGGTTTTGAATTCTGCTCCTGTCTTCTGGAGTATTGCCTCTCCCTCCCCGTTTGGTGTTGCCTGCAAACTTGATGATCCTGCCTTCTAACCCTTCGTCTAAGTCAGTGTTTCTCAAGCTGGGGGTTGAGACCCCTGGGGGAGGGGTCGCGAAGGGATGTCAGAGGGGTTGCCAAAGACCATCAGAAAAGACAGTATTTTCTGTTGGTCATGGGGGTTCTGTGTGAAAAATTCGGACCAATTTTATCATTGGTGGGGTTCAGAATGCTCTTTGATTGTATAGGTGAACTATAAATCCCAGCAACTACAACTCCCAAATATTAAGTCTCTTTTCCCAAACTGTACCAGTGTTCATATTTTGGCATATTGCCAAGTTTGATCTAAAGCCATCACTATTTGAATTCAGGATTTAGGAAAACTACAACTCCAAAACTCAAAGTCAATGCCCGCCATACCCTTCCAGTATTTTATATTGGTAGTGGGAGTTCTGTGTGCCAAGTTTGGTTCAATTCCATCACTGGTGACGTTCAGAATGCTCTTTGATTGTAGGTGAACTATAAATCCCAGCTACAACTCCCAAAGGAGAAAATCAATCCCCCCCACCAACCTCACCAATATTCAAATGTGGGCACATCGGGTATTTGTGCCAAATTTGGTCCAGTGAGTGAAAATACATCTGGCATATCAGATATTTACATTGCTATTCATAACAGTGGAAAAAATACTTATGAAGTAGCAATGAAAATAATGTTATGGTTGGGAGTCACCACAACATGAGGAACTGTATTGAGGGGTCGCGGCATTGGGAAGGTTGAGAACCACTGGTCCAAGTCATTAATGAATATCCTGAGCAGGACTGGGATGCCCAGGAGGGAACCCTGCGGATGGCACTCCGCTCGACACTTTTTTCCAGGACAAAGAGGAACCATTGGGGAGAATCACCCTCTGGGTTTGTCCACTTAACCAATTACAGATCCACCTGACTGTATATGCTAATACAGGAAGGTAATGGCGCTCCATACAGTCATGCTGGCCACATGACCTTGGAGGTGTTTACGGACAACACTGGCCCTTCAGCTTAGATGTGCACCAACCCCTAGAGCAGTGTTTCTCAACCTTCCTAATGCTGCGACCCCTTAATACAGTTCGTAATGTTGTGGAGACCCCTAACCATAACATTATTTTCATTGCTACTTCATAACTGTATTTTTTTGGGGGTGGGGGTTGATTTTGACAATTGGAAATTGTAGTTGCTGGGATTTATAGTTCACCTAGAATCAAAGAGCATTCTGAACTCACCAACAATTGAAATGAACCAAACTTGGCACGCAAAACTCCCATGACCAAGAGCAAATACTGGAAGGTTTTGGTGGGCATTGACCTTGAATTTGGGAGTTGTAGTTCACCTACATCCAGAGATCACTATAGACTCAACAATGATGGATCTGGACCACACTTGACACGAATCCTCAATATACCCAAATGTGAACACTGGTGGAGTTTGGGAAAAATAGATCTTGACATTTGGGAGTTGTAGTTACTGGGATTTATAGTTTACCTACAATCAAAGAACCCCTTGCACCCCACCAATGATAGAATTGGGTCAAACTTCCTACACAGAACCCTCATGCCTTGAAGGGACTAGCTGGCATGAGCCTCCATCCCACATCACACACTCTCCCTTACCCACACATGCGCATCATGCTGCCATGCCCCGAGCACGGCTGCTCTCCCCTCCCCACTTGGAGTCTCAGAAATAGCCCTCTCCTTGGCAGGGAGGCCTGCCAATCACAGCAGAGGAGAGCTTTAGGTGGGAAAATTCACAGTCTGTTTCCAAAAAGAAAGAGAGGCGGAGAGATCTTCAACCTTCTCTGCCAAAGGGCTTCCTAAGACCATCAGAAATATATGTTTTCTAATGGTCTTTGGCTACACCCTCTGAAACCCTCTCGCGACCCCCTGGGGTCCCGACCCCAGGTTGAGAAACACTGCCCTAGAGCAATGATTTTTTCCAAGGGGCCACACGAGAGCCAAAAAATATTATGGAGGGCCGCACCTAAAGGCTGAACTACATTATTTATTTATTTACTATATTTACTATATATTACACATAATTAATATTAACATATTAATATATCAAGAAATATTCATATATTATTAGTATTAATATCATAATTATTATATTATAGTATATATATAGACATTATATTATATTGAAATTATAATATAATATAACATTATATTATTATTATAATAAAATTATTATAAAATAATAAAATAAACCCACTGAAATAAAACGAAATGAAATTCAAGAAGACAAGGTGCGAACCAAGAGGAAGGCTGACATCCTCAAGAGAGGAAGGATCCCAAGATGGAATGGCCCAATGGCCCCAGCCCAGAGGATGGCAAAGCGGACCCAGCTCCCTGGAGGCCAAGAGGAAGGGGTGCCGCTGCCGCCATCCCATTGCGGGCTCTGTGGGGCCTGTGTCGGCAGACAGGCCGGAGGAGCGGCGGCTTCGGAGTGCCTCCCATCCCTGGAGGCCAAGAGGAAGGGGTGCCGCTGCCGCCATCCCATTGCGGGCTCTGTGGGGCCTGTGTCGGCAGACAGGCCGGAGGAGCGGTGGCTTTGGAGTGCCTCCCATTCCTGGAGGCGATCCGGGCCTGCAGGGGGAGCACTCGGCGATCTGGGGCGGCTAATCGCCCTGGCAACCCGGAAGATGATCAAGTCTTCCAGGTCGCCAGGGGGATCAGCCCGTGCAGGTCTCTGAGTGCTCCCACTGCAGGCCTGGATCGTCTCTATGGATGGGAGGCACTCCAAAGCCACCGCTCCTCCGGTCTGTCTGCTGACACAAGCTCCACAGAGCCCGCAATGTGATGGCGGCAGCGGCACCCCTTCCTCTTGGCCCCGCCCCCAACGCCCATCTCCCCGGGCCGGACAGAATCGGCCGCCGGGCCAAATCTGGCCCGCGGGCCGTGGGTTCCCCACCCCCTGCATTATATTATATTATTTATTATATTATTATAATTAAATTATTATTATACAATAATAATAAAATCCACTAAAATGAAATGAAATGAAATTCAAGAAGACAAGGTGCGAACCAAGATGGAGGCTGACATCCTCAACAGAGGAAGGATCCCAAGATGGAATGGCCCAATGGACCCAGCCCAGAGGATGGCAAAGCGGACCCAGGGCATTCCCTCAATTGTCTTCTGGGTTGCCAGGGTGACCAGCTACCGCAGGTCGCCGACTGCTCCCGCTGGAGGCCTAGATCGCCTCCCGGGATGGCGGGCACTCCAAAGCCGCCGCTCCTTCGATCGTTCTCCGGAGCGGCGGGCTGTCTGCCGACACAGGTCCCACTGCTGTGAAATGGCGGCGGTGCTCAGCCCGCGATGGGATGGCGGCAGTGGCAGCCCTGCCTCTTGTAGAAACGTGTCCCCCCCCCCCCCTGTATGCCCTTCTCCCTGGGCGCCGAAGGATATGTGGTGCCAATCAGAATCGGCCGGGGGGCCGCATGCGGCCTGCGGGCCGTAAGATGCCCAGGTCTGCCTTAGAGTCAGGCTCGCCTAGACTTAATATTAAGGGGAATCCTTTACCTAATACAGGTATTCCAAAATCCAAAGGAACCCTAAAATCCAGCCACATCCCGAGGGCTACAGGCCTACCCCACCCCATGAAGAAAACAGGAGCCAAACAAACGTACCTTCGACCCAAAGTCCTCCTTGGATGCGGCTGTGGACCAGAAAGTGAGCCCAGCTTCCTTCTCGCTTGGGTTGTTTCCCTCTGCTCCGGGTTTAGGCGTTCCTCCCCGCTTATCAACTTCCTCCCTTGCGGGTGACACATAGGCGCACACTTACAACGGAACTGCCACTTGCTCAAAAGTGGAAGTCTCTGTATGCAACCTCGTGTTTGCCTGTGGCAGGAAGCGGAGCGCGCCGATCAGGCGGCCAGCCAAGTTGCACTTGCAAGGTTTTATCTTGTGAACTTTATGGCCTTCTCTGGCCAACAACTCTCTCTCTCTCATACACACACACAGGAGCATACTCACCTCTCCTCAAAAACACACAAAGACCTATGTTGGTGTTTCTCAGCCCCCTTAACACAGTTCCCCATGCTGTGGTGACCCCACACATAACATTATTTTCGTTGCTACTTCATAACTCTGTTATGAATCGTCATGTAACTATCTAATCTGCATTCAGAAATACCTGATATGCCCAAATTTGAACACTGGTAGGGTTGGGGAGGGATTGATTTTGTCATTTGGGAGTTGTAGTTGCTTGGATTTATAGTTCGCCTACAGTCAAAGAGTATCCTGAACTCCACCAACGATGGAATTGAACCAAACTTGGCACACAGAACTCCCATGACCAACAGAAAATATTCCAAGGGTTTGGTGGGCATTAACCTTGAGTTTGGGAGTTGTAGTGCACCTACATCCAGATAACACTGTGGACTCAAAACAAGGATGGATCTGGACCAAACTTGGCACAAATACTCAATGTGCCCAAATGTGAACACTGGTGGAGTTTGGGGAAAATAGACCTTGACATTTGGGAGTTATAGTTGTTGTGATTTATAGTTCGCCTACAGTCAAAGAGTATCCTGAACTCCACCAACGATGGAATTGAACCAAACTTGGGACACAGAACTCCCATGACCAACAGAAAATACTGGAAGGGTTTGTTGGGCATTGATCTTGAGTTTGGGAGTTGTAGTGCACCTACATCCAGATAACACTGTGGACTCAAAACAAGGATGGATCTGGACCAAACTTGGCACAAATACTCAATGTGCCCAAATGTGAACACTGGTGGAGTTTGGGGAAAATAGACCTTGACATTTGGGAGTTGTAGTTGTTGTGATTTATAGTTCGCCTACAGTCAAAGAGTATCCTGAACTCCACCAATGATGGAATTGAACCAAACTTGGCACACAGAACTCCCATGACCAACAGAAAATACTGGAAGTTTGAGTTTGGGAGTTGTAGTGCACCTACATCCAGTACAAGACAGCGGGCCTTTTCAGTTGTGGCCCCCACGACCTGGAACCCACTTCCTAGCCACATCCGGGCGATTCGGGAACTCGGCCCGTTTCGAAGGGCCTGTAAGACTGCCGTCTTTAGGCTAGCATTTGGCTAGCCGCGATTGTAGTTGGCATACCATCACCTGAGCTAAGAACTATATGCTACTGGCACTCTGGTTGTGTACTGGTTTTTTATTGAATTTTTATTGTATGTTTTATTGTTGTTGTGATCCGCCCCGAGCCTGCAGGGAGGAGCGGAATATAAAACCGAATAAGAAATAAATAAATAAATAAATAATACTGTGGACTCAAAACAAGGATGGATCTGGACCAAATTTGTGCCCAAATGTGAACACTGGTGGAGTTTGGGAAAAATAGACCTTGACATTTGGGAGTTGTAGTTGTTGTGATTTATAGTTCACCTACATTCAAAGAGCATTCTGAACCCAGCCGACAATGGATCTGCAACAAACTTGGCACACTACCTGAAGAGAGGAGCCAGGAAGGCAGTTCCATCTTTCCTCCTGCATTGTGCTTATCTATCTATCTATCTATCTATCTATCTATCTATCTATCTATCTATCTACGGTATTACATATAATAAAAGTCAGTGTTTGCGGGCGATGGTGCGGCCGAGCGACCGCGCAGAGGGAGGAATATGTGCCAGCGTTTCGATTGGCTGCCACTGTGAGATTATTTGCATAACGGGCTCTGATTGGCCAGCCTCAGAACACCAACATTCTATGGCCCCGGACAGAGGGGATTGGTTGCCACTGAAATGGTATTTGCATAACATACTCCAATAGGCCAACCATATTCCACCATGCCAAGGTGACTCAGAGGGAAAAGGAAATGCCTCAGGCAGTCACCAACTGCGGCCCACAGCAATGACGGGCAGGGCCGGCCTGACCTTTTCCGGGGGAGTACGCGAAGTAAATTTTGGTGCCCCCCCCAGCTGCCGCATCATGCCGCTGCTTCCGCCGCCGCCGCTTCCGCCGCCGCCGCTTCCGCACACACCTCCCAAAGCACGGACTGTAGTTGCTTCTGGGCATGCGCAGAAATGTCTGTGCTTCGGGAGGCGTGCTGCAGCCTCCCGAAGCACTACGTTTCTGCGCATGCGCGAACGTCCGTGCATGCGCACTGCAGCCCGAGCGCACCTGCGCGCTGGCTCCAAAGCCGCAGGCGCGCTCGGGACTCAGTGCCCATGCGCAGACATTCGCGCATGCCCAGAAGAAACTACAGGCGCTGGGCATGCGCAGAAATGGCTGTGCGGCGGCACCGGGCGGCGGCAGGGGGCGGGGGCGCGGAGGTGGTGGTGCGGCACCCTCCCAGCTGGTGACGCCCGCCCAGCCGGTGGCGCTCTCACGCGCCGCTTACATCGCGGAATCGCTGGGGCCGCCTCTGATGACGGGTCACGACCAAACTTGGCAAACAGGGGAACAATGGCCCACTTCACAACCTTGTGTGGTTTAGGGCAGGATGGGCCACGAATGATGGGATTTGCAGTACCTTCACCTCATTCACTTCCAAAACAACACTGTAGCCCCTATACATCACATACCAGACCCAAAATTGACAGCAAGGAATCCTTAACTTGATTTTCCTGACTAGGCCTCAGCACATGGGATTAGGCTCCCTCAACTTGATTTTCCTGACTAGGCCCCCGGGACTCGCAGTACCTTCACTACGTTCCTGAGACCACTGCAAGCCACATAAATATCTAATAGGTACCAACCTTGGCACACAATGCCTTCCTCAAATAACCCGGGCACCGCTGGATCCTCAGCTAGTAATATAATATAGTATAGTATAATATAACATATTATATATACATATAATATTGATAATATTATAATGTAATACAATATAATACTGCTACTAATAATATGATATTATAATTATATATTGTATACTACATGTAATATTACTAATAATATTACCGTATAATGTGATGGTACAAAGTAATATATAATATTAATATTATGCTATGGCAATAATATAATATATTGTATTTACATTTTACTTGTAAGCCGCTCTGAGTCCCTTTTGAGGCGAGAAGGGCGGCATATAAATGCCGTAAATAAATAAATAAATGGCCAACATTGGTTGGGGTTGGGGTTGGGGGCTGTTTTTGAATTCTGGGAGTTGTAGTTCACAAACACCAAAAAGGAAGAGAAGGGCAAATGGAGGGATCTTCAGCCTTCTCCACCGAAAGCGTTCCTAAGACCATCAGAAATATGTGTTTTTGAAGGTCTTTGGCGACCCTCCCAGGTCCTGACCCCAGCTTGAGAAACACTGGTCTAGAGGCTGTAATGTACCACGACGAAGGAATTTTATTATTTGCATTACAGCAAGCAGTTCCAAGTTTGTTGTTGCAGTCTGGGGTTTATTGAAGCCCCCCAAAAGAACCCAAAAAAAGCTTATTTACGAGGGTAGTTGACTTCCATTCATGTCAGAAGACGGATCCGATGAAGACCAGGGGAAAGGCAAGACTAGAGATGCTGAAACACTTCCTCTTTTGCACGCTGGCCCCTGACACACACCAAGGCCCAGCTTGTGCTCATGTGTTCAGAGCTGTGGGGAGGGCAGGAGGGCAAAGCAGCTCTTCGGAAAGTGATTTCCCTTCTACTTCCCCTGATGCAACCCCTTTTTATCAACTTTGGGAAGAAGCAACAACACATCAGCTATGCCAGTGTTTTTCAACCTTTTTTGAGCCGTAGCACATTTTTTACATTGACAAAGCCCTGGGGCACACCACCAACCAAAATGATACAAAATGACACTCTAACACAGTCATACATATAGTTACTATGTTTTTTTAATGTATTTATACACTCAGTGTGAAAGAACTCCCATAACCAAGAGAAAATACTGTAAGAGTTTGGTGGGCTTGGGTTTTGGAGTTGTAGTTCACCTATATCCAGAGAGCACTGTGGACTGAAACAATGTTGGATCAGGACCAAACTTGGCATGAATACTCAATATGCCCAAATGTGAACACAGATGGAGTTTGGGGAAAATAGACCTTGACATTTGGGAGTTACAGTTTCTGGGATTTATAGTTAACACACAATCAAAGAGCATGCTGAACTCTTGCAACAACGGAATTGAAACAAACTTGGCATATTGAACTCTCATTACCAACAGAAAGTACTGAAAGAGTTTGCTTGGGAATTGACATTGAGTTTGGAAGTTGTAGTTCACCTACACCCAAAGAGCACTGTGGACTGAAATAATAATGGAGCTGGACCACACTTGAAATGAATACTCAATATGCCCAAATATGAACACAGATGGAGTTCAGGGGAAATAGACCTTGCCATTTGGGAGTTATAGTTGCTGGGATTTATAGTTCCCCTACAATCAAAGAGCATTCTGAACCCCACCAATGATAGAACTGGGCCAAACTTCCCACACAGAACCCCCTGGTGGCTCCCTTCCTGAATGGCTCTCTCCCTCTTCCACACCAGAAGGGAAGGCACTCTCTCGGTCCGCGGTTCCTTCCTTCCTTCTTTCCTGCGGTTCGAAAGAAGAAGCCGGTGGGCCTGCCTCGGACTGCGCTCCTCACTTCCGCTTCCGTTCCCCGCCCTCCCTCAATTGGAGGCTTTCTGGCTGGAGAAACAGCTGAAGGAGGCGGCGCCCCGGCCCCTTCTTCGCCGCCTCCGCCCGGCCCTTCCTCCTCCTCCCCCAAGCAGCAGCAGCAGGAGTTCGGCAGAAGGGGGAAGAAAGGGGGGAAGAGAGGTTTTCTGCCCCAGAGCAAAGCGACCAGAGCGAGGCTGGGAAGAAGGGAGCCCGAGTGGAGAAGAAAAAGTGTTCGGCAGGAGAGGGAAGAAAGGGTGTTGGAGGTTCCAATTTCCCACGGCACACCTGATGATCACTCATGGCACACTGGTTGGGAAACACTGAGCTATGCCTCTTTTTAAGTAAACGTGGACGCTTGAATCTTTACTGTACCCAAATGTAGGTGAAGGCTAGCAAAGTGTTGCCACCCAACAGGGCCGGATCAAGCCGTTACTCGGACTACTCGCCCGAGTAAGGCGCCACGTACTCAGGGACGCCCCCAACATGGGCCGTCTTCGGCGCCCCCTCGCCCATTCTGCTGTTTTTCTTCTCTGGCGCTTGGGGACAACACGCAGCCCACTTCCTCCTCCAAACATGACCCCTCCCCTCGCACGTGGCCCCCGACAGGCAAGCAGGCGGAGGAGGAAGGGGCTCCTTCAGCGGACCTCTCCGCAGGGCTTCCCCGGGGCCCCATGCAGCCCGTCCCGCCCGCCTTCTTTGGCAGCGCCGCCAGGAGCCCCCCAGAAGAGAGGACGCACTGGGAGGAAGCAGGTCGGTGGGATCCGGGTGGACATCTGCCGGGAGGGGTCGTGTTGTGCCTGCTGGGGAGGCAGGAGCAGGCTAGGCTGGATGGCCCTTGGGGCCCCTCCCAACTCTAGAAGTCTAGCAACAACAGTAATAAGAATAATGTACAATCATATATTGATCCCGAATATATAATAATAATAATAATAATAATAATAATAATAATTCCTTCTTGGCATTAGGGGGTTGGACTGGATGGCCTTTGCAGCCCCTTCCAACTTTAGGAGTCCAATAATAGCAATAATAATAATAATAGCAATAATAATACTCTCTCGGCATTACTTCGCGAACGAAGATTCAGGAAAGACTCATCCCACGCTTTTTACAAGTGTGTTGATGACTAAAAAGGCCAATCTGAGATAGGCAAGTTCGGTTGCAGAAAGCACAGCAGAAAGTCTCCTTGGGTGATGTTGTTTCTAAGTTGCGTTTTTTTCTCTTCGAGACCCGTTCGGCGTGTCTTCTCGAAAGAGGCTACAGCATTGTGGATAGTGCGTCTCCACGCCTCTCGATGTGAGGCCAGGGTGGACCATTGTTGGTGATCAATCTGGCCGAGCCTGAGATGTTGCTTCAGGGAGTCCTTATATCTCTTTTTGGGGGCGCCTCTCTTGCACTGACCCGTGGCGAGTTCACCATAGAGTAGTATCTTTGGGAGGCGGTGGTCCTCCATCCTAGAGATGTGCCTTGCCAGCGTAGCTGTGTTCTCAATAGCGTGGCCTCAATGCTGGTGATCCCTGCTTGCTCAAGGACAGATACTACCGCTGAGGACTATAGTCTGTAGTCCTTAGCCCGAGCTGTAGCACAGCCGGTTAGTCGCCAGCAGCAGTAGATCACTGCCGACTGGAAGGTGACAAGTTTGAAGCCCAAATCCGATTGAGCACCCGACTTTTAAGCCTAGCTTACTGTCCACCTAAGCAGTTCAAAAACAGATGAGCTGTGAGTAGAGAAAGTAATGTGCCACTTTAGCGGGGAGGTATTTTACGACACCATAAAATGCCAGAGAACGATACGATCAAAAAAGGGCCCGTCCTCACAGCGGATGAAGCGACAGCACCCCCCTGTGGCTGGAATCGAGCATAACCTCCAGGCGCCAAGTTGGAAAATGCTGAAATACCTCTATCTGTCTCCTTGTATGTCTAAAACCATTAAATGTGTGCCGTGTACAGTGGGGGGAAAAGTAGTCAGATAATAATAATAATAATAATTGTACAAGTTCTCCCACTCAAAAAGATGAGAGAGGCCTGTAATTGACATCATGGGTAGACCTCAACTATGAGTGACAACATGAGAAAACACATCCAGAAAATCACATTGACTGATTTTTAACGAATTTATTTGCAAATTGCTCTCCCCCCCTCCCACCCTGTATGTTGTGAATGAGCCTCCAGTTACTACAGGTAGTAGCATTGAGGAAGATGCTGAGTCAGGAACATCAAGCAGTAGCTTGGTTTGGGGCGCGGCTCTGGAGGATCAGGCTTCTACAGCTGGGGTCAAGAGAGTTGCGAGTGCTTCAAGCCTTGACCAAGACAGGGAACAGAGGAGAAAGATTCAGCATATACTTAGGGATCCTTCTGAGTCTGATACGTTTGAAGGGTTTTCAGGGAATGCAGAATTACAGTCAGAAGAAAGTGATACGGACCTAGATTCGGCATTCGTGCAGGAAGTGAGAGATGTATGCAATGCAGACTCTGGGGACAGCACATTTCTGGGGTTTCAGACGGATCAAGACTGGCCGTCTACTCATTCAGAAGCTGAGGAGGACCCTTTAAGTCAAGAAGAGCTTTGGCTGGCTTGGAGGTCTGGGCATGGTGCAACAGCTGCAAGGAATGAGAATGCTGCTGCTCTGGAACAGGGCGGGTTCTCTGATGGCTCTGATTGTTAGTGCTATAAGAGAAGTAAGTATTTGGCTTGACCCTCACGGTGGTCAAGGAGTTGCTATTCTGGTTCGTGTATCCTGTGTTCCTGTATCTCTGATCCTGGTTTCCAGATTACTCTCGAGTTTATTGGGTTATCTATCCACTTTGTTCCTTGGGAGAGCTGCTATGGCAGCTCTAGCTGATACTGGGAAAAGGTGGGGGGTTTTGGGATACAATGTCTGCTTCTCTGTTTAGCTGCTGCCATGTACCTCTTGACCTTCGCTGTGACTGCTGTGAGTTCCTGCTGCAGAGTGTTGGTATCGTATTACATGGAGGGAGGTAGACGCTGTGTTTAATGGGGGCTGTGAATTATGTGCTTTCTGTATACTCAGCTCCTGTCAACCCTGGAACGTCTCCTCCTTTTCCATATGCCTTTCTCCTGCCCTCTGACTCCTGGACCGGTTTTGGACTTTGCTTCATGAACATTCCTTTGATTGGACGATGAAGATGGACGTCTGGTGTTTGTTTTTGAGTTTTCTTCTCCTCAGCATTGTTGTTTGGGTTTCCTGGGATTCTTGTGGTTTTTTAAAGCCACCTTCCATTTGTTGTTCAAATAAACTTTTGTTAACTTTTAACTCCTGGACTCGGCTACTGCCGTCTCTATTCCATAACACTGTATGCACGCATTGTGATGCGCCCTGAGTCCCCTTTGGGGTGAGAAGGGCAGAATATAAATACTGTAAATGAATATCTATTACATATAATAAAAGTCAGTGTTTGCGGGCGGTGGTGCGGCTGAGTGACCGAGCGGAGGGAGGAAGATGTGCAAGCGTTTCGATTGGCTGCCACTGTGGGATTATTTGCATAACAGGCTCTGATTGGCCAGCCTCAAAACTCCAACATTCTACGGCCCCAGACAGAGGATATTGGTTGCCACTGAAATGGTATTTGCATAACGTACTCCGATAGGCCAACCACATTCCACCATGTCAAGGTGACTCAGAGGGAAAAGGAAATGCCGCAGGCAGTCACCCACTGCGGCCCACAGCAATGACGGATCACGACCAAACTTGGCAAACAGGGGAACAATGGCCCACTTCACAACCTGGTGTGGTTTAGGGCAGGATGGGCCACGAATGATGGGATTTGCAGTACCTTCACCTCATTCACTTCCAAAACAACACTGTAGCCCCTATACATCACAGACCAGGCCCAAAATTGACAATAAGGCATCCTTAACTTGATTTAACCTCAGGGTGCCATCTTGTCCCCCACCCTCTTTAACATCTATGTCCAGCCCCTGGCCAGTATTGCTAGGAGCCATGGTTTCAGCTGCTACCAATACGCCGATGACACACAGCTGTTGCTGAAGCTCGACCCAGGGATGTCGTCGGTGCCTGAAAGCTTTAGTCAGGGGCTGAGGGCGGTGACAAGCTGGCTCAGAGCACACAGGCTAAAAATCAATCCGGCAAAAACGGAGATCCTCTGGCCTGGCCGACCCGACCCTCACTCACCACTACCATTCTTTGAAGGCGAGCCCCTGTCCTCGGTTCCGGCGGTGAAGAGCCTGGGAGTGATTCTGGACGAGAGACTGACGATGGAAGCCCAGATCCAGGCTGCAGCCAAGGGCGCCTTCTTTCATCTTCGCAGGGCCCGACGGCTGGCCCCCTACCTACCATCAGAGGCGTTGAAGACTGTGATACATGCCACCGTGGTCTCTCGACTCGACTATTGTAATGCCCTGTATGCGGGTCTACCGCTGTCCACGACTCGGAGGTTGAGACTTGTTCAGAATGCAGCGGCCAGACTCATTTCCGGGGCATCGGCTAGGAACCATATCTCACCAATCCTAAAAGTTCTTCATTGGCTGCCCACAGAGTTCAGAGTGATCTATAAACTCATGGCGATAACCTTCAAAGCACGGCAAAGAACCGGACCAGCCTATCTGGGCGATCGGCTGACAGACCAACGCAGTGAAAGACCAGCGCGTGCAATAAATGGTGACCGTATAGCTATCCCAGGGGTGAGAGAGGCCCGGCTGACAAAGACCCGACGGAGAGCCTTCTCTGTGGTGGCCCCTGTGATCTGGAATACACTTCCGCCTGCTCTCAGGGCCACATCGGCTCCAGCCAGATTCCTGTCCGACTTGAAAACTTGGCTCTTCTGCCAGGCGTTTGGGGACTGACTAGCTAACCTGGAGGCTGGGCCCTTTATGGTTCTCTGTATCTGTGTTTTTAATTGATGTACCTGTGTTTTTTAAATGATGTAAGTCGCCCGGAGCACCAATGGTGGAGGGCGACTCACAAGAAATAAAGTTATTATTATTATTATTATTTTCCTGACTAGGCCTCAGCGCATGGGATATTGTTAGGCTCCCTCAACTTGATTTTCCTGACTAGGCCCCCGGGACTTGCAGTACATTCACTAAGTTCCTGAGACCACTGCAAGCCACATAAACATCTAATAGGAACCAACCTTGGCACACAATGCCTTCCTCAAATAACCCGGGCACCGCCGGGTCCTCAGCTAGTAAATAAATAAATGCAGAAATATGCCTGATACGGGTCAATAAGGTCGAAGCTTGCCCATAGGATGAACTCTACTTCGGTATGGGGGGAAAGAAGGGAAGCGGTGACTACGTGTGTCCGCTTGCCCCTTCACCGGGTGCGCGAACTCCCCCCCAGCACACTGTTGCAAGAGAGGCTTCTCTAGTAGGATTGCAAGTGGAGAAAAAGGGGAAGCGTTGCAAAACAGCCGGTAGGGTCTGCGTCCGAATCGTCCTAGGTCTGAATCATTCTGAATCTGGAGACCGATTGCTGTTGCCAATGGAGAAGACACTTTCCCAACACACATACTGGCCAGCAACGATGCTGCAATCCTCTTTTCACTACTGCTGTTGCTCGGTACCCATTTTGGCATATTGAGGCTGCTGCCATCAACAGTCTATTACTGCAAGGCGCTTCTGGCGTTTCATCTATGTCGACGATCATGCCATCACCGCTCAAACTCAAGCTTGGAAATGGCGAGTGCCACAAACAGGTCCAAGAGCCCTGCCAATGTCCTCCACAGACACCACATTGCCCACCACCCAAGTGAAAGTTTCATACGGGGACAATTTCATCCTAGGTTTTCTGTTTTTCCTCCACCACAGACAGCCCAGTGTTCCTGACTCTCTCCATTGGCGTGGAATTTGCATAATCCCACCCACTACCTCTCCCATAACCCTTTCCTATTATTTCCTATGGCACACAGAAAACAAACTGTATTGAACATACTTGGGAGGTTTGGGGAGAATTCACCAGGATTTATACGAGTTACTAGCTTGTGGAGCCGGCGGTGCCCGGGTTATATGAGGAAGGCATTGTGTGCCAAGGTTGGTTCCTATTAGATGTTTATGTGGCTTGCAGTGCTCTCAGGAACTTAGTGAAGGTACTGCAAGTCCCTTTGGCCGTGGTCCACCCCCCTCCAAACAGCACCAGGATGTAGAGTGGGTCATGGGGGCTTTGTGTGTCACATTTGGTCTTGAGCATTCTTTGGATGAGGGTTGCAGCGGTCCCAGGTGGTGAGTGAAGGTATTTCAAGTCCCATCATCTGTGGTCCGTCCTCCTTGAAACAGCACCAGAGTGTAGAGTAGGTCAAGGGGGCTCTGTGTGCCAAGTTTGGTCCTGATCCGTCACTGCTGTGGGCCGCAGTGTCTGACTGCCTGAGGCCTTTCCTTTTCCCTCTTCATCACCTTAGAATGTTGGAATATGGATGGCCAATCGGAGTCCTTTATGCAAATACCATTTCAGTGGCAACCAATCCCCTGTCTGGGGCCGCAGAATGTTGGAATTCTGAGGCTGGCCAATCAGAGTCCTTTATGCAAATAATCCCATAGTGGCAACCTATCGAAAAGCTGTCACATATTCCTTGGCACCTTCGCTCCTCCCAGAAAATGAACATTCCATTTCCAAGGGAAAAAAACTGTCTTTTGGCTAACTCAAGCATTCAGTTGCATTCTGTTTTGCTGGCCAATCAGAGTCCTTTATGCAAATAATCTGGTGTCTTAGAGTGTCGGTATTCTGAGGCTGGCCAATCAGTGTCCTTTATGCAAATAATCCCACAGTGGCAACCAATTGAAACGCTGGCACATATTCCTCCCTCCGCACCACCGCCCATACTGACTTTTATTATATACATAGATAGATAGATAGATAGATAGATGCTGGGATGTATAGTTCACCTGCAATCAATGAGCACTCTGAACTCCTCTAACAATGGACCTGGAAGTAACTTAGCACACAGAGCCCCCATGACCAAGAAAAAATTACTGGAGGTCTTTGAAGGGATTTAGAGGAGTTGTAGTTCACCTACATCCAGAGTATACTATGAACCCAAACAACGGTGGATCTGGGCCAAACTTGGCATGCACACCCAATATGCCCAAATTTGGTTACTGATAGGTTTTGAGGGGAATTGGCCTGGAGATTTTGTAGTTGTATGTACTGGGATTTATAGTTCATCTGCAATCAATGAGCACTCGGAATTCCACCAAAGATGAAATTGGACCTAGCTTGGCACACAGAGCCCCCAGGACCAGCTAACAATACTGGAGGTCTTTGGGGAAAATTTACATTGATTTGAGGGAGTTGTAGTTCACCTACATCCCGAGAGCACTGTGAATCCAAACACTGATGGATCTGGACCAAACTTGGTACACAGACCTGATATGCCGAAATTTGATTACTGGAGGGGTTTTGGGGGGGGGGGGGAGGCGGGATGGGACTGACCTTCCTTTCTGGGACTTGTAGTTTACCCACAACCAGGGAAACTGTGACCTCCACTGAAAATGTATCTGAACCAAACTTGGCACACAGAACCCAATGACTAACTCAACCTACTGGAGGGGTTTGAGGGGACTGACTCACCATAGTGGGAGTTGTAGTTCACCCTACAGCCAGAGAACACACTGAACCGATAATGCATCCAGAGCAATCATGTCCAACATAACATAACAGTACTTTAAGTATTGATGGGGTTCCTCAGGGTTAAACTGGCATGATGGGAGTTGTAGTTCACCCACAACCTTATGCATTTTGTACAATTAAAATTTTACTTTTTCAAGCAACTATGGTATTTTAATGTCATTTGCTTAAAAGATTTTGTTATATTTGAGAAGGGGAAAATGCAGCCTCATTCCAACTCAACTCGGCGAGGTCACCAAGTCATGGCAGCACGCCTTCCTGAAACTAGGCCTGAGGGAAGCAGGTAATCCCTGTCCCTTTCCATGGTGCAAAGGAAGGAGGGGAAAACAGGAGTGCCCATGGGTCAGTAAGTGGGGCTGTACGGCAAGGGAGCTGTCCGTCTCGGAGTCGCAGTGGAAGCGCTTTCTTTGGAGGCTTGTAAGCAGAGCCTGAATGGCCATCTGTCAGGAGGGCTTTGATTGCCTCTTCCTGCCTGGCAGAACGGGGGCGGGCTTGATGGCTCCTGCAGTCTTAGGATTCCAGGTATGGGCAAACCCAGGGCCCTTGGGCTCTTTTCTCAGGCCCTACTCCCGCTCACCATCCTATACTTCCTTCCTCCTTCCCTACCTTCTTTCCCTCCCTTTCTCCCACCCTTCCTTCCTTCTTCCCTCCCTCCTTCCTTCTTCACTCCCACCCTTTGTCCTTCCTTCCTTCCTTCCCTCCTTCTCCTCCCTCCCTCCGTCCTCTCCCTTCCACCCTTTCTTCCTTAGCTCCTTCTCCCATCTTCACTTTCTCCTTCCTTCCCTTTTCTTTCCTTTCTCCTTCCTTCCTTCTTCACTCCCACCCTTTGTTCTTCCTTCCCTCCTTCTCCTTCCTCCCTCCGTCCTCTCCCTTCCACCCTTCTTTTCCGCCCTTTCTTCCTTAGCTCCTTCTCCCATCTTCACTTTCTCCTTCCTTCCCTTTCCTTTCTCCTCCCTTCCTTCTTCACCCCCACCCTTTGTCCTTCCTTCCCTCCTTCTCCTCCCTCCCTCCGTCCTCTCCCTTCCACCCTTCTTTTCCGCCCTTTCTTCCTTAGCTCCTTCTCCCATCTTCACTTTCTCCTTCCTTCCCTTTCCTTTCTCCTTCCTTCCTTCTTCACTCCCACCCTTTTGTCAGGGCTAGAATCTCGATGCCTGGGGCCAGAGACAGATCCCAGCCTGCCATGAGCCTACTACTTTCACCTGAGTTGCTGAGTCAGAGAGAGATGACTCAACCATGAACTTTGCTCTATTTCTTTGCAGTTGAATATACTGGGACTATGACCTTTGGTCTAGATAAGACTCTGGGGTATGATGTAATACCCAGGGAACTCTGGGTAATGCAAAGACTCACTGGGATTGCTGAGTCAGGATGCAACCCTCTCCAGGCATTGCATGGGGGAGGGATTAGTATATAAGGATTGTGGTGATGGGAAGCGGGTGCTTCAGCTTTATAGGTTTTGTGTCTTCAATAAACTACCACTGGAAGAAGCAGCAGTTCTGTAGTGTCTTTACTGGAAAGCATTGAAGTTCCTGACAGAAGCTGAAGCCCCTGAAACTTTCCCAGGAATGGAGAGGTTTATGCAAGAGGCGGAGGAATATGTGGAAAGCTGGGATTATGTTACTGGAGCAGTCCATGAAAGATGTACTTTGGAATGGGGGTGGAATACTATGGATGAGGTTGGCCTCCCTGATCGGGTCGGAGAAACGGCGTCAGCATGGCGTGCGGCTGCTCCAGAGGGACATATTCTTCGTGAGGGATCCAGGGAAGCTTGTCATGTGGATCCAGTGCGACTCCAGGGTGCAGCTGCGGCGGTGCACAGTAAGTCCAGAGAGGCGACTCGTGGGAGTGAAACTACTGAGCCGAGTTCTCCCACGGAAGTGGAGGTGTTGGGATGCAAAGTTGCGGCTTTGGAGAAGACATTGCAGCGAATGTCCCAGCAGATGTTTAAGAACCAAGATTCTATGTGGGGGGCCGCCTGAGGGAGGCGATTTTACGCGTTATTCTTGGATGGACAGTGAGAGGGTTGAAACCCATCCTAGATCTCCTTCGGGAGTGTGGGGGTTGGGGGTTTCAGTCCAGCCTAAAGCTGTAGGACTGGGAAGAGGTATTCAGGTGCCCAAGAGGGATGGATCTGGAGGATGGAGACCCCAGCCTGGTGCCCAGATGCCCGGAAGAGAAGGAGCAGGAGAGTGGAGACCCCAATTGGGGGGTGATGTTCGTCCAAGGAAGGAGCCGCTCCGTGTGGAGTTTGACGGTGAGGCATGTAAAGTGGCCTTTTTTGTGGTGGCAGTTGGCGATCACATGCAAGATTATGGACACTTGTACCCAAGTGAAGGCAGCAGAGTGCGTGCTGTGGGAGCTGTGCTTAAAGGAAGAGCTGCGGAGGTTCCGGTCGGGCAAAGATGGCGGCAGGACGGGCGAATTGAGGGCTCCCAAATTCGCCAACCGATCCTGCCGGCTAGGGGGTGAATCGCGCCCCCACCTCGGGTTGCAAGGGGCAACCGCGAGGTAGCGAAGCCGGGGGTGACCCGCCGACGGTCCCAAAAGTCCCCCCCTCCTCAAGAGGGGGAGACCGAGTGGGCCCGGCGCAGTCCCAAACCGGTGAGCAGCCAGCAGATCGGGAAGCAGGCGCGAGCCTGCATCCACTGCCAGCCCAGCCCGAACAAAAGACGGGTGACGATGCAACCGGGGGAGACGCAGGACAGGGGGTAAGGAGCCTCACCGGGGAGAAGACGAACGGCGAAGGACAGGGAGCTGAAGACCCGGGGAGGAAGGTCTGACGAGATCCCGGAGGAGGAGGGGGAGAAAGAGCGGAGCAGGCAGAAGAAGAAGGGAGAAAAGAGGAGGAGGAGGGAAGACTTGCGGGCTCTCGGGGACGAGGTGGGAAGGGCCCAGAAGATCGGCGAGGGGAGAGGCAGGAAACCAAGATGGCGACGAGGACGACATAGGGGGAGAAAACAACAACTTGAAGGAGAAGGCGGCCATCTTGGAGAGGGACCTCTCCCGCCTTAACTAAAAAAGAGCGCGAAGGGGACAGGAAGTGGGGGAAGCAAGCCACCCGAACACACAAAAAGGCCGGACCAGCACCGGATCCGGACCGGAAGTGCGCCGGAGGACAGGGAGGGCGGACCAGAAGACGGAAGTGAGGGCTTTGCAGCAGTTTAACAAGGGGATAAGAAGGGCCCTGATCTACTGAGGGCGAAAAGGAGGAGGCGGAGGAAGCGACCTGGGGGACTGGGGAGAATTGAGGGAGAACAAGCGGCAAGAGGGCGAACACAAGCCCAGAAGGGGGAGGAGAGTCAAGAAGGAAACAGGGGGAACAAGAGGGGGGAAAAACCAGGTCCATCCAAGCTCTTCACCCCCCCTACCATCAGAAAACAACCCCAAGACAGAAAAATAAAAAATAGAAAATAATAATAATAATAATAATAATAAAAATACAAAATAAAAAGAAAAATAAAATAAATAAATACATCTATCCCACAACACACCGGCAAGGACAGGATAGATCCTCAAGACCCCTCAAGCCTGCCTACAATACGAAGCAGAACCCCAGCAGGGGACGCCCAAACAAAAATAATCACAGCAACCCCTCTACAACAATCAAAGCAAACTATAAACAGAAAAATCCAAGCATCCCCTCCTCCCCACCAGTAAGCAACATTAAGTCAGAAAGCATACTCCACCAGCAAGATTAGGGGGGTGAGACGGCCACGCTCCCCCTCCAACAGAAGCAGCAGCAATAGAGAAATAGGAATCATGACCACCCCAAAGGCAATCAAGGACCCAAAGGGGGCCCAGAAGAGGCAAGCCACTGGGGAAGATCCAACACTGAAGGAAATACTAAAAGAGCTGCAAAGAATATCGGAACAACAGGAGCAGATCCAAAGGAAGGTCGAGCAAGCGGCGGCGAGACAGGAGTTACAAAACAGATCAGTCCAGGAACAGCTCCAGGACATAAAGAAGGACCTGACCAAAGAACTGGCGACGATGAGGGAGGAGATAAAAAACATCAGGTTGGACAAAGAGGAAATAGTGGTGGTGCAGGGTAAACTGCAGAAACGCATGGACTACCTGGAGGGGAAGAATATGAAGCTGGAGCAGGTGCAAGAAAGGATGGAACAGGCTACCCTGGAAACTAGACTTCGGCTTCGAAACTTGCAGGAAGACCCTCAAGAAGATCTCATAAAAGTCGTGGGCAAGTTGACAGCCTCCATCCTAGACACAAATGAAGGGGAAGCACGACTGAGATTGAAAGGGCGTACAGAGTCCCCTCAGCGTATGCGAAACAGCATAATGTGGCCCGAGATGTGGTGGTCCACTTCACGAAAAAAAGAGGACAAGGGACGCGGTGCTTTTAAGGAAGAAGGAGATGCAGACCACACACAAAGGGGCCAAGGTGATCATCCTCAAGGAATTCACTCCAGCTGCAATCCTCAAACGAAAAAATTACAGGTTCCTCACAGAGGAGCTAAAAAACAGACAAATTAGATTCCGCTGGGAGAGAACTGAAGGAGTGATGGTCACCTATCAGGACCAAAAATATTGGTTGACCTCAGTAGACAAGGCCCAGGAGTTCTATAAAAAACTGCAAAAAGAACCGCTGCAGAGGGTGCCCCCACACGAAGGTCAGACCGACCAACCGAAACGGCGACGCTTCTCCTCCCCCCCGAAGGAATCCACACGCCACAATAACGACCCACAAGCCATGGAAAAGACCATCACGACCAGGAACACGGGACATAACGCTGACGCCCTGAGCCACACAGAAGAGATGGCTGATGCTTGACTTCTATGTCCCGATATCGTGCTACTCGAATAACGTAAATGGAATGAACTCGGCCTCGAAGAGAAAAAGGATATTCAACCAATTACGGAAGAAAAAGTACGATATTGTGGCGCTACAAGAAGTTCATGTAAAGAAGACCCATGCAGCACATCTGGAAAGCAAAGGTATAGGGAATCTCTTCTGCTCGCTGGCGGCAGAAAAGAAGAGGGGAGTGGCTATCTATACAAGTGAGAAAATATCGGCCAAGCTAGCATTTACGGATGCAGAAGGGAGGATAGTCGGAGTAAAAATAGAGCTAGGCACAGTGAACCTTCTGCTCTGCAACATATACGCGCCGAATGGGCCCAAGACCATATTCACCCAGACTCTCCTAAGCCTAATAGAAGACCAGGAGTATGACAGCCTGGTGCTATTAGGAGACTTCAACGGGGTTCTAGCACCTCGGATGGATAAAACTCAGAGCGCCCTCCAACGGAAAAAACCGGAGATGGATACCTCCGGCAGGCTCCCAAGAACTTTCCTGCGCCTCAAGGCGGTCCTCTCCCTGACAGATGTATGGCGTCTCCACAATCAAGAGGAGAGAGACTTCACTTTCTACTCCAACAGGCATCGGAGCTGGTCCAGGATCGACATGGTCTGGGCGTCAAACTCACTGACCTCGAAAATAACTCAAATAAAGATCCTGCCGAGGGACGCATCAGACCATTGTCCGATCGAGTGGAGTTTCAATCACAGACCCCCCGCAAGGCGCTGGAGACTTAATGATAATCTCCTGAAGAAGGAGGAGGACATTCTAAAATATAGGGAGATCACCAGGGACTATTTTAGGCTCAATGATAACCAAGAAACCAGCCCCGAAATAGTTTGGGATGCAAGGCGGTCCTCAGAGGTCACTTTATACAGCATAGTGCGACGATGAATCGGGAGAGATGGAGAGCTCTAACTGAACTAACAACCAAAATAGTGACGGAAGAACAGAACCTGAAAGACCACCCAGACAACCGAGGCACAACCAAAAGATTGGCAGAGTTGAAAAAACAGAAACAACGGCTGGAGCTTGTTCAAATTGCTAAAGAACTGAAATTTATAAAACAAAAAGCTTTCCAGAACGCCAATAAGCCGAGCAGATGGTTAGCGAGAAAGATCAAGCGCAAGAAGCAGGCGGGATACATAACTAGAGTCAAAGCGGGGGATGAAATGGTTACGGCGGAAGAAGCAATCAAAAAGGAGTTCCATCGCTTCTTTGCCAAACTATACGGGCAGAGTCCAAAAACAAGGAGGGTATACGGAAGTACCTAGAAGATCAGAATCTAGACAAGATTCCAGGGTACTACAGGGATATCCTTAACAGAGACATCTCGGAGAGAGAAATAGAAACAGCCATAAAGAACTTAGACTCGAGCAAAGCCCCAGGACCAGATGGTCTGACAGCCCGGTTCTATAAAACCATGAGTCGCGAGATTACCATCTTTTTGAAAAACTTTACAACAGGGTACTCTCGGAGGGCACATCTCCTGACACATGGAAGGAGGCCTACATTGTCATTATTCATAAAGAAGGCACAGACGAGACCAATGTGTCCAATTATAGGCCCATCTCCCTACTGAACATTGACTATAAAATCCTGGCCTCCATCCTGGCGTCGAGGCTGAAGGTTTGGTTGGGGACTGGATAGCTCCAGACCAGACGGGGTTCCTGCCGGGCAGACAGGGCAAAGAAAATGTCAGGACTGTCATCAACCTGCTGGAATATTACGAAGCACGCCCGCGAGAAGAAGTCGCCTTCCTTGCTCTGGACGCAGAGAAAGCATTCGACAACCTGCGGTGGGACTTCTTCAGGCAGCTTATAACAAAGTTGGATCTTGGCCCCAAATTCCAAAATGCCATCGGGGCGATATACCAGGAGCAATCGGCGAAGGTCTGGGTCAACGGGCAGCCGACAGAAAGAATAAGCATCCAGAAAGGGGCTAGGCAGGGATGCCCTCTTTCACCCCTGATCTTCGTGCTTGCCACAGAGATATTGCTGAGAGCCATAAGATCTAACACCCAGTTGCGAGGCCCGAAAGTGGGAAGACATCAATACAAGGTGAAGGCATTCGGAGACGATATAATCTGTTTCGTCGAAAGGCCTTTGGATTCCATACATCTGTGGCTGGCGGAGATTGAAAAATTTGGCGCACTACCGGGACTAAAAATAAACAGGGGAAAGACAAAAATCTTAACGAAGAACATAGCTAAGAATCGGCAGGAAATGCTGGGATCCATGTCAGGCATGCAAATCTCCAAGTCGCTCAAGTACCTGGGTATCCAGATAGCCGCCCAGAACAGCCTACTAATCAAGAATAATTATGAGGCGCTCTGGAAAAAAATCCAGGCCGACCTAGGGAATTGGAGAAGCGCTAACCTCTCCCTTATGGGCAAGATAGCAGCTGTTAAGATGAACATCCTCCCTCGGATGCTATACTTGTTCCAAAACATCCCTGTCCTCAGGTCAAGTGCTGTCTTCGCGGCCTGGAAAAAGACATCCTCAGCTTCCTGTGGGATTCCAAAAACGCCAGGATCAAGTATACGGTCTTGATAGACAAAAAGGAAAGGGGGGGCCTGGGGCTCCCGGATCTGAAGCTGTACCACGACGCGTGCGGGCTGATCTTTGTGAAAGACTGGATCGCTCTAGCTAGAGAGGATGTCTTGGCACTGGAAGGATTTGATCTTAAAATGGGCTGGCACGGCTACCTGTGGTATGGGAGCACAAGATCGGACCCCACATTTAAGAAACACCCTGAGAGCAGCGCTCCTGCAGATATGGGAGAGATACAAGGAGAGATTCTTCGTGAAGACCCCCCTTTGGGTTTCTCCCATGGAAGCACACCAAAAAAGTATCCTGGGATGGAAGGCATGGCCAGGATACAAAGAGCTCACCACCAAGGTGGCGGGAGGAGAAGCCTAAAACCGCTAGCCCAATTGCAAAGCAGATATGAACGGCTCACATGGCTACAATACCTGCATGTCAGGTCATGGTACAAAAAGGATGAACAGATCGGGTTTGAGGAGAATGAGACCTTCTGGAAGGCCTTTCTACGAAAGGAACGAAAATTGGTCACGAGAGCCTACCAAAAGTTGTTGGAATGGGCCACGGAGACCGAAACGGTAAAAGCCTGTATGATCAAATGGGCACAGAATATAGGACGCCCCATCAGTCTATGTGAATGGGAAAAGATCTGGAGGAAACAGCTGAAGATTACCTACGCCACAGACCTAACAGAAAACTGGTATAAGCTGTTTTACCGGTGGTATATGACACCACAGAAGCTGGGGTGATGTACAAAGAGGCGAAATCGACGTGCTGGAAGTGTGGGAGGCACCGGGAACTTTCTTCCATATGTGGTGGACCTGCACAGAAGCCACAGCCTATTGAAAGGCATCCACAATGGCATCCAGAAAGCTCTTGGCGTCACATTTGAAAGGAAACCGGAAAGCTACCTGCTGGGATTGTTGTCAGAAGAGGAATATGGAAGAGAACTCGAACGCCTGTTTGTATACCTGACTACGGCAGCAAGGATGGTTTACGCGAGGAGCTGGAAGACCAAAAACGCATCACGCCTCGAGGACTGGGAGGCCAAAGTATGGGATGTCATGAGTATGGACAGGCTCTCTTACTATATGAGTGAGATGGCAGGTGGAACTATAAAAAAGACGGACTGGTCATCGTTCCTGACGTACATGAAGACCCGGGAGGACCCGACTCCCCCAAAGACATAAAATCAGCTAAAGGACAATACTCACCGTTCGGAATCAGGGACATTGGTCCTCTGCTTCCAAGATTTTTGGACAGAGCGGAAAGAGACAAATAAAGACAAATTGAGCTAGGCCTCCAAAGAGGTCAATTGGCCCCCTCTACATCTACTGCTGAAGAAAATCAATCCCCCGCACCCCCCCTCCCTCCCCTCTCTTCCCTTCACAAAGACTGTGCAAATGAGACTATATCGTAGTGCCGGAAGCCTACAAATATTACTCCCCCGCCTTTCCTTACCCTCCCAGTTTTACCACCCCCCCTCCTTCCCTTAGTCCGTCCCCCCCTCACCCCACCACCCCGAATCAAACCCCCAGTCTCCTCTCTGTCCCCCCTCCGTTCCTACTGTCCTATACTGAAAATTGTTCCTTCACTTTCCCTGTTCAAGATAAACTCCAATAAATATATTTTTTTTTTAAAAAAAAAAAGGAAGAGCTGCGGACTGGTACGTGCAGTGCCATGATCGACAGGATCCATGTTTGGGGACATTGAGAGGGTTTCTTCGGGCTGTGAAGAACAGATTTCGTGACCCACTGGAGAGAGTAAAGGCCAAAGAAGCTCTGAGGGGGTTAACGCAAGGCAATAAATCTGTAACGGAGTATGTGGAGGAGTTTATGAGCCTTGCGGGCAAGGTAGCGGAGTGGTCTCAAGCAACCCTCCTTGAACTATTTAAAGACGGATTACGACGAGAGTTATTGGAGTGGTGCCTTCATCGTGGAGACCCTGGTGATGTCGATGGATGGATCCAATTGGCTGGTAACGTAGAAGGCATTCTGGCCCAAGTGCAACGGCGGAAGTCGGCAGTAGGACCTACGAGGCGATTTCGGCCAGGGTCAAGACGTGTAACCGGAAGCGAGAGCCAGCGGAGTAGTGTTAGCGGAAAGCCAACTGTGGGGAAAGGCTTGTGTTACATTTGCTCTAAGCCGGGACATTATTCCTTCCAATGTCATCTAAGAAAGTTACCGGATACCAAAAATGTGAAAGTTGCCCGAGGTGCCCTGGGTGAAAAGATGGAGAGTGTGGATGGGGTGAGAAAAGGGGCCCCAAGTATTGTTTGTAAAATCGAATTGGAAAAGAAAGGAAAATATCAAACGCATAAAGCATTGGTGGATTGCGGGTGTTCTGAAAACATTATGTGTCCGGGATTAGTTAAGGATTTGAAATGTGAAATTCAGGAATTACCAGCTCCTGTACATTTTGCCCAGTTGGATGGAACTTTTGTGGGAGGAGGGCCCTTTCCATTGGGAACGAAAGGGTTAAAGGGAAAGGTTGATACTTGGGAGGGGGAGCTGGATTGTGTAGTGGCTCCTGTTATGGAACATGAAATTATATTGGGATTGCCTTGGCTGAGACAGGCTGATCCAATCATAGATTGGAAAGCAGGTACGTTAGAGTGCCGGCCTGTGGCGAATGGTGGTGTGTATGTGAATGAAGAGAAGAAAGGAGGTGAGCCACAGATTCCTGAGGAATATATTGCCCCAAGCCAAAGATTTATCCTATGTCTGAGAAGGAGAAGGTTACGTTAAGGGAGCAGATAGATGATTATTTAAAGAAAGGGTACATCCAAAGATCGGAATCCCCTATTGCAGCCCCTGTTCTCTTTAGGGAAAAGAAAGATGGGAAATTAAGGTTGTGTATCGACTATAGGGTCTTAATGCGATAAGTACCATTAATTGTTATCCATTGCCTTTAATCAAGGATCTATTAGGGCAATTGGGGAAAGGCAGGTATTTCACAAAGCTGGATATTATAAATGCCTTCCATATGGTGCGGGTGCGAGAATCGGACAGGTGGAAGACTGCTTTTTCGTGTCCCTTGGGGCTGTACGAATGGGTCGTCATGCCTTTTGGTTTGGCCGGGCCCCCCGGTATATTTATGCAGTTGATTAATGAGGTGCTGCACCTCCTTTTGTATAAGGGGGTGTATGTTTATTTAGATGACATTGTTGTGGTTTCACAAACCAAAGAGGCGCACGTGCAGTTAGTTCGGGAAGTATTGGAGAGATTGAGACAGGCCAGATTGTTTGTTAAGTAAATGTGAATTTAGCAAGAGCGAAATTGACTTCCTGGGATATAGAATTAGTAGAGAGGGTGTGTCCATGGATCCGGGTAAAGTGGCAGATGTGTTGGCTTGGGAAGCTCCTAAAACAAGGAGACAGTTACAGGCTTTTTTGGGGATGGCTAACTTTTATCGGTCTTTTATTTCCGGATTTGCTAATATTGTTTTGCCTCTTACAGAGTTGCTCAAGACAAAAGGTAAGGGTGAGTCTAGGAAGGTGAGGGCGCCTGGTGCCAGGTTGGGTTGGACTGTAGAGTGTCAAAAGGCTTTTGATTCTTTAAAGGTAGCTTTCACTAAAGGTCCTTTGCTTGTGCATCCAGATCCAGCAAAGCCCTTTGTGGTACAGAGTGATGCTTCCGCTTGGGCATATGGAGGAGCTTTGTTACAGAAGGACGAGGAAGGGGTGTTGAAACCCTGTGCTTATTTCTCTAAGAAATTTGGGGAGCAGCAAAGGAATTGGCCAGTGTGGGAAAAGGAGGCGTTTGCTATTCGTTATGCTCTGCAGACGTGGAGACACTTTTTGGAGGGGGCAGTTCACCCGTTTGAAGTGTTAACTGATCATAAGAATTTGCAATTTCTTAGGGAGCCCCAGAAGTTGTCTCCTAAATTGTTACGATGGGCCCAGTATCTGGCTAGGTTTAATTTTGTGTTGAAGCATATAAAGGGTAAGGATAATGTGGTTGCTGATGCATTGTCGCGTTATCCTGCAGTGGGGCCAGATCCTCTTCCAAGTGTGGGGAGAGTGTTCACAAAGGACCAGTGGGGTCTGAGGGTGCAGACACGAGCACAAGCGAAGTTGGAAATAAAGCAGGAGGATGAGGAGCTGGAAGAGTGGGTAAAAGAGTTTCAGAGGTGTTATGAGAAGGATGATTGGTTGAAGGCCCATGAGTTGGAATGTAAAAGGGTCAAGGGATTGTGGATAGTTCGGGAGAAATTGTATGTACCAGCGGAGTTAAGGAATAGGGTGTTGGAGTTGTTCCATGACCACAAGACAGCAGGGCATTGGGGATTTACTAAGACTTTCTTTGCAATCAAAGCCCGATATTGGTGGCCAGGAATGAGGACATCGGTAAAGAATTATGTGAGTAGTTGTGAGGTTTGTGCACGGGGAAGGTACCTACTGCTAAGCCCCCAGGATTGATCCAGGTGGTGGCTACTCCGGTGCGGCCATGGACACATATTAGTACCGACTTTGTGGGGAGTTGCCCCTAGTAAAGGATATAGGTATATCTGGACTGTGCTGGACATGTTTTCAAAGCAAGCCCATTTTATACCGTTAACTGGCTTGCCTTCGCAGAAAAATTGGCTAAGTTATATGTGCAGCATATATACCGGTTACATGGGTGTCCAGAGCAGGTGCTTAGCGATAGAGGTGTGCAATTCACGGCGAAATTCTGGGATAGGTTCTTGGAAACCTTAGGAGCAGACCGGAAGTTGACAACTGCTTATCATCCCTGTTGTAATGGGGAGTTGCGAGGACGCAGAAATCGTTGGGTAGTTATCTAAGAATTTTTGTAAATGCCCAGCAGAGTAATTGGGCAGACTTGTTGCCTTACGCTGAAGTGGCTTATAACGGATCTGTGCACTCATCTACAGGCAGGACTCCATTTTCAATTGTATTTGGCCAAGAGGTTGTTCCACTACCAGTTGGTATAGGAGTGCTGGAGGATGATAAGGAGAAATGGTACAATAGAGCTCGAGAAGAGTGGAAGGAGGTAACTGAGGCGTTGCATAAGGCACAGGGTTGCACAAGCGATTTGGTGACAAAAACCGACAAGAAGGTGATGTGTATAAGGAAGGGATTTGGTATGGTTATCCACTCAGAATTTAAAGTTGGGGTTACCTTCTCGAAAATTGGGCCCAAAGTATGTGGGACCATTCAGAGTGGCTGAGCGAGTGAATGAGGTGACGTACCGATTGATATTGCCAAGGGCCTTGAGGAAAATTTATTCTGTGTTTCATTGCAACTTGTTAAAACGATATGTTAACCCAATTATGCCAAAATTTTGAATGTTGCTTTGTCTTCCTCAGGGGAGGAGGAGAAGGTGGAGGAAGGCGTTATGTCAGGGCTAGAATCTCTATGCCTGGGGCCAGAGACAGATCCCAGCCTGCCATGAGCCTACTACTTTCACCTGAGTTGCTGAGTCAGAGAGAGATGACTCAACCATGAACTTTGCTCTATTTCTTTGCAGTTGAATATACTGGGACTATGACCTTTGGTCTAGATAAGACTCTGGGGTATGATGTAATACCCAGGGAACTCTGGGTAATGCAAAGACTCACTGGGATTGCTGAGTCAGGATGCAACCCTCTCCAGGCATTGCATGGGGGAGGGATTAGTATATAAGGATTGTGGTGATGGGAAGCGGGTGCTTCAGCTTTATAGGTTTTGTGTCTTCAATAAACTACCACTGGAAGAAGCAGCAGTTCTGTAGCGTCTTTACTGGAAAGCATTGAAGTTCCTGACACCTTTGTTCTTCCTTCCCTCCTTCTCCTTCCTCCCTCCGTCCTCTCCCTTCCACCCTTCTTTTCCGCCCTTTCTTCCTTAGCTCCTTCTCCCATCTTCACTTTCTCCTTCCTTCCCTTTCCTTTCTCCTTCCTTCCTTCTTCACCCCCACCCTTTGTCCTTCCTTCCCTCCTTCTCCTTCCTCCCTCCGTCCTCTCCCTTCCACCCTTCTTTTCCGCCCTTTCTTCCTTAGCTCCTTCTCCCATCTTCACTTTCTCCTTCCTTCCCTTTCCTTTCTCCTCCCTTCCTTCTTCACCCCCACCCTTTGTCCTTCCTTCCCTCCTTCTCCTCCCTCCCTCCGTCCTCTCCCTTCCACCCTTCTTTTCCGCCCTTTCTTCCTTAGCTCCTTCTCCCATCTTCACTTTCTCCTTCCTTCCCTTTTCTTTCTCCTTCCTTCTTCACTCCCACCCTTTGTTCTTCCTTCCCTCCTTCTCCTTCCTCCCTCCGTACTTTCCCTTCCACCCTTCTTTTCCGCCCTTTCTTCCTTAGCTCCTTCTCCCATCTTCACTTTCTCCTTCCTTCCCTTTTCTTTCCTTTCTCCTTCCTTCCTTCTTCACTCCCACCCTTTGTTCTTCCTTCCCTCCTTCTCCTTCCTCCCTCCGTCCTCTCCCTTCCACCCTTTCTTCCTTCGCTCCTTCTCCCGCCTTCACTCTTTCTCCTTCCTTTTGTCTATCCTTCCTCCTTAGCTTCCTCCTTCCTTTTGCCCTCCCATCTCTTCCCTTTCGTCCATCCTTCCTTACCTTTTTTCATTCCTCCTTCCCTCACCCTCCGTCCCTTTCGTCTTTCCTTCTTCCCTCCCTCCTTCCCTTCATTCCCTTTGTCCTTCCTTCTTCACCCCCACCCTTTTGTCCCTTCTTTCTCCTTCCTCTCCCTTCCAACCTTCTCTTCCTTCCTTTCTCCCTCCTTCACTTTCTTCCTTTCTTCCCTCTTTTGTCTCTCCTTACCTCCCTTTCCTTCCTTTAGCTTTCTCCTTCCTTCCCTTCTTTCTCCTTCCTTCTCTTCCCTTTCCTTCTCCCTGCCCTTTCATCCTTTTCTTCCTTCCTTACCTTTTTCCTTCCTCCTTCCCCCACCCTCCGTCCCTTTTCTTCCCTTCTTCCCTCCCTCCTTCCCCTTTGTCCTTCCTTCCTTCTTCACCCCCACCCATTTGTCCCTTCCCTCCTTTCCTTTCTCCTTCTGCCTTTCCTCCCTCCTCTCCCTTCCACCCTTCTCTCCCGCCCTTTCTTCCTTCTTCACTCTTTATTTATTGACTTCATTTCTATTCCGCCTTCTCACCCTGCAGGGGACTCGGGGCGGATTACACATTACATTTAGACACACAAACACACAAGACAGAGGCAATTTAACATCTGGCCACCAGGGGGAGCTGTTGCACTCCTTCATTCCTCAGCGTGTTTCCTGGAGATCTTTATTATCTTTCTCCTTCCTTTCTTCTCTTGTCTCTCCTTACCTCCCTTTCTCTTCCCTTCCTCCTTAGCCTTCTCCTTCCCTTCTTTCCTTCCTTCCCTCTTCATTTTGTCCTTTTCCCTTCTCTCCTTTCCTCCTCCCTGCCCTTTCATCTTTTTCTTCCTTCCTTCCTTCCCCCTTCCCCTACACTCTGTCCCTTTCGTCCTTCCTTCTTCCCGCCCTCCTTCCACCTTTCTCCTTCCCTTTGTCCTTCCTTCTTCACTCCCACCCTTTTGTCCTTCCTTCCGCCTTTCCTCCCTCCTCTCCCTTCCACCCTTTCTTCCTTTCTCCCTCCGTCACTTTCTCCTTCCTTCCCTTTTGACTCTCCTTACTTCTTTCCTTCCTCAACTTTCTCCTTCCTTCCCTTCTCTATCTCCTTCCTTTTGTCCTTCCTTCTCCCTTCTCTTCCCTGCCCTTTCATCCTTCCTTCCCCCATCCTCCGTCCCTTTCGTTCTTCCTTCTTCCCTCCTTCCCTTTATCCTTCCTTCTTCACCCCCACCCTTTTGTCCTTCCTTCCCTCCTTTCCTTTCTGCCTTTCTGCCCTCCTCTCCCTTCCGCCCTTTCTCCCTCCTTCACTCTTTCTCCTTCCTTCCCTTTTGTCTCTCCTTACCTCCCTTTCTTTTCTTCCTCAACTTTCTTCCTTCTCCCTTCTCTTCCCTTTCCTCCTCTCTGCCCTTTCATCCTTTTCTTCCTTCCTTCCCTTTTTCCTTCCTCCTTCCCCCACCCTCCGTCCCTTTCGTCTTTCCTTCTTCCCTCCCTCCTTCCCTCTTTATCCTTCCTTTCCTTTGTCCTTCCTTCCTTCTTCACCCCACCCTTTTGTCCTCCCTCCTCTCCCTTCTTCTCTTCCGTCCTTTCTCACTCCTTCACTTTCTTCCTTTCTTCCCTCTTTTGTCTCTCCTTACCTCCCTTTCTCTTTCCTTCCTCCTTAGCTTCCTCCTTTCTTCCCTCCCTCCCTTTCTCCTTCCTTCCCTCCTTTCTCCTGCCTTCTCTTCCCTCCTCCCTGCCCTTTCATCCTTTTCTTCCTTCCCCTTTTCCTTCCTCCTTTCCCCACCCTCCGTCCCTTTCGTCTTTCCTTCTTCCCTCTTTATCCTTCCTTTCCTTTGTCCTTCCTTCCCTCTTCACCCCACCCTTTTGTCCTCCCTCCTCTCCCTTCCATTCTTCTCTTCCGTCCTTTCTCACTCCTTCACTTTCTTCCTTTCTTCCCTCTTTTGTCTCTCCTTCCCTCCCTTTCTCTTTCCTTCCTCCTTAGCTTCCTCCTTCCTTCCCTTGTCTTTCCTTCCCTCCCTCCTTTCTCCTTCCTTCTCCCTTCTCTTCCCTCCTCCCTGCCCTTTCATCCTTCCCCTTTTCCTTCCTCCTTTCCCCACCCTCCGTCCCTTTCGTCTTTCCTTCTTCCTTCCCTCCTTCCCCTTTATCCTTCCTTCCTTCTTCACCCCCACCCTTTTGTCCTTCCTTCCCTCCTTTCCATTCTCCTTCTTTCCTCCCTCCATCCTCTCCCTTCCACCTTTCTATTCCGCCCTTTCTTCCTTATCTCCCTTTCTCCCTCCTTCACTTTCTCCTTCCTTCCTTCCCTCTTTTGTCTCTCCTTACCTTCCTTTCTCTTTCCTTCCTCCTTAGCTTTCTCCTTCCTTCCCTTGTCTTTCCCCCCTCCCTCTCTTTCTTCTTCCTTCCCTGTTTCCTCCCTCCTTCCTTTTGTCTTTCCTTCCTTCTCCCTTCTCTTCCCTTTTATCCTTTTCTTCCTTCCTTCCTTTTTCCTTCCTCCTGGGTGATGTTTAGCTGGGAGAAGAGAAGGTAGAGAGGGAACATGAGGAACAGCCTCTGCGGAAAAGCCTCCAGAGGAGGAGACTCCGCCACACTTCCAGGCAGCCTATGCCAATCTATATGACAGAGAGGGGGAGTTGCTACAAAGCAACACAACACGACAAGTGTAAGCAATATGCAGAAGTAACAAAAGTATTTTTTTTGAAATTCAACAGTGATAATACACATTCATAATCAACAAAATATCACAATAACATATACATGTCAAGCATGCCCGCCGTGGGCTACCACCCCATACGCCAATTTTTTGTGCCAGTCCGAGTCAGGGCCTAGATTAGAAGGAAGAGGCCTGGGAGCGGGAGCGGCATTCCCGGCGGCACCCGGTTAGTTTGCCTGCTGGAACCCACCTCGCCCAGCCCACGCGCCCGGGAGACCTTGCATTTGCACCAGGATGGATACGAGTTGTTTTGCCTTACATTTATGGCCTTGAGAAAGACCCGGTGTGCAGGGTCGAAACGGGAGTTGGGATCATTGTACAGCGTTATCCCCGTCGGCCCATCGATATACTAAGGCAGTCCAGCGATAATTTTCATCTTTGATACAAATTGAAATCGTTCCTGGGCTCTGCCTGCAAACAACCCTTTGATGCATCAACTTTCTACACGGCTTGCCAGCTCTCCTTGGGAAGGAGAGCCTACCCGCTGGGCTTGGGCACAACCCGTTTGGCTTGTGCTCCTCCTTGTTTACTTACCTGAAAATCCACTCTCACTCAATGAACCCTTGAACTTTTCCCCTTGGATCCGAAGTATCTTGGACATTGACTGACGCTATTGGCGTATGGCAGGGCTGTCCAACTTCTATGGGCCCAAGGGCCGGAATTCCAGTCACTGATCACCTGGGGGGCCGAAGGGTCTGCCTCCGCCCCGGCTCCGCCCTCTCCCCCAGCTCCGCCCCCTCCCCAGCTCCACCCCCTCCCCGGCTCCAATTTACTTACAATTGACCTTGAGTTGTGGAGTTGTAGTTCACCTCCATCCAGAGAGCACTGTGGACTCAAATAATGATGGATCTGGACCAAACTTGGCATGAATACTCAATATGCCCAAATGGGAACACTGGTGGATTTGGGGGAATGTTTCCTAATACCTTTGAGTTATTTGAGTCCACACTCAAATTGGGACACACCAAAAAAAACCCAAACACCTCAATGCCGTCGCAGGGCTTGATGGGGCCTCCTTTCCCTGAGGTGGGTGGGGGAGGCCCAAAGAGCTCCCTCCCTCCCCCTGAAGGAAAACAAGCCGCGGGGGGCAGGCGCACGTTGCGCCCTGCGCGGGGAAGGCAGCACAACAAGGGGGAGGGAGCGGAGGAGGAAGGAAGCGTCGCCAAAGGAAACCGCCGCTGAGGGACCCCTCGCCCCCTGACCCAACGTCCCACTGTTTTTAGATTGATTGATTCGAGCCAGGCCCTTCCTTACCCATACTGCGGAGCCCGCCACGAGTGCCAACGGCAGCGCGGTCCCCGAAGAGCCCGCTGGGCCGAGGCCAAGCTCAGGCCGGGCGTGGCGGCTCTCCCATCCACGGGGCGGGAAGCGAGGGCCCTCCACAGGAAGAGGACGGAGCCATGAGGGGCTTTCCCTACCTCACTCCCCTCCTCCCTCTCTCTGAGGGACTGGGGGCTGGCCTGGAAGCAGCCGCGAGGGGGGAGCGCGCGCCCAGGCCGGCCGCAAATCCCGCAGGACCGAGATTTCGGCAGCTATCGCGAGACTACGCAGCCACAGGCGGATTTCGACCTCCTCGAAATCCCGTCTGTGGCTGGCGTAATCTCGCGATGCTTGCCTAAACCCGGAAGTCGGTATTTATTTTATTTATTTATTTTTATTTTTTATTTGTATTTTATTAAAACAAGTTAGGGGGCCGGATGGAAGGGGCTCGGGGGCCGTGTACGGCCCCAGGGCCGCCTGTTGGACAGCCCTGGCGTATGGGGTAGGAACCCACGGCGGGCATGCTTGACACACGTCAAGCATGCCGCCCGTGAGTTCCCCCCCCAATAAGCGTCAGTCAATGTGTTATTGTGATATTTTGTTGATTATAAATGTGTATTATCACTGTTGAATTTCAAAAAAAAAACCTTTTGTTACTTCTGCATATTGCTTACACTCGTGTTGTGTAGCCTACGCCAATCTTCAACAGCTCTTAAGCTCGGGAAGTTCTTCCTAGTCTTTTCAGTCGCCTCTCTTTCTGTGCCATTGGGATCCATTGCTCCCTCGTGCCCTGGTCTCTAGAGCAGCAGCATGTCAACCTCCAAAATGAAGGAAGGCAACTCAAGCAGCCAAGGCCACTTCCTTTGCTTTTTTATTGCATGTGCAGCAGACAAAAAAAATTATGCAGCCTCAGAGCCGAACGAAATCAGACAACAAACGAATGATGATCTTCTCCAGGCCGCCATCACCGGCCAGGAGAATTAAAACTGCAAGAAGGGAAAGAGAGGAGGAGGAGAAGAGGAGGAAGAAGAGGGCAGCTCACGAGTGGGAGTAACTGCTGGGACAGGTCAATGAGCCATGATATTTGATAGGCCAGGCCCAGAAGGAGCTGACAGGATGGTCTGGTGTGAGCACACGTGTGTGCAAGAGAAAAAAAAAAAAGCAACACACCACTGGACTGTACAAGTCTTTGCCTCTGGCAGAGGGATGCGCCCCTTGGGCGGCACTGCCCAGCATCCCAAAGTCCCAGCTGCCCTTTTCAACAGGGAAACGGAGGGAGGGCGCAGGATCAGAATCATCACCGAATGGCAATCAAACCGACATCCATGAGCTTCTGGATTTTCTGAGCAATGACCGGATTCTTCAAGTGTCTGTGGAAAGAGAAGGAAGGGGCTTGTCAAGAGTGCGGCTTCTCTCAAAGGACTGAACCTTGACCACGTCCCCACAAAGGTCCAAATAGGATCGCTATATCAGTAGCAGGGCAAAGCCTTAGAACAGGGGTCAGGAACCTATGGCCTGAGAGCCAGGTGTGGCTCTTTTCATGATTGCATCTGGCTCTCCAGAGCAGCCCAGGCCTCGGTTTCCCAGCATGCAGCAGGGAGGAGTGATGCATCCTCCATTCTCCCCCTTCCTTCCCTCCTTCACCCTTTCCTTCTTTCCTTCCTTTTCCCTCCCTCTCTCCCCTTCCTTCTTTCCTCCATTCTCCCTCTTCCTTCCTTTCTCCCACTTCACGCTTTCCTTCTCCTTCCTTCCTTCCTTTTCCCTCCCTCTCTCCCCTTCCTTCTTTCCTCCATTCTCCCTCTTCCTTCCTTCCTCTTTCCTCCATTCTCCCTCTTCCTTCCTTTCCTCCTCCTTCTCTCCCCTTCCTTCTTTCCTCCATTCTCCCTCTTCCTTCCTTCCCTCTTCCTTCCTTCCCTTTCCTTCTCCTTCTCTCCCTTCCTTCTTTCCTCCATTCTCCCTCTTCCTTCCTTCACCCTTTCCTTCTCCTTCTCTCCCCTTCCTTCTTTCCTCCATTCTCCCTCTTCCTTCCTTCACCCTTTCCTTCTCCTTTCTCTCCCCTTCCTTCTTTCCTCCATTCTCCCTCTTCCTTCCTTCACCCTTTCCTTCTCCTTCTCTCCCCTTCCTTCTTTCCTCCATTCTCCCTCTTCCTTCCTTCAGCCTTTCCTTCTCCTTCTCTCCCCTTCCTTCTTTCCTCCATTCTCCCTCTTCCTTCCTTCACCCTTTCCTTCTCCTTCTCTCCCCTTCCTTCTTTCCTCCATTCTCCCTCTTCCTTCCTTCACCCTTTCCTTCTCCTTCTCTCCCCTTCCTTCTTTCCTCCATTCTCCCTCTTCCTTCCTTCACCCTTTCCTTCTCCTTCTCTCCCCTTCCTTCTTTTCCTCCCACTTCTCCCTCTTCCTTCCTTCACCCTTTCCTTCTCCTTCTCTCCTTCCTTCTTTCCTCCATTCTCCCTCTTCCTTCCTTCACCCTTTCCTTCTCCTTCTCTCCTTCCTTCTTTCCTCCATTCTCCCTCTTCCTTCCTTCCTTCTTCTTCTCTCCCCTTCCTTCTTTTCTCCCAATTCACCCTTTCCTTCCTTTCCCCCCCTCTCCTTCCTTCTTTCCTCCATTCTCCCTCCCTCCCTCTTCTATTCTTCTTCCCCAAGTCTTCATTTCCTTCTCCTTCCTTTCTTTTCACTTCCCTCTCTCACCCTTTCTTTCTTTTCTTCTTTTCCCTTCATTATTTTACTTTTTCCTCACTCCCTTTCCTTTCTTTTCCCGACCCTTTCATTTCCTCCCTTCCCATTTATTTCTTTCTTTTCTCCTCCTTGTCTCCTGTTTTTCTTTTCTTCCTTTTCCAAAGTTCATTCTTCTTTTCTTTCTTCCTCTCCCCCTCCCTCCTTTCTTTCTTCTGTCTGTCTGTCTTTTTCTTTCTTTCTCTCTTTCTTTCCCCCTTCCTTCCTTCCGTCTTCTCTTCCTTCCCAGAGTCCTGAGCGTGCCTTTTGCAGGGCCAGGTCTGAAGTGTCCCGTCATTCTGCCGGGGGAATCCTTTTCTCATTGTATGTACGTATAGACTCACATTTAGTTGAATTCAGTCTTAAAATATTATATATATATATAATGGCTCTCACTGAAATAAATTTCCAAATATTTTGCTTTCCTGGCTCTCTGGGTCAAAAAGGTTCCCGACCCCTGCCTTAGAAGAATATTCAAAGATGAAGAGCTACTATAGCAAATGGGCAACAACTAAAATCTTCCTGTGACCCCTACGTCCCGAGATACGTACACCTACCTTTTTTGGGTTGCTGTGAGTTTTCTGGGGTGTATTTATTGATTTATTTACTGTATTTCTACCCTGCGCTTCTCCCACAGGGGGACTCAGGGAAGCTTCACAAATGCATCAATGATGCTGTACACAATACATTCAATAACAACAATTAGTACAAGATATTATAAAATCATCAATATGGCCATTCTCTCCTGACTATGGCAGAGGTTGTGAGGTTTGTTGGAGACTAGGCAAATGGGGTTTATATATCTGTGGAATAATGTCCAGGGTGGGAGAAAGAACCCTTGTCTGTTTGAGGGAAGTGTGAATGTTGCAATTGGCCACCTTGATTAGCATTGAATGGCATTGCAGCTTCAAAGCCTGGCTGCATCCTGCCTGGGGGAATCCCTTGTTGGGAGGTGTTAACTGGCCCTAATTGTTTCCTATCTGGAATTCAAAGCTTGGCTGCTTCCTGCCTGGGGGAATCCTTTGTTGGGAGGTGACTTCAGACTAACTCAACCAAAGAAGTCAGCCATAGCAGAGCACTTGACGAACCAACCTAGACATAACATGGGTTTTTTTTGAAAACACAGAAGTGCTGGACCACTCTAACAACCACCATGTCAGACGACACAGAGAAGCCATTGAAATCCACAAGCATGTGCACCATTTCAACAGAAAGGAGGAAACAGAAAGTTCGAAGCCTGCTCGGGTCGGGGTGAGCTCTCGACAAAATTGTGTAGCTTGTTGTCGACCTTTGCAACTCGAAAGACAGTTGCATCTGTCAACAGCTCCCCCTGGTGGCCAGAAGCTGGAATGTTAAACATAGCGTCTGGTGTCTGTCTATATATGTTGTGTGTCTATGGCAGAGGTGCCCACACTTTTTCATCATGCGAGCTACTTATAATAAAACCAAATCAGAAAGATCTACCTCCCGTGCGCGCGCCTCCCACGCTGCGCACCATTCACGTTTGCTTCAGGAGAGGGGGCGGAGCTTGGTGCAGCCTGGCTCCGCCCCCTCTGGCTTCAGCTCTAGCAGCAGCTGCTCCAGCCTTGAGGAGGGCAGGGCCAAGCCAGTGGTGGCATAGCTAGCACAAGGCTGGCTTGGCCCTGCCCTCAAGGCTGGAGCAGCTGCTGAGAATGCAGAAGCCGGGGGAGAGGCGGGACTTGGTGTGGCCTGGCTCCGCCCCCTCTGGCTTCAGCTCTAGCAGCAGCTGCTCCAGCCTTGAGGAGGGCAGGGCCAAGCCAGTGGTGTCATAGCTAGCACAAGGCTGGCTTGGCCCTGCCCTCAAGGCTGGAGCAGCTGCTGAGAATGCAGAAGCCGGGGAGAGGGGGACTTGGTGTGGCCTGGGACTCTGGCTTCAGTGCGGCAGCTGCTCCGCCCCCAAGCCAGTGGTGGTTTCAGCTCTTGCCCTGCCCTCAGGAGCAGCTGCTGAGAATGGAAGCGGGGGTGCGGGACTTGGTGGGCCTGGCTCCGCCCCCTCTTGGCTTCAGCTCTGGCAGCAGCTGCTCCAGCCTTGAGGAGGGCCGGGCCAAGCCAGTGGTGGCATAGCTAGCACACGGCTGGCTTGGCCCTGCCCTCCTCAAGGCTGGAGCAGCTGCTGGGAGTGCCGAAGCCGGGGAGGGGGCGGGGCTTGGTGCGGTCTGGCTCCTCCCCCCTCTGAGAAGCGCCCCATCCGGCTGCGATCGACCTCCTTCGGTCCGGCGATCGATCTATGGCATTGAATGTTTGTCTGTATATGTACATTAATCCGTCCCCTGCAGGGTGAGAATGGCGGAATATACATGATGTAAATAAATAATAATAATAACCATAAAAATGAGCAAATCTGGCTACCTGTATTTAAAAATTCTAAAATCAGGATAGTAAATAATGAACAATACTCAGAACACATGAGAATTCCAGACAAGAAACAATTAGGGCCAGTTAACGCCTTCCAACAAAGGATTTCCCCAGGCAAGATGAAGCCAGGCTTTGAAGCTGCAATGCCATTCAATGCTAATCAAAGTGCCCACTTGCAACATTTGCATCAAACTGCTGCAATGCCAGCTGCAATGCCATTCAATGGTAATCAAGGTGGCCAATTGCAACATTCATACTTGCCTCCAACGGACAAGAGTTCTTTCTCCCACCCTGGACATTCCACAGATACATAAACCCCACTTGCCTAGTTTCCAACAGACCTCGCAACCACTGAGGATGCCTGCCAGAGATGTGGGTGAAATGTCAGGAGAGAATGCTTCTGGAACATGGTCAGATAGCCTGGAAAACTCACAGCAATTCAGTGATTCCGGCCATGAAAGCCTTCAACAACACAATTCAACATAGTTTGTGGCAGCCACAAAAACTACGTTTCTGGACTAGAACAACAACTTTCAAAGTAAGTACTATACAGTTAAACAGGAAATAACACTTTCAAGCCAGGAACAGAAGATTTTTCAAATTTACACAGTGTAATTTACATACTGGAAATATTTAGGGGGATTTAATGCAGGCCGAAGTCCAAAACACCTGGAGAGGGCCAAAGTTTGCCCATGCCTGCGTTATGCAGACCCACATGTCGCAGCAAGACACCCTTTTGGGATCCTCCCTTCTCAATAAAAGCCGCACATATGTGCGTTTGCTCTTCCCACACTCACTCGCTGAGGGCTTGCGGGTCTTTCTGCATCTGTTCAAGGATCAATCTCATGGCCGGGTCGCTCATGATCTGCTGCACCTCGGGGTCGGCCATGGCCCGGCGCTTCACATCCTCAGGGTTGTCGTTGCGGTTGTACTGGGACATGAGGCAGCGCTGGTAGCCCTCAGCAGCTTCCTGCAGGACGGAAGGTCAAATTCGTTTTTATCAAGGGCCATATCCACCGAGTGCAGGGGTGCCCACACTTTTTCAGCACGTGAGCTACTTATAATAAAACCAAGTCAGAAAGATCTATCTACCTCTTCAAGGCTGGGGAGGGGGCGGGGTTTGGTGCGGTCTGGCTCCGCCCCCTCTGGCTTCCGCTCTACCAGCAGCTTCTCCAGGCTTGAGGATGGCAATGCCAAGCCAGTGGTGGCATAGCTAGCACAAGGCTGGCTTGGCATTGCCATCCGCAAGCCTGGAAAAGCTGCTGGTAGAGCGAAATCCAGAGGGGCGGAGCCAGGCTGCACCAAGCCCCTCCCCCTCCCCCCTGGATTTGGAGCTCCCAGCAGCTTCTCCAGGCTTGAGGATGGCAATGCCAAGCCAATGGTGGCATAGCTAGCACAAAGCTGTCTTGGCACTGCCATCCTCAAGCCTGGAGAAGCTGCTGGTAGAGAAGAAGCCAGAGGGGGGCGGAGCCAGGCCGCACCAAGCCCCCCCCTCCCTCTGGCTTTGGAGCTCCCAGCAGCTTCTCCAGGCTTGAGGATGGCAATGCCAAGCCAGTTGTAGCATAGGTAGCACAAGACTGGCTTGGCGCTACTCTCCTCAAGGCTGGAGAAGCTGCTGGGAGTGCCGAAACTGGGGGAGGGGGCAGGGCTTGGTGTGACCTGGCTCCACCCGCCTCTGGCTTCAGCACTCCCAGCAGCTTCTCCAGCCTTGAGGATGGCAATGTCAAGCCAGTGGTGACATAGCTAGCACAAGGCTGGCTTGGCACTGCCATCCTCAAGCCTGGAGAAGCTGCTGGGAGTGCCGAAGCTGGGGGAGGCTTGGCGCGGCCTGGCTCAGCCCCCCTATGAGAAGCGCCCCATCTGACTGGGATCATCTGACTGGGATCATCCTCCTTCGGTGCCAGGATCGACTCCCTGGGCAGCCCTGACCTAGTGGTTGCCATCAAAGGGCTATTGAATGGAGGGCGAAAGGGAGAAACGTGCCAAGAGGAAGGTGCGTCAAGCCAACCCTGACCGGGACCGCCTTCTGTCTGCAAACCTATGTCTTCACTGTGGAAGAACATGCCAAGAATCGGACTCCACAGTCACCTACAGCAAGACACTACACTTGGAAAGCCATCATATTCAGGCAACGAGGGATTGCCTAAGTAAGTTAGTTAAGTTTATTAATGAAAATGATAATAATATTTTGCTTCTTTTCTCCCAAGGGAGTCTCAGAGCAGCTCATAATAATGATAATGATATCCCGCCAAAAGCTCACCTTGCAGTTGGAATCCAGTTCTAGGGCTTTCTGATAGACATCCATGGCTTTGGTGTAATCCTTCATGGCTTCCAGTGCCGCCGCTTTGCGCGTGTAGCCCTTGACTGAAAATCGACACCAGTCCTTTAAGCATGAGATCTCACACCCAAATCAACCACATTTCCCACCTTCTCTCCTCAATTCAGGGCGAGTTCGACAAAAGAAGAAGCCACTAGGGCAGGGGTAGGGAACCTATGGCTCACGAGCCGTATGTGGCTCTTTCAATGACTGCATCTGGCTTGCAGGCAGGCCCCAAAAAGGTCGGATGCCGGGCCGCAGACCCCTCCTTGCCCAAGGAGTTGCCGGAAAGCGGCCCTGGGCCACGGAAAAGGCCGTGTGGCGGGCTCTGCTGGGCCCGAAACCCACAGCAAGGGAGGCAGGGAGGACCGGGGCGGGCCGAGACCGGTTGGGCGGGCCTCCCCGCCCAACCGGAAGCCAAGCCAGGGCCAGCGGTGAGAAAGGGGAAGGGGAGGGGGCAGGAACAGCCCCCTAGCAAGCCCTCCCCCCTAACACAGAGAAAAAACGGCCAAAAACCAGGAGCCGGGCCGCAGGCGTGGACTAGCAGGTCCTCTGCAGGGACCAAGGCAAAAGCCTAAAACAGGCCGGGTCCCCGCCGAACTCGGCACAATGGCAGGGGGGGGGGGAGTGCGGGAGGAGAGCTTCCCCGAACAAAGGAAGGAGCGGAAGCCATGCAGGTAAACGTCCCTGCCGATGGCACAGCTGGGCATGGGGGAATCCTTTTCTCATTGTAAGTATTCAGTCTTACAATATATTATATTGAATTCAGTCTTAAAATATATTATATATATTATATGGCTCTCACTGAAATAAATTTCCAAATATTTTGCTTTCATGGCTTTCTGAGTCAAAAAGGTTCCCGACCCATGCACTAGGGACTTGTAAACAATTAAAAAGCCCAGTCTCTTTCCATCCCTTTGATTCGAGATCCTTTGCTTCCTTTTCCAATCCCAACCTTCAAAGCCAACCCAATTCCATGTACTTACTGAAGGTGGGTTCTAGGCGAATACATTCTTCACAGTCCTGCAGGAGGAAGAGAAGACCACGGTTAGAGGGACCCAGGCAACTCCTCCCCAGCCAGCTTAGTCCCGTAATTCCGGCGTCCCTCCACCACGTCCTCCTCGCCGCCGGCGCCACACCTGACGTCACCCAGCCCCGCCGAAAAGGGGCGGGCTGCGCAGGACGCCGGGCATGCGCGCAGGGCGGGAGCGCGAGCGCCGCCTCCTCCATCCCTGGCTGTTGCAGGTGCCGCGCCTGGGAGCTTACCTTCCTTCTCCGAAGGAAGAGAAAGGAAGGTAAGCTGCCGGGCGGCCGCTGCAGCAGCCAGGGACATGGAGGAGGCGCCTGCTGCTCCCGCCCTGCCGCCGCATGCCCGCGAGCGGCCCCGCCCCCCGTGAGCGACCCCGCCCCCCCGGAGATCCAATTTTTAAATTTTTTTTTAAAAAGCTGATTTCTTGCAGGAGGGTAGGCGGGCCGCATCCAAGTGGCTGGCGGGCCGTGTGCGGCCTGTGGGCCGCCTGTTGGACAGGTCCGATCTATACTATCTGCAGGCAAAACTTACTGTCCGGATCTGTAGCTATTTGACGAAAAAATTTCCTCACGAACAAAGTGGGAAGGCTTTATTCAAAAGCATACATTAGGGCAGTGCTGTCCAACTTCTGCCGACCCAAGGGCTGGACTTTCTGGGGGCCGATCACCTGGGGGCCGAGTGGCCACGCCCCGGCCACGCGGCTCCGCCCCCCTCTCCCAAAGCGTCACAATAGCCTTGGAAGCGGGCGATTTCGCCCACTTCCGAGGCTGTTGTGACGCTTTGGGAGAGAAGGAGGAGCCACGGGGGAGCCTTCCGTGGCTCCGCCCCCTCGCCCAAAGCATCACAACAGCTGTTGTGACACTTTGGGGGAGAGGGCAAAGCCGCGAGGAAGGTTCCGCGGCTCCGCCCCCTCGCACGCAGGCCTGGATGGCTCACGGGGGAAGCGAGAACCGGGTCTTGCTTCCCGCGAGCCATCCAGGCCTGCGGAAGGATTTTAAGCCCGGCTCTCGCGTCCCTCTGACCAGTCAGAGGGACACGAGAGCCGGGCTTAAAAACCCTCCGCAAGCCTCCCTGGGGAAGCGAGGCCGGGCCCTCCCCTGCGAGCCCTCTTGCGGAAGGATTTTCACCCGGCTCGCGTCCCTCTGACCTGGTCAGAGGGACGCGTCCCAATCGCCTCCCGCAGGCCTCCCTGGAGGCCGGAAGCTCCCTCCCACCCTTCCCAGCGCCGCCGGTGTCCCAATCGCCGCGGCGCCAGAGACGGAGGGAGGAGAAGGAGGGAGGCGATCGGGACACCAGCGGCGCCAGGAAGGAGGAGGAGGAAGGGAGGATTCCTCCCCTCCCCCTTCCCGCCCCGGCAAACCGGATTGCAGCGGGCGGAGGGGGGTGGAGAGAGCTTCCTTCTCCCTGGCCTCCTCCCTCCCTCCGCCGGAGGGGGCAAGGCAAGGAGGAGGAGGGGCTGGCTCCTTCCTTCTCCCTCCCCCGCCTCCTCCTCCTCCCCTCCCTCCAGTCGCTAAAAATGGCGGCTCGCATATGGCGGCCGTGTCCAACAGGAGAGAGGGACAGAGGGCAGTTGGACAGCCCTGCATTAGGGCAGTGTTTCCCAACCTTTTTTGAGCTGCGGCACACTTTTTACATTTACAAAATCCTGGGGCACACCACCAACCAAAATGACACAAAATGACACAGTAATACATATAGTTAATATGTTTTAAAATGTATTTAAAATGGCCTGTTTCGATGAACACAACATAGATGAACCAATATAGATAAGTAATTTGAGCATTGGAGTTATGGGTGCATCTATACCAGGCATGGGCAAACTTGGGCCCTCCAGATACTTTGGACATCAACTCCCGCCACTCCTAACAGCCTCAGACCCCTTCCTTTTACCTCAGGAAAGGGCCTGAGGCTGTTAGGAGTGGTGGGAGTTGGAGTCCAAAATATTTTGAGGGCCCAACTTGGCCCAGACCTCATCTAGATTGATCCGTGCACACATAGGAGACTTTTGAACCTCAGTATGGGAAGCAGGGGCCTCTCTGTTTCGTGACTCTCCTTCACGTGCACTCCTGCCCTCCTCAGGAAACAAGGGAGAAGGAGAGGAGGCCTCCGTCCAAAGGAATGGGCTCCTTCCAGTCCTCACCCGCTCTCCGTCCCGATCGGAGGGTCGTGAGCGGGGAGGAGGAGGCAGGCCGGCTTGGGCGGTCCGTCCAGCTCCACGCTCCGCACTTTGCTCAGCTGCTTCCGCCGCCAGTCTCTCGCGCTCTCTGCCTCTCTCTCGCACTCTTGGTCTCGCTCTCTGCCTGTTCTCGGGGATGACTCACAGGCACAACAACAATAGATGGGAAGGGGAGCCAGGGAGGGCTGCTCTTTCCTCGGAGGAGCCTTTCTGACTCACCGACTAGAGAGCGCCGACGGCAGACAGTGAGCAGCACTGGACGAATGGCACTGAATGGAGCAGCGAAGGGTAGACCCAGCAGAGGCAGGGAAGGAGGAGGAGAGGGGGGGCCGAGGGCCAAGCCAGGGGGCGGGGCCAGGGAAGAGAGGTTTTTTCCGCGGCACAGCAGGTGCTCCCACACGGAACCGCGAAACAGCGGTTGGGAAACACTGCATTAAGGTACGCAACAAAGTTTATATCTCTCGTGCCTCCTATCCCTCAAGCTGGCCCCTCCCCTTCATTACTTGCTCCTCGATCCGTGCCCCTCCTGGCTGGTGAAAGCTTGCCTGGAGGGGTTACGTGACCCCTGTTGAAATTAGTTAACAGCTCCCTTGAGCAAGGAGTTTTTCCAGGGCGACTGAAAGAGGCAGTGGTCACTCCATTGCTGAAGAAGCCGAACTTAGATCCGTCGCTCCTTCCAACTACCGCCCAGTATCGAATTTGTCGTTCCTGGGCAAGGTGGTTGAGAGGGCAGCAATGGAGCAGTTGCAGTCCTACCTAGATGATGCAACTTGGTTTGACCCCTTCCAGTCCGGCTTCCGTTCTGGGCATGGGACGGAGACGGTGCTGGTCGCCATCACAGACAAGCTACGCCGCCAACTAGATCAAGGTGGATCGGCGCTGCTCGTGTTATTGGACCTCACGGGCAGCGTTCGATACTGTCGATTACGAACTTGTGACCCACCGCCTGGCAGGGGCCGGGGTGAGGGGGTCGGCCCTTAGCTGGCTGTACTCCTTCCTCCGGAACCGGTCCCAGCGAGTGAGAAGGGGTGAGGTTGTCTCAGGGGGTGCCCCACTTCATTGTGGGGTGCCTCAGGGGGCAATTCTCTCCCCTTTATTATTTAACATCTATGTCCGACCACTTGCCCGGTTGGCACGCAGCTTTGGGCTGGAGTGTCACCAGTATGCGGATGACACCCAGCTCATTCTAGGGATGGAGGGCCGGCCTGACTCCGTACCCAGCACTGGCTTCCGCAGCACGGATCACCTTCAAGGTGTTGGTTCTAACCTTTAAGGCCTTGAATGGTCTGGGGCCAGTGTATCTAAGAGACCGCTTCTCCCATTACAGTCCTCCCGACCACTGCGATCCGAGTCCCAAAACCTCCTGGTGGGCGAGTCGGCGATCTGTTCATCTGACCTCAACGCAGAGGAGGGCATTCTCCCCGCGCCGGTGCTGTTGTCTTCCCCCCTGCTAACATGGGCCTGCAAGACCCTCCTCTTCATCCAGCGTTGGTACTTAGGTTTATGTATATATAAAACCATGCCCAAACCATGCTTGCGCTGGTTGTGGCAATTTTAGTGTGTTTTGCTTTACCCTGATTTTACTTGTTTTACGACTCACAATGTGAGTCGCCCTGAGCCTACGGGAAAGGGCGACTAATAAGTCGAAGAAATAAATAAATAAATAAATAATTCCTGTTTCCACGGCAACCCTCGCCCTTGTTTCAAAGATACACAGGCCAGCTCTAAGGCATGGCCTAGTTTCCTGGCTTCACACAAAACCAGGAAATAAGGTCACAACACTTACTGCAATTCAAATACATGAAAGCAGGAGCCAAAAGGCGAAAAATTCCCAAAGCCTTGAAAGCCTGATATGATTGACAATGTGCTTTTGAAAAGAAGAAAGCAGAAGCCCAGAAGCAGTCTCAGAGTTGGCAGAGGGTTTAAAATTAAGAGGGATATTTGCTTGGATGTGGGATGCACCGAAATCTATGATGTATATTTTGATAAATATGAATGAACTTAATGAAAGGAATGAACGAGGGCTATTAATTATGGAGATGCCATCCTAAGGAATGAGGCCAGTAAAACTATAAGAAGCAGGTAAAGTTTTCATGGATGGACTGTAATTAAAAGTTGCCGAACTGCTGACATTTGCTGACCAGTGACAAATGATTAACTATTGACATTGCTGACTTGATTAACTTTTGGGAGGGAAACGGCATGTTTACATTACCAGAGACAATGGCTCTTTAAGAACATTAAGAAAACGTTTACAACAGGGGTGCCCACACTTTTTTAACATGCGAGCTACTTATAATAAAACCAAGTCAGAAAGATCTGCCTCCCGCACTGCGCACCGTCCACGTTTGCTTCCGGACGAGAGAGAAGCAGAGCGGAGCAGGAAAAGCGGGAGGGGCTTGGCGCGGCCTGGCTCCGCCCCCCTCTGGCTTCAGCTCTAGCAGCAGCTTCTCCAGGCTTGAGGATGGCAGTGCAAAAACCAGTGGTGGCATAGCTAGCATAAGGCTGGCTTGGCCCTGCCCTCCTCAAGGCTGGAGTGGCTGCTGGGAGTGCCGAAGCTGGGGGAAGGGGCGGGGCTTGGCACAGCCTGGCTCTGCCCGCCTCTGGCTTCAGCTCTAGCAGCAGCTTCTCCAGGCTTGAGGAGGGCAGTGCCAAGCCAGTGGTGGCATAGCTAGCACAAGGCTGGGTTGGCCCTGCCCTCCTCAAGGCTGGAGTGGCTGCTGGGAGTGCCGAAGCTGGGGGAAGGGGAGGGGCTTGCCACAGCCTGGCTCTGCCCGCCTCTGGCTTCAGCTCTAGCAGCAGCTTCTCCAGGCTTGAGGATGGCAGTGCCAAACCAGTGATGGCATAGCTAGCACAAGGCTGGCTTGGCCCTGCCCTCCTCAAGGCTGGAGTAGCTGCTGGGAGCTCTAGCAGCAGCTTCCAGGGAGGGCAGTGCCAAACCAGTGATGGCATAGGCCTGGGCTGGCGCCCCCCTCTGAAAAGCGGCCCATCCGGCTGCGATCGACCTCCTTCAGTCCCGCGATCGACTGGTCAATTGCGATCGACTTCCTGGGCAGCCCTGGTTTACAACGTACCTTACGTTAGGAAGTCAACACAAGGCTCCTTTCGTTTAGCAACACCAATTAAGAAGACTCAACAACATCTGCCAGGAACTAAGAAGAAGCCAGGATGTTTCAGGCTGGATACACATCTATCATTCATTTACAACTCTCCAAGAAATATTGCGATATAAGAAACTTTCTAATATAACAAAATTATGACAGACAACTGTGCTGTTCACCCGCCATGTTGAGTCGCTTTCTCCAACTCACTGAGCCACACAGCTTGGCACAAGTGATTACATCTAGGAATTCCTGATACGGGGAACTATATAGTTTTTTGCGAGGGGGGGACTTGCCTTTAGTGCTAACTGGAACTCCAGCAATTTGGTATAGCAGGCAGCTCTGTTGCTGTACAGTTTGGCATCGTTAGGATTACGCTTGATGGCTTCTGTGTAGTGCTTCATGGCCTGTGGATAGTCCCCTGCGGAAAAGGACAGAAAAATTCAAATAATCCTCAAATTGTGTTGTCGAAGGCTTTCATGGCCGGAATCACTGGGTTGCTGTGAGTTTTCCGGGCTGTATGGCCATGTTCCAGAAGCATTCTCTCCTGACGTTTCCCCCACATTTGTGGCAGGCATCCTCAGAAGCAAGTGGGGTTTATACATCTGTGGAAGGTTCTCAGGGCGGGAGAAAGAACTCTTGGCTGTTGAAGGCAAGTGTGAATGTTGCAATTGGCCACCTTTATTAGCATTGGATGGCTTTGCGGCTTCAAAAGCAAAACACAGGCTACAATCACCTGTGAATTCGAACATTACCCTGTCATGGTCACTGTGAATCGTACATGTGATATCATTTGCGCTTGCACAGAAACATCGGAACCTTCTAGAAAGTAATAACAAAAGAATTAACTGCAGCCCCACCTATCCCTCCCAGGCGTATATAACCAGTGGGAGGGGCTACAGCCTTCAGTTCTCTCTTTCCGCGCAGGTGAAAGGTCACTCCACAAGGTCCACCTCCACTTTGGTGGCTTTTATGAGGGGCGTTCCTCTGGATGCGGTGTCGTGCAGCCACCTGGTCATCACCTATCACCTTCGTCTCCCACTATAAGCTGGACATTGCTTCCAGGAGGGAGACGGATTTTGGAAGAGCCGTCTTGTTTTCTGTGGTGGCATGACCCCACCTGCCAGCTCAGTAGCTCGCTAATCTATCACATGTACAATTCACAGTGACCACGACAGGGTAAATATGAGTTGCTTACCTGTAAACACAGTTCCCTGAGTGGTCACCTGTGAATTCGTACATCCCTGCCCTTCCTTCCGGCTTGTCATGCCTTTGGTTTTCTCTGTCTGTATCACGCGGTTCGAGAGAACTGGTGGCTGTAGCCCCTCCCACTGGTTATATACACCTGGGAGGGATGGGCAGGGCTACAGTTAATGCTTTTGTTATTACTTTCTAGAAGGTTCCGATGTTTCTGCGCAAGCTCGACCCAGGGGTGCTGTCGGTACCCGAAAGCTTTAGCCGGGGCTGAAGGCGGTCACAAGCTGGCTCAGAGCACACAGGCTAAAAAGATCAACCCAGCGAAACGGAGATCCTCTGGCCCGGCCGACCCGACCCCCACTCTCCACTACCACCCTTTGAGGGCGAGCCCTTGTCCGTAGCCCCGCGGTAAAGAGCTTAGGAGTACTCTTGGACGAGAAACTGACGATGGAGGCTCAGATCCAGGCCGCTGCTAAGGGTGCCTTCTTTCACCTCCGTAGGGGCCCGACGGTTGGCCCCCTATCTACCACCAGAGGCGCTGAGGACGGTGATTCACGCCACTGTGGTCTCCCGTCTTGACTACTGCAACGACATGTATGTGGGCCTACCGGTGTCCACGACTCGGAGGTTGAGACTCATCCAGAATGCAGCGGCCAGACTCATCTCCGGGGCATCGGCCAGGAGCCATATTTCACCAATTTTAAAAGATCTTCACTGGTTACCCATTGAGCTTAGAGCGATCTACAAACTCATGGTGATAACCTTCAAAGCTCGGCAAAAAATGGGACCAGCCTACCTGGGCGATCAGCTGACGGACCAACGCTGCGAAAGACCGCACGCGTAATAAAACGGCGTCGGTTAGCTGTCCCTGGGGTGAGAGAGGCCCGGCTGACAGAGACCCGTAGAAGAGCCTTCTCGGTGGCGGCCCCTACGATCTGGAACTCGCTCCCGCCTGCGCTCAGGGCCACACTGGCCCCGGCCAGATTTCTGGCTGGCCTGAAAACCTGGCTCTTCCGCCAGGCTTTCGGGGACTAAACTGGATGGATGGCAGAGCCTTTTACGGCTCATATCTGCTGTTTTAACTGATGTATCTGTGTTTTTAAAGGATGTAAGTCGCCCGGAGCACCATTGGTGGAGGGCGACTCACAAGTAATAAAGTATTATTATTATTATTATTATTAATGATATCACATGTACGAATTCACAGGTGGCCACTCAGGGAACTATGGTTACAGGTAAGCAACTCATATTCACCGCCCATTGTCCCCGCTGTGCTCATGCCTCCATTTTTCTGGCTGCTTTCGTGGCGGAAGAACTGAGGCCGTGGCCCCGCCAACCAGCTACTTATACTCACAAGGGGAGAGTGGGTGGGGCTAACCACCAGAAAAGTTTTCAAATCTATCTAGAAGGTTTATATTTATTTTTATTTATTCAAATATTTATACCCAACCATTCTCTTCCCCCCCCGAAGGGGGACTCAGGGCAGCTAACAACTGGCAGTGATTTGATGCCCACATATACAATAAATAAAAACAACAATTACACAATAACTAACATATTAATCAGATTTAAACCAATTAAAATACAATTAAAATACAAGTATACAAATAGTCCGAGTTCTGCAATGCGAAGCCAGTCCACAGTCTGTTTTCATAACACTGACATCATTCTAAGGTTCTGAAGCTGTCCGCTCAGGCGCAGAAACTACCACATGTGCGATTCGCAGTTGACCACGATGAGAAACTTATAGCAACAAAGACAAAACCTCGAGTTGGTTATCACTAAAGACAAGCACAACAAAGCTAGGGTCAGTTTAAGGCATATACAATAATGCAATGAATTGGCAAACACTATAAAGATAAATGTATTTCAAGAGTGTGAAGTCACACAAATAATACACAGAAAGCAATGCGTAATCTAATCAATATAATGCAAAATAATCCGCATTAAGTAGCGATATAACCCGCATGAGTCTATAAAATCCGAAATAAGCAACACCGCCTCATACAAGCAATGAAGGAGAGACCTACAGTAATGCCAGTGGACTATCAATCAAAACTTTATTACGGTCACAGACCAGCACAAAGCGGGCACAAGCGCCCTAAGAGGAGAAGGACAACTCCCCAGTAAACAGTTATTTAAAATCAGATTAGAAATCAGTATAAAAATATATTTTAAAAGACAGGATATTGTTGCCTTATGATGTCAAGGCTATTAACTAAGAGAGAAACAGCAACATTATTGATATTTTTATGGACTTTGAATGCTGTTTCTCTCTTAGTTAATAGTCCACTGGCATTACTGTAGCGTCGCTCCATCATTGCTTGTATTGTTTATTTTGTTTTTATTTATTCAAATAAATAGTTGTTTATTTTGGTGTTGTTTATTTTGGATTTTATAGACTCATGCGGATTATATCGCTACTTAATGCGGCTTATTTTGCGTTATATTGATTAGATTACGCATTGTTTTCTGTGTATTATTTGTGTGACTTAACACTCTTGAAATACATTTATCTTTATAGAGTTTGCCAATTCATTGTGTTCTTGTATATGTCTTAAACTGACCCTAGCTTTGTTGTGCTTAAACTCATAGCAACCCAATCCTCAGATTGTACGTATTCTACACCCCCACCTCAAAACTCCTACAATATCTAAACCAGGGGTATTCACACTTTTTCACCATGAGAGCTACTTATAAAACAACCAAGTCCAAATGATCGACCTACCCACGACTCAGAGAGCCATAAAAGCAAAATATTTAGAAATTTATTTCAGTGAGAGCCATATAATATATTTTAAGACTGAATTCAACTAAATGTCAGTATAATAAGCCCCTGAATTTATTCATAATAATAATGATGATGATATTCATTCAGCCTCTGCTACTACTACTACTACTAATAATAATAGTAACAACAACAACAGGTTCCTAGAGTAGAAGGAGACCTCCAAGGGCCATCCAGTGCAACCTCCTTCTGCCATAAGGGAAAAACACAATCAAAGCATTCCTCACAGATGGCCATTCAGCCTCTGATAATAATAATAATAGGTTCCTAGAATAGGAGGAGACCTCCAAGGGCCATCCAGTCCAACCTCCTTCTGCACCTGGGCGGCGTTGGGAGCCTGCGGGATGGGACTGAGCCTTCCTCCCGCCCTGCCTGCGATCTACCAGGGCGCCCTACGCCAGGGCTGCTCAGGAAGTTGATCGTGATCGACTAGTCGATCCCAAGTCCATTTGAGGTAACTCACAGCCGGATGGGGCGCTTCTCGGCGCGCGCACCCCGTAGGCGCTCCCGTTGTGCCTTCCACCTGCGCAGGGCTTCTTTCGCCAAAATGAGGCTTTAGTGGGTGGGCCCTGGCGCTTGTCTCTTGCCACGGTGTGGTGACGTGACCGCCCATTGGTTGCTGCGGGGGCGAAGGGGGGCAGGAGCAAGGCGAAGGCGCGCGCAGGGATAGGATGCGAGGCTGCGGGAGGGAGTGTGTGTGTGTGAGGGCCCCCGAGGGCCGAGGCGAGAGAGACACAGGGTAGAGCGAGAGGCAGGGCCTTGTCCAGGCTTTACTCACTGGCATCGAGGGCGCGCTTGTCAGCTGCAGCCCCACCGCGGGGACCATCCTTTTCCAGTGAGGCCTTCTCTCTCTCTCTCTCTCACACACACACTCCCTCCCTCCCTCTCGCAGCCTTGCATCCTATCCCTGCGCGTGCCTTCGCCTTGCTCCCCCCCCCCCCAGCAGCAACCAATGGGGGGTCACGTCACCACACTGTGGCAAGAGACAAGCGCCAGGGCCCCTCCCAGCAGCAACCAATGGGGGTCACGTCACCACACTGTGGCAAGAGACTTGAAGACCTGGCCAGGGACCCGTACCCACTAAAGTTCATATTCCATGTTTTTTTTGTACATTGCAAAACTGTTGAATCGCCCTGTGCAGGCGGTATTATTATTATTATTATTATTTTGGCAAAAGAATCCCTGTGCAGGCGGAAGGCGGCGGCGGGAGCGCAAACGCGGCAGAGTGCGCCAGGTAGATCTTTTTGACTTGGTTGTTATAAAGGTATCTTGCAAGCTGAAAAAGTGTGAGCACCTCTGCCCTACGCGATCTACCGAATGAGCACCCCTGATCTAAACAGTGACAATCCTGGGGGCTGTCGTCCAAAACAGTGGACGACTGCTCCCAGGATTGTTGCTGCGTAGATATTCTTTTGCAGTGCCATTTTTCGACACGAACAGCAATAAATCCACACAAAAGAAAGAAAGAGGTCCTTGCCTTTCTGGAAAAACTCGTTTCCTTTGTTCTTCTCCTCCAGAGCCAGCTCAGGGTTGATATAGGCCACCCTCTCCTGTTCTTTCAAGATCTTTTCAGCCTGGGAAACAAAACCATGGTCAGTCCCTCTAGCTTCTGGCGATGAGGATTTCACATCGGCATAAATATAAATATATGCATATGCAGACTTGCCTGTTGACTCTTTTTCAAGACGTCCGGAGTCCGGTGCTCGGCCAAAGACTTGTTGAAGAACTGAATAGCTTCTTTATACATTTCTTCCTTGAAGTAGGAATTGCCAATCCGGGCATACGCTCTAAAATGGAAGGAGAACCCAGGTTGGCCCATGCCTCATCTATATGCTCATTAATGCATGCAATACATTGACATCGTTCAACGTTTTTTTGCATAATCTTCATTTGTTTACACGTAAATGCCCTGAGCGTTAATGGACTGCTGCTTACTTGGCAATCTGTCGGTAGTCTTCCCGATTCTCGCGCCCGACTTCGATAGCCTGCTCGCAGAGTTCCCGGCACTTGATGTAATCTCCCATTTCAAAATAAACAGCTGGAGGGAAAGGGAGAGGAGAAACTTCGACATGTGGACACAGGCAAGTGAGATTTATATATCTGTGGAATAATGTTCAGGGTAGGGAAAAGAACTGTTGTCTGTTGGAGAAAAGGGGGGAAGGTTGCCATTGGCCACTTTGATTAGCACTGAATGGCCTTGCAGCTTCAAAGCCTGGCTGCTTCCTGCCCAGGGGATGCATTAAATTATTATTATTATTTACATCATTTATATTCCGTCCTTCTCACCCCGCAGGGGACTCAGGGCGGATCACAATGCACACATACAGGCAAACATTCATTGCCATAGACGTACAACATATATAGACAGACACTCAGAGGCAATTTAACATTCCAGCTTCTGGTCACTAGGGGGAGCTGTCACATTCCTTAATTCTTTTTCATACTTCCTGGAGATTTTATGGCCTCGTAAATCAATTAAATTAGCCTACCCACAAAGTGGTACCTAAATTTCCTACTTGACAGATACAACTGTCTTTCGGGTTGCAAAGTTTGACAACTAGCTACACAAGAAAAAGGGCAGCCTTGGTCCCATGGACTGGAAAGAGGCCTTTTCTTGGCATTACAGCAGCATTTCTCAACCTGGGGGGTTGTGAGCGGGTTTCAGAGGGGTCGCCGAAGGCCATCGGAAAACATATATTTCTGATGGTCTTAGGCAGGGCTGCCCAGGAAGTCAATCGCGATCGACCAGTTGATCCCGGGACCGAAGGAGGTTGATCCCAGCCGGATGGGCGCTTCTCCCCAAGCCACACCAAGCCCCTCCCCTCCCCGGCACTCCCAGCAGCTGCTCCAGGTTTGAGGAGGGCAGGGCCAAGCCAGCTTTGTGCTAGCTATGCCACCACTGGCTTGGCATTGGCTGGGATCCAAAGCCAGAGGGAGGGGGCGGCTTGGCGCGGCCTGGCTCCGCCCCTGTGGCTCAAGCCTACCAGCAGCTTCTCCAGGCTTGAGAATGGCAGTGCCAAGCCAGCCTTGCCCTAGCTAGGTCACCACTGGCTTGGCATTGCCATCCTCAAGCCTGGAAAAGCTGTTGGGAGCTCCAAAGCCAGAGGGGGAGGGGGTGGGGTTTGGCATGGCCTTGCTCCGCCCCCCTCTGGCCAAGCCCCGCTCCGCCCCCTCCCCTCTCCAGCCTTGAGGAGGTAGGTAGATCTATCTGACTTGGTTTTAATATAAGTAGCTCGCATGCTGAAAACGTCTGGGCACCCCTGGTCTTAGGAATCCCTTTGGTAGAGAAGGCTGAAGATGTCTCCACCGGTCCTTTTTTTTTTTTTTGGAAACAGGGTCAATCCTCCCACCAAACCCGCTCCTCCACTGTCATTGGCCGGCCTCTCAGCCAAGGAGAGGGCTGTTCCTAAGACTCCAAGTGGGGAGGAGAGAACAGGCATGCTAGGCGCATGGCAGCGTGGTGCACATGTACGGGCAAGGGAGAGTGTGCTTGCGCCATCAATATTTACACAAATGATCAGCCACTGCCAGAAGGGACAGAGAGTTTCATCTTTGCTAACGAGCATGCCATCACCACTCATGCAGGGAGGAAATGGTTGAACAGAAGCTCTCTGAAGCTTTAGGTGCTCTAACTGCCTATTACAGAGAAAAGAAGAAAGTACTTCGCACCAGCGAGCCTCTTCAAAGCATGGGAGTTCTGTATAGGAAGTATGGCCCAATTCTATCGTTGGTGGAGTTCAGAATGCTCTTTGATTGTAGGTGGACTATAAATCCCAGAAACTCCCAAATGTCAAGGTCTATTTTCCCCAAACTCCACCACTGTTCACATTTGGGCATATAATAACAACATAATTATATATTATAATAATCTATTATCTATCTATCTGTCATATATTATTATAGGGATTAAGGATATAGCATTTATTATGCCACTGTGGGATTATTTGCATAAAGGACACTGATTGTCAATCAAAACTTTATTACGGTCACAGACCAGCACAAAGCGGGCACTAAGAGGAGAAGGACAACTCCCCAGTAAACAGTTATTTAAAATCGGACTAGAAATCAGTATAAGACACTGATTGGCCAGCCCCAGAACTCCAACTTTCTAAGGCCCCAGACAGAGGGGATTGGTTGCCACTGAAATGGTATTTGCATAAAGGACTCTGATTGGCCATCTACATTCCAACATTCTAAGAGGTGATGCAGAGGGAAAAGTAAAGGCCTCAGGCAGTCATTCACTGCGGCCCACAGCAATAACGGATCAGGAACAAACTTGGCAAACAGGGGCGCAATGGCCCACTTCACAACCTGGTGTGGTTTAGGGCAGGATGGGCCACAAACGATGGGATTTGCAGTACCTTCACCAGATTCACTTCTCAAACAACACTGTAGCCCCTATAAATCACAGACCAGGCCCAAAATTGACAGCAAGGCTTCCTTAACTTGATTTTCCTGACTAGGCCTCAGCTCATGGGATATTGTTTAGGGCCTGAATTGACACTAAGGCTTCCTCACCTTGATTTTCCTGACTAGGCCCCCAACAATGATAGAACAAGACCAAACTTGCCACACAGATTCCCCAAGATGCACGCTACATCCTGGTGCAGTTTGAGGGAGGATGGAACATGGATGATGGGACTTGCAGTACCTTCACTCACTTCCTGAAAACTACACGACCCTCATCCAATGACCAATACAGACCAAAATTAGCACACAGAGCCCCCTTGACCCACTCTACAACCTGGTGCTGTTTCAAGGAGGATGGACCACCGATGATGGGACTTTAAGTACCTTCACTCACCTTCCAAGACCGCTGCAACCGTCATCCAATGAATGATCAAGACCAAACGTGACACACAGAGCCCCCATGACCCACGCTATCTTCTACTGAAGTTTGGAGGAGGGTGGACCGTGGATGATGGGACTTGAAGTACCAAAGACCAACCTTGGCACACAATGCCTTTCTCAAATAACCCGGGCACCGCCGGGTCCCCAAGCTAGAATTATTATATACATTTGGTTCAATTCCATCGTTGGTGGAGTCCAGAATGCTTTTTAATTGTAGGTTAACTATAAATCTCAGCAACTATAAGTCCCAAATGACAAAATTAATCCCTACCCCCAACCCCACCAAGTATTCAAATTTGGACGTATCGGGTATTTGTGCCAAATGTGGTCCAGGTGAATGAAAATACATCCTGCCTATCAGATATTTACATGACGATTCATAAAAGTAACAAAATTAACAGTTATGGAGTACCAACAACAAATGTTATGGTTGGGGGTCACCACAACATGAGGAACTGCATTAAGGGATTGCGGCATTAGGACGGTTGAGAAACACTACATCAGAGGGAAAAGAAGGGCAGCTGGTGCCTATTGGACATCATCCACTCCATGCCATCTCTCCTTCCTTTCTGAGCCTTGTCTTTTTCAGATTATACATCTAAGAGAAGTGTGCCCCTCACCTGCTTGATTCGTGATATAAGTCATGTTGCTTGAATCCAGCTCCTTTCCTTTGTCATAATGCTTCAGGGCTGTTTCAAAGTCTTTCTTCTTGTAGGCCTCATTCCCCAGCTCTTTCTCCTTAAGAGCCTGAAAAGTGCGAGATACATTTTGAAGAGCGATTAGACCGTTCTATCTCAATCAGACGAATAGATTGTATACTATATGCTCTTTGGATATTATTTATTTATTTATGGCATTTATATGCCGCCCTTCTCACCCCGAAGGGGACTCAAGAGTGGCTTACAAGTAAAATGTAAATACGATATATTATATTATTGCCATAGCACAATATTATATATTACATTGTACTACAACATTATACTGTAATATTATTAGTAATATTACATGGAATATCTATTATATAAAGGAGGTCCCGTCATAGAACGACTGACAGAGACAGAGAAACCATCCAAGACAGAAACACCAAATTTGGCAACAGAAATAGGCCTCAGGCAAGGTAGGTTTTAAGCAAAGAAACTTTCCCCCCAAAACCTAGAAGGCCCCCAAAACAACGATACAAAAAAACCCTACATTTCCCAGCATCCTTTGCGGCCGCCAGTGAATCTCCCAGCCTCCACGTTCTGACAACATGATTGGTTGCCAGTGAGGGAGTATTTGCATAACGCCTCTATTGGCCAGCCAACACGAACATTCCGACCCTCTAAACTGGCAGAGGAGGATAAGGCCAAGGCCTGAGGCAGTCGCCAACACGAACACCCAATTCACTTCCCACAGAAAATTACAACCCCTACAAATCACAGACCACGCCCAAAATTGACAGTAAGGCTTCATTAACTTGATTTCCCTGACTAGGCCTCACTTAATGGGATGCTGTTTAAGCTCCAAATTGACAGTAAGGCTTCATTAACTTGATTTTCCTGACTAGGCCTCAGCTCATGGGACATTGTGTATGGCCTGAATTTACAGTAACCTACCTTGGCACACAGAGCCCCTATGACCCACGCTACATTCTACTGCAGTTTGGAGGAGGGGGGACCATGGATGATGGGATTTGATGTACCTCCATGGATTATGGGATTTGTAGTACTTTCAAACCCTACATTCCCCACAGACCACTGTGGCCCAGAACCAAGACCGATAAAGACCCAACTTGGCACACAGTGCCCCCATGACCCACACTCCATCCAACTGCAGTTTAGAGGAGGCCACACCATGGATGATGGGATTTCAAGTACCTCCACTCACTTCCAAAGTACCCCACTCACACAAGCATCAACCTCTACATCAACACAGCAGACGGAAAGACAAAAAACATTGTATATCCACAAGCTCTGCAGAACGCCAGCAACACCACACACTGACAACTCCACAGGACTTCAACATCCCACCCACCAGAACAACCCACAACGACACAGCCATGACCCCACCAAGACCGTAAGTAACATCAATTCCAACCCTTACATACTCAGACTTTCTCGCATGTCCTAAATAGGGCACAGCAACGCGTGCCGGGTACAGCTAGTAAAATATATAATCTATATATATAAAATCCGAGTGGTCGTGGGATGTCGTATATGCACGGCCAAACTAAGCCTCCCCCAAACACAAACACCACGACACACATTCCCCCAGACCACGAGGTACAGACATAACACAAAAAACCCACCTCCCTAACTTGCAACCCCCCAAAAAACAGCCCCCAAAAACCGCCCATTGACTCCCGTTCTGCGCTGCCCGCGAGCGCAACACAGAGGAAGAGCAACCACGCAGGCGCACAGCGAGCCCCCCACAACCCCCAAACCCATCCCCTCACCCGCTCCCCACTCACGGGACCTTCGCTGCCACACCGGCGACGCACTAACCACCTCCTCGCCATCCTCGCCCTTGACCACACGTCCCCAGGCCCAGAGAAGCACTACACCGCCGCACTACACTTCCCAGAAACCTCCGCATACACCGGAAGTGGCCATGCCGGGGTTTCTGGGAAATGTAGTACAAAACGCCGCAATTCAAAAAAGCAGCCAGAAGCCACCCACCACACACAAAAAAGGGGCGCCCCGCGTACAACGCTGCCCATGCGCGCCAGGGCGGAAGGGAGGGGCGGAGATCGCCGATCCGCCCTCCAGCGTGTCCCCCGCGGTTCCGGCGGCAACACCTGAAACAAGGTAAGCTCACAGACTTTCCTTGCTTCAGGCGCGGCCGCAACCGTGGGAGACACGGCCGAGGGCGGATCGGCGATCTCCGGCCGCCTCGCCCGTGTCCCCGCGGGGTTGCAGTGGCCGCGCCTGAAACAAGGTAAGCTCCCGGGCTTTCCTTGCTTCAGCCCAGCGCCGCCGCAACCGCACGAGACACGGGCGGGAGGGAAGGAGAGAGACAGAGGGGAGGCCTGAGAGAGAGGGCCGGGAAGGAGAGAGAGAGGCACTGACACAGATAGAGATGGGGGTGGGGGGATAGGGGGGGAATAACACAGAGAGACGCTTGGTGAATGCCAATGGCCAACGGAGCCGGCAAGGAGAAAGAGGAGGAGACAAGAGCGGCGAGGGGGGAAAGATCGTAGCCCACCCCCAGGCCCTCACCCCTCGCTCACCGATTCCTCCTCCTTCTCCATGCCGGTGGCCATCTCCGAAACAGCACGGTTTCGCCAGGGGGGGCTTCGCTACCATGACGGCACCACCGTACCCGCCTCCTCCGCCGCCTCCTCGCACTCCTTCCCCACTTCCCACTGGCCCGCTTTCCTTACTTCTGGGCTCTGGCCGACCACCGGAACTCCTTCTGGGACTCTGGGTTGACCTCTCCTGCCCATCTCCGCCACTTCTCGGGCCGACCGGGGAAGCCAGAGCCCAAAAAAGGAAAAAATCGCCAAAAAACTACAAAACAAATGGCGGACCAACCACTTCCGGTCCGCCCGAAAAGGCACCGCAGGAAGTTGGACCAACTAGAAAAGGGGTCCACCTGGAAACACGGACAACACCCCACGGAAAAAGGAATTCCCGCCCCTTATGGCCGGAAGACCTCCAAATAAAGGTGGCGTCCGAAAAAACGAAGACCAAAAAAGTAAGGAGCGGGAAAGGAAAAAACCAGGGAAGGGGAGAAGAAAGGAAGACGGAAAAGCCACAGCGAAGCGTGGCCGGGTCAGCTAGTTATAATATAGTATTAGTAGTATTATATTGTATTACATTATAATATTATCAATATTATATGTATATACAATATATTAGATTAGATTATAAGCACAGTGCAGGAGGAATGTAGGAACTGCCTTCCTGGCCCCTCTGATCTCAGAGCAGCGGTTGGTACTGGAGGGGGGTACTTTCTCCTTATATAGATTGTTTTGTGTTTCTTCTGATAGCCTACAACAGGAGTCAGGAACCTTTTTGGGAGCCATGAAAGCAAAATATTTGGAAATCTATTCCAGTGAGAGCCATATAATATATATATTTTATGACTGAATTCAACTAAATGTGAGTCTATACGTACATACGATGAGAAAAGGATTCCCCCGGCAGAATGACGGGACTCTTCAGACCTGGCTCTGCAAAAGGCACGCTCAGGACTCTGGGAAGGAAGAGAAGATGGAAGGAAGGGGAAAGAAAGAAAGACAGAGGAAATAAAGAAGGGAGGGGGAGAGGAAGAAAGAAAAAAAGAACGAACTATGGAAAAGGAAGAAAAGAAAAGCAGGAGAGAGACAAGGAGGGGAAAAGAAAGAAGGAAATGGGAAGGGAGGAAAAAGTAAAATAATGAAGGGAAAAGAAGAAAAGAAAGAAGGGGAAAGAGAGGGGAGTGAAAAGAAAGGAAGGAGAAAGAAAGGAAGACTTGGGGGAAAAGAATAGAAGAAGGAAGGGAGAAAAAAGGAGGGAGGGAGAATGGAGGAAAGAAGGAAGGGGAGAGAGGGAGGAAAAAGGAAGGAGAGAAGGAAAGAATGAAAGAGGAAGAAACAAAGAAGAAGGGAGGAAAGAAGGCAGGGGAGAGAGGGAGGGAAAAGAATGAAAGAAAAGGAGAGGGAAAAAGAAAGGAAGAGAAAGGAAGGGAGGGGGAGGAGAGCGCGGGGCCAAGGCGGACCTTGGTGTCGATGTCAGCAAGGCAGTCCCTCCAGAAGGCGTCGAACAGGCAGAGGCTCTTAGCTGCCCGACGATAAGGGTGATGAGCTAGGTGTCCCCCGGGGGCAGCGAGGCCGGGTCCACAGCGCCAGGGCCAGGCCCACCTCCACTGCCTCCCCCGAGGCTTGTGGCGGAGGACAGGAAGATGAAGACCAGGCGCCACCGCCAGGGTCTGCCATCCCCGGCGAAGAGGGCGCAGGGTCCCAAGAGCAGCGGGGGGTGAGGAAAAGGCGGCAATGACGGCACGGAAGCGGCAGTCGCGGTGTATTTGCGTCACTCCTCCCCGCTGCATGCTGGGAAACCGAGGCCCGGTCTGCTCTGGAGAGCCAGATGCAATCATGAAAAGAGCCACACCTGGCTCCCAAGCCATAGTTTCTGGGATATTATATAGTATCCCTCTTTTCTCCCACAGGTGTACTTAATTGTTTGTTCTGTATGGGAAAGACCAATGGTCCAAGCATTACATAAAACTGAATTGAATAGAAGGCGAGGGATGCAGAAATCGGTATTCATAAGATGTGGCAAAATGACTAGCATGATAAATTTTAAGAGCGAAAGAGGGACTATGCCTCTTTTGACGAAACAGAGCAATAAAATTAAATACAAACAGTACAGTGAGAGTTATTGGTGTTAGGCACCCATGGTTTCTCCTGGTCAAGGGCCACGGGCAGTACCTGCTTCTTATTCTCTGGCAGATCCTCCTCCATTGGCTCAGGCTTGGGCTCCTTTTTGGGGGGTGGAGGAGGCGGAGGGGGAGACATGGCTTCGTCCTCATCATCTCCACCAGCTAAGTCAACTCCAAGCAGCACCCCGAGGGTGGTCATCACTCGCGGGTCTTTCAGTTTCCTATTAGGAAGCAAATGGTCAGGATTCAGAAGATAGGTGATGCTGGTGCCTGCGTGTGCAACACAATTTTTACGTCGTAAGGGCATAAACACCCTCCCCAATGGGTTAAACTTTTGTGCCAGGACTGCTGACCAAAAGGTCAGCGGTTTGAATCCAGGAAGTGGGATGAGCTCCCGTCTGTCAGTGCTGGCTTTCACAGGATGGTAAACAACTGGGCATTTTATTTTATGTATTTATTAAAACCTAGCTTGGACCCTGCGATGCCAGCCAACTACCGCCCGGTCTAAAACCTCCCGTTCCTTAGCAAGTTGATTGAACGTGCGGCAGCGACTCAACTCCAAAAATTTCTTGAGGACTCGGATGGCCTGGACCCTTTTCAATCAGGTTTCCGTCCCGGACACGGAACCGAGACCGTTCTGGTGGCCATCTCGGATGACATCCGCCGTCAATTAGACAAGGGAGGTTCAGTAGTTCTGGTGCTGCTCGATCTCACCGCTGCCTTTGATACGGTGGACCACGATCTGCTGATTCAACAACTAGCCGCCACGGGAATCCAAGGATCAGCCATAACTTGGTTCAACTCGTTCTTGCGAGGACGCAGTCAACGAGTAGGATGGCAAGGCCAAACATCTGGAAAATCCCTTCTTGAGTGTGGAGTACCCCAAGGCGCCATATTATTACCTATTCTGTTCAACATCTATGTCTGGCCTCTCGCTGGACTAGTCCGGAGCTTTGGGCTGGAATGCTACCAGTATGCCGATGACACTAAGCTCCTCCTAAAGCTGGAACCTGGAGCAACCTTGGTGCCTGACAACTTTACCCAGTGCCTAGGAGCAGTGACGAGATGGCTACGGGCCCACAAACTGAAAGTGAATCCAGCAAAGACTGAAATTTTGTGGCCGGGCCGCCCATCAGAACTAGTCAACCCACTGCCACCCTTCGAAGGGGAACCGCTGACGCCATCCTCCACTGTGAAGAGCCTCGGTGTCATCCTGGACTCTAAAATGACGATGGAGGCCCAGATCGCCTCCACGAGCAAAAGGGCCTTCTTCCACCTACGTCAAGCGAGGCAACTGGCGCCCTATCTACCAACGGAGGCGTTGGCCACGGTGATTTATGCCACGGTTACATCAAGGCTGGACTATTGCAACGCTTTATACGTGGGTCTGCCTCGGTCAGTAACCCGCAAGATCCAGATTGTAAAAAATGCTGCCGCTAGGCTCCTCACAAAAACACCAATGAGGTGTCACATAACGCCATCCTTACAGCATTTGCACTGGCTGCCGGTCGAGTACAGAATCCTTTATAAGACCCTGACCCTGACATTCAAGGCCTTGCGGGGCCAGGGTCCTACATACCTAAAAGACCGTCTGATACCACCCATCCATCTGAGAGCACCACGGCCAGCCTACGAGAACCTTTGCTGTGTCCCAGGTCTGAGAGAGGCTCATCTGGAGCCCACGAGACAGAGATCTTTCTCCACTGTGGCCCCTGCCCCGTGGAACTCTCTGCCGCCAGACCAAAGAGCCATCTTCGACTTGCCTCCATTTCTGGCGGCACTTAAGACATGGCTATTTAGAAGAGCATAAGCTTGAGTGACAATCAGTGACTGGAATCTGTCTATTCCAATATTTTAACATTTTAATATTTAATATTTTAATATTTTAGTTTGTAAATGCCAAGCTGTGTAAGTCACCCGGAGCACATTTGTGGAGGGCGACTCATAAATAATAAAATTAGTTAGTTAGTTAGTATTAACTTTATTTATACCCTGCCACCATTTCCCAAAGGGTCTCGGGGCGGCTTACATGAGGCCAAGCCAAATAACACACACAACAACAACATACAGCAAATATAAACATAAACAATACAATCAATAAAACTCAAACATAAGAAATAACAGACAATTTAAAAGCATTTCGGGCAGGCCAAATGTAAATATAAATTTTTTAAAATAAACAAACAGGGCATCCCGTGGGCCAGTATTTCCCAACCGCTGTGACGCGGCACAGTAGTGTGCCGTGACGGACCTCCCGCTGTGCCGTGAGAAAAGCTCTCTGTCCCCCTTCCTTCCCCCCTCCTCCTGCCGAACTCCTGCTGCTTGGGGGAGGAGGAGGAAGAGCCGGGTGGCGGCGAAGAAAAAGAAGAAGGGGCCGGGGCGCCGCTTCCTCCCTCGGCCGTTTCCCCAGCCAGCCTCCAATCCGCCGTGACTCCCGCCCCTCGCTCGCTGAAGCCGCGCGGAGGAGCCCCGCCCACTGAAGCCCGTCCACCACTCATGCTCCTCCTCCTCCGCGCGGCTTCAGCTGTGGGAAAGCTGAAGCCGGGGGAGGGGGCGGGGCAAGGCACGGCCTCGCTCTGCCCCCTCCCCCCGGCTTTGGCTCTCCCACAGCTTCTCCAGCATTGAGGGGACAGTGCCAAGCCAGCATTGTGCTGGCTCTGCCACAGCTGATTTTGCATTTCCCCCCTCATGGCTGGAGAAGCTGTGGGAGAGCTGAAGCTGGGGGAGGGGGCAGGGCATGGCGCGGCCTGGCTCCTCCCCTCCCCAGCACTCCCAGCAGCTGCTCCCAGCAGGCCACCATCCCCCAGCCGTTCTTTACTGTGTTAGAGTGTCATTTTCTGTCATTTTGGTTGGTGGTGTGCCCCCGGATTTTTTTAATGTTAAAAGTGTGCCGCGGCTCAAAAAAGGTTGGGAAACACTGCCCTGGGCAACGTCCTTGCAGACGTCCACTTCTCTCACAGTAGAACAGGGCTGTCCAACAGGCGGTCCGCGGGCCGTACACGGTCCCCGCTACCCTCCTGAAAAATATTTTTTTTAAAAAAAAATTCAAAAAAATGGCGGCCGGGGGGGGAGGAGGCGGGGCAGGGAGGAGGAAAGGAGCCAGCTCCTCCTCCCTGCACCACCCCCACCGTCCCTCTCTCCGCGCCACCCTTCTTAGGGCGGGGGAGCCACCGAAAAGGAGCAGTAGGCTGCACCAAGGGCGGCGCGTCAGAGGCCTGGCGTGACGTGCCGCCCTTGGCGCCGCCTACTGCTAGGAAGGGTGGGGGAGCCGGCTGCCTTCTTCCTCCGTAGCCCCTCCTCCTTCTCCCCGGGTGCGCCACTGCTCGGATTGCGAGCGGCGGTGCGAGCGGGGAGAAGGAGAGGCTTCGGAGGAAGGATGCAGCCGCCTGCCTTCTTCCTCCGTAGCCCCTCCTCCTTCTCCCCGGGCGCGCTGCCGCTCGGATGAGCCTCTCCGAGCGGCGGCGCGCCCGGGGGGAAAGAGAGGCTTCGGAGGAAGGATGCAGCCGCCTGCCTTCTTCCTCCGTAGTCCCTCCTCCTTCTCCCCGCTCGCGCCGCTGCTCGCGATCCGAGCAGCGGCGCGCCCGGGGAGAAGGAGGGGCTACGTGAGCGAGCGCCCCCCGCGAGTGGCCCCGCCCCACCCCCTGCGAACGGCCCCGCCCCCGCTCACTGATCACCTCCGGCCCCCCAGGTGATCAGTGACACTTCTTCCGGCCCTTGGGCCCGAAGAAGTTGGACAGCCCTGCACTAGAAGCAACTTGCAGTTTCTCAAGTTGCACCTGACACACAATAAAACTCTCCATCCTTAAGCCACATACGCTCCCAGTTCGGAGGGTTTGTTGCGGAGCTGCTCTATCAGTTCCCTGTAACTCGGATCACTGAGTAGGCCTCTGGTGCGGGGGTCACTCTCCAGCTTCTGGAACAGGTTGGGCATGTTGAAAGGGTTCATGAAATTCCTTTCTGGGATTGGGAGAGGGGGAAAAAAAGAAAGATTACTCTTCTATTCTGCCATTTAGAGCCGCAAACTATGAAAAACAATTCTGAGAAGAATGACCTCATGGTAAGCATAAGCTTGTCATTACCTGCCTGCACTGATCACATCTTTTGGGAACCAGCCAGGAGGAAAATACCATCTATATCAGGGCTACCCACACTTTTACAGCAAGAGAGCTACTTATATTAAAACCAAGTCAGAAAGATCTACCTACCTCCTCAAGGCTGGGGAGGGGGCCACAGGGGGCGAGGCTTGGCCAGAGGGGGCGGAGCCAGGCCGCGCCAAGCCCTGCCCCCTCCCCTCTGGCTTTGGAGCTCCCAGCAGCTTCTCCAGGCTTGAGGATGGCAATGCCAAGCCAGTGATGGCATAGCTAGCCGAAGGCTGGCTTGGCCCTGCCCTCCTCAAACCTGGAGCAGCTGCTGGGAGTGCCAAAGCCGGGGAGGCGGGCCTGGCTCCGCCCCCTCTGAGAAGCGCCCCATTCGGCTGGAATCGACCTCCTTCGGTCCCGGGATCGACTGGTCGATTGCAATCGACTTCTGGGGCAGCCCTGATCTATATTCACATGTAAGTCAACCTCATATAATTCAATCTCATATATAAGTCAGGCATATGTTTTGGGGCTTTATGTGTATAAGCTGACCTTGTATAAAAGTCAAGGGCGGATTCTGAGGCTAAAATAATAAAACTTGTGATGACCCATAGATAAGTTGCACATCAAACTTAGGAGTACATGTAGGGGATAAAACATAGAAGCACACTTAAAAATGTCTTGTCAAAGGCTTTCATGGCCGGAATCACTGGATTGCTGTGAGTATTCTGGGCTGCATGGCCATGTTTCAGAAGCATTCTCTCCTGACATTTTGCCCTCATCTACGGCAATCATCCTCACAGATTGTGAGGTCTGTTGGAAACTAGGCAAGTGAGATTTATATATCTGTGGAATAATGTTCAGGGTAGGGAAAAGAACTGTGGTCTGTTGGAGACAAGTGTGAACGTTGCCATTGGCCACTTTGATTAGCACTGAATGACCTTGCAGCTTCAAAGCCTGGCTGCTTCCTGCCCAGGGGATGCATTATATTATTATTATTAATTATTTACATCATTTATATTCCGTCCTTCTTACCCCGCAGGGGACTCAGGGCGGATCACAATGTACATATACAGGCAAACATTCAATGCCATAGACATACAACATATATAGACAGACACTCAGAGGCAATTTAACATTCCAGCTTCTGGCCACCAGGGGGAGCTGACCCATTCCTTCATTCTTTTTCATAGTTCCTGGAGATTTTATGGCCTCATAAATCAGTTAAATTAGCCTCCCCACAAAGTGGAACCTAAATTTCCTACTTGACAGATGCAACTGTCTTTCGGGTCGCAAAGGTCGACAACTATTTATTTATTATTTATTTATTATTCCCATTTCTATACCGCCCTTCCCCGCAGGCTCAGGGCAGTTTACATAGTCTAAAAAGCACAATCATAATATGCAACAATAAAACAAATTTAACACAGATTTAAAAACACATTTCCGACCCGCACTAGCTACACAATTTGGTCGAGAGCTCACCCCGACCCGGGCAAGCCTCGAGCTCATGACGTTCTGGTCTGTAGAGATCTTATGCAGTTGACTCTCAGCTAGCTGCGCCACAGTACCGGTGGAAGTGTTAGCTGGCACTGATTGTTTCCTGTCTGGAATTCCCCTGTTTTCTGATCAAAAGATTATCCCAGGCAGGAGGCAGCCTTGCTTTGAAGCTACAAAGCCATTCAATGGGTGAGTTTGAAAGAGTCATACAAACAAGGGGGACATTAAATAAATCTCCTTTCTCTCTTGGCTTGACCGCATTATAAGCCAAGGGAGGCTTTTTCAGCTCATAATAAGTGCTGAAAAACTCGGCTTATCTTAGAGTATACTAGCTGAACCCGGCACGCGTTGCTGTGCCCTATTTAGGAGATGCGGGAAAGTCTGAGTATGTAAGGGTTTGAAATGATGCTACTTATGGGCTTGGTGGGTGCGTGCATGTGTATATGTGTGTATGTAGTGTATATATGTGGGTGTATATGTATATATGTGTATGTATGTATATATATGTATACGTGTGTATGGTACTGTATATGTGTGTGCATGTGTACATACACATGAGGGGGAAAGGGGGGGAAGGGGTCTGAGGCTGAGAGAGGAAAAGAAGGGGGGCTGAGGGTGAGGGGGAGAAGAGAAGGAGCCTGGGGCTGACGTGGGGGGGGGGGTTGGGGCCGTAGGCTGAGGGGGAGAAGGAAAGGTCCTGAGGCTGATGGAGGAAAAGAAGGGGGCTGAGGAGGGAAAAGAAGGCGGCAGCAGCGACCCCGGTCCTTTCCTCCTCACCCTCTGCCATCCGGAGGGCAGTAGCGGCGAGGGCAGCGCCCCCACGTCTCGTCCTTCTTCACCCCCCGTCCTCCGGAGGGCAGGCTCAGGGGCGCGGAAGCTTCTCGGAGTACCCAGGAGGTCTCCGTATGGTAGCCGGTGCTCCATGGCGGCCGCCATCTTTCCTGGCGGCACTTCGGGCCAGGAGGGGGCGGGACCTCCGGTCTGCATTGTTTGGGCGTCAGTTTACGGGCGGACCCTTTTCCTGACGGATTGACTTCCGTCGGAGCCTTTTCGGCCGGACTGGAAGCGGTTCGGCCGCCATGTTTTTTTGGTAGTTTTTGGGGTATTTTCAGTGTGGCTTCCCCGGAGAGCCCCAGAAGCGACCGATGCGGCGGAGAGCGGCTGCGGGTCTCCCTCTGTGAGGCGGCGGAGGGATGGCAGCCGGTGAGGAAGGGTAAGGAGGCGGTGGAGAAGGCGGGCAAGGTTGCAGGCGCGTGTCCCGGATTGAGGAGCGGTTTGGACGTTGCGGAGGAGGGGGGCACGGCGGCGCGGGTGGGTTCAGCCAGCGGTTGAGAGGCGTGTCGTGTCCGGGTTGGTGGCAATGTGTTGGCGCGTGGAGGTGGGGTGGGGTGTGTTGGAGGAGGAGTTGCGCGGAGTCTTAGCTGCTGCCGCGTCCACCGCCGTTCACGCATGCGTGGAAATGTTGTTTTTCGGGGGTGTTTTTGAGGGGGTTGCATTGTGTTTTGGGGTGTTTTTGTGGGCCCTATAGGAACCCAGGGGTATGGATCAGTGGCCTTGGGGTTTTTTGTGTGTGTGGGACATGTAGTTTTCGCGCCTATTTGCCGGGTACCACGACCACTCTCTTTTTATATATATAGATATACGGTATATACAATAATACAAGTCAAAGAATAATTTCCAAAAGTAGGCAAAAAAAATAGCTAGCAATATATAAAAAGGAACAACATGAGCCACAGCTCTCATTTCCCTGACCTGCCAACCTGGACTCCATGTTTTGCAGGCCTTCTTTCAGTTGCGCGTTGCCTGGCTCGTGTTTCAATCCTTCTGCATACGTCTTCTTGGCCTCCTCAAAGCGGTTCAGGAATTCCAAGGCAGCTGCCTTTCGGGAGTAACCCTAAGAAGGACCAGAAAGGGGAGCAAACTGGGAGATCAAGATGGATCCATAACCTCTCAATCTAAATCCGTGGTTCCCAAAGAGGGCGGTACCACCCCCTAGTATGCAGTGAGGCGATCCAAGGGGGCGGTGGAAGGCTCCAGAGAATTTGGGGGGCACTGAAGCCCTGTAAAGGGGCGGTGGCGGGATTCCAACTCCCAAGCGCGAGTGTGCGCCTGCCAGTTGGAAACCCCATGCAGGCGCTGTCTAGAAACCGCAGTGCGCACGCCCTTCCTCTCCTCAATTCTGCCCACAGCGCAGTCCTGTATCACCCCTTCCAATCCAATGGATACCTTGGAAGGAAGGGGCAATACGGGACTGCACTATGGGCAAAGTTGAGGAGAGGAAGGGGGCGAGCGCGGCGGTTTCCAAGCAACGCCTGCCCAGGGAATCCAACTGGCAGGATGAGACAGTCGCGCACTTGCGAGTGTGTGCCTGTCAGTTGATCCAGCGGAGAAGGAAGGTCTCCGCGTCTACAAACGACCCCTGAGTCGCTGCGACGTTTGCAGGTGCCTCCTGGGAGATGGCCGTGGCATGAAGGAAAATGCAAGGAGCTCCCAATTTCCAAGGTCCACTATTCTCTATTGCTCAAGTTTAGTTCAATTCCATTGCTGTTGGGAGTTCAAAATGCTCTTAGATTATAGGTGAACTATAAATCCCAAAATCAATCCCCCACAAGTCCACCAGTGTTCAAATTTTGGCATATTGAGTATTTGTGCCAAGTTTCACCCAAATCCATGGTTGTTTGGGTTCAGAGTGCTCTCCAAATGTTGGTGAACTACATCTCCCCTAAATCACTTCCTTCCAAAGCCCGCCAGTATTTTCTGTTGGTCATGGGAGTTTGTGTGCCAAGTTTGGCTCAATTCCATTGTTGGTGGGGTTCAAAATGCTCTTTGATTGCAGGTGAACTATAAATCCCAGCAGTTGCAACTCCCAAATTACAAAATCAATCCCCCAACCCCACCAGTATTCAAATTTGGACATATTGATTATTTGTGCCAAATTTGGTCCAGATCCAGGGTTGTTTGGGTTCAGAGTGCTACATCTCCCCCTAAATCAGTCAATTCCTCCCAAACCCCTCCAGTATTTTCTGTTGGTCATGGGGGTTCTGTGTTCCAAGTTTGGTCCAGGTCTGTCATTCGTGGGGTCTCGGCTGTGGAAGTCAGAACTGAATTGGTCGAAGGTACTGCAAATCCCATCATCCGTTGTGCATACTCCCCCAAACATATTGTTTTGGGATTAATCACTATGCTTTAATTATGTTCAATTTGTAACAATGAAAATACATCCTGCATATTAGAGATTTGCATTAGAATTCGTAAGAGTAGCAAAATTATTTATGAAGTAGCAACAAAAATATGGTTGGGGGTCACCACAACATGAGGAACCTTATTTAGGGGTCACGGCATTAGAAAGGTTGAGAACCACCGCATTAATACATATATCTTTCTGTTTAATTGCGCTTACATTTTTTAAAAAAAATAATTTCTAGGGGGGCGGTGAGTAATTTTTTTTCCTGGAAAGGGGGCGGTAGGCCAAAAAAGTTTGGGAACCATTGATTATTATTATTATTTCGCATTTGTCTGTCGCCCCCCCCCCCCTCCCAACGGCTCGGGGCGACTTACAACAGTTCGTAAAATACAATGGTCAGATAACTCATAAACCACAGTAATACCATTAAGATGGAATTACAATTAGAACAGTTGAAGCAACAAATGGAGTCGCAGTGGGCTGACAGCTAGGCGGTGTGAGCTACAGTTTAGCTAACTCCGAAGGCTTGTTGGAACAGCAATGTCTTAACTGCTCTCCTGAACGGGAGGAGGCCCTGGGTGGCACGGATGCCGGCGGGCAGTGCGTTCCACATGGTAGGGGCTGCAACAGAGAAAGCCCGGCGGTGGGTTGCGGACAGATGGTAGGTCCTCACATTTGGGATGACCAGGAGGTTTAGCTCTTCGGAGCGCAGTGATCTGGTGGGATGGTATGGGACAAGGCGGTGCCGCAGGTACACTGGCCCCAGACCATGTAAGGCCTTAAAAGTCAGGACTAACACTTTGAAGGCAATCCGGCATTCAATTGGGAGACAGTGCAGTTCGCGCAGGATTGGCGTGATGTGGTGGCCAATCGGGACCCCTGCCAGGATTCGCGCTGCAGCGTTCTGCACCAGCTTGAGTCTCCGGATTACCGACAGAGGAAGGGCAATGTAAAGAGCGTTACAGTAGTCCAGCCTCGAGATGACCGTGGCTTGGATCACTGTGGCTAAGTCGCGCCCGGGACAAATAGGGGGCCAGCTTCCTCGCCTGGCGAAGATGGAAAAATGCTACCCCTGCTGACGCTGGAGACGTGGGCCTCCATCGACAACAGGGGTCCAAGGTTACTCTAAGCTCTTACCAGAGGGCGACGGACATAATGTCACGCCGTCCAGGGTTGGAAGCTGAACATCCCTACAGCCCAGAGGACCCAGCCACAGGATCTCCGTCTTTGCCGGATTCACCTTCAACCTACTGGCTCGCAGCCATCCAATGACGGCCTCAAGGCAACGATGGAAATTATCGGGTACGGATTCAAGGCTGCCCTCCATCTTCAAGATAAGCTGGGTGTCATCAGCGTACTGATGGCACACCAGCCCAAAACTACGCACCAGCTGGGCAAGTGGTCGCATATAGATGTTAAATAAGAGGGGAGAGAATAGCCCCTGAGGAACCCCGCAAAGAAGCGGGAATCCCCGGAGACATCCTTGCCCCTCCTCACTCGTTGTAGCTGGTTCCGGAGGAAGGAGGTCACCCAATTAAGGGCTGTCCCCCTAACTCCGGCCCTGGCAAGGTGGTGAGTCAATAGATCATAATCGACTGTATCCAGCTGGCAGCGCAACTCATCCGAGATGGAGACCAGGACCGTCTCCGTCCCATGCCCCGGACGGAAGCCGGACTGGAAGGGGTCTAGCCAAGCTGCGTCATCTAGGAAGGACTGCAACTGCTCCATTGCCTTCTCAATTACCTTGCCCAGGAACGATCAATTCGAAACCGGGCGGTAGTTGGAGGGGACCGTTGGATCTAATCCCGGCTTCTTCAACAATGGAGAGACCACAGCCTCTTTTAAACCCTCTGGAAATACTCCCTGGGCTAGGGAAGTATTAATTATATTCAATTCTAAATCATTATTGATCACGCTAATTCTTATAACAAAGAGGCAAGCACACATGACAGGGCTGTATCTGTAGTGTGGTTAATTTAATCAAGGAGCATCGAAACAGGACAAGGAATGGACTGATCCCCCTCAGCTGCATCAGGAATCTCCCCACTTGGAGATTTTCTCACCTTGCCCCACTCTGGCTTCAGCTCAATGGTCTTACAAGCATCGTCCAAGGCCTTCTGATACTCCCCTTTCTTGGCATAAGCAGCAGACCGGTTGCTGAACAGCACGTGGTTGGCAGAATCCAATTTGATGGCCTCCGAATAGTGCTTGATGGCTTCAGCAGTGTTGCCAGAGCTGAGGGCTTTATTACCCTTCTCCTTCAATTCATTCACCTGAGAATGGGGGGGAAAGCAAAACGGGCGTTGAGGCTTCTGTGTGCTAGTAACCCACTAAAACAACCTATTTCTCTACTGAACTACTTCTCATCAATCATAAAGCATCCAGGACACATTAATTTTAAGTCTTGTTGTCACCATAATCACAGACCAAGGCACTGAACTGGCAATTGTTTGGTCACTAAAAGGAATTATTTTTTCCAATCAGAATGTGCACATTTTTAATAAAATGTTTGACTCTCAATATACATTCCTATATGTCTATAGTTGTTTCCTCCATATAAAATGCAGTACAGGAAAAAAACCCTCCACAATCACAGATATTTCCGTAACTCTTTCAAAGATTGGAAGTGTTTTGTGAGTATGACTGGCTGCTTCCTGCCTGGGGGATGCATTTTATTTAATTATTTAATTATTTAATTATTTATTTAATTATTCCATCATGTATTCCGCTCCTCCCTGCAGGCTCGGGGCGGATAACAGCGTATAAAATATTTATTTATTTATTTATTTGTTCCATCTTGTATTCCGCTCCTCCCTGCAGGCTCGGGGCGGATAACAGTACAAAATTTGGCTGGCATGATGCATACATGTCGCCATACAATAAAAGCAAGCATAAAAACAACAACATAGGTCCCGAGAGTGATTGTGTTACATATTATAGCATTCCCTGAACCAGGATACTGCATATACAGTGAGTACGTTCGATTGTTCGTCTAGCCGAAAGCCAGTCTAAACAAGGCGGTCTTGCAGGCCCTGCGAAACGGGATGAGCTCCGTGGCAGCTCGGGCATCGTCCGGGAGAGAGTTCCAGAGTACCGGAGCCGCCACAGAGAAAGCCCTTTGCCTGGTTGTAGACAAGTGACAGGCGCGGACCGATGGAATCAGGAGCAGATTCGACTCCTCTGAACGTAGTGATCTCGGGGGAATGTATGGGGCAAGGCGGTCCCTCAGGTACGCAGGCCCTAGGCCGTGTAGAGCCTTAAAGGTTAGTACCAACACCTTGAAAGCAATTCGGTACTCAATTGGTAGCCAGTGCAGCTGCCTAAGAATGGGCGTAATGTGCTCCCTCACCGGCGTTCCCGCTAGCAAGCGAGCAGCGGCATTCTGCACTAGCTTGAGTTTCCGAATTGTCGCCAAGGGAAGGCCCACGTAGAGGGCGTTACAGTAGTCTCATCTCGAGATGACCGTCGCTTGGATCACCGTGGCCAGGTCGCCCCTGGAAAGGTAGGGTGCCAGTCGCCTAGCCTGTCGTAGGTGAAAAAACGACGCCCTGCTGGCCGCAGAGACCTGAGCCTCCATGGTCAGCAGGGGGTCCAGTTGGACACCCAGGCTTTTAACAACAGGCGATGGGCTAAGCCGTTCGCCATCCAGGGTAGGCAACCGGCACTCATCCCGTCCAGGTCGACCGGGCCACAAGATCTCCGTCTTCGACGGGTTCACCTTCAGCCGGCTGGCCCGCAGCCAACCAGTCACGGCCTCTAGGCACTGATGGAAACAATCGGGTACGGTGTCCGGCCTGCCGTCCATTCTCAGCAGAAGCTGGGTGTCATCAGCGTATTGATAACACTCCAGACCAAAGTCGCGGGCCAGCTGGGCCAGGGGGCGCATATACATGTTGAATAACAAGGGGGAGAGGATGCCCCCCTGGGGGACCCCACAGTCAAGTGGGGATCTCCCGGAGACCTCCCCGCCCCCCTCCACACGTTGTCCCCGGTCCCGGAGGAAGGAGGCCACCCATTTAAGGTGGGTTAGCAGTGCGTGATCTACTGTGTCGAAAACTGCTGTCAGGTCTAACAAGACAAGCAGTGCCGATCCACCCTGGTCCAGCTGGCGGCGAAGTTGGTCTGTAATGGCGACAAGCACGGTCTCCGTCCCATGCCCAATACGGAAGCCGGACTGGAAGGGATCAAGTCCAGCTGTGTCTTCCAAGAACCGCTGCAGCTGATCCGCTGCTGCCCTCTCAATTACCTTGCCTAGGAATAGGCTGACATGTGACATCCATGCAGCCATACAATAAAACACAAGCATAAAAACACAACATCATATAAAATACAATAGCAAATAGCATTCCCTTGGAGAATTACGCTGGGTATGTTTGCCTACTCAAAGGCTAGTCTAAAAAGGGCGGTCTTGCAGGCCCTGCGGAACGGGATAAGCTCTGTAATGGCTCGGGCGTCGTCTGGGAGGGAGTTCCAAAGCGCCGGGGCTACCACAGAGAAGGCTCTTTGCCTGGTTGTGGACAAGTGGCAGGCGCGGACCGATGATGTAAATAAATTATTATTAATTTATTTACATCATTTATATTCCACCCTTCTCACCCCACAGGGGACTCAGGGCGGATCACAATGTACATATACAGGCAAACATTCAATGCCATAGACATACAACATATATAGACAGACACTCAGAGGCAATTTAACATTCCAGTTTCCGGCCACCAGGGGGAGCTGTCGCATTCCTTCATTCTTTTTCATACTTTCTGGAGATTTTATGGTCTCATAAATCAGTTAAATTAGCCTCCCCACAAAGTGGTACCTAAATTTCCTACTTGACAGATGCAACTGTCTTTCAGGTTGCAAAAAGGTCAACAACTACCTACACAATTTGGTTGAGAGCCCACCCCAACCCGGGATTTGTGGACGTCTTCCACAAATCCCTGGCATCACTGGCTGGAAGCAATGAAATCTCATACATGTAGATGTCACCATATTGCCTACTCTTGCTCTAGGGCAGCGTTAATCAATACTCCGCTGTGATTGGCCGGCCTCAGCCAGGGGAGGGCTCTTCCTGAGACTCCAAGCAAGGAGGAGAGCAAGCATACTCAGCGAATGGCAGTGCGGTGCGCATGGGCAGGTGAGGGAGAGTGCGCGGGGCTGGAAGGAGAGTCACACCAACAAGTCCCTTCAAGGCATGGGGTTTTGTGTGGGAAGTTTGGCCCAGTTCTATCATTGGTGGGGTTCAGAATGCTCTTTGATTGTAGGTAAACTATAAATCCCAGCAACTACAACTCCCAAATGTCAAGGTCTATTTTCCCAAACTCCACCAGTATTGACATTTGGGCATATTGAGTATTCATGCCAAGCTTGGTCCAGATCTACCATTGTTTGAATCCAGAGTGCTCTCTGGATATAGGTGAACTACAACTCCAAAACTCAAGGTCAATGCCCACCAAACTCTTCCATTATTTTCTCCTGGTCATGGGAGTTCTATGTGCTAAGTCTGGTTCAATTATATCGTTGGGAGTTCAGAATGCTCTTAGATTGTAGATGAACTATAAATCCCAGCAACTACAACTCCCAAATGACAAAATCAATTCCCCCCAACCCCACCAGTATTCAAATTTGGGCATATCTGATATTTGTGAATGCAAATGGAGGGGTGCTAACTGCAGCTTGTCCACCAACAGACTTTACAGCAGACGTTTTAAATCGTGAGGGTTTTTTGTTCTGCAGATGAATCTCTGTCACTTGCTGACATCACGTTTCAAGATTAGATTTCAACTCATGGGTTTGTGCAGTACAAGTGGACCAAGTGTGCAGGAATCCAAGTTAATGCTCCTTATGCTTTCTGCATGCAGTCCAACTGACTATTCCTGTCTTAAAGACTGATGTCAGTTGCAATATTTCCAGGATTGTTCTCCAGACATAAGTTCATGCAGTTCATTCAAAAAAGTAAATGTGCCTTTATCATCTGCCTCTCTCCTAAGATGCCAGTGTCACAATCAAATTCTCTACTGCAGGGGTGCTCATTATGGTGATCGGGAGCACCTAGGTGATTTTCGGCCCTCTTCCAGGTGATCTTTGGGCCTCACCACCCAGATGGCACGCTCCTGCCATGAGCGCACATGTGCGCTCCCGCCGCCGCCTTCGCGGGGCTTCTTTTGCCAAAATGAGGCTTTAGTGTGCGGGCCCTGGCGCTCGTCTTGCCACGCACGGTGTGGTGACATGACCGCCCATTGGTTGCTGCTGGGAGGGGGGAGCAAGGCGAAGGCACGTGCACGGATAGGATGCGAGGCTGTGGGAGGGGTGGAGGGAATGTGTGTGTGTGTGAGAGGAAGGAAGCCCCCGCTGCATCTGTCACTTTGGGGAAGCACCTCTTCTACTCTTCCTTCTCCTGCCCAGGTAAGGAAGCCTCAAGGGAGGGGGAGGCTGCCGTGGGGAGGCTCCAGCTTCACGTGCGTCCCTCTCTAGGTTGAGTTTCCCGGCCCAGGCAGCAGCCAGGCGGCCCCTCTTCCCAGCCCTGTGCCTTCCGAGCTGCCGCTGAAGCCATATCTGGCAGGTGCGCCTATAATTACCCTCCTGCTGCGTGCGTAGGAGGGGCCTGCTGTGCACGCAAGAAGCAGGTTGGGATGGGGACTTCCTGCCACGAAAGCACGCAGTAGGAAGGAGGAAGGCAACGAAAACATTAAGAGAAGCGGCGCGCAGGGCAAAAGGATCCCCTTCCCAGGTCGCGCGGCGGCGGTTCATGGGCAGGCAAGAAAGAAGCCCTGCGGACAGAAGGCTGCAGTAGGAGCGCACGCTCACATGCACAACAGGTGATCTTTTCAACTTGATTGTTCATATAGTAGCTCGCATGATGAAAAAGTGTGGGCACCCTGCTCTACTGTATATCATGCAGCTGTGGACAAGTTTACATTGGGCAGTGTTTCCCAACCAGTGTGCCGTGGCCCACTAGTGTGTTGTGAGCGATCCTCAGGTGTGCCGTGAGAAATTGGAGATAGAAGAGAGAGAGAGAGCCCTCCTGTTCTACCGGGAAGCCCTAGCCGGGGCTCGATCCCTTGCCTGAGTCCCGCAAACACAGGCTCCTTTTGGGAAGCCTTGTGCCGCCGGACTCACCACTTGCCGTCTTGGGCTTCCTCCTCCCCTCCGCGCCTTCCTCGGCCTTGGAAGGGTTTGAGCCGGCGGGGACTGCGTCAGGCGGAAAGAGTTGTGCGGAGAGAGAGAAGATCCTAGGATGTGACTTCCCAGGTCCCCCCGGCTGCCTGGGGCGGATCTACACCGTAGTATTCATACAGTGAGGCATCCCTTGGTCTTCCAGGGCTCAAGGCTGGGGAATCCGGGATTTGTAGTTTGGGAGGCTCGGGGGATGGTTTCAAACTACCACTCCTGTGATTCCCTCGCACTCAGCCAAGGTGGGTCAAGGGGCGTTCGGGACACAGGATTGGCACCTTGAAGCAGGGGCCGAAAACTAACAGGGTTTGCTCACTTAAGGCAGGCATGGGCCAACTCCAGGTGTTTTGGCCTACAACTCCCACCATTCTCCCTTTCTGTGTAGGCAATATATGTTGTGCGTGTATATGCATATATGTACTGTGTATATACATATTAACTATATGTATGACTGTGTTAGAGTGTCATTTTGTGTCATTTTGGTTGGTGGTGTGCCCCAGGATTTTGTAAATGTAAAAATGTGCCACGGCTCAAAAAAGGTTGAAAAACACCGACATAAAGGGAACACCAAATGCAGCAACATTGCCCAGGCACAAATCGAGGAACATGAAAGGCACTGCAGACTAATTCAACCTGAGAAATCGCTGTTTCGTGGATTTCAAAAAAATATTAATTTAGGAGTCCGGCCGGGCGAAGATGGCGGCAGGACGGGCACTCTAGGGCTCCCTGGGATGTCGCCTGCTTCTTGGGCTGGAGGGCGATCTACGCCCTCCCTCCTCGCGGACAGAAGCGTCCGAGAAGAGCGCGAAGCCGGTGGACGAGGTTCGGCGGCTCCAAAGATCCCCCCCTCCTCAAGAGGGCTTCTTACAGAACTGCGAAGGTTGTGGGAAGCTCAAGATAGATATCTGCAGAAGATCGAATCCATAGTGACGCAGCAAGAGAGGCAGATCAAAGCGACCCAGGAGCACTCCCAACATGCAAGAATAGAACCAACTGGAGAAGCACTTCCCACAAAGAGGGAGCTAATAACCATCTATGAAGGTGGAAAAGAAGCCCCTCAGGTCAAGGGAAAAACGTAACAATACGTGAAGGTGGAGTGATGAGAGGGGATGAGAATAAAAAAACGCAAGAAACATCAGAAGAAAGAGAACTCCACTTCAAAAAGAGAGAGGAGGTTCCACTGGAAGTGCCAAGAACGACCACGACGGATTCCAAAACCTCTGCCCCCTAAAGAAGAGAAGAAGGGAAAAACCAAGATGTTGCAACATACAAAAGCCTCATTCTGGTTGCAGATAAGAACAAAGACAAAAAGATAGGGACGCAGCCCAATAGGAAGAGTAGCTGGATGAGAACAGCCCAAAAAAAGGAAAGAAAAACCTAAAGAAAAGTTGCCTCTACCCTCTAAAGGCGTATTTTAGCCCTCTGAGATGTGACAAACTGGAGATGGATGTAAAAGGCCTCGAATCTCCTAAAGAGAATGGTTAGAAAGGGGACCGAGGTAGATGAAGGGGTACAGATCTAGCTATATTGAAGGACAAGGAACAGACAAGGGATACCAAACAGAGACTGTACGAGATAAACAAGAAGAACCCAAGAAAAAGGAAGCTAGAAGAAAACAAGTTACCCCTATCTCTATCCCCTCTCAATATCCTTATCCATCATTATCCTTCCCAGATCCCTGACCAGTCCACCACCGTTACCACCCTTAACCCCCACCCCTCTCTACCCCTCATCCCTCCCTATACCCCCAGTTCGCCCCTACCCCAAAACCATCCCCCCACCTGTACGTATTCAAAACTTTCAATAAAAATTTAATTAACAAAAAAATTAATTTAAAATATATATGACGGCATTTTCATTGTTTTGTGGTGTTTTGTCGTTGCCGCCGCTCTCCAAGGCGCTTTCCCTCCTCAGTCCTCCCTCCCTCCAGCCTTGAAGGGCCTTTCCTTCCCTTTAAGTTTATAAAGACTTTAGTAATTAATATATAAATATTAAAATAAGTAGAGCATCCTTACATTGCGGTTTTTCACTTATTGTGGGAGGTCCTGGAACCTAACCTAAGTGTGGGAACATTGCATTTGAGAACACAGAAATGCTGGACAGGAAATAATCAGGACTAGCCAACACCTCCCAACTAAGGATTCCCCAGGCTTTGAAGCTGCAAGGCTATTACATGCTAATCAAGGCAGCCAACTGCAACATTCACACTTGCCTCAAGCCGACAAGAGCTCTTTCTGCCACCCTGAACATCATTCCAGATATATAAACCTCACTTGCCTTATTTCCAACAGTCCTTACAAACTGAGGATGTTTGCTATAGATGTGGGTGAAACGTCAGGAGAGAATGCTTCTGGAACATGGCCAGGCAGCCCAGAAAACTCACAGCAACCCAGCCATGAAGTTGTAAATAGTTGCATGTTTTGACAGAACACAAGATATCTTTTAACATTGTGTATCCATATACATGCCTGCTGCACAGCCCAGAAAGAAATGCAAAGAGCCTGAGGGACTGACATGTTATTAGGTCTGAGTCACCATTTCCTCAGGTGGCTCCAGAAGAAGCAGGGGAGGCTGTAACATTGTCAACTTGCATGAATTTGCAGCCCACAATCTGCCAATGTAAATACACCCTTGTCTCTGTAGCATTCAAGGCTGCTCCTGGAGGCAATGGCAAGCTGGAGGCTGCTCCCCCGAATCACCATTTCATCCAAACAGGGACTGACAGCTGAAATTACAGATGGCTGACAAATGAATCTCTACTGATTTGGGAGAAACATCCAGGCTATATGTCAGGACTCAAGGAAGCTCCGATCAGATTGGCTTTAGGGAAGACACAGCTGCATAGTGATGCGTGGAAAAATTTAACTCACTGCTATTTTTTTTTAAAAAAAATTAATTTGGAAATTAATCTATAGAGGAAAAATTCTGCAAGCAAACTAGAAGTGGTGTCTCTTCTTAGGAAAAGATATTGCTCTTAATTATGTAAAAGTTACGTTAATTAAGTAAAGTCATGTCCCACTATGTTGGGTGGGGGGTGCTCATCATTTCTAAGCCGAAGAGCTAGCATTGTCCATAGATGCCTCCAAGGCCGACCTGGGCATCTTCCGGCCCGCGAATCCGGCCCGTGAATCCTTCGGCGCCTGGGAAGAAGGGCATCGGTGGCGGGGCCATTTCCACAAGAGGAAGGGCTGCCGCTGCCGCCATCCCATCGCGGGCTGTGGGGCCTGCATTGGCAGACTCCGGAGAATGATTGGAGGAGCGCCAGCTTTGGACTGCCTGCCATCCCGGGAGGCGATCCGGGCCTGCAGCAGGAGCAGTCGGCAACCTGCAGCGGCTGATCTCCCTTGTGACCTGGAAGACTCGATCATCTTCCGGGTCGCCAGGGCGATCAGCCGATCGGGAATGCCTGTAACGGAATGGCTGGGGGTGAGAGCGGGCGGAGGCTTCCTTGAGACATCAGAGGGCTTGGACCCCTTTCAATCAGGGTTCCGCCCGGCACGGGACCGAGACCGTCCTGGTGGCCATCTCGGACGATATCCGCTGCCAACTAGACAAGGGAGGCTCAGTAGTTCTGGTATTGCTGGACCTTACCGCCGCATTCGACACGGTGGACCATGATCTGCTGATACGACAACTTGCCGCCATAGGGATACAAGGAACAGCCTTAGCTTGGCTTAGCTCCTTCCTGCGTGGACGTAGTCAGCGAGTTGAATGGCTAGGCCAAACATCTAGGAAATCTCTCCTCGAGTGCGGAGTGCCCCAAGGCGCCATATTATCACCAACGTTGTTTAACATCTATGTTGGCCGTTGGCTGGTATAGCCCGGAGCTTCGGCCTAGGGTGCTACCAATATGCCGATGACACCCAGCTCCTACTGAAACTGGAGCCTGGCGCAACTTCGGTGCCCGAAAAACTTCACTTTCGAGGCCTAGAAACAGTGACAAAAATGGCTCCCGCGCCCACAAACTTAAAATAAATCCATCAAAGACGGAGATCTTATGGCCGGGCCACCCAGAACCACCTTTCTCGCTGCCCCCCTTTAAAGGGGAACCGCTGATTCCGTCCCCCTCAGTAAAAGCCTTGGTGTTATCCTGGACTCCAAATTGTCGATGGAGGCCCAGGTTGCCTCCACGAGCAAAGGGCCTTCTTCCACCTCGCCAAGCAAGACAATTGGCGCCCTATCTTCCGACGGAGCGCTAGCTACAGTAATCCATGCCACGGTTACATCAAGGCTGGATTACTGTAACGCTTGTATGTAGGTCTACCCGGTCACTAACCCGCAGGCTCCAGATGGTGGAGAACGCGGCCGCCAGGCTTCTCACAGGAACATCGATGAGATGCCACATTACACCATCTCTGCAGCGCCTGCACTGGCTGCCCGTTGAGTATAGAGCCTTACACAAGACCTTGACCTTGGCTTTCAAAGCCCCACGGGCCGGGGCCCAACATACCTAAAGACCGCTTGTTGATGCCTGCTTACTCAAGGACCCCGCGGCCAGCAAACAAGAACCTTCTTCATGTACCAGGCTTGAAAGAGGCCCACCTGGAGACCACGAGACGGAGATCGTTCTCCGCTGTGGCCCCCGTTCTTTGGAACTCGATGCCACCGGACCAGAGAGCCTCCCTCGACCTGCCCCAGTTCCTGACCGCTCTGAAGACCTGGCTATTTAGGAAAGCCCATGGTTAATGCAGAACCAGGAACTCAAATACCGAGCCTGGCCCCTGCATTTAACCACTGAATATTTTAATCTAATTTTAAATACTCTATTTTAATTGTGGAATTTGTTGTGTGTAAGTCGCCCGGAGCACTAACGTGGAGGGCGACTGAGAAATAATAAAGTCAGTCAGTCAGTCAGTCAGTCAGGCCTGCAGCATCCAATCGTCTGCTGCTCTGTTCTGCTGCGACGGCAGCTGAGTTGGTCTGGGTTTGCCATCCTCTGGGCTGGGGTCATTGGACCATTCCATCTTGGGATCCTTCCTCTCTTGAGCATGTCAGCCTTCATCTTGGTTCGCACCTTGTCTTCTTGAATTTAATTTAATTTTAGTGGTTTTTATTATTATTTTATAATAATATAATAAAAAATATAATGTTATATTATATTATAATTTCAATATATTAAAATGTCTATATATATACTATAATATAATTATGATATTCATACTAATATGTGAATATTTCTTGATATATTAATATGTTAATATTAATGATGTGTAATATATAGTAAATATAGTAAAGAAATAAATACATAAATAATGTAGATTAGAATGTAGTTCAGCCTTTAGATGCGGCCCTCCACAATATTTTTGGGCTCTCGTGTGGCCCCTTGGAAAAAATAATTGCCCACCCCTGCTCCAAGATCATGTGGCCAGCATGACTGCATGGAGCGCCATTACCTTCCTGTCAGAGTGGTACCTACTCACATTTGCATGTTTTCGAACTGCTAGGTTGGCAGAACCTGGGTCGAAACAGAAGGAGTTCACCCTGCTCCCCGGATTCAAACTGCCAACCTTCCAGTCAGCAAGTTCAGCAACTCAGTGGATTATTTATTTATGGTATTTGTACCCCGTAGCTTCTCACCCCCACAGGGGGACTCAGCACGGCTTACATTTGCTGCACCACCACAATACAATTTAAAAATACACCATATAATCATCATTAAAAAGCATTAAAAACATTTTTAAAAATTACATTAAAAACCACTACATACAATAATTAATTAAAGCCATCAAGCGGAACACATTAACCCACTATGCGCCTCACAACAAAGGATAAAGAAACAAACTGAAACTGACTCTACCGTTTTAAATCAGTTGCCATGACATAACCTTGGCAGATCTGCCGTCAGGGCCCTTTGTTTTGAAAATCAGAAACTGCCACCTTATGAGCATTGTAGCAAAGGCATATAGACCTTTTACGTGGTACAGTCCTGAATGGGGCAGGAAACTGTATAATTAGCAGGAAGACACCATCTTCTCTACATGTAAAGTGTTCCACATTTAGTATAATAAAAATCCCCGGAACGGCTGTTAGACATACAGTAGATACCCAGGAAGCTTTTTTATAACACATCAGACCACTGGTTCCTTGTCCTCGGAATTGGATCTCCAGGGTTTGTACTGTACTGAGAGGCACCAGAGAGGAAACAAGAATCTTCTGCTGGGAACGACTTTAGTTCAGTGTTTCTCAACCTGGGGGGCGGTCACAAAGGGGTATCTGAGGGGTCAACAGAGACCATCAGAAAGTACAGTATTTTCTGTTGGTCATGGGGGTTCTCTGTGGGAAGTTTGGCTTAATTCTATCATTGGCGGGGTTCGCAATGCTCTTTGATTGCAGGTAAACTATGAATCCCAGCAACTACAACTCCTAAATGTCAACATCTATTTTCCTCAATCTCCACCAGTATTCATATTTGGGCATATTGAGTATTTGTGCCAAGTTTGGTCCAGATCCATCACTGCTCTCTGGAGGTAGGTGAACTACAACTCCAAAACTCAATGTCACTGCCCACCAAACCCTTCCAGTATTTTCTGTTGGTCATGGGAGTTCTGGGTGCCAAGTTTGGTTCCAGTCCATCGTTGGTGGAGTTCAGATTATAGGTGAACTATAAATCCCAGCACATACACTGGACTGACTATGTGACTAATGTTGCTGTCCTTGAGCAAGCAGGGATCACCAGCATTGAGGCTATGCTATTGAGAACACAGCTGCGCTTGGGCAGGGCACGTCTCTAGGACGGAGGACCACCGCCTCTATGGTGAACTCGCCACGGGTCAGCACAAAGAGGCGCCCAAAAAAAGAGATATAAGGACTCCTGAAACAACATCTCAGGCTCGGCCAGATTGATCACCAACAATGGTCCACCCTGGCCTCACATCGGGAGGCATGGAGACGCACTATCCACAATGCTGCGGCCTCTTTCGAGAAGACACGCCGAACGGGCCTCGACAACACAGAAAGAACCGCAACTTGGAAACAACATCACCCAAGGAAACTTTCTGCTGTGCTTTCTGCAACCGAACTTGCCTATCTCCGATTGGCCTTTTTAGTCATCAACACGCTTGTAAAAAGCGTGGAATGAGTCCTTCCTAAGAATCTTCGTTGGCGAAGTAATGCCGAGAGAGATAAATCCCAGCAACTACAACTCCCAAAAGACAAAATCAATCTCCAACCCCACCAGTAATTCAAATGTGGGCATATCGGGTATTTGTGCCAAATTTGGTCCAGTGAATAAAATACATAATAATAATAATAATCTATTATATAAATAATAATAATAATAATAATAATACTTTAATATTTGTGAGTCGCCCTCCACCGGCGGTGCTCCGGGCGACTTACAACAGTTAAAACCCTAGGGTGAACAATGTACAACAGTTTACACACATGGACTCTGAACAGGAGGGGTGGCGCAGGTAGTCCAGGGTACCGAGCCAGTCCCGAACGCTAGGCGGAAGAGCCAGGTCTTCAAGGCTGGCCGGAATCCAGATAGAGTCGGAGAGGCTCTGAGGGTGGGCGGCAGTGAGTTCCAAGTCGAAGGGGTTCACGTCATGTGATGTATACCTCAAACAAAGAAACCATACAACGCAGAAAAACAATACTTGCCAACAGAAATAGGCCTCAAGCAAGGTACGCTTTGTAGCAAAGAAACTTTCCCCCAAAACCTAAAAGGCCCCCAAAACAACGAGAAAAATAAAACTACATTTACCAGCATCCTCCGGGGCAGCCAAAGACTCACCCAGCCTCTACATTCTGAACAACATGATTGGCTGCCAATAAGGGCGGATTTGCATAACTGCTGCACTGCCCAGCCAACATGAAAATTCCGATCCATAATAAACTGCCAAAACAGAATAAGGAAAAGGCCTGAGCCAATCCCCATAACAAACACCCAAATCACTTCCAAACGAAAATTTACACCCCAAAAAATCACAGACCACACCCAAAATTGACAGTAAGGCTTCATTAACTTGATTTCCCTAACTAGCCCTCACTTACTGGGAAGCTGTTTACGCTCTAAATTGACAGTAAGACTTCATTAACTTGATTTCCCACTTGATTCTCCGACTAGGCCTCAGCTCATTGGACATTGTGTATGGCCTGAATTGACAGTAAGGCTTCATTAACTTGCTGTTCCTAACTAGGCCTCAGCTCATGGGACATTATGTATGGCCTGAATTTACAGTAACCTACCTTGGCACACAGAGCCCCGACCATGCATGATGGGACTTGAAGTACCACCATGGTAAATGGGATTTGTAGTACTTCAAAACCCATCATTCCCCACAGACCACTGTGGCCCAGAACCAAGACCAATAAAGACCCAACTTGGCACACCATGCCCCCCATGACCCACACTCCATCCAACTGCAGTTTAGAGGAGGGCACACCGTGGATGATTGGACTTTCTCGCATCTCCTAAAAAGGGCACAGCAACGCGTGCCGGGTACAGCTAGTAATCTTATATTTATCTCCCCAATGGGGACTCGGGGCGGCTTACATGAGGCCAAGCCCAAACAACAAATTACAATTAAATACAATCAAAAACATCAACAATAACACAATAAAAATACAAACATATCAATGATTTTTAAAAAAAATGCAAATACATATCTGAAAACCATCCTGCATATCAGATATTTACATTACAATTCATAACAAGAGCAAAATGACAGTTATGAAGTAGCAACGAAAATAATTTTATGTTTGGACGACACCACAGCATGAGAAACTGCATTAAGGGGTTGTAGCATTAGGAAGATTGAAAAACACTGCTTCAATCCAAACCCCATAAATGTCAAATATCTAATTTCCCAAACAAGTTCTGACACTTGAGGGCTCTTAGGGATAACCTCAACAGCGAACACTATCAAGCCAAATCCATTAAACGCTGCTGTTTCTCATTCATAGTATCTCTCAAGCCACTTCGACACAGCTGTATAAAATCTCACATTATCTGCTTTGAACTGGGTTATATGGCACTGTGGACTCAGATAACCCGCTGGACTGACTACAGGGAGCACACAACCCCCCTTACGTCAACTCCACGGGCTGCCAGTCTGCCCTGTTGCGCCAGCTCCACTGGCTGCCAATTAGCTTCCGAGCACAATTCAAAGTGCTGGTGTTGACCTACAAAACCCTGTATGGTTCCGGCCCAGTTTACCTGTCCGAACGTATTCTCCCCTATGAACCGTCAAGAGTGCTAAGATCGTCTGGAGAGGCCCTGCTCTCGGTCCCACCACCTTCGCAGGCGCGTCTGGTGGGGACGAGGGACAGGGCCTTTTCTGTGGTGGCCCCCCGGCTGTGGAATTCCCTCCCAAATGAAATTAGATCTGCCCCCTCTCTCCTGACTTTTAGGAAGCGGGTGAAAACCTGGCTGTGTAATGAGGCCTTTGCAGAATGAAGGAAGAGATTGCGAAGCGACTAAAGCCACTAACCACTTGATACAGACCGAATATATGGATGAAGTTGGACTTGATTTTACTTTTGCGAAAGGCTTTTAAAATGTATTTATTGTATTGTATTTTATTGTAAATTTTATTGTAAATTCATGATGTTTTTAGATTTTAAATGTTAGCATTGAATACTTGCTGTTTGCCGGTCTGAGTCCCTCTTCAGAGGTGAGAAGGCCGGGGTAGAAAAGTTTTAAATAAATAATAAATTACCTGTCTCTCCCTAAGAATCGGTTAGAGCACTGGTGCTCAACCTGTGGGTCCCCAGGTGTTTTGAACTTCAACCCAGAAATCATAACTGGTAAACTGGGAGTTGTAGACCAAAACACCTGGGGACCCACAGGTTAGAGCATTAAGATCTTCTGGGGAGGCCCTGCTTTCAGTCCCACCCCCTTCTTAAGTGCGACTGATGGGAATGAGACAGGGCCTTCTCAGTGGTGGCCCCTCGGTTGTGGAACTCCCTCCCTAGTGATATCAGGCTGGACCCTTCCCTCCTGGTTTTCAGGAAGAGAGTGAAAATCTGGCTCTGGGATCGGACGTTTGGATAATGCAATACAGAATTAGGCATAATTTTTATTTTTGGTTTTATTTTATTTTACTTTATTTTGTGTTTTATATTATTTTCACCATCCCCCTTCTTTTGTCTATGTCTTGCTGTGTTCAAAATAATTCTATAAAATTATTTATTTAAATAAGTAATTTAATATAATATGTCAATATATTGTATTATATAAATGGGTTCACGTCATGTGATGTATACCTCAAACAAAGAAACCATACAACGCAGAAACACAATACTTGCCAACAGAAATAGGCCTCAAGCAAGGTACGTTTGTAGCAAAGAAACTTTCCCCCCCAAAACCTAAAGGCCCCTGCGGTGAAGCTACGCTCAAATCAACCGGCTGGACAGGGTGGACCCTCTCTTAAAGATCCCACCGCTGCCGCCAATATGTGACCACTCCACTTCTTGACCGGCCTCAGACTGGACAATCTTTCTATGTCCACACTGCTGACCTCCAATCCAAGGAAACCTCGAAGTTACCTCAGCAACTTCACGTTTATTGGCAGGGTACTGTCTCACCCCTTCACCATTTAACTGACTGAGAAGTTTTAAAACTTCTCAGTGACCACTTGACCACGCTGCCACCATTTATCCGGCTGACCACTGACTTTGAGGGCCACCACCAATAAAAGAATCAGGAGAGGTGTTTTCCTTTTAAGATGCAAACAATTTATTTTGACACAAATGGGTACAATCTTGGTTGGTTTCAAACTTCCTTAGAGGCACAACTTTTTCTGTTACATAACACAATGGGGACCTATTATAGGGTTTCCACTAAACCTCTATAAACCCCTGCAACTTTAACTAGGGTCTCTATACCTTTAACTGGACTGCTCACTAGCAGACCTTAAGACACACACTAACACTGGACCGTTCTCTTTCAGTCCTTAGGACACTCTAAACTAGAACATAACTCCTCCCCCTCTCATTTGGCAGTTGGCTTCCCGCTCTTTTCCAACTGTAGAATTCAAACCTGAACATTCTACTAGCCTCTAGCCCTGGTTGCCATGGCGACAGCTCTTCTAAGCTTCTGCCATGCCTCCCTTCTGTTTCACCCACAGAAACAAACCATAGAACATTCAAAACAACATACATTTTAACACATGTCACACAACATTTACACACAAATAATCAACATCATTACACCCCCAAAACAACGAATAAAAATAAAACTACATTTACCAGCATCCTCCAGGGCAGCCAAAGACTCACCCAGCCTCTACATTCTGAACAACATGATTGGCTGCCAAAAAGGGCGGATTTGCATAACTGCTGCAATGGCCAGCCAACATGAAAATTCCGAACCATAATAAACTGCCAAAACAGAATAAGGAAAAGACCTGAGCCAAACCCCAACAGAAACACCCAAATCACTTCCAACCGAAAATTTACACCCCAAAAAATCACAGACCACGCCCAAAATTGACAGTAAGGCTTCATTAACTTGATTTCCCTAACTAGCCCTCACTTACTGGGAAGCTGTTTACACTCTAAATTGACAGTAAGACTTCATTAACTTGATTTCCCTAACTAGCCCTCACTTACTGGGAAGCTGTTTACGCTCTGAATTGACAGTAAGACTTCATTAACTTGATTCTCCCGACTAGGCCTCAGCTCATTGGACATTGTGTATGGCCTGAATTGACAGTAAGGCTTCATTAACTTGCTGTTCCTAACTAGGCCTCAGCTCATGGGACATTGTGTATGGCCTGAATTGACAGTAACCTACCTTGGCACACAGAGCCCCGACCATGCATGATGGGACTTGAAGTACCACCATGGAAAACGGGATTTGTAGTACTTCAAAACCCATCATTCCCCACAGACCACTGTGGCCCAGAACCAAGACCAATAAAGATCCAACTTGGCACACCATGCCCCCCATGACCCACACTCCACCCAACTGCAGTTTAGAGGAGGGCACACTGTGGATGATTGAACTTTCTCACATCTCCTAAAAAGGGCACAGCAACGCGTGCCGGGTACAGCTAGTGTTATAGTATAATAATTGTAATGTAATACTAATAATAATAGTATGATTACGGTATGGTGTGTTGTATATGCATTTGGTATTGGTGTTATTGTAATGTAACACAGTATAATACTGCCAATGATAATGTGATATAATAATTATATCGTGATATTATAATTTGTGTATTTGTATTCCATGCAATATTGCTAACAATATTGTGATATGTTGTAGTGCAATATGATGTGTAGTGCTGATGTTGTGCTATGACAGTAATGTAAATTGTTGTTTTTTCAGTTTGCTGTAAGCCACTCCGGCAATATTGTTATATGTACAGTACATTGTAAGCCACTCTGGTAGTATTCTTGTTTGCTGTAAGCCGCTCTGAGTCCCCTTCGGGGTTGAGAAGGGCGGCATATATAAATAGTAAATAAATAAATAAAATAATTGTAGCAATACAAATGACGACCTCTGGACTAGGTGTCAGTTTTAACAAGTGTACGGGTTTTATATGTTTTTATTTTTTTATGTATATGATGTCCTGTATTTTATTTGTTTATATTGAGTCCCCTGGTGGTGCAGCGGGTTAAACCGCTGAGCTTGCTGACCGAAAGGTTGGCGGTTCAAAACCGGGGAGCGAGGTGAACTCCTGCTGTAAGGCCCAGCTTTTGTCAACCTAGCAATTCAAATGTGAGATCAACAGGTACCGCTTCTGCAGCCGCTCCATGCAGTCATGCTGGCCACATGACTTTAGAGGTGTCTATGGATAATGCTGGCTCTTCGGCTTAGAAATGGAGATGAACACCACCACCCCGAGTCAGACACGACTAGACTTAATATCAAGGGGAAACCTTTATCTTATATGTTATTGTTTATTCTCTCTGTTGCTTCCGACTCTTTGTGACCTCATGGACCAGCCCAGGCCAGAGCTCCCTGTTGGTTGTGGTCACCCTCAGCTCCTTCAAAGTCAAGCCATTCACTTCAAGGGTACCATCCATCCACTTTGCCCTTGGTCGGCCCCTCTGGTGAGTTATGCTCATCTCTGTTTCTAAGCTGAGGAGCCGGCTTTCTCCATACACACTCCGAAGGTCATGTGGCTGGCATGACTGCATGGAGCGCAGTCATGCCAGCCACATGACCTTCCCACCGGAGTGGTACTTATTCATCTACTCATATCTGCATGTTTGTAATAGTATGAAAGCTGGATCCCGAAGCTCAGAGTGTTACTCTGTTTCCTTTGGAAGCGCTGTTTGCGCAACACAGAATGGAACACATATTATAGAAGGAATGTAAGAGTTCTTTGATGGTAAAACCTTTACACTAACCCTAATCCAAACCCTAAACCTTACCCTAAACATTATCCTAACCCTCCCCTCCTTTCTATCCTTCCACCAAATGCAATTACGAAGTATATTCCCGCCCTCAGTGTGCCGCTCTCCCCTTCCTTTATTCACAACCGTGTAGCGCTCAGACCTTCCGGACCCAGCTATCATACAATCACCTGCATGAACTGCCAGGTTGGGAGAAGCTGGGGCTAACAGTGGGAGCTCACTCCGCTCTCTGAATTCAAACCTGCGACCTTTCGGTCAGCAAGTTCAGCGCTTTAACCACTGCAGAAACAGAGCCTCCGATATAAACATAGTAAACAAATAAATTAGGCCCCTTCCACACAGCTATATAAAAACCACAGTGGCAATGTGGACTCAAGATTACCCAACTCAAAGCCGATATTGTGGACTATCTGCCTTGATACTCTGGGATATATGGCTGTATGCCGGAAGAACCATAGAGTTGGAAGAGACCTCATGGGCCATCCACTCCAACCCCATTCTGCCAAGAAGCAGGAAATTTGCATTCAAAGCACCCCCAACAGATGGTCATCCAGCCTCTGTATAAAAGCTTCCAAAGAAGGAGCCTCCACTACACTCCGGGGCAAAGAGTTCCACTGCTGAACAGCTCTCACAGTCAGGAAGCTCTTCCTCATGCTCAGATGGTATCTCCTTTCTTGTAGTTTGAAACCATTGTCCCATTGCATCCTAGTCTCCAGGGCAGCAGAAAACAAGCTTACTCCCTCCCTATTACTTCCTCTCACATACTTATACACGGCTATCATGTCTCCTCTCCTCTTTCTCTTCTTCAGGCTAAACATGCCCACCTCTTTAAGCTGCTCCTCATAGGGCTTGTTCTCCAGACCCTTGATCGTTTTAGTCGCACTCCCCTGGACACATTCCAGCTTGTCAATATCTCCCTTCAACTGTAGTGCCTAGAATTGGACACAATATTCCAGGTGTGGTCTAACCAAGGCAGAAGAGTGCATGGCAGGGCCATAGCCAGGATTTTGATTGGGGGGGGGGGGGGTGAATCTGAGTGAGAAAGGATCTACCCTAGCAAACCTTTTGTATCATTATCCCAAAGCCTCCATGCATATGGGATATATTGAGCATAGTGATCAGATCATGATATGAATATACACAACAATTTAAATAATGTATCAGTAAGGCCTTCTTGTGGACCACCCTGAGAATTGCCTGGAGCATGACTTCCCTGGACCTAGACACTAGACTCCTATTGTTGCAGGCCAAAATCCCATTGGCTTTCTTTATTGCCGCATCACATTGTTGGCTCATGTTGAACTTGTTGTCCACAAGGACCCAAAGATCTTTTTCACACTTAACTGCTCTCAAGCCACGCGTCCCCATCCTGTATCATTGCATTTCCTTTTTTCTGCCTAAGTGGAGTATCTTGCATTTGTCCCTGTTTAACTTCATTTTGTGAGTTTGGGCCAATCATCTCTCTCATCTGTGAAGATCGTTTCGAATTCAGCTCCTGTCTTCCATTTGGTGTCGTCTGCAAACTTGACGATCCTGTCTTCTAACCCTTCCTCTAAGTCGGTGTTTCCCAACCAGTGTGCCGTGAACAATCATCAGGTGTGCCGTGGAAAATTGAAATCTCCAATAGAGAGGCGCCCCAAAAAGAGATACAAGGACTCCCTGAAACAACATCTCAGGCTCGGCCCGATTGATCACCAACAATGGTCCACCCTGGCCTCACATTGAAAGGCATGGAGACGCACTATCCACAATGCTGCAGCCTCTTTCGAGAAGACACGCCGAACGGGCCTTGACAACGCAGAAAGAACCGCAACTTGGAAACACCATCACCCAAGGAGACTTTCTGCTGTGCTTTCTGCAAACGAACTTGCCTATCTCACATTGGCCTTCTTAGTCATCAGCGCGCTTGTAAAAAGTGTGGGATGAGTCCTTCCTAAGAATCTTCGTTCACGAAGTAATGCCGAGAGAGAAAGAACAGACCTGCGCAAACTTGGGCCTTTCAGGTGTTTTGGACTCCAACTCCCACAATTCCTCACAGCCTCAGGCCCCTTCTCCCCCCCCCCACACAGCCGCTTAAGCAGAACGCAAAGGCCTAGTGCAGAATCTCCCAGAATCCTTGGCGATTGACCAAGACAGCTGAGGCTTCTGGGAGTTGAAGTCCAAAACCTTTTGAGTGATTCCCACTTTCCTCCTCCTCCTCCAGGTGTTTTGGACTTCATCTCCCAGAATCCCTGGCAATTGACCAAGACAGCTGAGGCTTCTGGGAGTTGAAGTCCAAAACCTTTTGAGTGATTCCCACTCTCCTCCTCCTCCAGGTGTTTTGGACTTCATCTCCCAGAATCCTTGGCGATTGACGAAGACAGCTGAGGCTTCTGGGAGTTGAAGTCCAAAACCTCTTGAGTGATTCCCACTTTCCTCCTCCTCCAGGTGTTTTGGACTTCATCTCCCAGAATCCTTGGAGATTGACCAAGACAGCTGAGGCTTCTGGGAGTTGAAGTCCAAAACCTCTTGAGTGATTCCCACTTTCCTCCTCCTCCAGGTGTCTTGGACTTCATCTCCCAGAATCCCTGGCGATTGACCAAGACAGCTGAGGCTTCTGGGAGTTGAAGTCCAAAACCTCTTGAGTGATTCCCACTTTCCTCCTCCTCCAGGTGTTTTGGACTTCATCTCCCAGAATCCTTGGAGATTGACCAAGACAGCTGAGGCTTCTGGGAGTTGAAGTCCAAAACCTCTTGAGTGATTCCCACTTTCCTCCTCCTCCAGGTGTCTTGGACTTCATCTCCCAGAATCCCTGGCGATTGACCAAGACAGCTGAGGCTTCTGGGAGTTGAAGTCCAAAACCTTTTGAGTGATTCCCACTCTCCTTCTCCTCCAGGTGTTTTGGACTTCATCTCCCAGAATCCTTGGAGATTGACCAAGACAGCTGAGGCTTCTGGGAGTTGAAGTCCAAAACCTTTTGAGTGATTCGCACTCTCCTCCTTCTCCAGGTGTTTTGGACTTCATCTCCCAGAATCCTTGGCGATTGACCAAGACAGCTGAGGCTTCTGGGAGTTGAAGTCCAAAACCTTTTGAGTGATTCGCACTCTCCTCCTTCTCCAGGTGTTTTGGACTTCATCTCCCAGAATCCCTGGCGATTGACCAAGACAGCTGAGGCTTCTGGGAGTTGAAGTCCAAAACCTTTTGAGTGATTCGCACTCTCCTCCTTCTCCAGGTGTTTTGGACTTCATCTCCCAGAATCCCTGGCGATTGACCAAGACAGCTGAGGCTTCTGGGAGTTGAAGTCCAAAACCTTTTGAGTGATTCCCACTCTCCTCCTTCTCCAGGTGTTTTGGACTTCATCTCCCAGAATCCTTGGCGATTGACCAAGACAGCTGAGGCTTCTGGGAGTTGAAGTCCAAAACCTTTTGAGTGATTCCCACTCTCCTCCTCCTCCAGGTGTTTTGGACTTCATCTCCCAGAATCCCTGGCGATTGACCAAGACAGCTGAGGCTTCTGGGAGTTGAAGTCCAAAACCTTTTGAGTGATTCCCACTCTCCTCCTCCTCCAGGTGTTTTGGACTTCATCTCCCAGAATCCCTGGCGATTGACCAAGACAGCTGAGGCTTCTGGGAGTTGAAGTCCAAAACCTCTTTGAGTGATTCCCACTTTCCTCCTCCTCCAGGTGTTTTGGACTTCATCTCCCAGAATCCTTGAGATTGACCAAGACAGCTGAGGCTTCTGGGAGTTGAAGTCCAAAACCTCTTGAGTGATTCCCACTTTCCTCCTCCTCCAGGTGTTTTGGACTTCATCTCCCAGAATCCCTGGCGATTGACCAAGACAGCTGAGGCTTCTGGGAGTTGAAGTCCAAAACCTTCTTTGAGAATTTGAGATTGACCAAGACAGCTGAGGCTTCTGGGAGTTCTCTCGATTGACCAAGACAGCTGAGGCTTCTGGGAGTTGAAGTCCAAAACCTTTTGAGTGATTCGCACTCTCCTCCTTCTCCAGGTGTTTTGGACTTCATCTCCCAGAATCCCTGGCGATTGACCAAGACAGCTGAGGCTTCTGGGAGTTGAAGTCCAAAACCTTTGAGTGATTCGCACTCTCCTCCAGGTGTTTTGGACTTCATCTCCAGGTGTTTTGGACTTCATCTCCCAGAATCCTTGGCGATTGACCAAGACAGCTGAGGCTTCTGGGAGTTGAAGTCCAAAACCTTTTGAGTGATTCCCACTCTCCTCCTCCTCCAGGTGTTTTGGACTTCATCTCCCAGAATCCCTGGCGATTGACCAAGACAGCTGAGGCTTCTGGGAGTTGAAGTCCAAAAAAACCTCCTCAGGTGTTTTGGATTCATCTCCCAGAATCCTCGATTGACCAAGACAGCTGAGGCCTGGGAGTTGAAGTCCAAAACCAGTGTGTTTTGGACTTCATCTCCCAGAATCCCTGGCGATTGACCAAGACAGCTGAGGCTTCTGGGAGTTGAAGTCCAAAACCTTTTGAGTGATTCCCACTCTCCTCCTCCTCCAGGTGTTTTGGACTTCATCTCCCAGAATCCCTGGCGATTGACCAAGACAGCTGAGGCTTCTGGGAGTTGAAGTCCAAAAGCTCTTGAGTGATTCCCACTTTCCTCCTCCTCCAGGTGTTTTGGACTTCATCTCCCAGAATCCCTGGCGATTGACCAAGACAGCTGAGGCTTCTGGGAGTTGAAGTCCAAAACCTATTGAGTGATTCCCACTCTCCTCCTCCTCCAGGTGTTTTGGACTTCATCTCCCAGAATCCCTGGCGATTGACCAAGACAGCTGAGGCTTCTGGGAGTTGAAGTCAAAAACCTTTGAGTGATTCCCACTCTCCTCCTCCTCCAGGTGTTTTGGACTTCATCTCCCAGAATCCCTGGCGATTGACCAAGACAGCTGAGGCTTCTGGGAGTTGAAGTCCAAAAGCTCTTGAGTGATCCCCACATTCCTCCTCCTCCAGGTGTTTTGGACTTCATCTCCCAGAATCCCAGGCGATTGACCAAGACAGCTGAGGCTTCTGGGAGTTGAAGTCCAAAAGCTCTTGAGGAGAAGAGTTTGCTTTTGGCCTTCTCTCTCTGTCTCTCTCTCTGACATTTCTAGATGCCCTCCCCAGCCCACGCTTCCCTTTCCCGTCATGCCTTGCGCGAGCACACTTCCGATAGCAGAGCCCCCCCTCCCCCACTCCACGCGGCCTTCCCTCAGGCCCCTTCCTTTCCCCACCCTTCGCCCGGCTTTCCCCGCCACGCGAGCGCCGGAGCTAGGCCCAAACCTTCTCCATCGCGCCGGGCGGACCTCCTGGCTGCCGCTCCTTCCCTCACTGATTCCAGCCGCCTTCTCCCCTGCCCACCCCGCCTTCTGGAACCTGCTAGAACCCTCTGGCCCCGCCCCTCGCCGCTGATTGGCTCTTTCCCTTTGACTAAGACACGCCCCCTCACCTCTTCTATACACCCAAACGGGTTCTCCTCCTGTCCGTCTTCCGAAATCCCGCCTCCCTCCCCGGCTCCGCCCACATTGGGGGAGCTAAAAGGCGATTGGGCGACCGAGCGTGACGGACGGCTAGGGGGCGGGGCTTACAAAAAGGAAGGCGGATTTCTCTGTCTCTGAAAGGACCCGCCCCCAGCGTTTCATTGGCCAGCTGTAGTGTAGTCCTATTGGACGGGGAAGGTGAGCAGGAGATGCCCCCATTGGTTGAATTCCCTGCCCATCGTTGTCTCTAGCTTGCTGCTTTTCTCTACCAAACACTGAATGGGAGAAGTAGATTTTATTTATTTATTTAATTAATTTAATTAATGTATTTATTTACTATATATATATATATATATACACTCTCTCGGCATCACTTCGCGAACTAAGATTCTTAGGAAGGACTCATCCCACGCTTTTTACAAGCGCGCTGATGACTAAAAAGGCCAATCTGAGATAGGCAAGTCCGGTTGCAGAAAGCACAGCAGAAAGTCTCCTTGGGTGATGTTGTTTCCAAGTTGCGGTTCTTTCTGCGTTGTCGAGACCCGTTCTGCGTGTCTCCTCGAAAGAGGCCGCAGCATTGTGGATAGTGCGTCTCCATGCATCCCGATGTGAGGCCAGGGTGGACCATTGTTGGTGATCAATCTGGCTGAGCCTGAGATGTCGTTTCAGGGAGTCCTTATATCTCTTTTTGGGGGCGTCTCTCTTGCGAGTTCACCATAGAGTAGTATCTTTGGGAGGCGGTGGTCCTCCATCCTAGAGACGTGCCCTGCCCAGCACAGCTGTGTTCTCAGTAGCATGGCCTCAATGCTGGTGATCCCCGCTTGCTCAAGGATAGCCTCATTCATCAACAAGTCGGTCCAGTGTATATTTAGGATTGTGCGAAGACAGCGCTGATGGAAGCGTTCGAGGAGTCGTAGGTGTTGGCGATAGGTGACCCATGTTTCAGACCCATATATTATTTATTTATTTATTTATTTGTTCAATTTTATATTCCGCTCCTCCCAGCAGGCTCGGGGCGGGTTACAAGCAGTAAAAACATACAATAAAACATACCATAAAAACAGTAAAACACAATACATAACCCAGATGTTACAAGGCTACGATTCCTTAATTCAGACGAGACGAGCCAGTTGAGTTTGAGTTGAATTTACCCAAATGCAAGCTTGAAGAGGGCCGTCTTACATTCTCTTCGGAAAGGGAGGAGTTCCGAGACCATTCGGACATGGTCAGGAGCGAATTCCAGAGTACTGAGCCGCCCAGAGAAAGCTCTCTGTCTTGTACTGGACAAGTGACAGGCGGGACGATGGTACCACCAATAAATTCTGCTCTTCCGAGCGCAGCGATCTCGGGGGAACATACGGGGTAAGGCGGTCCCTCAGGTACACAGGCCCTAGACCGTGCAAGGCCTTAAAGGTTAAAACCAACACCTTGAAGACAATCCGGTACTCGATGGGAAGCCAGTGCAGTTGCCGGAGGATGGGAGTGATATGCTCCCTCACTGGTGCTCCCACCAGCAAGCGAGCAGCGGCATTCTGCACCAGCTTGAGTTTCCGGACTGTCGCCAAGGGGAGGCCAGCGTAGAGGGCGTTACAGTAGTCTAGCCTCGAGATGACCGTTGCTTGGATCACCGTGGCCAGATCGTCCCTGGATAGGTAGGGGGTCAGTCGCCTGGCCTGACGTAGGTGGAAGAACGACGTCCTGCTGACCACGGAGACCTGGGCCTCCATGGTCAGCAGGGAGTCCAACTTGACACCCAAGCTCTTAACCAAGGGTGACGGGCTAAGTGGCTCGCCATCCAGGGCAGGCAACCGGCACTCATCCAGCCCAGGTCGACCAGGCCACAAGATCTCCATCTTCGACGGATTCACCTTCAGCCGGCTGGCACGCAGCCATCCAGTCACGGCTTCCAGGCATAGATGGAAACAATCGGGTACGGTATCCGGCCTGCCGTCCATTCTCAGCAGAAGCTGGGTGTCATCAGCGTACTGATAACACTCCAGACCAAAGTCGCGAGCCAGCTGGGCCAGGGGGCGCATGTAGATGTTGAATAATAAGGGTGAGAGGATGGCCCCCTGGGGGACCCCGCAACTTAATGGGAGCCTCCAGGAGACCTCCTCTCCCCTCTCCACACGTTGTCCCTGGTCCTGGAGGAAGGAGGCCACCCACTTAAGGGCAGTCCCCCTGACTCCAGTCACAGCTAGGCGGTGTGCTCACAGCTCATGGTCTACGGTATCAAACGCTGCTGTCAGATCTAACAAGACAAGCAGGACTGACCCGCCCTGGTCCAGCTGGCGGCGAAGTTGGTCTGTAATGGCGACAAGCACGGTCTCCGTCCCATGCCCGATACGGAAGCCGGACTGGAAGGGATCAAGTCCAGCTGTGTCTTCTAAGTACCGCTGCAGCTGATCCGCTGCTGCCCTCTCAATTACCTTGCCTAAAATAGGCAAATTAGGAGAATAGACAGTACGATAGCTCTGTACACACTGATTTTGGTGCTTTGCCTCAGGTGCTTGTTGCTCCAGACTCTTTTGTGAAGCCTTCCAAATGCATTCTATGCCTTTGCTAATTTGTGATCTATCTCTTTGTCAATCTTGGGGTCTGAAGAGATGATGCTTCCCAGGTAAGTGAACTGCTCAAAGGACTTAAGCACAGATTTGCCTATGTTGTCGTGGGGATGGTGGTGTTCTTCCTGTGATGCGGGCTGGTACAGGACTTCCGTTTTCTTCAGGTTGACTTCCAGCCCAAACAGCTCTGCAGCTGCTGCAAAGCAGGATGTGAGGCGCTGCAGAGCTGCTTCTGAATGGGCGACAAGGGCAGCATCATCAGCAAAAAGCAGCTCACGGACTAGATAGTTTAGAGTCTTAGTGCGAGCCCTCAGACGGCTTAAGTTGAACAAGCTACCATCAGTACGATAGCGTGTATATATGCCGTCTTCTTCTTTGAGGTCTGCTGTAGCCCTTTGGATATTGTATTACATTATAATTTTTTTTCTCTCTCTCTCGGCATTACTTCTTAGATTCTTAGGAAGGACTCATCCCACACTTTCTACAAGCGCGTTGATGACTAAAAAGGCCAATCTGAGATAGGCAAGTCCGGTTGCAGAAAGCACAGCAGAAAGTCTCCTTGTGTGATGTTGTTTCCAAGTTGCGGTTCTTTTGTGTTGTCGAGACCCGTTCGGCGTGTCTTCTCAAAAGAGGCCGCAGCATTGTTGATAGTGCGTCTCCATGCCTCCCGATGTGAGGCCAGGGTGGACCTTTGTTGGTGATTAATCAGGCTGAGTCTGAGATGTTGTTTCAGGGAGTCCTTATGTCTCTTCTTTGGGGCGCCTCTCTTGCGCTGACCCGTGGCGAGTCCACCATAGAGTACTATCTTTGGGAGGCGGTGGTCCTCCATCCTAGAGACGTGCCCTGCCCAGCGCAGCTGTGTTATCAATAGCATGGCCTCAACACTGGTGATCCCTGCTTGCTCAAGGACAGCAACATTCGTCACATAGTCGGTCCAGTGTATATTTAGGATTGTGCGAAGACAGCGCTGATGAAAGCGTTCGAGGAGTTGTATATGCTGGCGATAGGTGACCCATGTTTCAGACCCAAGTTGCCAAGTTGGTGCGGAGTTTTGTTCTGGAGTGTCATCTGATGACACCCAGCTGGTGCTGAGGATGGACAGCTGACCAGACTCTGTACCTGATTGTTTCCAGCAATGCCTTGAAGCCGTGTGTCATGACTGGTTGTCTACGAGCCAGTCAGTTGAGAGTGAACCTGTCGAAGACGGAGACCCTTTGGCTGGGTCATCCGGGGGGGGTGCAAGCTCCAGCTGCCTGCTCTGGACGGCGAGGCACTATGCCCATTGCCCTTAGTAAAGAGCCTGGGGCTCCAGTTGGACCTGCTGCTGACGATGGAGGCTCAGGTCTCCACTGTCAGGAGATCTGCCATTTTCCACCTGCGGCAGTCGAGGTGGCAGGCGCCCTATCTCTCCGGAAATGACCTAGTCACAGTAATCCAGGTGACTGTCATCTTGAGGCTAGACTACTGTAACGCTCTTTACATTGGTCTTCCTTTGTCGGTCATCCGGAAGCTCAAACTGGTGCAGAACGCAGCAGTGAGACTCGTTGCAGGGTTGGGGTGCTCCAGCCAGGGCTCATATCACAACAAATAAACACACAAGGATGTATGCAAAAGCACACTAGAGTGGACAACCCTATCGCGAGACCGCATACGAGACTTTCGCGCTAAGCTACCTGGGTAATGTAGTCCTGCATTGCGCGCTGCGATACTCTCCCTGCATACTTGTTTTACTGTTTAATGCGGGTTCTGTTTTGTTCTCACTGCCTTATACTGCTTAGTCAATTGTGTATCTTTGTGATATTGACGTCCTGCGGCGTCCACACATTACCACTGTGATTCATTTTGTACGTATTACTATACCTGGATACTTTCCTTGATATACTGCACCATCTGGTGGCTTACCACACCATTGCATGCCCCACATTCATGCTCTACTATAGGTAGGGCTGCATTACTATGCTTTCCTTGATCACATGTATAGGGTTGTCCACTCTAGTGTGCTTTTGCATACATCCTTGTGTGTTTATTTGTATTGACCTAGGAGTCTAGCTGTTTATTTACTAGGGCTCATATCACCCCAACCCTGCAACGACTGCACTGGTTACCAATTGTGCACCGGATCATCTTCAAAGTGTTGGTTTTCACCTTCAAGGCCTTGTATGGTCTGGGGCCGGTGTATTTAAGGGACCGTCTACTCCCATATGTTCCTCAGAGATCTCTTCGATCCGAGGACCTCAACCTCTTGCAGATTCCGCCTCTGCGAACCATCCGTTTGTCTTCAACTAGACAGAGTGCCTTCTCTATGGCAGCACCATGCTTGTGGAATAGTCTACCACCTGAAGTGCGAGCAATGAGCGAGCTGCCGGCTTTCCGGAAAGCTTGCAAAACGGCATTGTTCCGGCAGGCATTAAGCCTCTAACTAGTCTGGGTTATGGTCGGAATACTGTGGGAATTGTTTTTATATTGTATTGCTTTTATGCTCTTTGTTTGTAGTTCGATATGCTGTAAACCGTCCTGAGCCAACTGGAAAGGACGGTATACAAATCGAAATAATAAATAAATAAATAAGTAAATAAAAATACAAAGAATGCCTGTTTGTATCTTAAGCGACCTGACCTAACATGAGATATATATCAGGGCTGTCCAACTTCTACCAGCCCAAGGGCCGGAATTCTGGTGACTGATCAGGTGGCGGGGCGGGCCGCTGCGGGGGGCGTGGTTGCTCGCGGGGGGCGATTTCTCCCGGTTCTGCCGCCCTGGCTGACGCTGTAGGAGGGAGGGCGAAGCTAAGCACGGCTCCCCATGGCCCCTCCCTCCCTCCCACAGCGTCAGCCAGGGCGGCAGAAGCGGCGATTTCTCCCGGTTCTGCCGCCCTGTCTGACGTTGTAGAAGGGAGGGCAGAGCTAAGGGGGGGCTCCCCTTGGCCCCTTCCACAGCGTCAGAGCAGCAGAAGCGGCGCGCGCATGCGCACTTTTTTGGGGGATTTTAAAAAATAAACATTTGGGGTTTTAAATTTTTTTTATTTTTATTGCAAGAGGGTAGGGGGCCGGATCCAAGAAGCTGGCGGGCCGTATACGGACCGCTGGCCGTCTGCTGGGCAGCCCTGGTATATATGATCTACACCAGGGCTGTCCAACTGCCAGCCCTGCAGTTGTTTTGGACTTCAAATCCCAGAAATCTTAACAGCTGGTAAACTGGCTAGATTTCTGGGAGTTGAAGTCCAAAACACCTGCAGGGCCAGCAGTTGGACAGCCCTGATCTACACTACAAAGGTTTGATGTGGTTCCTTCTTAACAGGAAAAAAAATCCCAAATAATGGATTGATCCTTATCAAACAGGGATCCTATGATGGTCAAGGCCCAAGTGCAAAATTTGGCTTTTTGGCTTGGATATGAAACTGTAGGGCAGGCAGTCATCAGCTATAAGGACACTGAATGTTTTAAATAAGTCACATTTTGTTCCAAAATGTTATGTTACGTATCTTGGGGGAATTTTACCTGCAAGACTCAACTCAGTTCTGTTGACATTTTACTTTGCTCTGGGAAGGAGAGGAATTAATTTCCCTGCTATAATTAGAAAGCATGGCTTCTGGCTTGGCTTGGTGGTACCCTTGGCAACCTACCTAAAATTAGCCCAACTAGCCGTACCAAAAAAAGAAAGAGAGGCCATTTGCTCCTTAGTTAAAGGAGTGGCTACTTGAATGAAATTTTGGTGTGTTGAATTGTTTCGTGGAAGAGGAGGGAAGGAGGTTGGAAAGGGACACAATAACCACAAACATTTGACATACTATCCCATCAGTGCAACAGCTGCAGAGCGGTTTGGGCTGGAAGTCAGCTTGAAGAAAACGGAAGTCCTCTACCAGCCCGCATAATAATAGAACTCCCAGGAACACAGAGCATTGAGGCATATTATTATACAACAACAACAACACTCCCAGGAACCGAGCATTAAGGCTTATATAATAATAATACTCCCAGGAACCCATAGCATTTAGCCTTATTATCATTATTGTTATTATTATTATACAATATAATATATAATTATACAATATAATACAATAATAATAATAATACAACTCCCAGGAACTCTGAGCATTGAGGCATATTATACAACAACAACACTCCCAGGAACCCAGAGCATTAAGCCTTATATAATAATAATAATAATACAACTCCAAAGAACCCATAACATAGGGCCATATTATATAATAATAATAATAATACAACTCCCAAGAACCCATAACATAGGGCCATATTATATAATAATAATACTACCAGGAACCCAGAGCATTTAGCCTTATTAATATTATAGTTATTATTATTATATTATTGTCAATAATAATAATAGAACTCCCAGGAACCCAGAGAATTGAGGCATATTATACAACAACAACACTCCCAGGAACTCAGAGCATTAAGCCTTATATAATAATAATAATAATAATAATAATACAACTCCAAAGAACCCATAACATAGGGCCATATTATATAATAATAATAATAATACAACTCCCAAGAACCCATAACATAGGGCCATATTATATAATAATAATAATAATAATAATAATACAACTCACAAGAACCCATAACATAGGGCCATATTATATAATAATAATAATAATAATACAACTCCAAAGAACCCATAACATAGGGCCATATTATATAATAATAATAATAATAATACAACTCCCAAGAACCCATAACATAGGGCCATATTATATAATAATAATACTACCAGGAACCCAGAGCATTTAGCCTTATTAATATTATAGTTATTTTTATTATATTATTGTCAATAATAATAATAGAACTCCCAGGAACCCAGAGAATTGAGGCATATTATACAACAACAACACTCCCAGGAACTCAGAGCATTAAGCCTTATATAATAATAATAATAATAATAATACATCTCCAAAGAACCCATAACATAGGGCCATATTATATAATAATAATAATAATACAACTCCCAAGAACCCATAACATAGGGCCATATTATATAATAATAATAATAATAATACAACTCCCAAGAACCCATAACATAGGGCCATATTATATAATAATAATAATAATAATAATACAACTCACAAGAACCCATAACATAGGGCCATATTATATAATAATAATACTCCCAGGAACCCAGGGCATTTAGCCTTATTAACATTATAGTTTTATTATTATTATATTATTGTCAATAATAATAATAGAACTCCCAGGAACCCAGAGCATTGAGGCATATTATACTACAACAACACTCCCAGGAACTCAGAGCATTAAGCCTTATATAATAATAATAATAATAATAATACAACTCCAAATAACCCATAACATAGGGCCATATTATATAATAATAATAATACAACTCCCAGGAACCCATAACATAGGGCCATATCTTCTGTATACCTTTATAAAGCGGAATGTTTGTATGTATGTATGTGTGCGGAGGGCGGGAGGGCGGATATGTGGCAGCCAATTTCACAGGCCACAGCGACCAGTGCGGGTGATGGACCTGCACCAAACTTGGTACACATAACCCCCCTAACCCCCTTTACGTCCTGGTGCGGTTCGGGGGACATGACCCACAGATTATGGGATTTGTAGTACTTTCAAACACTTTGGTTCCCACAGACCACTGAGGCCACCAAAAAGGACCAATACAGACCACACTAAGGACACACAGCCCCCATGACCCACTGCCACACAGAGCCCTCATGACCCACTCTACATCCTGTTGCAGATCGGAGGAGGGTGGACCATGGATGATGGGACTTGAAGTACCTCTACTCACTTCCCAAGTCCGCTGCGACCCTCATCCAATTACTGATCGAGACCACACTTGGCACACATAACCCCCATGACTGCCTTCACGTCCTGGTGAGGTTCGGGGGAGGACTGACAATGGATGATGGGATTTTTAGTACTTTCACACCCCTCTGTTCCCACAGACCACTGCGGCCCCCAACAAACACCGAGAAAGACCACACTTGGCACACAGAGCCCCAGTGACCCACTCTACATCCTACTGAACTTTGGAGGGGGCCAGAACATGAATGATGGGACTTGCAGTACCTTCCCTCACTTTCCAAGCCTGCTACAAACCTAATCCAATGACTGATCAACACGAAACCTGCCACACAGAGCCCTCATGACCCACTCTACATCCTGGTGCAGTTTTGTGTGAGACGGACCATGGATTATGGGACTTGAAGTACCTTCACTCACTTCGTAAAAACAATGCAACCCTCATCCATTCACCAATACAGACCAAACTTAGCACACAGAGCCCCCACGACCCAATCTACATCCTACTACACTTTGGGGGAGGGTGGACCAGAGATGATGGGACTTCCACTACCTTCAGTAATTTCATGATACCACTGCAACTCCCAAGAATGATGGATCAAGACCAAACTTGCCACACAGAGCCCCCATGACCCACTCTACATCCTGCTGCACTTCTCAAATGACCCGGGCACCGCCGGGTCCCTAAGCTAGTTATATAATAAGAATACAACTCCCAGGAACCCATAGCATTGAGGCATATTATTATACAACTACAAAAACACTCCCAGGAACCCAGAGCATTTAGTCTTATTATCATTCTTGTTATTATTATTATTATACAATAATAATAATAAAACTCCCAGGAACTCAGAGCATTGAGGCATATTATACAACAACAACAAGACTCCCAGGAACCCAGAGCATTTAGTCTTATTATCATTATTGCATTGAGGCATATTATTATTTAGTTATACATTATTGTTATTATTATTATACAATAATAATAAAACTCCCAGGAACTCAGAGCATTGAGGCATATTATACAACAACAACAAGACTCCCAGGAACCCAGAGCATTTAGTCTTATTATCATTATTGTTATTATTATTATTATACAATAATAATAATACAACTCCCAGGAACCCAGAGCATTGAGGCATATTATTATACAACTACAAAAACACTCCCAGGAACCCAGAGCATTTAGCCTTATTATCATTATTGTTATTATTATTATTATTATACAATAATAATAATACAACTCCCAGGAACCCAGAGCATTGAGGCATATTATTATACAACTACAAAAACACTCCCAGGAACCCAGAGCATTTAGCCTTATTATCATTATTGTTATTATTATTATTATTATACAATAATAATAATACAACTCCCAGGAACCCAGAGCATTGAGGCATATTATTATACAACTACAATAAACACTCCCAGGAACCCATAGCATTTAGTCTTATTATCATTATTGTTGTTATTATTATTATTATACAATAATAATAATACAACTCCCAGGAACTCAGAGCATTGAGGCATATTATTATACAACTACAAAAAACACTCCCAGGAACCCAGAGCATTTAGTCTTATTATCATTATTGTTATTGTTATTATTATTATTATACAATAATAATAATACAACTCCCAGGAACTCAGAGCATTGAGGCATATTATTATACAACTACAAAAAACACTCCCAGGGACCCAGAGCATTTAGTCTTATTATCATTATTGTTGTTATTATTATTATTATACAATAATAATAATACAACTCCCAGGAACTCAGAGCATTGAGGCATATTATTATACAACTACAAAAACACTCCCAGGAACCCAGAACATTTAGTCTTATTATTATTATTATTATATAATAATAATAATAAAACTCCCAGGAACTCAGAGCATTGAGGCATATTATACAACAACAACAAGACTCCCAGGAACCCAGAGCATTAAGCCTTATATAATAATCATCATCATCATCATCACCATCATCCCAGGAACCCAGAGCATTAAGCCATGGCAATCCAAATGGGGTTTAACTGCTTTAATTGGACAGTGCTGCATCCCAGAAAAGAACTCAGTTTCCCAGCAGCCTTTGTGACCTAGGGGGCGGGGCCAAAGGCTGGAGAGTTTCCCTCCCCGTCCCTGTGGGTGTGTTTTGGTCTGGCAGCTGCACCTGCCCTTCTTCCCCCACCTCCCAGGCAGGCAGGACTTCTAAATAAGGGAGAGGAATCTCTTTCTGCTGGGCCCAGGGAGCCAACCAGGGCAGTGGTGCCAGCCCCAATGTCCCTCCTGGGCAGGACTCTGCGGGCAGGCTGGGCACTGGCGCCTCTCAGGGTGCCTTTGAGGGGAGGAGAAAGGGCCCCTTTCTGCAGGGAGACCCCCCAGTGGGGCTTGGCCAGGGGCATCCGGAGCTGGGCAGCCCTCCCTCCTTTGGCCATGGCAGCCAAGGTGGATCTGACCACGTCCACTGACTGGAAGGAGGCCAAATGTAAGTCTGTCTGCCTCTTCCCCTCCTTCCTACAGGCAGGCCCCGAGTTGCGAACTGCTCCACCCCGGCTTACGAACCACTCCTAGACCAGTGTTTCCCAACCAGTGTGCCGGGGCATACTAGTGTGCCTTGAGCGATCATCAGGTGTGCCGCGGGAAATTGGAACCTCCAGGAGGGGAGGGGGGAGAGTCTAGTGTGTTGAAGTATAAAAACCCTAAGAAACGTACCTCGATAAAGGCACAAAATTACAAACACCCCCCTCCCCACCCGTTGTCTACTTCAGTGTTTCCCAACCTTTTTTGAGCCGCGGCACACTTTTAACATTAAAAAAATTCAGGGGCACACCACCAACCAAAATGACACAAAATGACACTAAAGAACGGCTGGGGGTGGTGGCCTGCTGGGAGCAGCTGCTGGGAGTGCGAAGCCGGGAGGGGCGGAGCCAGGCTGCACCATGCCCCGCCCCTACCCCTGGCTTCACCTCTCCCAGCAGCTGCTCCAGCCTTGATGGGGCAGTGCCAAGCCAGCGGTGCCAGAGTCAGCACAATGCTGGCTTGGCACTGTGCCCTCAAGGCTGGAGCAGCTGCTGGGAGTGCCAAAGCTGGGGGAGGGGGCAGAGCCAGGCAGCACCATGCCCCGCCCCTCCCCCAGCTTCAGCTCTCCTACAGGCCGCGCCATGCCCCGCCCCCTCCCCCCAGCTTCAGCTCTCCTACAGGCCGCGCCATGCCCTGCCCACTCCCCTCAGCTTCAGCTCTCCTACAGAGGAGGAGCATGAGCGGTGGATGGGCTTCAGTGGGCGGGGCTCCTCCACGGGGCTTCAGCGAGCGAGGGGCGAGAGTCATGGTGGGTCATGGCGGATTGGAGGCTGGCGGGGGAAACGGCCGAAGGAGGCGGCGCCCCGGTGCCTTCTTCTTTTTCTTCGCCACTGCCCGGCCCTTCCTCCTCCCCCAAGCAGCAGGAGTTCGGCAGGAGGGGGGGAGGAAGGGGGGCAGAGAGCTTTTCTCGCGGCCCAGCAGGAGGTCCGTCACAGCACACTAGTGTGCCACGGCACACTGGTTGAGAAAGACTGGTCTACTTGGTCTCTCCCTCTCCATGCATTGGGAAGGCCCGCCTCCCTTTCCCCAAGTAGAGACCTCCTCTTGCCTCCTGGGGGTTCTGTGTGGGAAGTTTGGCCCAGTTCTATCATTGGTGGGGTTCAGAATGCTCTTTGATTGGAGGGGAACTATAAATCCCAGCAACGACAACTCCCAAATGTCAAAGTCTATCTCCCCTGAACTCCATCTGCGTTCATATTTGGGCATATTTATTTATTTATTTATACGTCAAACTTGTATACGTCAAACTTGTATAGGCTCGGAGCGGTTTACAGAAGTTTGACTAGCCCAGACGGCAACATCAAAATGACACAATATACAATAGACGTGGGAAAAACAAAAGGATAAGGGAAGGGAGGAGGGGGAGGGATAGAGTCAACGGCGGTGTCCACTAAGGCACCAGCCCGCCATCAAAAGAGGGCAGGCGGGGAGGTCCCAGCAGGATCGCCGGTACCAAGGCGCAGGTGGAGAGCGGAGACCACAATCTCCCATGTGGGGGTCTGCGTTGGGGGTCCCGACCTGTCCGCGCAATGTCCTTATCTTCCAAGGTAGCCTGGTGAGCCCTTTGGAGCTGCAACTGCCTGTAGCAGGAGCTCCAGAACGTCCTGGTTGAGAACGTCTTCCGGGGCCTCACCACTCTCACTGTTGACGTCCTTCTTCCGGCGAGCCAGCAGGGGAGCTCGATCCTTTCGGTCTCCCCGGCAGGGGGCTGGGTCTGACCTCCAGTCCAAGGCGCGGGGGATGACGTAATCGCCTTCCTTCTGCTTCCGGCGTCGCCTCCTCCTCTTCCGGGAGCCTCGTTGCTCCCTAGCCAGGTCGTTGCTAGGGGCGGGGTCATCTGAGGGCGGGGCTTCCGGGGTTTCCGGAGGGCTACTGCTTCCAGGTGCTGCTTCTTCCCGAGACCCCAGCACATGGAGTGGCTGGGCGTCTTCAAGGACACACGCCATGTTGGGTCTCGCCTCCTCAAGTGTGCTCCCCCAACTTCTCCCAGCGCGATGCCGACGCCTGGAGGCATCTCAGGGAGGGGCCAGGAAGGCTGAAATCTCAAATTCAGCCATGGACGAACCTGCCAGCCAGTGCCGGCCTTTGGCATTCCGCCATGTAAGCGGCCGCGTGGGGCGACGGGTCCTGGGGGGCGTCGCCGCCTGCGAGGGGCGCCGCCACGCTGGCCGCCCTCCGCGCCTCCTGCCCGGGAGCCAATGCTCCCCCGCCGGCGGCGCAGCCGGTGATGCAGCCGCGCCGGATGTCACTGCGCATGCGCAGGCGTGCGTGACGCACTCGTGCAGCTGCGCGTGACGTCACCACGCACGCGCAGGTGTGCGTGACGTCGCCGCGCAGCTGCGTGTGACGTCACCGCGCGGGCTGCCGCGTTCAGCAGCCATGGGGGGGGGGCGCAGAAATAAGGCTCGCCTACCCCCCCAGGAGAGGTGAGACCGCCCCTGCTGCCAGCGCATGAGTATTGAGTATTCATGCCAAGTTTGGTCCTGATCCAACATTGTTTGAGTCCACAGTGTTCTCTGGATATAGGTGAACTACAACTCCAAAACCCAAGGTCAATGCCCACCAAACTCTTATAGTATTTTCTCTTGGTTATGGGAGTTCTGAGTGGGAAGTTTGTGTCTTTCTGCCATTCCCGCCAGGATATCTATGTTGAGTTCATCAAGACAGGCCCAGGTTTCACACTGAGTGTATAAATACATTTAAAAACATATTAACTATATGTATTGCTGTGTTAGAGTGTCATTTTGTGTCATTTTGGTTGGTGGTGTGCCCCAGGATTTTGTAAATGTAAAAAGTGTGCCACTGCTCAAAAAAGGTTGGGAAACACTGTCCTAGACAACAGGAAGCGAGGCCCTCTCTTTCCACAATATCAAGGATTATCTGCCTTATATAGGGCTGTGTGGGAGATATGTCCCCATGCCTCATCTGCACTGCAGAATTAACGCAGTTCGATACCAACATGACTGCTGAGGTTCAGTATCCTGCATGGCTGGAGTTTCAGTTTCCCAAGGTCAGGGGCGGCCCGACCTAATTTGGGGGGGGGTACGCGAAGAAATTTTGTCGCCCCCACCGCCGCCGCGTCACTCACCGCCACCGCCACCCCCACACCGCGGCCACGCTCACACCGCCGCCGCCGGCCCCATCGGCCGCGGCACACCTCCGCGGCGCACCTTTCTGCCGGCCGCGCATGCGCAGAAGTACCTACAGGCGCTATAGCGCCTGTAGATGTTTCTGCGCACGCGCGAATGTACGAGCACGCGCACTCGCTCCCAAGCGCGCCTGCTGCTTTGGAGCCAGCGCATGCGTGCAGTGCAGGTTTTGCACATGCGTGCTGGCTCCAAAGCGGCAGGCGCGCTTGGGAGGGAGTGCGCGTGCTCGAACGTTCGCGCGTGCGCAGAAACGTCTACAGGCGCTATAGCGCCTGTAGGTGCTTCTGCGCACGCGCGGACGGCAGCGCAGGGCAGTACGGCGGCGGTGGGGGCGCAGAGTCAGCGCGGCGGCGCCCCTCCCAGCCGGTGGTGCCCCTCCCAGCCGATGACGCTCTACGCGACCGCGTAGGTCGCGGAATCGCTGGGGCCGCCCCTGCCCAAGGTCTTTGGCCTTCTCTCCATTTTTCAAATTCCAGCTGCTGAAAGGAGGATGGTGTGCAGCCAGCACTGAATTAGATCTCTCTTGAGAGGACTCAGCTTGACCTGTTTATAAAGTCAATGTACTGCAATGCATGATGGGAAATTGAGGCGGTTTCCTAGGCAACCGCTGATGAGGCCCTCGTAGGCCTAGAGGCCTAGAAGTAGAAGTGTTTTCAATATTAGGCGAATGGCTTTAGTTCAGTGTTTCTCAACCTGAGGGTCGGGACCCCTATGGGGGTCGCGAGGGGGTGTCAGAGGGGTCGCCAAAGACCATCAGAAAACACATTTTCTATTGGTCATGGGGGTTCTTTATGGGAAGTTTGGCCCAATTCTATCGTCAGTGGGGGTTCAGAATGCTCCTTGATTGTAGCTGAACTATACCTCCCAGCAACCACAACTCCCAAATGTCAAGGTCTATTTTCCCCAAACTCCACCTGTGTTCGCTTTTGGGCATCTTGACTATTTGTGCTAAGTTTGGTCCAGATCCACCATTGTTTGAGTTCACAATGCTCTCTGGATGTAGGTGAACTACAACTCCAAAAGTCAAGGTGAATGCCCACCAAACCCTACCAGTATTTTCTGTTGGTTATGGGAGTTCTGTGTGCCAAGTTTGGTTCAATTCCATTGTTGTTGGAGTTCAGAAAGCTCTTTGATTGTAGGTGAACTAGACATCCCAGCAACTACAATTCCCAAATATCAAGATCTATTTTCCCCAAACTTCACCAGTGTTCACATTGGGACGAGTATTTGTGCCAACTTTGATCCAGATCTATCATTGTTTGAGTCCACAGTGCTCTCTGGAATGTAGGTGAACTGCAACTCCCAAACTCAAGGTCCACCAAACCCTTCCGGTATTTTCTGTTGGTCATGGGAGTTCTGTGTGCCAAGTTTGGTTCAACTCCATCGTTGGTGGAGTTCAGAAAGCTCTTTGATTGTAGGTGAACTATACATCCCAGCAACTACACCTCCCAAATGACAAAATCACCCCCCACAATCCCACCAGTATCAGGTGTATCGGGTATTTGTGCCAAATGTGGTCCGCTGAATGAAAATACATCCGATATTTTACATGATGATTCAGAACAGGAGCAAAAGGACGGTTATGAAGCAGCAACAAAAATGATTTTATGGTTGGGTGTCACCACAACATGAGGAACTGTATTAAGGGGTCGCGGCATTGGGAAGGTTGAGAAACACTGCGTTGGTTGTAGCAGTTTGGGTGCTGAGCAATATGGCGAGTGTTCAAATGCGCCCGAACAACCGAACAACGCCACTTTTTCTATTAAAATTGTTTGGATGCAAATTTGGATACAAAGATGCTTTTAAAATATGATAAAGGCAATAATAATCCCCAAAATGTTTAAAAAGAAACAAAAAAAGAATACAGCAGCTGGAATCCTTCACCAAAAGAAAGGGATTTTGGAGCCAAAACAATTGCAGCTGTTTCGTTTGGAAAAGAAAACTCTCCATTGTATTTGATCATGTTTAATGTTTTTTATATTCAGTTTCACTTTATTTTATATTCAATTTCACTTTGCTCTATTTTACCATTTGTTGCTTTAGACCAGTGTTTCCCAACCTTTTTTGAGCCGCGGCACATTTTTTACATTTCCAAAATCCTGGGGCACACCACCAACCAAAATGACACTCTAACACAGTAATACATATAGTTAATATGTTTTTAGATGTATTTATACACTCAGTGTGAAACCTGGGCCTGTTTCGATGAACACAACGTAGATATCCTGGCAGGAATGGCAGAAAGACACACATGAAGGTCTTGCTCAACAGCTGGGAATTATAGTTCACCCGCAATCAAAGAGCATTCTGAACTCCACCAATGATGGAATGGAATCAAACTTCCCACACAGAACTCCCATAACCAAGAAAAAAAATACTATAAGAGTTTGGTGGGTCATCTGGAGTTTGGTGGGTCATTTGCCACGGGTCATCTGGAGAGGCCCTGCTCTCGGTCCCGCCTTCTTCACAGGCGCGACTGGCGGGAACGAGAGACAGGGCCTTCTCCTCGGCTTTGGAACGCCCTCCCTAAAGACATCAGATCGGCCCCCTCCCTCCTGACGTTTCGCAAGAAAGTCAAGACCTGGTTATTTGAGCAGGCATTTGTTGATGAAATATAAGGCTTAATTGGATACAAGGAATGACGACGATGTGATGGGAACTGATTTCAACATAACGCTGAGGCTGCAATTGTATGTTTTTAATTGTTATTATTTTTTTCTGGGGGGGGTTGACTTGGTGCTGTGTTGTATTGAGGGCAGAGACTGCCAGTGTAAACCGTCCCGAGTCGCCTTCGGGCTGAGAGGGGCGGTATAGAAACGTGACAAATAAAAATAAATAAATAAATTTTGGAGTTGTAGTTCACCTATATCCAGAGAGCACTGTGGAGGGGAGGGAGGAAGACGTGGGGCTAGTCTGTGCAGTAGCGCCCGCACGGGTCACGTCTTCCTCCCTTCGCCCTTCCCGCAGAAGCGGCAGCGTGAGCAAAGCGAGGCAAAGCGAGCAGAGCGAGGCTGGGAAGAAGGGAACCCGAGTGGAGAAGAAAAAGTGTTCGGCAGGAGGGGGAAGAAAGGGTATTGGAGGTTCCCATTTCCCACAGCACACCTGATGATCGCTCATGGCACACTATTGTGCCACGGCACACTGGTTGGGAAACACTTCTTTAGGCTGAGAACTGTTAGACCAGTGTTTCCCAACCAGTGTGCCGTGGCACACTAGTGTGCCGTGAGCGATCATCAGGTGTGCCGTGGGAAATTGGAACCTCCAAGACCCTTTCTTCCCCCTCCTGCCCACAGTGCTCTCTGGATGTACTGTAGGTGAACTACAACTTCCAAACTCAAGGTCAATTCCCAAGCAAACCCTTTCAGTACTTTCTGTTGGTAATGAGAGTTCAATATGCCAAGTTTGGTTCAATTCCATTGTTGCAAGAGTTCAGGATGCTCTTTGATTGTGTGTTAACTATAAATCCCAGAAACTGTAACTCCCATATGTCAAGGTCTATTTTCCCCAAACTCCATCTGTGTTCACATTTGGGCATATTGAGTATTCATCTCAAGTTTGGTCCTGATCCAACATTGTTTCAGTCCACAGTGCTGTCTGGATATAGGTGAACTACAACTCCAAAACCCAAGGTCAATGCCCACCAAACTCTTATAGTATTTTCTCTTGGTTATGGGAGTTCTGTGTGGGAAGTTTGTGTCTTTCTGCCATTCCTGCCAGGATATCTGTGTTGTGTTCATCGAGACAGGCCCAGGTTTTACACTGAGTGTATAAATACATTTAAAAACATATTAACTATATCTATTACTGTGTTAGAGTGTCATTTTATGTCATTTTGGTTGGTGGTGTGCCCCAGGATTTTGTAAATGTAAAAAATGTGCCGCGGGTCAAAATAGGTTGAAAAACACTGTGTTAGACTGCTAATTGTTTTTTTAGATGTTTTTAGATGCTAATTTTCTGTATTTTACCTGGGTTTCTTTTGATGTACGCGGGCGGGTCAATAAGTCTTTGAATGAAACACAGGTTTTTGGACAAAAAGTCATTTCATTTTTCAACGTAGTCTCCTTTGAGCTTTATACACTTTGTCCAAGCCAGACCTTGAAACTGCTTGGCCATTAAATACTAATCAAGGTGGCTAATGGAATCATTCACATCTACCTCCAACAAACAAGAGTTCTTTCTCCCACAGATATATAAACCCCATTTGCCTAGTTTCCAACAGACTTCACAACCTCTGAGGATGACTGCCATAGATGTGAGTGAAACGTCAGGAGAGAATGCTTCTGGAACATGGCCGGATAGCCCAGAAAACTCGCAACCCAGTGATTCCGGCCACAAAAGCCTTCCACACTACATTGAACCAATGTCTCTTTGCCTCACAAACCCTTCTTAATTCTCTCCTTTATGTGTTTTCCTCCCAGCATTTCTAAAAGGCCTGAATAGCAAACAAAGGCGGGAGCAATATTTCACCAAGGATTTCATCAAGCTGAAGCAAATACCTTCATGGAAAGAGACGGCGAAAAGTGAGTTTTCTTTCTTCTCCAGTATTTTATCTTATTTATTTATTTACTAGCTTGGGGACCCGGCGGTGCCCGGGTCATTTGAGAAGTGCAGCAGGATGTAGACAGGGGCGGTCCTACAAGATAGGCCAAGTAGGCGGCCGCCTAGGGCGCCATCTGGGAAGGGGGCGCCATCCTGGCCGCATGGGGCGCCATCCTGGCCCTGCCGATGTTCCTCAGACAGTGCTGCAGCTGCCTGCTTTTTGACCCCGGCCTTGTGCGCTCCGACACTGCTTCTGGGCACGCGCGGAGGTTTTCACGCAGGTGCAGTTGCTCTGGAGCTGAAGTTGAGCGCAGGAGCAACTGCACATGCGCGAAAACCTCCGCGCATGCCCAGTAGCTCCCTTGCGCAGAAGCCTGTAAGCAAAGCACTCCCTATTGGGCATGCAGGGAGTGCTTCCCCTCTCCCTTTGCCTCCGCTGCGCGCGCGTTTGCAAGAAAGGAGAAAAGAATCAGTGAAGGAAGTGTAAGTGAAGGAATGAAGGAAGGGCTTTCCTCCTCCTCCTCTGTGACCTCTTCTCTCCCTCCTTCCTTTCTTCGGCTCTATTTCTGTCGAGACCTGAGGGGCCTGAGGCTATGAGGAGTTGTGGGAGTTGGAGGCCAAAACACTTAGAAGGAAGGAGGGCGGGCCCAAGTTTGCCCAGGCCGCGCTGCCTGTATTCGACCTCATTTAAACATTTCTATTTACATTTACATTGGGATCCTAATTTTGGACTTATGGGAGACTCCTATGAATTATGAGTCGGGTGATAGGTAATATATTCTGATTTTGATGCATTTACATTGCATTTCTTGTTGATTATTATACAGTTCTGCTTAATATTGTCATACAATATAATACAAATACAATATAACAATAGCATGATGATATATTTTATATTACATGTAATATTACAAACAATATTGCAGTATAGTGGTATTGTACAAAATAGTAATATATAATATTTTATTTTACTTTATTTTGGGTTTTTTGAGTTTTATAGGAGTAATGAAAATATTTAGTAGAGGATAATTTTATTTAAATAAATAATGTTATTATTTTATAATAATAATATAATAGAATGTTACATTATATTATAATGTCAATATATTATAATATAATTATATTGTAATGTAGTATAATATAATTATGATATAATATAGTATGAGTATGGTATAATATATTGTATATACTTTGATACAATATAATACTACTAATGGTATTGTGATATTATAATTGTATATTTGATTTACATGGGGGCGGCAAAATAATGTTTTTTTTGGGGGGGGCACCAAAATAATGTTCGCCTACCATTTAAAATTACCTTAGACCGCCCCTGGATGTAGAGTGGGTCATTTGGGGGGGGGGGGTCATTTGTGCCAAGTTTGGTCTTGATCCATCAGTATTGGGAGTTACAGTGGTATCATGAAATTACTGAAGGTATTGGAAGTCCCATCATCTGTGGTCCAACCTCCCCCAAATTGCAGTAGGATGTATATTGGGTCATGGGGGATCTGTGCGCCAAGTTTGATCTGTATTGGTGAATGGATAAGGGTTGTATTGTTTTTAGGAAGTGAGTGAAGGTACTTCAAGTCCCATCATCCATGGTCCATCTCACACAGAACCGCATCAGAATGTTGAGTGGGTCATGAGGGCTCTGTGTGCCAGGTTTGGTGTTGATCAGTGATTGGATTATTTATTTATTTATTTATTTATTATTTGGGTTTATATTCCGCCCCTCCCTGCAGGCTCGGGGCGGATTACAGCACATGAAACGGGCAGCGTGGAACAAACATGCAGCCCTACAATAAAACAATTAAAACATTTAAAAATTTACATGTCACAGCGTAGTAAAGAGGAGACACAGAAGGTGGCTTAGGTTTGCAGCAGTCTTGGAAAGTGAGGGAAGGTACTGCAAGTCCCATCATCCATGGTCTGCCCTCCTCCAAACTGCAGCAGGATGTAGAGTGGGTCATGGGGGCTCTGTGTGCCAGGTTTGATATTTATCGGTCTTTGTTAGGGGCCACAATGGTCTTTGGGAAGCAAAGCGCTTGGAAGTACTACAAATCCCATAATCCGTGGTCCATCTTTCCCAAACTGCACCAGGACGTAAAGGGCATCATGGGGGTTATGTGTGCCAAGTTTGGTTCAGGTCCGGCTGAGGCCTAGTCAGGAGAATCAAGTTGAGGGAGCCTTACTGTCAATTCAGGCTGAGGCCTAGTTTGTAAAATCAGCTGAAGGAAGCCTTTTTGTAAAGAACTCTGTCTGGCACATTTGAGATTTGGGATGTTGGAATGCTGGCCAATCCATGGCCCATCCTCCCTCAAACTGCACCGAGACGTAAAGTGGGTCTTGGGGGTTCTGTGTGCCAAGTTTGGTTTTGTTGTCTCATTGTTGGGGGCTGCAAAGTGTTTTGGACCTAAACTCCCACCATGCCTGACTGCCTCAGGCCTTTCCCTTACTTCCCTCTGGCACTTTTGAGTCTCGGAATGTTCGCGTTGGCTGGCCAATGGGAGTTGTTTATGCAAATAACCCCACAGTGGGAGCCAATCCGAAAGCTGCCACATGTCCTTCCGCCCTTCCGCCCTCCGGACACATACAAACATTCAGCTTTATTAAGGTATACAGATACAGAAGAAGAAGATTTATTTATTTATTTCCAACATTTCTACCCCGCTCTTCTCTACCCCTAAGGGGGGGACTCAGAGCGGCCTAACAAAAGGCACAATTCGATGCCAACATAATAAATAATATAAAACCAAAAACATACAGCATTAAAACACATTAAATACAATTAACATTAACACATCATACACATTCTCTTAAGTTAAAAACAGTATTTTGTCCATAACAGGAGCATTCAGCCATATCCATCAACTTGCTGTTACCAATCCAGTCCAAAGTGCTGCATTGTGCTAGTGTGTCAACGCTTGGTCCCATAGCCAAGATTTCACCTTTTTCCTGAATGCCAGGACGCATAGTGTTGATCGTATGTCGCTTGGAAGCGCGTTCCACAGACGGGGAGCCACCACCGAGAAGGCCCTCTCTCTCCTCCCCACCAACCGCATTTGAGAAGTTGGCGGGAGCGAGAGCAGGGCCTCCCCGGATGATCTTAAATTATGAGGTGGGACGTAGAGGGAGATGCGTTCGGACAAGTAAGCTGGGCCAGAACCGTATAGAGCTTTAAAGGTCAAAACCAGCACTTTGAATTGAGCTCGGAAATGGACAGGCAGCCAGTGGAGCTGACACAACAGGGAGTGGTATGCTCTCTGTATGTAGCTCCAGTTAGTAATCTGGCTGCGGCCCGTTGGACCAATTGTAATTTCCGAACTGTCTTCAAAGGCAGCCCCACGTAGAGTGCGTTGCAGTAATCTATTCGGGATGTGACCAGAGCGTGGACGACCGTAGCCAGATCAGATTTCCATTTTCAAAGAAGTGGAAGAAAAAGGGCATTGTGGAGATGCAAACATATTATTCTGGGTATTAGGATTGTCCACACTGACTATTTAATGCAGTTTGAAGCTTGTTTTGAACTGTGGCGCCTACACAACAAACTTTTGCAAAAATGTGTTGTGGAAGGCTTTTGTGGCCGGTATTACTGGATTGCTGTGAGTTTTCCGGGCTGCGTGGCCATGTTCCAGAAGCATTCTCTCCTGATGTTTCACCCACATCTATGGCAGGCATCCTCAGACGTTGTGAGGTCTGTTGGAAATTAGGCAAGTGGGGTTTATATATCTATGGAATAATATCCAGGGTGGGAGAAAGAACTCTTGTCTGCTTGAGACATATGTGAATGTTGCAATTGACTAGCTGTTTCCTGCCTGGGGGAATCCTTTGTTGGGAGGTGTTAGCCGGTACTGATTGTTTCCTGTCTGGAATTCTCTTGTTTTTGGAGTGTTGCTCTTCATTTAATGCCCCGATTTTAGAGTTTTTAAAATACTGGTTGCTAGATTTTTTTCATTTTCATGGTTTCCTCCTTTCTGTTGAAGTTGTCCACATGCTTGTGGTTTTCAGTGGTTACGGTGTTGTGTAACATGGTGTTGTGTAACATTCTATGATCTCCAATAATATGCTGTGTCCAGGTTGGTCCAGGCTTTGAAGCTGCAAGGCCATTCAATGCTAATCAAGGTGGCCAATTGCAACATTTATGCTTGCCTGAAACATACAAGAGTTATTTCTCCCACCCTGGACATCCTTCCACAGAGATCTAAACTTCACTTACCTAGTTTCCAAGAGACCTCACAATCTCTGAGGATGCTTGCTATAGATGTGGGCGAAATGTCAGGAGAGAGTGCTTCTGGAACATAGCCATACAGCTCACAACAACCTACACAACCTATCTTGTTTGTAATATGGGAACTGCCTGTAGAGTAAATGTGTGCTAGTTTTAATTTGCTTCTAATTATGAGTATTATATTATATTTTGTATTATATTTCACTCGCATTATATTTCAATATGAATAATTATACTCGTATTATATTTCAATATGAATATCAAGTTAATACAGAGTTCATGATATGGTGGAGTATTAAACCTATTTTTCATAGTCACTTTCAAGCAATTGTCTGTCATCTACCAAACCCCATGCATGCCAGGGTTTATTGTATTGGGAAATTCCCTGTGTTCTTTGTAAGGGGGCTATCCTCTCCCCCTTATTATTCAACGTTTATATGCGCCCCCTGGCCCAGCTGGCTCGTGACTTTGGTCTGGAGTGTCATCAGTACGCTGATGACACCCAGCTTTTGCTGAGAATGGACGGCAGGCCGGACTCCGCACCCGATTGTTTCCATCTATGCCTTGAAGCCGTGACTGGTTGGCTGCGTGCCAGCCGGCTGAAGGTGAACCCGCCGAAGACGGAGATCCTGTGGCCCGGTCGGCCTGGGCTGGGTGGGTGCCGGTTGCCTACCCTGGATGGGAGCGGCTTAACCCATCGCCATCAGTTAAGAGCTTGGGGTTTCGTTGGACTCCTCGCTGACCATGGAGGCTCAGGTCTCGGTAGTCAGCAGGACGTCATTCTATCACCTCCGACAGGCTAGGCGACTGGCACCCTACCTGTCCAGGAACGACCTGGCCACGGTAATCCAAGCGACGGTCATCTCGAGACTAGACTACTGTAATGCCCTCTACGTTGGCCTTCCCCTGGCGACACCGGAAACTCAAGCTAGTGCAGAACGCCGCTGCTCGCTGCTGGCAGGAGTGCCGGTGAGGGAGCACATTACACCCATCCTCCGGCAACTGCACTGGCTTCCTATTGAGTACCGAATTGCCTTCAAGGTGTTGGTTCTGACCTTCAAGGCCTTACACGGCCTAGGGCCTGCGTACCTGAGGGACCGCCTTACCCCGTACTCTCCCCCGAGATCACTGCGAGCAGATGAACAAAAACTGTTGCTAATACCATCAGTCCGCTCCTGCCACCTATCGACGACCAGACAACGGACCTTGGCCGTCGCGGCACCGGGTGCTCTGGAATGCCCTCCCGGACAGCACCCGAGCTATCTCGGAATTGGCCCCTTCCGGAGGGCCTGCAAGACGGCCCTCTTCGGCTTAGCCTTTAATTAGGCACACTAGACCAACCAACTTTGCTATATGTCCTCTCAATCCATGTGTTGACGATGCAATGTGTTTTAACGTGGTTTTATGTTTTGCTTTTATTAATTGTAGGGCCGCATGTCGACTTGTTGTGGCATGTTGCCCGTATATTTTATACTGTTATCCGCCCCGAGCCTGCTGGGAGGAGCAGAATACAAAAATGAACAATAAATAAATAAATAGTAAATAAATAAAGTAGGACTTTGCAAAGTTGAAATGTTATTGGACTGTAGTTCCCAGCAGCCCTATCCGGGTATTTATAATTATATTTTTATATTATATTACTAATAATATTACAATATAATGCTATATTACAATATAGTAATATATAATACTGATATTGTACTATGCTAATAATATAATCTATTGCAGTGTTTCCCAACCTTTTTTGAGCCGCGGCACACTTTTAACATTAAAAACCCGGGGCACACCACCAACCAAAATGACACAAAATGAAACTCTAACACAGTAAAGAACGGCTAGGGGATGGTGGCCTGCTTGGAGCAGCTGCTAGGAGTGCCGAAGCCATGGGGAGAGGGCGAAGTCAGGCCGCACCATGCCCCGCCCCCTCCCCCTGGCTTCAGCTCTCCCAGCAGCTGCTCCACCCTTGAGGGGGCAGTGCCAAGCCAGCGGTGGTAGAGCCAGCACAATGCTGGTTTGCCACTGTCCCCTCAAGACTGGAGCATCTGCTGGAAGTACCGAAGCTGGGGAGAGGGGCGGAGCCAGGATGTGCCATGCCCCCCTCCCCGGTTTCAGCTCTCCCAGCAGCTGCTCCAGCCTTGAGGGGGCAGTGCCAAGCCAGCGGTGGCACAGTGCTGGCTTGGCACTGCCCCTCCAGGCTGGAGCAGCTCCTGGGAGTGCCGAAGCTGGGGGGAGGGGGTGGAGCCAGGCCGTGCCATGTCCCGCCCCCGCCCCCCCCGGCTTCGGCACTCCCGGCAGCTGCTCCAGTCTTGAGGGGGCAGTGCCAAGCCAGCGGTGGCACAATGCTGGCTTGGCACTGCCCCCGCAAGGCTGGAGCAGCTGCTGGGAGTGCTGAAGCTGGGGAGGAGCCAGGCCGTGCCATGCCCCGCTCCTCCCTCAGCTTCAGCACTCCCCCAGCTGCTCAGCCTTGAGGGGCAGTGCCAAGCCAGCGGTGGCACAATGCTGGCTTGGCACTGCCCCTCAACGCAGGAGCAGCTGCTGGGAATGCCGAAGCGGGGGGAGGGGGAGGAGCCAGGCCGTGCCACGCTCCGCCCCCTCCCCATAGCCGGCACTCCCAGCAGCTGCTCCAGCCTTGAGGGGCAGTGCTAAGCCAGCGGTGGCACAATGCTGGCTTGGCACTGCCCCCCTCAAGGCTGGAGCAGCTGCTAGGAGTGCCGGCCGGGAGGGGAGGAGCCAGGCCGTGCCACCGCCCCCCCCCTCAGCCCGGCACTCTAGCAGCTGCTCCAGCCTTGAGGGGGGCAGTGCCAAGCCAGCGGTGGCACAATGCTGGCTTGGCACTGCCCCTCAAGGCTGGAGCAGCTGCTGGGAATGCCGAAGCAGGGGGAGGGGGAGGAGCCAGGCCGTGCCACGCTCAACCCGGGGGCAGTGCTAAGCCAGCGGTGGCACAATGCTGGCTTGGCACTGCCCCCTCAAGGCTGGAGCAGCTGCTGGGAGTGCCGGCCGGGAGGAGCCAGGCGTGCCACGCTCCGCCCCTCCTCAGCTTCGGCACTCCCAGCAGCTGCTCCAGCCTTGAGGGGCAGTGCTAAGCCAGTGGTGGCACAATGCTGGCTTGGCACTGCCCCTCAAGGCTGGAGCAGCTGCTGGGAGTGGAAGGGAGGGGGGGAGGAGCCAGGTGCCACGCTCTGCCCCCTCCCTCAGCTTGGCACTCCCAGCAGCTGCTCCAGCCTTGAGGGGCAGTTCTAAGCCAGTGGTGGCACAATGCTGGCTTGGCACTGCCCCTCAAGGCTGGAGCAGCTGCTGGGAATGCCGAAGCCGGGAGGGGCGGAGCCATGCCACGCCATGCCCCCCCTCCCCCCTCCCGGGCTTCAGCTTTCCCACAGAGAAGGAGCATGAGCAGTGGACGGGGCTCAAGGAGCTTCAGCAAGCGAGGAGCAAGAGTCATGGCGGGTGGAGGCTGGCTGGGGAAACGGCCAAGGAGGCGGCGCCCGGCCCCTTCTTCTTTTCTTTGCCGCCCTTCCTCCTCCTCCCCAAGCAGCAGGAGTTCGGCAGGAGGGGGAAGGAAGGGGGCAGAGAGCTTTTCTTGCGGCACAGCAGGAGGTCCGTTATGGCACACTAGTGTGCCGCGTCACAGCGGTTGGGAAACACTGATCTATTTTGTGTGTGTGTGTGTGTGTCTGTGTGTGTGTGTGTGTGTGTGTGTGTATATATATATATATATATATATCCTTAGGGATGAGAAGGGCGGCATATAAATGTTGTAAATAAATAAAGTAATAATTTTGGACTCCAGCTCCCAGAATTCTTGAGCATTGGACGAGCCCCCGGGGTTTCTGGGAAATGGAGTCCCAAACACTTGAAGGTCCAAAGGTGGGACCCCACTTCTATAGACCTTTCAATATCTAATCTTTCTGCCAGGTGCCAAAGTCAAGCAGCCTGAAGAAGCTGTTTACCCCAAAGATAACCATCTGAATGAGAAGATCTCTCTCTTCCGTGGGGACATCACCAAGCTGGAGGTAGATGCTATTGTCAATGCTGGTGAGTTTGATTTACTTGTATCTTCTTCTAGAATGACTTTTTGCTCTCTGCGAGGCTTTGTAATTCATGCCATGCCTGTTGCTTAAGTGTTGTTATCTTGAAAACTGCATAACAATTGGATGAGGAGAGTTGGAAAGTGGTTTGAAAGTAGTTTGGTAAAGCAATATCGAAAATGGCGACGTGTGTGTACATATCTTGGTGGCGTTTTTGTCATTTCAAAAGTACTTTGGCTCTATTGTACTTCCTTGTACATGGAGAATTTGAATGTAAGGCGAAAGAAGCTGATCTTTATCTTGAATTAAATGGGATCATTAGGTTTTGTACTGAGTTGAAAGGTGTTTGACCTGCGGCGACTGATACAGAGTATGATTGTCCATAAGGGAATTGTTACCTCTCTGTTCATTTGGCAACTTTCTTAAAGATATCTATGGCTATGGATTTTTTTTTAAAAGGTAAGTGTGTATTTTTTGCTTGTAATATGGCTCTATGTGTGTAGGGACCATGAGTTGTATATCAGGGCTGTCCAACTTCTACCGGCCCAGGGGCCTGAATTCCGGTCACTGATGACCTGGGGGGCCGTAGGGTCTGCCCCACCCCCGGCTCCGCCCCCTCCCCGGCCCCCTTATTTTTATTTAATATTAAATATATTTAATTCTATCCTCCCCTTATTTTTATTTAATATTAAATATATTTAATTCCATCCTCCCCTCTCCCCTCATTTTTATTTAATATTAAATATATTTAATTCCATCCTCCTCTCTCCCTTTATTTTTATTTAATATTAAATATATTTAATTCCATCGTCCCCTTTCCCCTTATTTTTATTTAATATTAAATATATTTAATTCCATCCTCCCCTTATTTTTATTTAATATTAAATATATTTAATTCCATCCTCCCCTCCCCCCTTATTTTTATTTAATATTAAATATATTTATTTCCATCCTCCCCTCTCCCCTTATTTTTATTTAATATTAAATATATTTAATTCCATCCTCCCCCCCCCTTATTTTTATTTAATATTAAATATATTTAATTCCATCCTCCCTCTCCCCCTTATTTTTATTTAATATTAAATATATTTAATTCCATCCTCCCTCCCCCTTATTTTTATTTAATATTAAATATATTTAATTCCATCCTCCCCTCTCCCCTTATTTTTATTTAATATTAAATATATTTAATTCCATCCTCCCCTCTCCCCTTATTTTTATTTAATATTAAATATATTTATTTCCATCCTCCCCTCTCCCCTTATTTTTATTTAATATTAAATATATTTATTTCCATCCTCCCCTCTCCCTTATTTTAATGTATCCCATCTCCCCTTTTTATCTTTAAATATATTTAATTTTATATTTAATACATGAGGGGAGATGGGGGGGAATGAGGAGCCCCTGAGGAGCCCCTGCTTCGGCCTACCTTTTCCAAACGTGGAGGATCCAGGAGTACCCGGACGACGAGAGAGGCAACGACCGACTGAGTCGAAGAAGGTCCTAATCGCGTCTGTGGGCCTCAGCGATCCAGTAGTAGAGTAGCCGAAGAGTATCATGAAGAATACGCAATCCACATGGGATTTCGCTGTCAACGCCCGGCGTGATCTCGCGTTGACAATGATATCCCGTGTGGATTGCGTATTCTCGCGATACTTGCTCGAACCCGAAGTAGGTATTTTTTAAAAAATTATTATTTTATTTTTAAAAAAAATTATTATAATATTTTTCAATTTTTATTTTTATTAAAAAGCTTAGGGGCCGTAGGGAAGGGGCTGGGGGGCCGTATATGGCCCCCGGGCCGCCAGTTGGACAGCCCTGTTGTATATCGTCCTGTTCAGCCTGTGGTTGTGTCTGATGTTCATACTGATGCTTGTGATGATGTTCATGCCGATGATCATGATAGGAATGATGTTCATGTTGATGTTCGTGATGGGAATTGGGGATGAGGGTTTGTTTGGGCCTGAGTTCAGTTCAGAAGAGAGGCCTGCGCTGTTTCAAGATGATCCACAAGGCCACATGCCTGGGACAGGCCTTTCACTACTTTTCTCAGAGCAACTGTATATATAAATAATAATATATATGTATTTTATATAACATATAAATATTGTGAAATAAATAAATAAATAAACTGTCTGAAAATGATCCTGAGATTGATTTCCCAGGTGCGGAAGTTAATGAGGGAGATGAGGGAGGGGATAGTGAAACCTTCTCCAGAAAGCAAAGTTTTAGTAAACGGGCAGAGATTTCAGAGACTGAGGGGATCACTTCATCTACAGCAGGGGTCAGGAACCTTTTTGGCTTAAGAGAGCCATGAAAGCAAAATATTTGGAAATTTATTTCAGTGAGAGCCATGTAATATATATAATATATTTTAAGACTGAATTCAACTAAATGTGAATATATGCGTACATACGATGAGAAAAGGATTCCCCCAAACAAAACCTAAAGTTGCTAATGATATTAATAATAGGCTGTAGACAAGTAAATATCAAAATGCTGTTATTACAATAAAATATCGTTCAACACATCAATACAAAGAGGTCAACACAGCAGTATTAGTACATAGCACAGTTAGCACTGTAATAATTCGCAGCAACACAATGTCAGGACATTTATTTGGGAAGGGAAGAAGTCTCGGATAAAATACAGAATTATGACGGACAGAAGGGAAAGGGGAGGGATGGCTCTCCCGAACCTTCAACTATATTATGAGGCTGCTGCCCTCAGTTGGGTAAAGGACTGGGCACTTCTCCAAAAAACAAGACTGCTTAACTTGGAGGGATTCAATATTAATAGAGGATGGCATGCGTACATGTGGTACGAAAAAGCAAAAATAGAAAAAACTTTCACCAACCACCACATTAGAGCAGCCTTACTCAAAGTATGGAACAAGTATAAGGACCAACTGTATAGGAAGACCCCATTATGGGTCTCGCCCTTGGAAGCGCAGCATAAAAGGGAGATACCCATGTCCAGATGGTATACATACAAATCACTGATCAGGAAGGGAAATGGGAAATGGGAACTAACAGATCTGGAGAGTCTAAGAGAGGCAGGGGTGGATATATCCTGGTTCCAGTATATACAACTAAAGGACTACTACCGGTACAAAGTAGACTGTAAAAAAGATTTTAACGGTGAAGAAAATACATGGGACAGGGTACTGAAACAAAAGAAAAAACATATAAAAAGTATATACACCAAACTGCTAGAGTTAGATACAGAACCAGAGCTGATTAAACATGTAATGATAGAATGGGCACGGGATGTTGGCCATAGCATTTTGCTACAAGAATGGGAAAGGACTTGGAGGAAAACCATCAAAATATTGGGTTCCACATCACCAGCGGAGAACTGGTATAAAATGTTTTATAGGTGGCACATGACCCCGCAGAAAATAGCTAGGTTCTACCCAAAGACCAACAGTAACTGTTGGAAGTGTAAAGCCCATTTGGGGACATTTATCCACTGCTGGTGGGCATGCGGCAAGGCACAAAGATTTTGGAAGGAGATCCACAAACATACCCAAAAAATTTTACTGGAGAAGTTTGATTTGTTGCCGGAAATTTACCTTTTAAACCTTACTAAAGAAGGTTGGGAGCCAAACAAGGAGAAATTGTTTTACTTCATAGCCGCCGCGGCCAGGCTTGTATTTGCCAATAATTGGAAAAAAGAGGAGATACTGCAGATAGAGGACTGGTTTAATAAATTAAGGGACTTAATGGAATCAGATGAATTATACAGCAGGGTATATGGTAGAAGCGTAAAGGTAAAGGCGGACTGGCAACCCGTTAGGTTATACTTGGGTAAAAGGAGCCGTGAAAGGAAAGACTAACTAAAGCAATGGGTACCCAGCAGGGAAAGGACTTGGGGGACCCAATTGATAATGTTTCAAGTACGAGAGGCCCTCGATGCCCCGAACTGGAAGACGATTGTGTGTGTGTATTTTTGTTGTATTCCTTTCCCCACGTCCCATTCCACCCCCTTTCCCCTCCCCTTTCCCTCCCCTATTCCCTATGTTTTAATTGTGATAAAAACGAAATAAAGAATATTAAAAAAAAAAAAAAAAAAACAATGTCAGGACATGTAACACTTATAATAGTGTACATAAGTAATATCGCAGCAACACAATGTGAAGATTGAATGAGTTCAGTCCTGAATCAAAGGTGCAGTAAGGACGCTAGAGTTCTGGCTATACAGCCAAAGAACTCAAACAAAAGAGGAGTGGGCGAGGGAAGAAACCAGATGGTAGGATGGTAAGGGGTAAATACCCGTAGTAGGTCAGTCACTCAGGAAGATCCTGGAGGGTCGCGTGGGTGAGTCTCTGGTATCAACGGACGCGCTAAGTGGCGTTCCGTGGAGGCGCTCAAGCGGCCACACCCAATGGCGCTGGTCACTGAGGACACTGGTCCTTGTAGTTTAAGTGCCCAGAGCGCTCAAGCGGCAACGCCCAATGGCGCAGGTCGCTAAGGACACTGGTCCTTGTAGTTCAAATGCCCAAGAAGTGAAAAGCCAGAAGTCTGGCTAAGGACTGTGTAGCAGGGAACACAGGCCCCAAAATGGAGGACCCAGAGGAACGTTCCGTATGGGGGGAGTGCCTAACGGCTGAAGCTCTCTCCGGAGCCGGCAACGGGCCGTTTCGTCTCTCAAAGACTTCCTCAGAGGCAGCGTTTGTTAGTAGTGTCGTGCTCAGAGGTGTATAAATTCATAGAGGCTTTCTCAATCGACGCAGAGGGTGGACCATCCCAAGGAGTGGATTCCCCCGGCAGAATGACGGGACACTTCAGACCTGTCTCTGCAAAAGGCACGCTCAGGACTCTGGGAAGGAAGAGAAGACGGAAGGAAGGAAGGGGGAAAGAAAGAAAGAAAGAGGAAATAAAGAAGGGAGGGGGAGAGGAAGAAATAAAAGAAGAACTATAGAAAAGGAAGAAAAGAAAAGCAGGAGAGAGACAAGGAGGGGAAAAGAAAGAAGGAAATGGGAAGGGAGGAAAGGAAAGGGTGGGGAAAAGAAAGGAAAGGGAGTGAGGAAAAAGTAAAAGAATGAAGGAAAAAGAAGAAAAGAAAGAAGGGGAGAGAGAGGGAAGTGAAAAGGAAGGAAGGAGAAGGAAAGGAAGGCTTGGGGAAAAGAATAGAAGAGGAAGGAAGGAAGGGGAAGGAAGGAAGGAAGGAAGAGGGAGGAGAATGGAGGAAAGAAGGAAGGGGAGAGAGGGAGGGAGGGAAAAGGAAGGAAGGAAGGAAGGAAGGAAGGAAGGAAGGAAGGAAGGAAGGAAGGGGGAGAATGGAAGAAAGAAGGAAGGGGAGAGAGTGCTCAGGGCCCTGAGAGCAGCGGGGGATGAGGAAGAGGCGGTGATGGCAGTGCGGAAGCAGCAGTCGCGGTGCATTTGTGTCACTCCTCCCCACTGCATGCTGGGAAACAGAAGCCCGGGCTGCTCTGGAGAGCCAGATGCAATCATGAAAAGAGCCACATCTGGCTCCCGAGCCATAGGTTCCCGACCCCTGGTCTACAGCAAAAGAAAGATAACAAACTTATCTAGTAGGAAAGTCAAGAAGAATGCTTTCCTTTCCGTTTTGGGTTCTGGAAAGGGTTATATTGATTCATGGGAGTGAGTTGCCTCAGTTGAAGCAACGTTGTTATTTGTCCCGGTCTCACTTTCAAGGGCTCTGAGTTTCATGTACCAAGTTTTTGCCAAGTTTAAGTTTTGCCTGTGGGATTTTCCTGCTGTTTTGTTTCATGGTTTCAAGTGCCTTGCTCCATGGATTTCTGTATACTCATAGCTCTTGTTCCCCTTCGAAGCCCATAACTATTTTGGAATTTATACTTTTACTGTTTTACTATTTTTTAACTGTTTTGTCTACATATAATCTACAATAAACTGCTTGCTGAATTTACCAAGCTGGTGTGGTGTTTAAGGTCGGAAGGTGGTCCCAGTCAGGGTTGGCTTGACACACCTTCCGCTTGGCAAGTTTCTCCCTTTTATCCTCCATTTGTGCCTCTTTGAATTCTGCAGCACTAGGCCACTAGGCCTGGGCAATCATGGTTCTAAATGGTTCTAAAGTACTTACAAAACTAAAGTTCTGGTGGTGAACACTAGGTGGCGCTGGTGCTTTGCTTCTACAGTGTTGCTAAAGTTCTGGTGGTGAACACTAGGTGGCGCTGGTGCTTTGCTTCTACAGTGTTGCTAAAGTTCTGGTGGTGAACACTAGGTGGCGCTGGTGCTTTGCTTCTACAGTGTTGCTAAAGTTCTGGTGGTGAACACTAGGTGGCGCTGGTGCTTTGCTTCTACAGTGTTGCTAAAGTTCTGGTGGAGAACACTAGGTGGTGATGATGCTTTGCTTCTACAGTGTTGCTAAAGTTCTGGTGGTGAACACTAGGTGGCGCTGGTGCTTTGCTTCTACAGTGTTGCTAAAGTTCTGGTGGTGAACATTTCAGAACTCTAACAAAACTTTCAAAACATGCATATTGTAGAAAGGTAAGCTGTGTTTCTTGACTGAGATTGACTTAGCTCCTTCCATACAGCTGAATAAAATCCTACACTATCTGCTTTGAACTGGGATATATGGCAGTGTAGATTCAAATAACCCAGTTCAAAGCAGATATTGTGGGTTCTTCTGTTTATATGGCTGTGTGTATAATTTATAGAAGGCTCAGCTGTCATTCCCAGACATGTACACCAGAGGGCACCAAAGCATCATGCTTTACATTAATTTTCCTACCTTAATAAATCAAACTGTTTATTAGTGGAATAAAAGTCTTTGCTAACAAGAGGTTTTGTTGGTGCTTCATAAATCCTGCTTCTGTGCATCATGAAGCCCATATGTGCTTAATTCATATGTAAAAGCACAAGCGGGGCTATAATACGTGTCCATTAAATCCGAGAAGATCCAATAATTATCATTAGCCGAGAGTAATCACCTGTAAGAATCAAGGCCAGGGACTGTATGCTTCGACTGTAGCATCACTGCCATGTATACAGGTGGGGAGAGGTTGCTAGGCCCGTGTTGTGAGTCCCAGGAAGAGCAGGGTGGTCCGGAGCATCCAGGGAAGAGAAACAGATGGAGCATTTATTTCTGGTTAACCTTGGCTCCCTGGCAGGAATCAAGTGTCTCCAAGGCAGCTCTTGATTTGTCGTGTCAGTGTTGGAAGCAGACACCAAAGCTCTTTAACACTGGATGATGAGACGCCAAAGGATGGGCTTTGAGACAAAGCATCTGCTAGCCAGGTCTGGCTTAGGGCCAGGCGGTCCAGGCAGCTGCTCGGCGTTTGGGACTTGGGCTTTTAGTGGTTCCTATTATGTATTAGCCGCTTTACTTAACAGCTTACGTACCGTAAATACTACCAATTGTTTATTTTCTCTTTTAAGCCAGGAAGGAGTAGTATTTTATTTATCACGTCAGAAACGAATCAAGGGTATTTAAAAACACAAACAAAGTTTAAAAACTTGGCATTATGCTAAATTTCCTTTGACCAAAAGCTGGGCATTTTGAGTGCCTCTGGTGCTGTAAGACGTTCCTCCATTGTGCATGTGGCAGGGCTCAGACAAGGGGCGGTCCTACCGGTAGGCAAAGGACGCCGCTGCGTGGGGCGCCATCTGGGTAAATGGCGCATTCCCCCGCCCACCAGACAGCATCCGGCCGATGCTCCTTATTTATTTATTTATTCAATCTTGTATTCCGCTCCTCCCTGCAGGCTCGGGGCGGATCACAAACACGCAATAAAACATACAGCATACAATAAAAACATATAGCATACAATCTATATATATAAAGGAATAGTCGTCATGTGAAGACTACCTCAAACAGAGAAACCTTACAACGCAGAAACACAAAACTTGCCAACAGAAATAGGCCAAAAAACTACATTTCCCAGCATCCTCCAGGGCTGCCAAAGACTCCCCCAGCATAACTGCTGTACTGGCCAGCCAACATGAACATTCCGACCCATAACAAACTGTCAGACTCCTAAATAGGGCACAGCAACGCGTGCCGGGTACAGCTAGTAAAACATAAAACATTGTCTCAATAGTAAAATTCACAGACCCTGTGGGTTCCATTGAACTCAAGGCATAAAAACACGCCAGGCCAGACCAGATTAATTAAAAGCCAATCTGAAAAGGGCGGTCCTGCAAGCCATCTGAAAGGGGGCGAGCTCTGGAATCGCTCGAATATCATCTGGAAGGGAGTTCCACAACACCGGGGCCGCAGCAGAAAAAGCTCGGTGCCTAGTTGTGGAAAGGTGGCAAGAGCGGATAGATGGTACCAGTAGTAGCAGATTCTGCTCTTCTGAGCGTAGAGATCTCGGGGGGACATACGGGGTGAGGCGGTCCCTCAGGTACTCAGGCCCTAGACCGTGTAAGGCCTTAAAGGTTAGAACCAGCACCTTGAAGGCAATTCGGTACTCGATGGGGAGCCAGTGTAGTTGCTGTAAGATGGAAGTGATATGCTCCCTCGCTGGCGCTCCCCCCAGCAAGCGAGCAGCGGCATTCTGCACCAGCTTGAGTTTCCGGATTGTCGACAAGGGAAGGCCAACGTAGAGGGCGTTACAGTAGTCCAATCTCGAGATGACCGTCGCTTGGATCACCGTGGCCAGGTCATCCCTGGACAGGTAGGGTGCCAGTCGCCTAGCCTGACGAAGATGGTGGAACGAAGATTTGCTGACCATGGAGACCTGAGTCTCCATGGACAGCAAAGGGTCCAATTGGACACCCAAGCTCTTAACAAGGGATGACGGGCTAAGTTGCTCGCCATCCAGGGTAGGCAACCGGCACTCATCCAGCCCAGTGCGACCGGGCCACAAGATCTCCGTCTTAGGCAGTGGCTGCCTGCTTTTGGGCCTTGTGTGCTCCATAGCAAACCTCCCTGCGTGCCTAATAGGGAGTGCTGTGTTTAAAGGCTTCTGCGCCCGCGCACAGGAACTTCTGGGCATGCGCGGAGGTTTTCTCGCAGGCGCAGTTGCTCCGGAGCTGAAGTTGAGCCTTCCTTTGAGAGGGGAATTGGTCAGGCCCCTTCCTTTCCCCCCTCTATATTTACCTCTATGTATTTTTAATCTGAGTGATGAGTATATGTTTGTTTAAACTGTTATTGTTTAATGATGTATATTTTAGGGTTCTGTACATGGTATGTTTGGGCATCGAATTGCTGCCTTGTTAGCCACTGAGAAGGGCGGGATAAAAATGTTGCAAATAAATAAATAAATAAATAAATAATACCTTATACCTTTTGTTATCAAGTGATTTGGGGGGGGGGGGTGGCGCCAAAATAATGTTCGCTTACCATTTAAAATTACTTTAGACCGCCCCTGGCTCAGACTGCAGTGTAGCCAGTGGTCTGTGGTTTCCTGATCTCTACACTCGCATGTCGTGGACTCTACTTCGTGGCTCCATTTCTTAAGGTCGGCTCTGCATCTCGTGGCGCCAGAGCGCAGTCTGTTCGACGCCTTCCAAGTCACCCAGTCTTCTGTGTGCCCAGAAGGGAGCCTCTCATCCGGTATCAGCCACTCATTGAGATGCCAGGTTTTAGCCTGCCACTTTTGGACTCTTGCTTGCTGAGGTGTTATTGCGAGTATCAATGTTGATCATAGGAAGCTATTTCTTGATTTAAGGCATTGGCATGCTGACTGATATCTGAACAGATGATGGGCCGGAGATGTCATTGCTTTGGTCCTTTCACTATGGGTTGCTACTTCCCAACGGATATCAGGTGGACCAATACCGGCTAACAATATAATTTCTCCAGTGGTGTAGGGTAGTGTTTCCCAACTGGTGTGCCGTGGCACACTAGTGTGCCGCGAGCGATCATTAGGTCTGCCGTGGGAAATTGGAACCTCCAATGCCCTTTCTTCCCCCTCCTGCCGAACACTTTTTCTTCTCCACTCGGGCTCCCTTCTTCCCAGCCTCGCTTCTGCCGCCATTTTGATCTGAGGGGGCAGCGTGAACGTGTTCAGGAGGGGAGGGGGGAAGGAGGAAGACGTGACCCGTGCGGGTGCTACTGCGCAGACTCGCCCAACCTCTTCCTCCCTCCCCACTCCCCTCCTGAGCAAAGTGAGGCAAAGCGAGCAGAGTGAGGCTGGGAAGAAGGGAGCCTGAGTGGAGAAGAAAAAATAAGTGTTTGGCAGGAGTGGGGAGAAAGGGCGCGGGGAAGAGGGCAGCAGAGGTGGCATGGGCAAACTTGGACCTTCCAGGTGTTTTGGACTCCAAATCCCACCATTCCTAGCAGCCTCAGGCCCTCCCCCCCCCCCCTCAGCCACTTAAGCAGGAAAGGGCCTGAGGCTGTTAGGAATGGTGGGAGTTGAAGTCCAAAGCACCCAAAGGGCCGAAGTTTTCCCGTGCCTGTTTTAGGGACCTTAAAGGGGTGAGCCTCCTTCCAACATTGTGATTCTGACAGAGAGAGACTGACAGCTGTTGAGCAAGACCTTCGTGTGTGTCTTTCTGCCATTCCTGCCAGGATATCTATGTTGTGTTCATCGAAACAGGCCCAGATTTCACACTGAGTGTATAAATACATTTAAAAACATATGAACTATATGTATTACTGTGTTAGAGTGTCATTTTGTGTCGTTTTGGTTGGTGGTGTGCCCCAGGATTTTGTAAATGTAAGAAATGTGCCGCGGCTCAAAAAAGGTTGAAAAACACTGCCGTAGGGCGTAGACATCCTGTGATAATGCGCATGTCTCATTAGGAGCCACATTCACTATTTTAACATGGTGGGATGTATCCTGCGCAGGGCATGCGTACACAGCAGGAAGGAGCAGTGCTAGAGTAATAAATTTTGAAGCATGTCATGATGTTCTCTTCAAGGAAAGCGCAAAAATGAAAGCAACTTTACTGATTTGTACTAGAAATGGGGAATTATGGCACCAAGCCATGAACTAGCTGTATCCTATACTATAATGGCACAGTATTCATTGGATTGTGGGGAGGGTTGTATCTACAGAAACGTGTAGATACAAAGTTTTTGTGTTGAGCAGAGGCTTGGACTAGATACATAAATTTTTTTGACTTATGTCTCCCCTTTCCCTTTATATTATAATGTAATATAATTTTTTTTCTCGGCATTTCTTCGCGAACGAAGATTCAGGAAGGACTCATCCCACGCTTTTTACAAGCGCGTTGATGACTAAAAAGGCCAATCCGAGTTAGGCAAGTCCGGTTGCAGAAAGCACAGCAGAAAGTCTCCTTGGGTGATCTTGTTTCCAAGTTGCGGTTCTCTCTGCGTTGTCGTTTCTCTTTGAGACCCGTTCGGCGTGCCTTCTCGAAAGAGGCCGCAGCATTGTGGATAGTGCGTCTCCATGCCTCCCGATGTGAGGCCAGGGTGGACCATTGTTGGTGATCAATCTGGCCGAGCCTGAGATGTTGTTTCAGGGAGTCCTTATATCTATTTTGGGGGGGCGCCTCTCTTGCGCTGACCCCTGACGAGTTCACCTTAGAGTAGTATCTTAGGGAGGCGGTGGTCTTCCATCCTAGAGACGTGCCCTGCCCTGCGCAGCTGTGTTTTCAATAGCATGGCCTTAATGCTGGTGATCCCTGCTTGCTCAAGGTCAGCAACATTCGTCACATAGTCAGTCCAGTGTACATTTAGAATTGTGCGAAGGCAGTGCTGATGGAAGCGTTCGAGGAGTCGTAGGTGTTGGTGATAGGTGACCCATGTTTCAGACCCATATAAGAGAATAGACAGTACGATAGCTCTGTACACACTGATTTTGGTGCTTTGCCTCAGGTGTTTGTTACTCCAGACTCTTTTGTGAAGCCTTCCAAATGCACTCCATACCTTTGCTAATCTGTGATCGATCTCTTTATCAATCTTGGCAACTGAAGAGATGATGCTTCCCAGGTAGGTGAACTGCTGAATGGACTTAAGTACAGATGTGCCTATGCTGACGTGGGGATGGTGGTGTTCTTCCTGTGGTGCGGGCTGGTAGAGGAATTCAGTTTCCTTCAGGCTGACTTCCAGCCCAAACAGCTCTGCAGCTGCTGTAAAGCAGGATGTGAGGTGCTACAGGGCTGCTTCTGAATGGGCGACAAGGGCAGCATCGTCAGCAAAAAGCATATCACGGACGATAGTTTAGAGCAGGGCTGTCCAACTGGCGGCCCGAGGGCCGTATACGGCCCACCAGCCCCTTCCCTAAGCTTTTGAATAAAAATTGAAAATTAAAATAAATAATAATTTTTTTAAAAAAACCTACTTCCAGGTTCGGAGCAAGTATCGTGAGAATACGCAATCCACACAGGATTTCGCTGTTAAGGTGAGATCACGCCGGCGTTGACAGCGAAATCCTGTGTGGATTGCGTATTCTCGCAAGACTCTTCGGCTACTCTACTACTGGATCGCTGGGGCCCACAGACGCGATTAGGACCTTCTTCGACTCAGTCGGTCATCGCCTCTCGTCGTCCGGGTACTCCTAGATCCTGCGCGTTTGAAAAGGTAGGCCGAAGCAGGGGCTCCTCAGGGGCTCCTCATTCCCTCCCCCATCTCCCCTCATGTATTAAATATAAAATTAAATATATTTAAAGATGAAATAGGGGAGATGGGGACAATAAAATAAGGGGGAGGAGGATGGAATTAAATATAGTTAATATTACATTAAAATAAGGGGAGAGGGGAGGATGGAATTAAATATATTTAATATTTAATAAAAATAAGGGGGGAGGGGAGGATGGAATTAAATATAGTTAATATTAAATAAAAATAAGGGGGAGGAGGGGAGGATGGAATTAAATATATTTAATATTTAATAAAAATAAGGGGAGAGGGGAGGATGGAATTAAATATATTTAATATTTAATAAAAATAAGGGGGGAGGGGAGGATGGAATTAAATATAGTTAAATTAAATGAAAAAAAGGGGGGAGGGGAGGATGGAATAAAATATATTTAATATTAAAAATAAAAATAAGGGGAGAGGGGAGGATGGAATTAAATATATTTAATATTAAATAAAAATAAAAATAAGGGGGGGAGGAGGGAATTAAATATAGTTAATATTAAATAAAAAAAAGGAGAGGCGAGGATGGAATTAAATATAGTTAATATTAAATAAAAATAAGGGAGAGGGGAGGATGAATTAAATATATTTAAATATAGTTAGGGGAGGATGGAATTAAAATAAAAATAAGGGGAGGGAGGGAGGATGGAATTAAATATATTTAATATTAAATAAAAATAAGGGGAGAGGGGAGGATGGAATTAAATATAGTTAATATTAAATAAAAATAAGGGGAGAGGGGAGGATGGAATTAAATATATTTAATATTTAATAAAAATAAGGGGAGAGGGGAGGATGGAATTAAATATAGTTAATATTTAATAAAAATAAGGGGGGAGCGGAGGATGGAATTAAATATAGTTAATATTAAATAAAAATAAGGGGAGGGGGGGATGGAATTAAATATATTTAATATTTAATAAAAATAGGGAGAGGGGGAGGATGGAATTAAATATATTTAATATTTAATAAAAATAAGGGGAGAGGGGAGGATGGAATTAAATATATTTAATATTTAATAAAAATAAGGGGGGAGCGGAGGATGGAATTAAATATATTTAATATTTAATAAAAAAAGGGGATAAGGGGGGAGGGGAGGATGGAATTAAATATAGTTAATATTAAATAAAAATAAGGGAGAGGTGAGGATGGAATTAAATATATTTAATATTAAATTAAATAAGGGGGAGGGGAGGATGGAATTAAATATATTTAATATTTAATAAAAATAAGGGGGGAGCGGAGGATGGAATTAAATATAGTTAATATTAAATAAAAATAAGGGGAGAGGGGAGGATGGAATTAAATATATTTAATATTTAATAAAAATAATGGGGGAGCGGAGGATGGAATTAAATATATTTAATATTAAATAAAAATAAGGGGGAGGGGAGGATGGAATTAAATATATTTAATATTTAATAAAAATAAGGAGAGGGGAGGATGGAATTAAATATAGTTAATATTAAATAAAAATAAGGGAGAGGGAGGATGGAATTAAATATATTTAATATTTAATAAAAATTAAGGGGGGAGGGGAGGATGGAATTAAATATATTTAATATTAAATAAAAATAAGGGGGAGAGGGGGAGGATGGAATTAAATATATTTAATATTTAATAAAAATAAGGGGGGGGGGAGGATGGAATTAAATATAGTTAATATTAAATAAAAATAAGGGGGGGGGAGGATGGAATTAAATATATTTAATATTTAATAAAAATAAGGGGCGCGGGGTGGATGGTATTAAATATATTTAATATTTAATAAAAATAAGGGGAGAGGGGAGGATGGAATTAAATATATTTAATATTTAATAAAAATAAGGGGGAGCGGAGGATGGAATTAAATATATTTAATATTAAATAAAAATAAGGGGAGAGGGGAGGATGGAATTAAATATATTTAATATTTAATAAAAATAAGGGGAGGATGGAATTAAATATATTTAATATTAAATAAAAATAAGGGGAGGATGGAATTAAATATATTTAATATTAAATAAAAAATAAGGGGAGAGGGGAGGATGGAATTAAATATATTTAATATTTAATAAAAATAAGGGGAGAGGGGAGGATGGAATTAAATATATTTAATATTTAATAAAAATAAGGGGAGAGGGCGCCGGGGGAGAGGGCGGAGCCGGGGGGGTGGGGTGGAGCCGGGGGCGGAGCCGGGGGCGGGGGCAGACCCTACGGCCCCCCAGGTCATCAGTGACCGGAATTCAGGCCCCTGGGCCGGTAGAAGTTGGACAGCCCTGGTTTAAAGTCTTCGCGCGAGCCCTCAGACGGCTTAAGTTGAAGAGGCTACCGTCAGTACGATAGTGTATCTATATGGCTTACAATACAATAAAACAATAAGAGAAACACAATCCCTGCCCAGTTCAGGAAAGTCAGTTGAGAAAGGCCTGCCCGTTTAGAAAGGGCAAAGCAACAAGGAGGGAGCCGGGCACCGGAGCCTCTTTTTGTAAGGAAAGGAAGGCCTGAAGCCGTTCTGGTCTCTCTAGGAATTGCTTTCGGTGGCTGCTCTGAGGTTTCATGAAATGATAACAGATCAATAGTTGCTAACTTTGTTATAATTGCATTTTACACATCTCAAGATGGTGAGGGGCAACCAAGGGATTGCCTAACTGCTATATCAAAATAACTTGCCTTGCTTAGGATCATGTGTATCTTAACTTGACTACTCAGCCTCAGGTCGCAAAATGGCTTTGGCTGGACCTGGGTATTCTGCTGGTGACACCTCCTGTTCTTTTGCCTTGAAGTGGGATCGTAACAAGGCTTGCTTTGGTTTTTTTATTTTAAAAAAGTGTCTTTTTATTTTAAGCACAAAGGAATGGCTGGCAGCCAGTTGGTAAAAAAGATCCAGAGTGCTCTTCTCCCAGCTGGGTTTTTTTTTTTGTGTTATGGGGAGATGAATGGATTGTGCGATCGTGGTATCCCTGGCATGATGAATCGCAGCCTTATAATGACAATAGTTATGGGACCGCCAAGTGCAAGAGACAAAGCTCCAGGCAGATATGACGATGGCGTATTGTCAGAGTAAATAGCTTCACCTGTCACTCTGATTGCTCACGGATGTTTGTTGCTGCTCGGGAAGAGAAAAACAGATCTTGGAGCTGGGCCAGCATTGCCAGTTGGGAAGCGCGTAGTTTTCTGGTGTGGCAGACCTTCCAGGTCACCTTGGGGTGTTGATGGAGTGGCATTGGAGGGAGGAATTGAGGTCCCATGCTGAGAATTTGGCTCTCGTGGGAGTGTTGGCAACGGCTTTCATGGCCAGAATTACCGGGTTGCTATGAGTTTTCCGGGCTATATGGCCATGTTCCAGAAGCATTATCCCCTGATGTTTCACCCACATCTATGGCAGGCATTCTCAGTAGTAGGAGCCCCCGGTGGCGCAGTGGGTTAAACCCCTGGGCCGGTAGGACTGAAGATCCAGTACGCTGATGACACTCAGCTCATTCTGAGGATGGAAGGCCAACCCAACTCTGTACCCCATAATTTCCATCTTTGCCTCGAAGTCATCACTGGATGGCTGCGAGCCAGTAGGTTGAAGGTGAATCCGGCAAAGACGGAGATCCTTTGGCTAGGTCACCCGGGCGGTGGGGATCTCCAGCTTCCAACCCTGGATGGCGTGGCTTTATGCCCGTCGTCATCAGTAAAAAGCCTTTCCTGATGTCCACCTGGATACCCGACTTTCCATGGAGACCCACATCTCTATGGTTAGCCGGGTTACGTTTTTCCATCTCCATCAGGCTCGGAAGCTGGCTCCCTACCTGTCCCGTCGCAACCTGTTCTCGGTGATCCAAGCGACGGTCATCTCAAGAATAGACTACTGTAACGCTCTTTACATTGGCCTACCTCTGTTGGTGACCCGGAAACTCAAGTTGATGCAGAACGCTGCAGCCCGTGTGCTCACAGGCACGCCTGCGGGCCACCGTATTACACCTGTCCTGCAGGAACTGCACTGGCTACCCATTGAATTCCAGATCACCTTCAAAGTGTTAGTCTTGACTTTCAAGCCCTTGTATGGTCTGGGGCCAGTGTACCTGAGGGACCGCCTTACCCCATACCGTCCCATGAGATCACTGAGATCAGAAGACCAGGATCTTCTCCTTGTCCCGAGTGCCAAAGTCTACCTCCTCACTTCGACGTGTGGGAGCAATGAGGGTGTTTTCCATCATTGCTCCCACACTTTGGAACTCCTTGCCGCTAGAGATCAGGTTGCTTTGGCTTTCGAAAAGCCTGTAAGACTTGGCTATTTCGGCAGGCCTTTGAAACCTGAGTCAGCCTTATCATATCTGTCAGTTAAAGTACAACATGCTGTAATGCTTATGTTTTAATGTATCTTTGCCTGTTTTAACTTGTTTTATTGCTTTTAATGTGCTATTCGCTGTTATTCTGTTTCGTATTGTGAGCCGCCCTGAGGCACCTGGGAGTGGCGGCAGAGAAATCGAATAAATAAATAAATAGATAAGATCGACAGCTCGCAGGTTCGAATACGGGAAGAATGCAGATGAGCTCCCTCTATCAGCTCCAGCTCCTCATGCGGGGACATGAGAGAAGCCTCCTATAAGGATGATAAAACATCAAGACATCTGGGCGTCCCCTGGGCAACGTCCTTGCAGACGGCCAATTTTCTCACACCAGAAGCGACTTCCAGTTTCTCAAGTCGCTCCTGACACTAAAATAAAGAAAGAAAGAAAATCCTCAGAGGTTGTGAGGTCTGTTGAAAATTAGGCACGTGAGGTTTATTATGAGCCACCCCTCCTGTTTATATTCCATGTTTTTAAACTGTTGTACATTGTTCACCCTAGGGTTTTAACTGTTGTAAGTCGCCCGGAGCACGCCGGTTGGAGGCGACTCACAAATATTAAAGTATTATTATTATTATTATTATTTATTTATTATTTACTTCATTTATATTCCACTCTTCTCACCCCGAAGGGGACTCAGAGTGGATTACAGTACATATACTTGCAGACAATCCCTGCAGTTCAACATATATAGACATATTTAGACATATATTGACGAACATAGACGAACAGAGAGGCAAACTTCTGGCCACCGGGGGAGCTGACGCACTCCCTATCTCTCTCAGCGTTTTCCAGCGTCCCTTGTTGTTCTTTCCGCAATCCCCAGTGATTCCTGGAATTCTTATGGCTTCATAAATCAGTCAAAATTTGCCTCCCCACTTAATGTGGTACCTTTATCTCCTACTTGACAAATGAACTGTCTTTTGGGCTGCAAAGGTTGACAGCAGGCTACACTTAAGGTCGAGTACCCACCTCGACCCGGGCAGGCCTCAAACTCATGACCTACAGGTCAGAGGGATCTTATGCAGCTGACACTTAGCCAGCTGCACCATTTCCCGGTGTTTATATATGTCTGTGAAATGTCCAGGGTGGGAGAAATAACTCTTGTTTGTTGGAGGCAAATGTGAATGTTGCAATTGGCCACTTGATTAGCATTGAATGGCCTTGCAGCTTCAAAGCTCGGCTGCTTCCTGGTAGTATTAAAAAAAACCTCCAAATCAGGACAGTAAATAAAGAGCAACACTAAAAAACAAACAGGGGAATTCCAGACGGGAAACAATCAGGGCCAGTTAACACCTCGCAACAAAGGATCCCCCAGGCAGCAATCAGCCTGGCTTTGAAGCTACAAGGGCATTAAATGCTAATCAAGGTGGCCAATTGCATCATTCACACTTGTCTCAAGCAGACAAGAGTTCTTTTTCCTACCCTTCTGGAACATGGACATACAGCGCGGAAAACTCGCAGCAGTCTTGTGGGAGTGTTGCCAGTTCAAGTGGCCTTGCTAGCATTTGCAGAGACAAAGTAGCTGTGCGTTCTGTAAGTAGGAACAAATAAAAACCAGCACTGGGCGATACCTTTATTAAGTTAGGCCACTAACATGTTAATGGGCTTGTGAAATGTAATCTCTTCCAATTGAGCCTTTACAGTAGTTGTTTCTTAAGATACTTCAGGACCGTGAGTGTGCCTTTCCATCCTCTTTCTGTGTCCTGCCCTTAACCAGTGCCTGCCATCAGTGATGGACTGAATGAGGGTTAACAATTTGGAATTAAATCCAGATAAGACAGAGATACTCCTGGTCACTCGGAAGGCGGATCAGGGTGTGGGATTGCAACCTGTGCTGGATGGAGTCACACTCCCTCTTGAAAACAAAGGTCTGCAGTCTGGGGGTGTTCCTGGATTGCGATGTTTTGGTGCTAATATTGTAAATATAGTAATTACGACATAAAACTACCCTGCATTGAACTGCTGTTTCTGTTGATTTGTTGTAAAACATGATGGTTTGGTGCTTAATTTGTAAAATCACGACGAAATTTATATTTAATAGGCTTTTCCTTAATCCCTCCTTATTATCCAACATTTTTGCTTATCCTATGTTCTGCCAGCCCATTTATGTTGGATAAGCGAGACTCTAATGTTTATCCTGATGCTGTCTATTTGATTGTTTATTATTTGAAGTGTGTTATTATTTATTTATATTTATATTTATTATTGGTTTTAAGTAAACAAATACCTATATATTTGTATATTATTTTAAGATGACTGGATGTATGTTGTGTCTGTTTTTGATAAGGCCAACTGGCTAATCAATAAAAAATGTTGTTGTTGTTGTGTTTCTCAAGCATTGAATATTTGCCGATCTTTTATCGTACACTGCCCTGAGTCCCTTTTGGGATATGGCGGTATAGAAATAAATTATTATTATTATTATTATTATTATTAGCTTGGTGTCCTGGCGGTGCCCGGGTTATTTGAGAAAGACATTGTGTGCCAAGGTTGGTGTGCCTCAGTGGCAAGCAATCATGTTGTTTGAATGTAGAGGCTTGGATTCTTGGATGCTGGCCAATCAGAGTCCTTTATGCAAATACTCCCTCAGTGGCAACCAATCCCCTCTGTCTGGTGCCTTAGAATGTTGGAGTTCTGAGGTTGGCCAATCAGAGTCCTTTATGCAAATAGTCCCACAGTGGCAACCAATCGAAACGTAGCCACAAATCCTCCGCATCTCCCATCCTCCGCAAACGCTGACTTTTATTATATACATAGATAGATAGATTATTAGAAACACAACAAGATGACTCCACAGCAAACAAGATCACTATGCTGGCTGTTGTATTGGATCACACATTGGACACTTCCCAAGTGTCTAGGACTGTGTGATGTATCGGCAAATAATGTGTGCAGGTCCAAGTAGGGGGGGGGGGGGGCATTTTGCAGATGACAGATGGTACGGTAATTTTATCAGCGTCAGTTGTGTTTAAGTGCAGGCCATGGTCTTTAGGCATTGCATCCAGTGTGCCGATCACCACTGGGACCACCTTGACTGGCTTATACCAGCGTATTTGCAATTCAGTCTTTAAATCCTCATATTGTGTGAGCTTTTCTAGTTGTGTCTCTTCAATCCTGCTGTTGCCTGGGATTGCAACATCGACGATCCATATTCTCTGCATTACTTCGCGAACGAAGATTCTAAGGAAGGACATATCCCACGCCTTTTACAAGCGCGTTGATGACTAAAAAGGCCAATCTGAGATAGGCAAGTCTGGTTGCAGAAAGCACAGCAGAAAGTCTCCTTGGGTGATGTTGTTTCTAAGTTGCGGTTCTTTCTGCGTTGTCGTTTCTCTTCGAGACCCGTTCGGCGTGTCTTCTCAAAAGAGGCCACAGCATTGTGGATAGTGCGTCTCCATGCCTCCCGATTTGAGGCCAGGGTGGACCATTGTTGGTGATCAATCTGGCCGAGCCTGAGATGTTGTTTCAGGGCGTCCTTATATCTCTTTTTGGGGGTGCCTCTCTTGCGCTGACCCGTGGCGAGTTCACCATAGAGTAGTATCTTTGGGAGGCGGTGGTCCTCCATCCTAGAGATGTGCCCTGCCCAGCGCAGCTGTGTTCTCAATAGCATGGCCTCAATGCTGGTGATCCCTGCTTGCTCAAGGACAGCAACATTCGTCACATAGTCGGTCCAGTGTATATTTAGGATTGTGCGAAGGCAGCACGGATGGAAGCGTTCGAGGAGTCGTAGGTGTTGGCGATAGGTGACCCATGTTTCAGACCCAATTCAAAGTGCTGGTTTTGACCTTTAAAGTTCTATATGGTTCTGGCCCAGCTTACTTGTCCGAACGCATCTGCCGCTACGTCCCACCTCGTACTTTAAGATCATCCGGGGAAGCCCTGCTCTCGCTCCCGCCAACTTCTCAAATGCGGCTGGTGGGGACGAGGGAGAGGGCCTTCTCGGTGGTGGCTCCCCGTCTGTGGAACGCGCTTCCTAGCGACATACGATCAATTCCATCCCTCCTGACATTCAGGGAAAAAGGAAAAGCCTGGCTATGGGACCAGGCGTTTGCACACTCTAGCACAAGGCAGCACTTTAGACTGGATTTTAATGGAAAGTTGATGAATAGGGCTCAATGCTTTTTTATGGACGGAACACTGTTGTTTTTTAAAAAACTTAAATGAATGTGTATGATATGTTGATGTAATTGTATTTTAATATATTTTAATGTGTAATGTTTTTGGGGGGTTTTCTACTGTGTTTTACTGTGCTGGCATCGAATTGTGCCTTTTTGGAAGCCGCTCTGAGTCCCCCCTCGGGGGTTGAGAAGAGCGGGGTAAAATACCGGAAATAAATAAATAAATAGGAGAATACGATAGCTGTGTACACACTGATTTTGGTGCTTTGCCTCAGGAACTTGTTGCTCCAGACGCTTTTGTGAAGCCTTCCGAATGCACTCTATGCCTTTGCTAATCTGTGATCGATCTCTTTATCAATCTTGGCATCTGAAGAGACCATGCTTCCCAGGGAGGTGAAAGGCTGAACGGACTTAAGCACAGATTTGCCTATGCTGACGTGGGGATGCTGGTGTTCCTCCTGTGGTGCGGGCTGGTAGAGGACTTCCGTTTACTTCAGGCTGACTTCCAGCCCAAACAGCTCTGCAGCTGTTGCAAAGCGGGATGTTAGGCACTGCAAAGCTGCTTCTGAATGGGCGACAAGGGCAGCATCGTCGACAAAAAGCAACTCAAGGACTAGATCCATATTATTATTATTATTATTATTATTATTATTATTATTAGCAGTCAGGTATAGCCAACAAACCTAGGGAAAGGACTCAATCATATCTGCATTAGGGAAAGAAATGCAAAAATCTGTTTCATGGCAAATGGTGAGGTGGCAGAATGACCTTAATAAAATCATGTACCTGTCATGTGCAAACATTATCACTTGGGGCTTCTGTTACAAGCTGAGGTCTGCATATCCACACTTCCTCGTCAATGCTCACTTGTGGAGATCCATAATTTTCCCAGGGAGAAGTATAACCACCAGGCATATGTGAAGCCAGGTGCCATTTGTGTGCTTTGTTAAACCCACGAAAATGAGTTGATCCTTGAAGAAAACGATGAGATGGCATTGCTATCAAAGCCTTGATTTAGCCGCTGCCACAAATGAAAAGCAAAGACATCATAAACTTCTTGAATTGCATCTGTGCCTTTGAGAAGGGATCCATATAGCAGGCAGATAAGTAGTATCCATAATAGTCTTACACACTACACACTTCTAGCCTTCAATACAGATCAGAATTGGGTACATGAGCCACTTGGCAATACAACTTAGGCGCAGGGAAGGAGAGATTGGCAGGGAGGGAAAATGATTCTGAGCCATAGGAACAAGCTAGAGATTCTTGACCTGTATACTTACTTAGGCGATCCCTTATTGTCTGAGTATGATGGTTTTCCAACATAGGGCCTTGGCAGTGGAACTGTAAATCCCAGCAACTACAACTCCCAAATGTGTTCATTCCAAAGCAAACCCCTTCAGTACTTTCTGTTGGTAATGAGAGTTCAATATGCCAAGTTTGGTTCAATTCCATTGTTGCAAGAGTTCAGGATGCTCTTTGTTTGTGTGTTAGCTATAAATCCCAGAAACTGTAACTCCCAAATGTCAAGGTCTATTTTTCCCAAACTCCATCTGTGTACACATTTGGGCATATTGAGTATTCATGCCAAGTTTGGTCCTGATCCAACATTGTTTGAGTCCAGAGTGCCCTCTGGATATAGGTGAACTACAACTCCAAAACCCAAGGTCAATTCCCAAGCAAACCCTTTCAGTACTTTCACTCTTTCTGCCAGGATTTCTATGTTGTGTTCATCGAAACAGGCCCAGGTTTCACACTGAGTGTATAAATACATTTAAAAACATATTAACTATATGTATTACTGTGTTAGAGTGTCATTTTGTGTCGTTTTGGTTGGTGGTGTGCCCCAGGATTTTGTAAATGTAAAAAGTGTGCAGTGGCTCAAAAAAGATTGGGAAACACTGCTGTAGGTGACTGTGGAGCTCTATTCTCGATCTGCATGTTTCCCCACAGTGAGGACAGGTGGAAGGTGGTCCTGGTCAGGGTTGGCTTGATGCGCCTTCCTCTTGGCATGTTTCTTCCATTCGCACCTCTTCAAATTCCACAGCACTGCTGGTCACAGCTGACTTCCAGTTAGAGTGCTCAAGGGCCAGGGCTTCCCAGTTCTTGGTATCTATGCCACAGTTTTTAAGGTTGGCCTTAAGCCCATCTTCCAATTTCTTTTTCCTGTTCACCAATCTTCCGTTTTCCATTCTTGAGTTGGGAGTATAGTAACTGCTTTGGGAGACGGTGATCGGGTATTCAGACAACGTGGCATCGAGTCCAGTGGAGTTGATGGCGTAAGACAGTGTTTCTCAACCTTCCTAATGCCGCAACCCCTTAATACAGTTCCTCATGTTGTGGTGACCCCCAACTATAAAATTATTTCCGTTACTACTTCATAACTGTAATTTTGCTACTGTTATGAATCGTCATGTAAATATCTGATCTGCTGGATGTATTTTCATTCACTGGACCACATTTGGCACAAATACCTGATATGCCCAAATTTGAATACAGGTGGGGTTGGAGGGTATTGTTTTTATCATTTGGGAGTTGCAGTTGCTCGGACGTATAATTCACCTACAATCAAAGAGCATTGTGAACTCCACCAATGATTGAACTGAACCAGTCTTGGTATACAGAACTCCCATGACCAACAGAACATACTTGGGAGGGTTTGGTGGGCATTGACCTGGAGTTTTGGAGTTGTAGTCCACCTGCATTCAGAGAGCACTCAAACAATGATGGAGCTGACCAAATTTGGCACAAATACTCAATATGCCGAAATGTGAACACTGGTGGAGTTTGGGGAAAATAGACATTTGGGAGTTGTAGTTGCTGGGATTTATAGTTCACCTACACTCAAAGAGCATTCTGAACTCCACCAACGACAGAATTGGACCAAACTTCCCACACAGAATTCCCATGACCAAGAGAAAATACTGTGTTTTCTGTTGGTCTTAGGCGACCCCTCTGACACCCTCTCGCGACCCCCCTAGGGGTCCCGACCCCCAGGTTGAGAAACACTGGCGTAAGAGCATCGATTCAAATCTGGTGATCTTTGCTTCTTCCAACACATTTGTCTGCTTGTTTTCCCAAGAGATTTGCAGGATTTTTCAGAGGCAATGCTGATGGAATCGATCCAGGAGTTGAGTGTGATGTCCGTAGACAGGCGTAGAAGAAGTTTGGGAGGACAATAGCTTTATCAATAGGCACCTTGGTTCCTACGGATGTCCTGATCCTCAAACTCTCTCTGCTTCTTTTGGAAAAATTCTGCACTCGCAGAACTCGGGCATTGTTGTATTTCAGTGTCAATGTTGGTCTTTGTGGAGAGGTGGCTGCCCAGGTAGCGGAGATTTTCTAACATTAGACCATCAAGCTGTATTTCTGGCATTGCAGATGGGTTGGCTGGTGACTGCTGGAAGAGCACTTTGGTTTCCTCGATGTTCAATGAGAGGTTGAGCTTCTTGTATGCTTTTGCAAGAGCGTTTACAGTGCCTTGTAGGTCTTCTGAATGTGCACAGACTATGTTGTCATCGGCATATTGGAGCTCTACAACAGATGTTGTGACCTTGGTTTTGGCTTTCAGTCTGCTGAGATTAAACATTTATTTATTTATTTATTTACAGTATTTATCTTCTGCCCTTTTTACCCCTAAAGGGACTCATGGCGGATCAGCTAACACATATACAGCAAACATTCAATGCCGTTATGCACTGACAAGACAGACAACTGTACATAGATACGTCCTGAGTCCCCCTTCGGGGGTTGAGAAGTGACGGGATATAAATGCGGGAAATAAATAAGTATATCTAGGCTTTTCCATCTTCGGCATCTTGGAGGCTTGTGCTCAGTTCTGGCCACGTGAGTGTGTGTGTGTGCGCGCGCGTGCTGTTGCTCCTCTTTCCTTGCCAAAGAGTTTGGTTTTTAAACTTCCTACTTGATCGAATCACCTGCATTTTCCTGACATTTCCTTATGGGTGCCTTAAATACTTGCCCACTTTAAAGTGGTACCTATTTATCTACTCACATTTGCTTTCGAAGTGCTAGGTAGGCGGAAGCTGGGCTAAAGGCCAAGAGCTCGCCCCAACCTGGGCTTCTAACAGTCAACGTTTCAATTGGCAAGATTTACTGCAGCAGGCAGTGACCTACTGTACTAAAACCCGGACAGCTTATCGTCTGTCCGATAGATAAGTGATTTTCAACCAGTGTGCCGCGGAACACTAGTGTGCTGTGAGAGATCATCAGGTGTGCCATGGGAAATTATTTTCGAACTTCATTCATATATAAACTATAAAGCGCATCTGTCCCTTTAAGAAATGGAACCATAGCACTCTCGCGTCACCTAAGAAGTGACGCGAGAGTGCGATGGTCGCGCCATCTTGGATTCGCTCAGACGCGGCTAAGTGAACAAAGTTAGAGTTAGTGCTGCAGCTGTGCGTCAAGTGACAGTGTCAATTTGGGATCACAGCAAGACAAGCGAGTGACAATGATGGAGAAGTTTTTGAGAAGGGAAAATGCAAATGCCGAACAGGGCCCTGGACAAAATTATGACACAGATGAAGGCCCTAATGTAAGTGGTGGACAAAAGAAAAAAGAAAGACGGTGAGTGTCTTTCTACCATTCCTGCCAGTGAGTGTATAAATACATTTAAATTATCTATTATATAAAGGAGGTCCTGTCATGGAACGACTGTCCTAGGCAGAGAAACCTTACAAGGCAGAGACACCAAACTTGGCAACAAAAATAGGCCTCAGGCAAGGTAGGTTTTTAGCAAAGAAACTTTCCCCCCCAAAACCTAGAAGGCCCCCAAAACAACGATACAAAAAAACCTACATTTCCCAGCGTCCTCCGCGGCTGCCAACGAATCTCCCGGCCTCTACATTCTGACAACATGATTGGCTGCCAATGAGGGAGTATTTGCATAACGCCTCTATTGGCCAGCCAACATGAACATTCCGACCCATAATAAACTGGCAGAGGAGGATAAGGCAAAGGCCTGAGGCAGTCGCCAACACAAACACCCAATTCACTTCCCACAGAAAATTTAAACCCCTACAAATCACAAACCACGCCCAAAATTGACAGTAAGGCTTCATTAACTTGATTTTCCCGACTAGGCCTCAGCTCATGGGACATTGTGTATGGCCTGAATTTACAGTAACCTACCTTGGCAACAGAGCCCCTATGACCCACACTCCATCCAAGTGCAGTTTAGAGGAGGGCACACCATGGATGATGGGATTTCAAGTACCTCCACTCACTTCCAAAGTACCCCACCCACACACGCATCAACCTCTACATCAACACAGCAGACGGAAAGACAAAAAACATTGTATATCCACAAGCTATGCAGAATGCCAGCAACACCACACACTAACAACTCCACAGGACTTCAACATCCCACCCACCAGAACAACCCACAACGACACAGCCATGACCCCACCAAGACCATAAGTAACATCAATTCCAACCCTTACATACTCAGACTTTCTCACATCTCCTAAATAGGGCACAGCAACGCGTGCTGGGTACAGCTAGTATTAATTATGTATTACTGTGTTAGAGTGTCATTTTGTGTCATTTTGGTTGGTGGTGTGCACCAGGATTTTGTAAATGTAGAAAATGTGCCGCGGCTCCAAAAGGGTTGAAAATCACTGCGATAGATGATTGGGATGAAGTGTCATAGCGATGAAGACGGCAAATAAGTTTGGGGCAATAACACATCCCATATATATTTTTATGTGTATGTATACGTTTTCCTAATAAATTGTACTGTTAGTTCAATATATATGCAACTTTGGAAACGGTTCCCAGGTTCAGTCCTTTCCTCTCCAGGTGGATTGAGAAAGATACCTACCTGAACCCTGGAGAGCTGTGTCCAGTCAGGACTCTAAAACTAGCATCTGCTCTAGAGCAGTGTTTTTCAACCTTCTTTGCGCTGTGGCACATTTTTTACATTTACAAAATCCTGGGGCACACCACCAACCAAAATGACACAAAATGACACTCTAACTTACTATATTGTACTATACTATTATACTGTAATATTACTAGTACTATTACAAGTAATATAAAATATATAATTTCAATATTGTATTATTTTTAAAAGTGTTATCTTGTATTACATTATAACAATATAAATATTATAGGCACATACAATATATTATCAGTAAAGCACAGGAGTTAATCCTGACTGTTATCAATACTCAATAACGATATACACCATGACTATGACAAATACTAATAATATAACAATATAATAGCATATACTAAGGGAAAATAATAATATTATGTTCATACATAGTTCATAATAATAATAATAATAATAATAATATAGCCCATGAGGCGCCTTCCACGTCACGTCACAGTCTCTGTGGCCCGGTAGGCTGCTCGCGTACCTGCCCGGAGGTGGGCCCCGTTGTTCCCCGCATCGTGGCAGCAGTGGGTGAAGTAGAGCCACGGGTAGGAGAGGAAGCCCGTGAAGGCGGAGGCAGCGGCGCCGGCCAGGGCCAGGCTCAGGCTCAAGGGCTCCACCGCCCCAGCTGGCTGGACCAGCGCCAGGCCCGCCGCCAAGCCCAGCATCGCCAGGCACACCCGCCACCGCATTGCCTCAGACAGGGCACTTCCGCTCCACTGGTGTCCCCTCAGGGAGGCCATCTTGGTGCCGGGCGGGAGTTCAAGGCCACGGCAATGGGATTGGCCCGCGGGGAATAAAGGGGCGTGGCTTATTCAAGACTCAAGAGGTTCCAATTTCCTGCCCGGAGGTGGGCCAGTTGTTCCTCATCGTGGCAGCAGTGGGTGAAGAGGCAGTAGAGCCCGGGTAGGAGGAAGCCCGCCCAGCTGGCCAGGGCCAGGCTCAGGCTCAGGCCCACCGCCCAGCTGGCTGGACCAGCGCCAGGCCCGCCGCCAAGCCCAGCATCGCCAGGCACACCCGCCACCGCATTGCCTCAGACAGGGCACTTCCGCTCCACTGGTGTCCCCTCAGGGAAGGCCATCTTGGTGCCGGGCGGGAGTTCAAGGCCACGGCAATGGGATTGGCCCGCGGGGAATAAAGGGGCGTGGCTTATTCAAGACTCAAGAGGTTCCAATTTCCCACGGCACACCTGATGATCGCTCACGGCACACTAGTGTGCTGCGGCACACCGGTTGGGAAACAGTGCTCTAGAGCAGTGTTTCTCAACCTGGGGGTCGGGACCCCTATGGGGGTCGTGAGGGGGTGTCAGAGGGGTCGCCAAAGACCATCAGAAAACACATTATTTTATATTGGTCATGGGAGTTCTGTATTGGAAGTTTGGCCCAATTCTATAGTCGGTGGGGTTCAGAATGCTCCTTGATTGTAGGTGAACTATAAATCCCAGCAACTACAACTCCCAAATCTCAAAATCTATTTTCCCCAAACTCCACCAGTGTTCACATTTGGACATATTGAATATTTGTGCCAAGTTTGATCCAGATCTATCATTGTTTGAGTCCACAGTGCTCTCTGGATGTAGGTGAACTGCAATTCCCAAACTCAATGTCCACCAAACCCTTCCAGTATTTTCTGTTGGTCATGGGAGTTCTGTATGCTAAGTTTGGTTCAACTCCATCGTTGGTGGAGTTCAGAATGCTCTGATTGTAGGTGAACTATACATCCCAGCAACTACACCTCCCAAAGGACAAAATCACCCCCCACAATCCCACCAGTATTCAAACTTGGGTGTATCGGGTATTTGTGCCAAATGTGGTCCGGTGAATGAAAATACATCTGATATTTTACATGATAATTAATAACAGTAGCAAAATTACAGTTATAAAGTAGCAACAAAAATGGTTTTATGGTTGGGGGTCACCACAACATGAGGAACTGTATTAAGGGGTCGTGGCATTGGGAAGGTTGGGAAACACTGCTCTAGAGGATTGCATGCTTTATTGAGGCAAAAGACTGTGCAGAACACTAGCCGAGCTAATGGTAGGATTTCCCAAACCACGTAGGCTTTTATTGAGGAGCCAGACTGCATGAGCCAAACAGCTACTGGGGAGCTGCAGTAGTGGAGGGTGACACCGACGGCTAGCTCTTTCTAGGAATGCACAGCAGAAGGCAATGGTAAACCACCCGTGAATACATTTTACCTTGAAAACTCTGCAATGATGGGGAGATGAACAAAATGCACAGTCCATCTCCTCAATTGCAGAAAGGGATCGTGGTCGGTAGAAAGCCTGTCTCTTTCCTGCTGGGTTTGTTTTCTCTTTGCAGGGAACGGTGTGCATTTTGTTAAAGCTTCGAAATTATGTCTGACGCTGCATCAACTACAGTGTTTGTTCTCAGCCTCCTGCTGCTGTGTGTATACATCCAGTGTTGTCGACTGGTGTGTCAAGAATGTGATGCCTCATGTCAAACACTTTTTAAATAAGTAAATAAATATTGTGCGCAGATTGGGCGGCTTGTCCGGCTTCCAATTTCTGGGAATCTCGCTCCTTTCCTGCCTGACTCCCACAATTCATAAAACCGACATCCATGCCAATCATTCCGTCAGTTTTTCTTTTCTGCATTTATTTCTCTCTCTGTGTCCTGTTCATTACAGCAGTGTTTCTCAACCAGTGTGCCGTGGCACACTAGTGTGCCGTGAGTGATCATCAGGTGTGCCGTGAGAAAAGCTCTCTGCCCCCCTTCCTTCCCCCCTCCTCCAACCGAACTCCTGCTGCTTGGGAGAGGAGGAAGGGACGGGCGGCGGCGAAGAAAAAGAAGGGACTGGGGCACCGCCTCCTTCGGCCATTTTCCCAACCAGCCTCCAATCTGCCATGACTCCCGCCCCTTGCTTGATGAAGCCACGTGGAAGAGGAGCCCCGCCTACTGAAGCCCGTCCACCGCTCATGCTCCTCCTCTGTGAGAGAGCTGAAGCCGGGGGGAGGGGGGCATGACGCAGCCTGGCTCCGCCCCCTCCCCCGGCTTCAGCACTCCCACAGCTTCGCCAGCCTTGAGGGGGCAGTGCCAAGCCAGTGATGGCAGAGCCAGCACAATGCTGGCTTGCCCCCTCTAAGCTGGCGAAGCTGTGGAAGAACTGAAGCCGGGGGGAGGGGGTGGGGCATGGCACAGCCTGGCTCCGCCCCCTCCCCCAGCTTCAGCACTCCCACAGCTTCACCAGCCTTGAGGGGCAGTACCAAGCCATCGGTGGCAGAGCCAGCACAATGCTGGCTTGGCACTGCCCCCTCAAGGCTGGCAAAGCTGTGGGAGAACTGAAGCCAGGGGATGGGGCGGGGCATGGTGTGGCCTGGCTCTTCCCCTGGTTTCAGCACTCCCAGCAGTGCTCCTAGCAGCTCACTATCCCCCAGCCGTTCTTTACTGTGTTACAGTGTCATTTTGTGTCATTTTGGTTGGTGGTGTGCCCCCGGATTTTTTTAATGTTAAAAGTGTGCCGCGGCTCAAAAAAGGTTGGGAAACACTGCATTACAGAATCCCTCCTACCTGGAGCTGTTCTCGAGTGGGGAAACTTGCTTTGTCTGTATTTGCAAAAAGCTGTTCTAAACTGTCGGCTGTGTGGTGCAAATCGGGGACTCTGGGGTGGAGTTTAATGGACAACTTTTATCTCCCTGTTTTTACTGCACTGAGTAATTTTAAGTGGCTTTCTGACTTGGCAAATAAAACCATAAGCTCGTTACGTTCCCTTAGCAGTCGCAAGACCCTGCTCCTTGGACCCTTCTGGCTTTGCAACCAAGGTCAAATGCTCGTAATTCATGTGCCTCCTCAGAAACTGGCTTTTATTTATGTGGCCTCCGTCTTCGCCTCTTCCAATTCTCTCACTTTCCAATGGGATAAATACTTAAGTAAAGGTAAAGGTTTCCCGTGACATTAAGTGTAGTCATGTCTGGCTCATCTCCATTTCTAAGCTAAAGAGCTGGCATTGTCCGTGGGGCTATCCTCTCTCCTCTGTTATTTAACATCTATATGCGTCCACTTGCCCAATTGGTGCGTAGTTTTGGTCTGGAGTGCCATCAGTATGCTGATGGCACCCAGCTGGTGCTGAGGATGGAAGGCCGGCCGGACTCTGTACCTGATTATTTCCATCAGTGCCTGGAAGCCGTGACTGGGTGGCTACGAGCCAGCAGGTTGAAGGTGAACCCATTGAAGATGGAGGTCCTGTGGCTGGGTCGCCCCAGGGGGGGGGGGGAGCTCCGGCTGCCAATATTGGATGGTGAGGTGGTTAGCCCGTCGCCTCTGGTTAAAAGCCTGAGGGTCCAACTGGATCCTCTGCTGACGATGGAGGCTCAGGTCTTCACCATGAGCAGAGCAGCGTTTTTCCATCTGCGCCAGGCGGTAATCCAGGCCACGGTCATCTCGAGATTAGACTACTGTAATGCCCTTTACATTGGCCTCCCTTTGTCGGTAATCCAAAAACTGAAGATGGTGCAAAACGCTGCGGCTCGACTGCTGGCTGGAGTGACACCATCGTGCCACATCACACCAGTCCTTCAGCGTCTGCACTGGCTGCCTATCGAGTACCAGATTGCCTTCAAAGTGCTGGTGCTAACCTTTAAGGCCTTGCATGGTCTGGGGCCAGTGCAGGCCCGGATCAGGCCCTTTTGGCGCCCTAGGCCAAAAGCTCCACCCCTGCCCCTCCCCCGGCTCCTCCCCGCCCCGCCCTCAGCTTTGCCCCTCCCCACCCCTGGCTCCACCCCTCTCCGCCCCCGGCTCCGTCCCTGCCTTCTCGCCGGCGCAAGGAGGAGGAGGAAGGAGCCCACCCGGAGCCGATGCGAGGCCTCCCACGGCTCCTCCCTCCTCCCTCCTAAAGCCACCATGCCGGCCTGAGAAGCGGCCGAAATCGCCCTTTCAGGCCAGCATGAGTCATGACGGCTTTAGGAGGGAGGGAGGAGCCGTGGGGAGGCCCTGCATCGGCTCCGGGGGTGGGGCTTTCCTTCCTCCTCCTCACGCCGGCGAGGAGGCGGGGGCGGAGCTGGGGGCGGGGCGGAGCCAAGGGTGGGGGCAGAGCTGAGAGGAGCAGAGAAAAGGGTGTGTGTGGCCGTGGATGGCGCTTACGGCACCGTGCTCATGCACCCTTTTTTTGGATTTTTAAAAAACTTTTTTGAGGGGTCGGGACCTGCTGCCCCCCCAAAGGTGCCGCCCTAGGCCATGGCCTAGGGTGGCCTTATGGGTAATCCGGGCCTGGGCCAGTGTACCTGAAGGACTGCCTTTCCCTGCATGTTCCCCAGAGACCACTACGGTCCATGGATCCAAACCTACTAGAGGTCCCAACACTTAAGATCTGCCACTTGTCATCGACGCGGCAGTGCACTTTTTCTGTAGCAGCGCCTACCCTTTGGAACGCCCTCTCGGAGGAGGCACGAGCAATAACGGATCTACAGGCTTTTCGGAGGGCCTGTAAGACCAACCTGTTCCGTCAGGCGTTCCATCTCTAAGCTGTAACCCCTACTCTGGTCTTAATCTGTTTTTATTATGTTTTCAAGTATGTTGTGTTTTGTAGTTCATTGCTGTGAACCACCCTGAGCCTTTTTGGGAAGGGTGGTATAGAAGTCGAAATAATAAATAAATAAATGGATAAATAAATAAATAAAAATTCCGCCCTTCTCACTCCGCAGGGGACTCAGGGCGGATCACATTGCACATTCAATGCCATAGACATACAACATATATAGCATTTCACCATCTTCCTTTTCCTCATTTTCCCTTTTGCTAGACTTAATCAAAGAAATACAATTTTTGTGGGCAAGGAAGTGCTGCTGAAAATCGGAGGGTTTTTTCGGCGGTTCTTCCCTGCCTCTGACAAGCTGCAACAAGTGTAACTGGGCTGTGCCGTTCTTTTTTTCACTCTCCTCCTCTCCTGCCTCTTTCCACCTTTTAGCCATAAAATTGCCATAAAAGCGGAGATTTGCAGCAGCCTTCTGCATGGCTAAGTCGGGAGCACTTCCCCATCAGATGGTTCCTGTCTCTGCTCCCTTTTATTGTCGCTGCTGCACTATATTTCACAAGGAGGGTTTGGAGATAATTATGTCTCCTTGTTGTTGCCGCTTTCGGAGAGGCGGCAACTTCGAGGCATATTTTTCAAAATTTGCGATGTGAGGATTGTGGCCCCTTGATGACCAGCTTGGTATGTTGCCAAACATTGCTGAGCATGAGTTGTGCTGTTTCTACATGCAGACTGGCACACAGGCACTTAAAGTTCCTGTTTTATGGATTAGTCTCTGTTTGTCAGGGCTTGCCCAAGAAAACGAGAAGAACAAAATCCATCTTCCTTCCATTGGGTGGACTGTCAAGTTTTGATATGGCTTGATCTTTCTATTGATCTTGCCTCTACTGTGCTTATAATGTAATGTAATATAATATAATATATATATACATGTAATATTGATAGTATTATAATGTAATATATTTTTTTTCTTGGCATTACTTCGCGAACAAAGATTCTTAGGGAGGACTCATCCCACGCTTTTTACAAGCGCGTTGATGACTAAAAAGGCCAACCTGAGATAGGCAAGTTCAGTTGCGGAAAGCACAGGAGAAAGTCTTCTTGGGTGATGTTGTTTCCAAGTTGCGGTCCTTTCTGCGTTGTTGACACCCGTTCAGTGTGTCTTCTCGAAAGAGGCCGCAGCATTGTGGATAGTGCATCTCCATGCCTCCCGATGTGAGGCCAGGGTGGACCATTGTTAGTGATCAATCTGGCCAAGCCTGAGATGTTGTTTCAGGGCAGGCATGTAGCCAGGGGGATGTTGAAATTCTCAGGGTGGTCCGCGAAAAGGCCTTACTGGTACATTATTTAAACTGTTATGTTTATTCATATCATGATCTGATCACCATGCTCATTATATCCCACATTAATGGGGTTATTGGGATAACAATACAAAAGGTTTGCTAGGGTAGACCCTCGTCCCCCCAGTCTCAGCCCCCCCCCGACCAAACTCAGCCCCCCCCCCCGAATCAAAATCCTGGCTACGGCCCTGTTTCAGGGTGTCCTTATATCTCTTTTTTGGGGTGCCTCTCTTACGCTGACCCGTGGCGAGTTCACCATAGAGTACTATCTTTGGGAGGCGGTGGTCCTCCATCCTAGAGATGTGCCCTGCCCAGCGCAGCTGTGTTCTCATCAATAGCATGGCCTCAATGCTGGTGATCCCGGACTTAAGCACAGATTTGCCTATGCTGACGTGGGGATGATGGTGTTCTTCCTGTGGTGCGGGCTGGTAGAGGACTTCTGTTTTCTTCAGGCTGACTTCCAGCCTAAACAGCAATATAATACTACTACTAATAATATGATATTATAATTATATATTTTATATTACATGTAATAGTACTAATAATATTACAGTATAATGTTATAGTACAATGTAATATATAATAGTATTGTGCTTTGGCAAAAATGTAATATATTACTTGTAAGCCGCTCTGAGTCCCCTTCGGGGTGAGAAAGGCGGCATATAAATGTCATAAATATATAAATAAATATTTCTCTCGACGGAAGTCTGTGTGCTTCTTTTGAAGCCCAGAATTGTCCTGGTTTCGTTGGCTGTCACATCACACAAATGATATTGTCAGCTCTGCTGTCTTCCAAGTTTAGAATCCAAGCTGAGGTGGAGTATCAATTAATTTAGAGATGTCACAATATTTTACACGAAGTAAGTAACGTTTGGAGACAAATTTGGAGATGCTTTTTCTGAAGGGGGGGAAAAAAACACAAGGAATTTTGATTGGAGCCCAAAGACAAGTATGCCATGCTCCCTCCATTAGACTTCTGACATTTGAGATGCCGTCTCTTCTTTGCTTCTGCTGCTTCCAGCACAACAATTATAGTTAGGTCGTCGTTGGCTTTCTGGAGAGGATTGTGGAAGATCATTTTGGAAGCATCGTAGGGCACGCAAGCATCTGGAATTGAAGAAAGCAGGTCTTGCCAAGAAATCAACACTTCCTTCTGCTGGATGTCCTGAGACAGGCACCATATGCAAGACTCCATGGGAAAAACACAGATACTCTCGCACTCTCTCTCTCTCTCTCTCTCTCTGTCTGCACCAAGCTGCTAGAGTCTGGCAGCGACGAAATGCGTCTGAAAAGCCCCTGTCAGGCCCACTTTGGTGGTGCTAAATGGAACCACGCCTGACAGCTGGTTTAGCACTCCCTGGGCCTCGCTTAGCAGCTTCTTGTTTGCAGCTGGTGGCTGTAAGATCATCCATTAGGGCTTTAAATTGATGCCCTGCCTGCCAAGAATTAGCATGGTGGAGATGCTACGGGTACGGGAGGAACAAAGGCGGATGTAGCAGGACTTTTAATATTTCCATCATGCCTGGGTTCTCAGACCCTGCGCCTCCAGATGTTTTGGACTTCATCTTCTAGAAGTCCCATCTCGTGTGCCCAGTTGAAACGTCAGGGCTCTAGAGCAGTGTTTCCCAACCTTTTTTGAGCTGCGGCACACTTTTAACATTAAAAAAATCCGGGGGCACACCACCAACCAAAATGACACAAAATGACACTCCAACACAGTAAAGAACGGCTGGGGGATGGTGGCCTGCTGGGAGCAGCTGCTGGGAGTGCCGAAGCCGGGGGAGGAGCCAGGCCGTGCCATGCCCCGCCCCCTCCCCCCGGCTTCAGTTCTCCCACAGCTTCGCCAGCCTTGAGGGGCAGTGCCAAGCCAGCATTGTGCTGGCTCTGCCACTGCTGGCTTGGCACTGCCCCCTCAAGACTGGCAAAGCTGTGTGAGCGCTAAAGCTGGGGGTGGGTGGGGGGGGGGGAGAGCGCCATGCCCTGCCCCCTCCCCCGGCTTCAGCTCTCCCACAGAGGAGGAGCATGAGTGGTGGACGGGCTTCAGTGGACGGGGCTCCTCCGCACGGCTTCAGCGAGTGAGGGGCGAGAGTCATGGTGGGAGTCATGGCGGATTGGAGGCTGGCTGGGGAAACGGCCGAAGGAGGCGGCGCCCCGGCCCCTTCTTCTTTTTCTTCGCCGCCGCCCGGCTCTTCCTCCTCCTCCCCCAAGCGGCAGGAGGAGGGGGAAGGAAGGGGGGCAGAGAGCTTTTCTCGTGGCACACCTGATGATCGCTCACGGCACACTAGTGTGCCACGGCACACTGGTTGAGAAACACTGCTCTAGAGAGCCAATGTTTGAGAAACAATGCCCTAAAGCCACTTTCTGCAAATCTCTCACCACCGACTGTGTGTGTTAGTAAGAACCCATCATCCACAGCCAGCTTGACCAGTAGCTTGCTGGCTGAGGATTATGGGACTTATTTATTTACTAGCTGTACCCAGCACGCGTTGCTGTGCCCTATTTAGGAGATGCAAGAAAGTCTGAGTATGTAAGGGTTGGAATTGTTGTTAGTTATGGTGTTGTTGGGGCCATGGCTGTGTCGTTGTGGGTTGTTCTGGTGGGTGGGATGTTGAAGTCCTGGGGAGTTGTTGGTGTGTGGTGTTGCTGGAGTTCTGCATAGCTTGTGGATATACAATGTTTTTTGTCTTTCCGTCTGCTGTGTTGATGTAGAGGTTGATGCGTGTGTGGGTGGGGTACTTTGGAAGTGAGTGGAGGTACTTGAAATCCCATCATCCATGGTGTGTCCTCCTCTGAACTGCAGTTGGATGGAGTGTGGGTCATGGGGGGCATTGTGTGCCAAGTTTGGTCTTTATCGGTCTTGGTTCTGGGCCACAGTGGTCTGTGGGGAATGATGGGTTTTGAAGTAGTACAAATCCCATTATCCATGGAGGTACATCAAATCCCATCATCCATGGCCCACCCTCCTCCAAACTGCAGTAGAATGTAGCGTGGGTCATAGGGGCTCTGTGTGCCAAGGTAGGTTACTGTCAATTCAGGCCATACACAATGTCCCATGAGCTGAGGCCTAGTCAGGAACAGCAAGTTAATGAAGCCTTACTGTCAATTCAGGCCATACACAATGTCCAATGAGCTGAGGCGTAGTCGGGAGAATCAAGTTAATGAAGCCTTACTGTCAATTCGGAGCTTAAACAGCATCCCATTAAGTGAGGCCTAGTCAGGAAAATCAAGTTAATGAAGCCTTACTGTCAATTTTGAGCATGGTCTGTGATTTGTAGGGGTTTAAATTTTCTGTGGGAAGTGAATTGGGTGTTCGTGTTGGCGACTGCCTCAGACCTTTGCCTTATCCCCCTCTGCCAGTTTAGAGGGTCAGAATGTTTGTGTTGGCTGGCCAATAGAGGCGTTATGCAAATACTCCCTCACTGGCAACCAATCATGTTGTCAGAATGTAGAGGCCGGGAGCCAGTCAGAACGCTGCCACATATCCACAAACAAACAAACAAACCCACATACAAACTTTCAGCTTTATTAATGTATAGAGATAGAGATATTATACTATACAGCATACTGCAATATTATTAGTTATATTACATGTAATGCATAATGTTGAGACTCCCCCAGATGGCTCACAGACACGCCAAGCTAGTAAAAGTATTTACAGTTTATTCAAACAAAAACATAGCCACAGTCCGGCATAAAAAAACCCACACCCAAAAAAGCCTATAAACAAAACAGAGAAGACGTCCGTCTTTCGTAATCTTTGGCCTTTATCCCGGCTCGAAGTCTGTGTGATGCGAAGACCCGTCCGAGAAGGAAAGGAAGAGTGCTTCTCAAATTCCAGGAGAGCAACACAGGAAATGATCAAACGAAACGCGGTAGTCAAGCTCGCTGGGAATCAGGAACTAAGACACGATGAATCAAGAGCACCAGATACAAGAACTAGCAACCCACCAGCAACACCTTGGCCGACCGCAGAGTCCCAAATCCCCAGACCTTCCTTTTATACCCTTACAAATCAGAGTCATCAGACTCCCCACCCAAATCTGCCTCAGTCCCCACAGCTGCAGCCCTGGGTGTGTTCCTCCAATCCTCCCACCTTTGCTGAACAGTTAAAGGACCCCAATCCGACTCAACATTCCCACTAGGCCAATCAGGATCACTCGAAAAGCCAAAAAATGAGCTTTCGCTGGACTCAGCATTTAACACATTCCTGACATCCTGCACCAACGCTAAGTCCAGCTCTGTATCACTCTCTTCTGAGGTTAACTCTGCTTCAAACCCCTCAAAAGTGTCATCACTGGTAGGCTCCCTAAGTATTTGTCGGACCTTTCTCCTTTGTTCTGTACCTTCCAAACTCACAACACTTGCAGCTCTCTTCCTCCCAGCTGCAGTAATTCTGCCCAAACCTCCCTCTTCAAGTGACATGTCCGATAAAGTATCCTCCTCCCTGTTACTACCTGTAGTAACTACATGCTCAGCTTGCTCAACTACAACACATAATATACAATTATTATATTGTATTATTAGTAGTATTATATTGTATTACTCTATAATATTATTATAGATATAATATATACACAATCTATTATATTATATTAGCATAGCACAATATTTGTATTATATATTTCTATATTGTACTATACCACACTATACTATATTATTATAGACTTATAGGCTATGCAGGTCTTGAGACTGCAGAAAGAGACTTCGGCACCTTCAAACCAAGTGATGGAGATGGTCTCACCTCTGCTTAGAATACCCTGTCAAGTGAATTGCTCTGAGAGACAGATGGCACTGACAGGATAACCGTCTTGCTTATGCATCCTCGGAAAGAGTGGGCCGTGATCCAGGGACTTCCTGTATCACAGTAGGGTCCAGTGACTGTGTGACCCCCCAAAGCAGCCAGGACTTCGATACAGCATGAAAGCCAAATATAGCAGGAGGGCCTGGACTGCCTGCAGCAGAAGTGTTGGACTCCAGCCTTTAGTGCTGAGCCAGAACCTGCTGGCAAGAAGCATTTTGCAGCAGATCTGCTGGAGCCCTTGTGCCAGGATCCCCAGTGGGATTCACAGACTCATAGAGTTGGAAGAGACCTCAAGTACCATCTAGTCTAACCCCAGACATGCAGAAACAAACAATTAAAGCACTCCTAGCAAATGGTCACCTACCTTCTATTTTATAACCTCAAGAGAAGGAGACTCCTTACTTACTTACTTAATTACTTACTTAGATTGTCTTCCAAGTTCGTTGTACTGGCGGTGGGTACGTAGGTCAGTGTTTCCCAACCAATGTGCTGTGAGCGATCATCAGGTGTACCGTGGGAAACTGGAACCTCCAATACCCTTTCTTCCCCCTCCTCTCCCCCTCTTCTCCACTTGGGCTCCCTTCTTCCCAGCCTCGCTCTGCTCGCTTTGCCTCACTTTGCTCTGGGGCGAGTCTGCGCAGTAGCGCCCGCACGGGTCACGTCTTCCTCCCCCCTCCCCTCCTGAACACGCTCACGCGGCCCCCTCGGATCAAAATGGCAGCAGAAGTGGTAGTGTAAAAGCAAAAGTAAATGTTCGGCAGGAGGGGGAAGAAAGAGCGTGAAGGGGAAGGGGGAGGAAGAGGTCTCTGTTGAAAGGTGGCAGGGGCAAACTTGGACCTTCCAGGTGTTTTGGACTCCAACTCCCACCATTCCTAGCAGCCTCAGGCCCTTTTCCTTTTCCCCCCTCAGCCACTTAAGCAGGAAAGGGCCTCAGGCTGTGAGGAATGATGGGAGTTGAAGTCCAAAGCACCCAGAGGGCCGAAGTTTTCCCATGCCTGTTTTAGGGACCTTAAAGTGGTGAGCCTCCTTCCAACATTGTGATTTTGGATACTAACTAACTAACTAACTAACTAATTTTATTATTTATAGAAAACAAACAACATCATAACATAACTTTGTTCAAGTCCACAGTGCTCTCTGGGTGTAGGTGAACTACAACTTCCAAACTCAAGGTCAATTTCCAAGCAAACCCTTTCAGTACTTTCTGTTGGTAATGAGAGTTCAATATGCCAAGTTTTGTTCAATTCCATTGTTGCAAGAGTTCAGGATGTTCTTTGTGTGTTAACTATAAATCCCAGAAACTGTAACTCCCAAATATCAAGGTTTATTTTCTCCAAACTCCATCTGTGTTCACATTTGGGCGTATTGAGTATTCTTGCCAAGTTTGGTCCTGATCCAACATTGTTTGAGTCCACAGTGCTCTCTGGATATAGGTGAACTACAACTCCAAAACTCAAGGTCAATGCCCACCAAACTCTTATAGTATTTTCTCTTGGTTATGGGAGTTCTGTGTGGGAAGTTTGTGTCTTTCTGCCATTCCTGCCAGGATATCTATGTTGTGTCCATTGAAACAGGCCCAGGTTTTACACTGAGTGTATAAATACCTTTAAAAACATATTAACTATATGTATGACTGTGTTCGAGTGTCATTTTGTGTCATTTTTGGTTGGTGGTGTGCCCCAGGATTTTGTAAATGTAAAAAATGTGCCGCGGCTCAGAAAAGGTTGGAAAACACTGGCATAGTTGAACAGCTTAAGAACATAAGAACATAAGAAGAGCCATGCTGAATCGGACCTCAGCCCATCTAGTCCAGCATTCTGTGTCACACAGTGGCCCACCAGTTGTACACGGGGATCTCGAGCAGAAGGGAGGGCAAAACCCTAACCTGCTCCCGACCCCCCACAACCAGTACCCAGGGAAATCCTGCCTACCTCAACCAACTCCAAGGTGGCACTTGAATGTCCTTTTCAGTAACTACCAATACACTTGGTAGTTATGTTTAGGTGGAAGCTTCCTTATGTTTAGGTGGAATCTCGTTGCCTGCCATTTGAATCCATTGCTATGCGTCCTAGCAGCAGAAAACGAGCTTGCCCCCTCCTCAATATGTCATCCTTTTCCAAGAGTTGCAAGTGGGTGCGCCTGATGATGCCCCCTTCAGTATGCTGACCATGGATTTGAAAGAGGTCTTCCACTTGCCCTACTTGTGCAACTCTCAAAAACTGACACATCTTGCTGTGCGCCAGAGGCAACACGGAGACGGGGCACCGGAAGTTGAAAGTGCAGCCTTTTGATAAAAACAATGCTCTCAGTCCCAGGCTGGGTTTCTCCAACTTCTATGCAACTTTAGCTCCAGCGGATTGAACTCCTGCCTACACTAGCTCAAGGCTTGTGTAGATTCTCAGTCCCTCTCTTCTAATGTGGTATTTTCTTGATTTAAAATGGCAGAAGTGTCAGATTTCATTTAAGTTTCAAGATCCTAGCCCTTGTAGTATTAGAACAACCACAATAAAAAACCTCCCCACTCCACCTCACCCACCTTTTGGCTATTTCGGAAAGTGTTGCTTTCTTGTTTTGTTTTGCGGTTTGGAGCTTGGGGCAGTAACAGAAATATCCCACCCTCGATCCATGCTGGATTTCCCACCGTATGTTGAGCATATGGCTTCTGTGTTACTGGAGTTAGGCACCGGCCTCTGGTGTAAGAATACGCCAGGTTAAAAAAAAAAGAAAGAGGAAGGCATTACTTTGTGAACGAAGATTCGTAGGAAGGACTCATCCCACGCTTTTTACAAGCGCGTTGATGACTAAAAAGTCCAATCTGAGATAGGCAAGTTTGGTTGCAGAAAGCACAGCAGAAGGTCTCTGTTGGTGATGTTGTTTCCAAGTTGCGGTTCTTTCTGCGTTGTCGTTTCTCTTCGAGACCCATTCGGCGTGTCTTCTCGAAAGGGACCGCAGCATTGTGGATAGTGCGCCTTCATGTCTCCATGGCCAGGGTGGACCATTGTTGGTGATCAATCTGGCCAAGCCTGAGATGTTGTTTCAGGGAGTCCTTATATCTCTTTTTGGGGGCGCCTCTCTTGCGCTGACTCGTGGCGAGTTCACCATAGAGTAATATCTTAGGGAGGCGGTGGTCCTCCATCCTAGAGACGTCCCCTGCCCAGCGCAGCTCTGTTCTCAATAGCATGGCCTCAACGCTGGTGATCTGTGCTTGCTCAAGGAAAGCAACATTAGTCACATAGTCAGTCCAGTGTATATTTAGGATTGTGCAAAGACAGCGCTGATGAAAGCGTTCGAGGAGTCATAGGTGTTGGCGATAGGTGGCCCATGTTTCAGACCCATAGAGGGGAATGGACAGTATGATAGCTCTGTACACACTGATTTTGGTGCTTTGCCTCAGGTGCTTGTTGCTCCAGACTCTTTTCTGAAGCCTTCCAAATGCACTCTACGCCTTTGCTAATCTGTGATCTAGCTCTTTATCAATCTTGGCATCTGAAGAGATGATGCTTCCCAGGTAGGTGAACTGCTGAACGGACTTAAGCACAGATTCGCCTATGCTGACGTGGGGATTATGGTGTTCTTCTTGTGGTGCAGGCTGGTAGACGACTTCCGTTTTCTTCAGGCTGACTTCTAGCCCAAACAGCTCTGCAGCTGTGGCAAAGCAGGATGTGAGGCTCTGCAGGGCTGCTTCTGAATGGGCGACAAGGGCAGCATCATCAGCAAAAAGCAGCTTACGGACTAGATAGTTTAGAGTCTTAGTGCGAGCCCTCAGACGGCTTAAGTTGAACAAGCTACCATCAGTATGATAGCTTATACAGTGTATATATGCCGTCTTCTTCTTCGAGGTCTGTCGTAGCCCTTTGAAGCATCATGCTGAAAAAGATTGTACATAGGGTTGGTGCAAGAACACAACCTTGTTTCACTCCGTTAGTTATTAGAAAGGGTTCCGAGAGAGCATCGCCGTATCCCACCCTCGATCCATGCTGGATTTCCCACCGTATGTTGAGCATATGACTTCTGTGTTACTGGAGTTAGGCACTGGCCTCTGGTGTAAGAATACACCAGGTTAAAAAAAAAAAGGATGGCAGCTGGTCCAAAACTGATTGTAACGTAGGTAAAAGATACCTTATCACTCTATAAAGGCTGCTTATTGTAATTATGTTGTTTATTTATTTATTTATTTACTATATTTCTATACCGCCCCTTTCAGCCCGAAGGCGACTCGAGGCGGTTTACACATGGCAATCAATGCCCACAGGTAAAATATAATCAAAATCAACTATGCAATAATCATATAAAAACAGTAAAACAATTAGTAATTAAAACCATAACATACAATTCTCAGCGTCTCATCATTAAAATAGTTTTCCGTCACATCGTTATCATTCAGGTCTCCATGGTTAGCAAAACATCATTTTTCCATCTATGACAGGCTAGGCGAATGGCACCCTACCTATCCAGGGACGACCTGGCTGCAGTGATCCAAGCGACGGTCAGCTCGAGGCTAGACTACTGTAACACCCTCTACGTTGGCCTTCCCTTGTCGACAATCCGGAAACTCAAGCTAGTGTAAAATGCTGCCGCTCGCTTACTGGTGGGAGCACCGGTGAGAGAGAATATTACTCCCATCCTGCGGCAATTGCACTGGCTACCAATTGAGTACCGAATTGTCTTCAAGGTGCTGGTTTTGACCTTTATGGCCTTGCACGATCTAGGGCCAGTGTACCTACGGGACTGCCTTACCCCATATGTTCCCCGAGATCACTACGCTTAGAGGAGCAAAACCTGCTAAATGTACCATCAGTCTGCTCCTGTCACCTTTCCATAACAAGGCAACGAGCTTTTTCAGCAGCGGCCCCGGCATTGTGGAACACACTTCCGGACGATGTTCGCGCAATTACAGAGCTCATTCCCTTCCGGAGGGCATGCAAGACCACTCTTTTTAGGCTTGCCTTTAATTGAAGCCCGGATATCTAATCTGCCTGTCTGATCATTGTTTTATATGAATTTTATGTAATTTTAAAATTTTATGTACACTGCTGTTTTATGTATGTTATGTGAACTGCCCCGAACCTGCAGGGAGGAGCGGTATACAAAATCGATAAATAAATAAATAAATTCCATAATTCATAATTACACAGTTATAATTCATCTGCAAATGCCTACTCGAGCAGCCAGGTCTTGACTTTCTTTCGAAATGTTAGGAGGGAGGAGGCAGATCTAATGTCCCTAGAGATGGCGTTCCATAGCCAAGGGGCCAACACTGAGAAGGCCCTGTCTCTTCCCCACCAATCGAGTCTGCGAAGAAGGCGGGACCGAGAGCAGGGCCTCTCCGGACAGTCTTAAACACTTCATGTAAGCCGCACCGAGTCCTTGTTGGGGTACAAATAAAGTTTATTATTATTATTATTATTATTATTAGATGTGTCAGGAGCGACTTGCGAAATTGCAAGTCGCTTCTGGTGTGAGAGAATTGGGCGTCTGCAAGGATGTCACTGCATAGGCAACTGGAGTTAACAGAGGGAGCTCAACCCGCTCTCCTTGGATTTGAACTGCCGACCTATTGGTCAGCTGTCTAGCCAGCACAGAGGTTTAATCCATTGTACCACTGGTGGCTATAATAATGTTTCATTAATAAAAATTTATTCCTTATAGGGGCTGCAGTAGCACAGTGGGTTAAACTGCCAGCGGCAGAAAATCTTGCCAGCTGGAAGCTTGTTAGTTCAAGCTGTGGGTTGGGATGAGCTCCCGCTGTCAGCCCTAGCTTCTGCCCACCTTGCAGTTTGAAAACAGTAATATGAGTAGATCAGTGGTTCCCAACCCTTTTTTTAAAAAAAAAACAACAACCAGGGACCACTTGACCAGGGACCACTCTCCAACATTAGTACCAAAATGGTTATGAATCAGATTTTGGTCAACTTTAGATTCAATGAGAGAACTGGCCATCTGCAAAAACGTTGCCTAGGACAGTGTTTCCCAACCGCTGTGATGCAGCACAGTAGTGTGCCATGACGGACCTCCTGCTGTGCCGCAAGAAACGCTCTCTGCCCCCCTTCCTTCTCCCCTTCTCCTGCCAAACTCCTGCTGCTTGGGGGAGGAGGAGGAAGGGCCGGGCGGCAGCAAAGAAAAAGAAGAAGGGGCCGGGGCGCCGCCTCCTTCAGCTGTTTCCCAACCAGCCTCCAATCCGCCATGACTCCCGCCCCTCGCTCGCTGAAGCCGCGTGGAGGAGGAACCCCACCCACTGAAGCCCGTTCACCGCTCATGCTCCTCCTCCGCGCAGCCTGGCTCCTCCCCCTCCCCCGGCTTCAGCTCTCCTGCAGCTTCTCCACCCTTGAGGGGGCAGTGTCAAGCCAGCGATGGCAAAGCCAGCACATGCTGTCTTGGCGCTGCCCCCTCAAGGCTGGCGAAGCTGTGGGAGAGCAGAAGCCGGGGGGAGGGGGCGGGGCATGGTGCGGCCTGGCTCCACTCCCTCCCCTGGCTTCAGCTCCCCACAGCTTCTCCAGCCTTGAGGGGCAGTGCCAAGCCAGCGGTGGGAGAGCCAGCACAATGCTGGCTTGCCACTGCCCCCTCAAGGCTGGCGAAGCTGTGGAAGAGCAGAAGCTGGGGGGAGGGGGCGGGGCATGACACGGCCTGGCTCCTCCCCCTTCCTCGGCTTTGGCACTCCCAGCAGCTGCTCCCAGCAGGCCACTATCTCCCAGCCGTTCTTTACTGTGTTAGAGTGTCATTTTGTGTCATTTTGGTTGGTGGTGTGCCCCCGGATTTTTTTAATGTTAAAAGTGTGCCACGGCTCAAAAAAGGTTGGGAAACACTGGTCTAGGAGACAAAGATGTTTTACCATCATTGTGGGAAATGTCTCTTATGTCCCCACCTGAGGAGATGGAACTGACAGAGGGAGCTCATTCGCACTCTTCCCGGATTCAAGCCGCTGGCACAAAGGTTTAACCCAGGGCTGTCCAACTGGCGGCCCCGGGGCCGGATCCGGCCCCGTAGCCTGTTGGACACGGCCCCACCTATGCCCTCAGCCGCCATTTTAAAATTTTTTTTAAAAAAAAAAAAAAATCGATTTTTTTTTAAAAAAAATGGCGGCCGGGGGGGGAGGGGGAGGCGGGGCAGGAGGAGGAAGAGAGCTAGCTCCTCCTTTTCGGGCGCCCCCCTCCCTACCTAGGAAGGGGGGGCGCGGGGCAGAAGGCGGCGCCAACGGCAGCGCATCACAGGCCTGGCGTCATGCGCTGCCCCTTGGCACCGCCTACTCCTCCTTTTCGGCGCCCCCTCCCTTCCTAGGCTGGGGGAGCTGCCGAAAAAGGGCAGAAGGCGGCGCCAAGAGCAGCGCGTCACAGGCCTGACGTGACGCGCTGCTCTTGGCGCCGCTACTCCTCCTTTTCGGCGGCTCCCGCCCGGCCTAGGGGAGGGGGCACCGAAAAGGAGGAGTAGGCGGAAAGGGGCAGCGCGTCACGCCAGGCCTGTGACGCGCTGCTCTTGGCGCCGCCTACTCCTCCTTTTCGGCGGCTTTAGGAGGGGGCGGGCCTGGCCTGGGGCGGGGCCTGGGGGCGGGGCCTGGGGCGGGGCCAAGCGGCCCCGCAGGTCATTAGTGACCTCTTATCCGGCCCTGGACCCGCCAGAAGTTGGACAGCACTGGTTTAACCCATTACAATTCAGAAAATTGCATTGGCAAGACCACATCAGCTCTAGTTTCTGATACAGAACATATGCCACCCAGTAGTCGCCATCTGCTCGCCCACAGAAAACCATATTTAATAATCTAGAGCTGATGTGGTAGTAGTAATATTGACACTATAAGAGGGTTTCACGATACCAGTTGCTCTCGTTGCTGCATAGTTTTGCGGCAACAGTGTAGTAATGGTGAGGCCGGGGATCATATTTTCGTTCCTGGGAGCACTGGTGGTCCATGGGCCACAGGTTGAGAACCACTGTAGAAGATCAAGTAGCACTTTGGCGGGGAGGTAAAAGGTGCCCATGCAGACATGCCGGCAATTTGCTCAGGAAGTCTTCCATGGACAACAGACTCTTCGGCATGGAAAAATGGAACAACAGCACCTCCTCATGGCCGGAGTTGAGCACAGCCTCCAGATGCCGAGATGAAAAGAGGGCAGCCTTTGCCTCTGTCTATGTACTGTCTGTCTTTGTTGTTAATTGTATAACGGCATTGAATGTTTGTCATTTACGTGTTCTGTAATCCACTCTGAGTCCCCTGGGGGAATGAGAGCAGAATATAAACAAGCGTATTATTAAAACAAGTGAGGTATGGGCGGCCTTCTGAATGATGTTGGACTGAAGATCTCATCAGCCTTAGACAATATTTGTTGTTATTATTTGCTGCCAAGTCACCCATGGGCAAAGATCCACGATGTAATAAAACGACTGACAAGATTCAGCAAGCCCTGAAAGAGTTATGACAAGAGACAAGCTGCACCTCTTTTGGGAAAATACGTATTCAATCTGTTCAGGAATTTGAACTGATTTACGGTGGGAAGAGAGACAGTATTCCAGAGAACAGAGGGAAGCCAAGTACTGGAAGCAATAGCCTTGATGATACAGAGGGAATTTGGGGTCATAGTGCAAGAACCCAGCTTCGGACAGAAAAAAAAACCCCAAGGAGTCAGATGGAAAGAATGGACCATAGTCTCAGATGTCTCTACCCCAGTGTTTCCCAACCGGTGTGCCGCAGCACACTAGTGGGCCGTGAGCGATCATCAGGTGTGCCGTGGAAAATTGGAACCTCTTGAGTCTTGAATAAGCCATGCCCCTTTATTCCCCGTGGGCCAATCCCGTCGCGGTGGCTTTGAACTCCTGCCCGGCACCAAGATGGTGGAGACGCGGAACCGGAAGCACCTTCCCTGAGGGGACGCCAGTGGAAGTGCCTCGTCTGAGGCGATGCGGTGGCGGGTGTGTCTGGCGGGGCTGGGCTTGGCGGCGGGCCTGGCGCTGGTCCGGCCGGCCGGGGCGGTGGAGCCCTTGAGCCTGAGCCTGGCCGGCGCCACCGCCTCCGCCTTCATGGGCTTCCTCTCCTACCCGCGTCTCTACTGCCTCTTCGCCCACTGCTGCCACGACGCGGGGAACAACGGGTTCATGAGCGGCCTACCGGGCCACAGAGACTGTGACATTGACGTGGAAGGAGCCTTATGGGCTATATTATTATTATTATTATTATTAACTATGTATTAACATAATATTATTATTTTCCCTTAGTATATGCTATTATATTGTTATATTATCAGTATTTGTCATAGTCATGGTGTATATCGTTATTGACTATGAGAGTAATGATAACAGTCAGGATTAACTCCTGTGCTTTACTGATAATATATTGTATGTACCTATAATATTTATATTATTATAATGTAATACAAGAACACACTTTTAAAAATAATACAATATTGCAATTATATATTATATATTACTTGTAATAGTACTAATAATATTACAGTATAATGGTTAGTACAATATAGTAAGTTAGAGTGTCATTTTGTGTCATTTTGGTTGGTGGTGTGCCCCAGAATGTAAAAAATGTGCCGCGACTCAAAAAAGGTTGAAAAACACTGCTCTACCCTAATGCACAGAGCATGGGAAATAAGATGAACTTGAAGTCTTGGTGTAAGAAGACAATTTCCGTCACCAAAAGGCGGAAAAGAATGCTGCAATTCTTCAGAGCCAGCGTGAGTTTCACAAACACAGACCACACCAAACTATATATCTTTTTCCGGTGGTGCAATGGGTTATACTGCTGATTTGCTGAACTTGCTGATGGAAAGGTTGGTAGTTCGAATCCAGGAAACAGGGTGAGCTTCTGTTTCTGCCAACCTAGCAGTTCAAAAACATTAATAATGTGGGAAGATCAATAGGTACCCCTCTGGCAGGAAGGTAACAGTGGTCCATGCAGTCATGCTGGCCACATGACCTAGGAGGCGTTTATGGACAACACTGGCTCTACGGCTTTGAAATGAAGATGAGCACCAAACGACTAGACTTAATGGTAAGGGGAAACATTTATCTTTCCTTACAAGTTTGTTATATCGGGATATAATACATTGATTTCAGGACGCCTTTTTGACAAGGTCTCCCATTATGTTATGGAAGAAAAAAACTTTAGAACTGTGGGCTGGATAGTAATACAGTTTGGTAGTTTTGGAAGTGGTTGAGTGGCCGAACCTAAAGGGTGGTCACCAATATCTCCTTTTCATCCTAGAGGGAAGCCACAAGTCAGAATTAACGCAGGATAAGATGGTGAGTTGCCAGATGTACAAGCTGGGTTTAGAAAAGACAGAGGAATAAGAGACCAAATTGCCAATATCCGCTAGATCAGTGTTTCCCAACCTTTTTTCAGCCGTGGTACTTTTTTACATTTCCAAAATCCGGGGGCACACCACCAACCAAAATGACACAAAATGACACTCTAACACAGTAATACATATAGGTAATAGGAATTTACCTTGAGTTTTGGAGTTCTAGTTAACCTACATCCAAAGAACACTCTGGACTCGGGACCAGTGAAGCAGGCAGGAAGGAAGGCACCACGGCGGCGGGCAGGGAGCCGGAGGGAGGCTGAGAGCGGTTTCCCGCGCACTGGGGAGGAGGGAGGGGAGGGGCCCTGCGGGGACCCGTTCTCCCGCTTCGCGGCTCCGCCAGGCTTGGCAGAGCTGCGAACCGGGAGAAAGGCTCCCTGCAAGGAACAGGCCCTGCCTGGGAGCCGGGTTTGGCCAGCTCACATCTCCCACCGGGCTCGTCGGAAGACGCGGGATGGACAAACTCAGCTCCCAAGCAGGGCCTGGGCCCTGCGGGGAGCTGTTCTCCCGCTTCGTGGCTTCGCCGGGCTTGGCGGAGCTGCAAACCGGGAGAAAGGCTCCCCGAGGTACCCAGGTTCCCGCCCCCCCTCCTCCGGAAGTGAGCCTGGCCCCTCCCCTCCTGAGCCTTCCCTGCCTCTCTAGGTCCTAGAGAGGGTCGTGTTTCCAACCGCTGTTCCGTGATCAGCTGGTGTGCCGCGGGAAAACCTCTCTTAGCAAGAGGAGGAAAGAGGGGGGGGGAGAAGTTTTCTCGCGGAACACCAGCTGATCTCCCATGGAACACTAGTGTGCTGCGACACACCGGTTGGGAAACACTGCGCTAGATAATGGAGAAAGGCAATAGAGTGTGGCAAGATCTTGGTGCGATGGGCATACCAAGCCACCTTGTCTCTCTCCTGAGGAATCTGTATAATGACCAAGTAGCAACAGTAAGAACTGACCATGGAACAACAGATTGGTTCAAGATTGGGAAAGGCGTACAGCAGGGTTGTATGCTCTCACCCAACCTATTCAACTTGTATGCAGAACACATCATGCGATGTTCGGGGCTTGTTGCTGTGTTGTATTGAGGGCAGAGACTGCCTGTGTAAACTGTCCCGAGTCGCTTTCGGGCTGAGAGGGGCGGTATAGAAACATGACAAATAAATAAATACATAAATAAGGCTGGATTTAAAATTGCTGGAAGAAACATTAACAACCTTAGATATGCAGATGATACCACTTTGATGGCCGAAAGCCAGGAGGAAGTGTGGAGCCTTTTAATCAAGGTGAAAGAAGAAAGGGCAAAAGCTGGGTTGCAGTTAAACATAAGAAAAACCAAGATTATGGCAACAAGAATGATTGATAACTGGCAAACAGAGGGAGAAAACGTGGAGGCAGCGACAGACTTTGTATTTCTAGGTGCAAAGATAAGAACATAAGAACATAAGAAGAGCCATGCTGAATCGGGCCTCAGCCCATCTAGTCCAGCATTCTGTGTCACACAGTGGCCCACTGGTTGTACACAGGGATCTCTAGCAGAAAGGAGGGCAGAACCCTCACCTGCTCCCGACCCCCCACAACCAGTACCCAGGGAAATCCTGCCTGCCTCCATCAACACACAAGATGAGTGCAGAAGACGTTTATTTCTTGGGAGGAGAGCAATGACCAATCTCGATAAAATAGTGAAGGGTAGAGACATCACACTGGCACCAAAGAGTCGCATAGTTAAAGCAATGATATTCCCTGTAGTAACCTACGGATGTGAGAGCTGGACCATTAGGAAGACTGAGCGAAGGAAGAGAGATGCTTTTGAACTGTGGCGTTGGAGGAAAGTTCTGAGAGTGGCTTGGACCGCGAGAAGATCCAACCAGTCCATACTTCAGGAAATAAAGCCTGACTACTCATTGGAGGAAAGGATATTAGAGACAAAGATGAAGTATTTTGGCTACATCAGGAGAAGACAGGAAAGCTTGGAGAAGACAATGATGCTGGGGAAAATAGAAGGAAAAAGGAAGAGGGGCTGACCAAGGGCAAGATGGATGGTATCCTTGATGTGACTGGCTTGACTCTGAAGGAGGCCCGGATTACCCATAAGGCCACCCTAGGCCATGGCCTAGGGGCACAAGCCGAAGGGGGCGCAGATCACAGACCCTCCCAAAAAAATGTCTCAGCCCGCCCGAGGGTGAAAGGTCAGGAGAGCATGCTTCCGGGAGGAAACGGGGAGAGCGTGCTTCTGGGAAGAAACCTCCAGCGAGGTCTCCCTCCCACCCAGACAGGCACCGGTGGAGGAGAGCATGCCCGGCTGCAGGCGCCTGCCCCAGAGGGAGGCCTCCTCCACTTGGGCAGGGGAGAGGGCCCGCCGATGGCCTGGGGCAGGAGAGAGAGAGAGAGAGAGAGAGAGAGAGAGAGAGATCCACTGCAGGCAGCAAAAGGCGGGAAAGGAGGCCACTCACCCAGGACGCTGCCCTTTCGGCAGAGGCAGGAGAAGAGATGGGGCTGCTGGCTCGCGCCTGGCCTCCGAGCCGTCGCCACTCCTCATCCTGTTGCGCCAAAATCCGAGGAGGAGTAGGAAGGCGTGGGAGCTTCGGACGGCGAGGCTGGGGATATGCAGGGGCCGAGCGTGTTGCGGTGCAGGGTGTCCTCACCGCCATCTTGGCCCAAGGGAAGGGGCTTCTTCTCCCCAGAAGCCCCCTTTGGTGGCGGGAGAGTTTCGCACCACCAGTGCCAGCTGGCCAATGGTGGGGCTGGCACCGCCTCCCTTGCCCCGGCTGCGGGCCAGCCCTCCCCTTTCGCCTGGGCAGTCCACTTAAGGCTGCCCAAGGCTCCTCAACAGGCACTGGGCCTGTTCCTGTTTTTGTCCATCCCACCCACCCTGCTTGCATTCATTGTTTGTATCATTTTACTTTTCATGTGATGTATTTATCGTTTGTATCTTGTTAACTTTTCTTGCTGTTACTTGTGTTCTTTGTCGCAACTCTGTTTGTGGGTTCATCGTTGCAACCCTGCTTGGCGTGTGGCATGGGCCCTGGGTCTGGCTGGCTTATCACCCCCTGGTGGTAGGGAAGATAACGCCCTGGCCCCTGGAGTGCCGGGTTTTCGTGGACTGGTAGTGGACTGGTGGCACCCAGGCATGCAAGCGTCTTGGACTGGTGGCACCCCCAGGCATGCATGGCTGCCAACCCTTCTTCCTGTTATCAATAAATGAGGCCAATTTTATCCCAACAAATTGTGTCAACGGGAGGTGTCCTGCCAAAGTTGTCCTGCCAGGGCCATGGTAGTTGGAACATCCAGTTGGGTGTTCAGAACGTTCTGGCTTCTGCACTGGCGTTATTGAAGGCCAATGCAACAGCTGGTACATCTCCTGCCTGAAGGTGTCTTTCAGCACTTTTCTGGTTAACTCTTGACCTTTCCTGCTCTTTGAGCAGCCTTTGCATTAGTCTGTGAAGAGAAAAGAAGAGACACTTTCAATTCATGCCGGTGGTAAGGGGTGCCCGGAAGCTTTATTCCATTGTTCTTCGGTATTCTGCCCACTCTTAGACTGGAATGCTGGCATTTCATTTTCCAGGGTTAAAAGGGCTCTGTGTGTGTACGTGTGTACCCAAGCACACAAGCACTCATGCATCATATGAGAGTTTAAATTAAAATCAAGAGTTCGTGGCAAATCAAGGAATCCCAAATTCGGCAAGCCAAAGAAGATGACGCATTGGTCCCTCCAATTCCTCCGTTTACGCAGCTGATCATCTTCCTGAGAACCATATTTTCCCCTCCCTGTTTGAATAGTATACAAAAATTGTGTTTCATGAATGGCTTCCCAACCTATTTCCCTTCGACCTGGAAAGGGTTGATGTAGGTCAATGAATATAGGGGTCTAATGGTTTTATGGAAAGTAGAATTGAGAAATGTTTTCCCCACAGGCAAGGGAAATCAGTGAGCAGAAGGAGTTGTGCGTTGGGGGCAGGGGTGTTATTGGTCCAACCCTTAATTTACCACAAACTCTTTGACTGACACCTGATTCTTTCGTAGGGGGTGGGGCTCACATGTCATATTGGTTAATATAAATCAGTGGTTCCCAACCTTTTTTTGACCAGGGGCCACTTGACTAGGGACCACCCTCCAACATTAGTACCAAAAAAAAGTTACGAATCAGTTTTTGGTCAACTTTAGGTTCGGTTTGGTTATTTGGGGTGCTGATTCAGAAAATTGCATTGAATAGAGCAGTGTTTCCCAACCTTTTTTTGAGCCGTGGCACACTTTTTACATTTACAAAATCCTGGGGCACACCATCAACCAAAATGACACAAAATGACACTCTGACACAGTCATACATATAGTTAATATGTTTTTAAATGTATTTATACACTCAGTGTGAAACCTGGGCCTGTTTCGATGAACACAACATAGATATCCTGGCAGCAGGACCGTAGCCAGGATTTTGTTTCGGAGGGGGCTGAGTTTGGTTCGGGGGGCTGAGACTGGGTGGAAGAGAGTCTACCCTAGCAAATCTTTTGTATTGTTATCCCAATAACCCCATTAATGTGGGATATAATGAGCATGGTGATCAGATCATGATATGAATAAACGTAACAGTTTAAATAATGTACCAGTAAGGCCTTCTGACGGACCACCCTGAGAATGTCGGGGTGGGGGTGGGTGAAGCCCCTGAGCCCCCCCCCCCGGCTACATGCCTGCCTGGCAGGAATGGCAGAAAGAGTGAAAGTACTGAAAGGGTTTGCTTGGGAATTGTCCTTGAGTTTTGGAGTTGTAGTTCACCTATATCCAGAAAGCACTCTGGACTCAAACAATGTTGGATCAGAACCAAACTTGGCATGAATACTCAATATGCCCAAATGTGTACATAGATGGAGTTTGGGGAAAATAGACCTTGATATTTGGGAGTTACAGTTTCTGGGATTTATAGCTAACACACAAACAAAGAGCATCCTGAACTCTTGCAACAATGGAATTGAACCAAACTTGGCATATTGAACTCTCATTACCAACAGAAAGTACTGAAAGGGTTTGCTTGGGAATTGACCTTGAGTTTGGAAGTTGTAGCACCTACATCCCAGCACCTACACCCAGAGAGCACTGTGGACTCAAATAACGATGGATCTGGACCACACTTGAAATGAATATTCAATATGCCCAAATATGAACGCAGATGGAGTTCAGGGGAAATAGACCTTGCCATTTGGGAGTTGTAGTTGCTGGGATTTATAGTTCCCCTACAATCAAAGAGCATTCTGAACCCCAGCAATGATAGAACTGGGCCAAACTTCCCACACAGAATGTCCAGGTGTCTCCCTTCCTGAATGGCTCTCTCCCTCTTCCACATCAGAAGGGAAGGCACTCACTCGGTCTGCGGTTGCCTTCCTTCCTTCCTTCCTTCCTTCCTTCCTTCCTTCCTTCCTTCCTTCTTTCCTGTGGTTTGAAAGAAGAAGCTGGTGGGCTTGCCTCGGACTGCGCTCCTCACTTCCGCTTCCGTTCCCCGCCCTTCCTCAATTGGAGGCTGGCTGGCTGGGGAAACGACCGAAGGAGGCAGCGCCTCGGCACTTCTTCGCCGCCGCCCAGCCCACGAGTGTGCCGCGGAACAGCGGTTGGGAAACACTGGAATAGAGAATCGGGCAAATCCAGGGACTAATTGTGTAGAAGATTATTTCAGAGTTACAGTGTTCATATCGTGTGTCGATTAACTCATACAGACCATTCTTAAAAGGTTCATGTCAAATGAAGATGTTCTGTTCCTCTTGGTGCTGATGGAGTCCTGGCTGTTGTATTGTTCTTTGAGACCAAAGCTGATATTGGGAAGGGGCAGCAGCGAGTTGTGAGAGTGGTGCGTACCATGCAGCCTGCTCTGAGCTCCCAAAGCTTCCCTGCTGCCTTCAGGTCCAGCGGAAAATACTGCATTGTTAGCAAAGATTAAGAAAGATTTAGCTGCCAACCTTGTTAGCTTTTGGACACCTTGTTCTTTGCCCAAGGCATCAAGATACCTTGGGCTGTCTTTTCAGTCCTATCATTCACAGCCAGCGTTGTCAGTGGCAATGATGCCTAGGAATGAGAGGAGGCACAGCCTAATATATCTGGAGGACCTTGAATTGCAACTAGCTGTAGTAGATCGACAGTCAGAGGGAAAGAAAATAGAGAGCCTTCTCATATTCCTACTTTATCTGTTCCTAGCCAGATAACAATTGGCAGACCCCAGAGCTCTTTATTTATTATTTGTTGGGATTTCTGCACCGCCGACTCCCGGGGGCTCGCGGCGGCTCACAAAGGCCAATGGCACAACGCCAGAGGTTCAACAGAAAACACATAGCGATAAAATCACAGTTAAAAACATATAATAGCTATTAAACAATTAAAACAGTAAAATAGTAGCCAAAGAATCAGCCCAGTGAACATATACAAGGCCTACTCCCAAAGGCCTGCCCAAACAAATAAGTTTTGCAGGCCCGTCTGAAAGGGAGTAGGTCCCAGGGCTCTGGCCTCGGCCGGGAGGGCGTTCCATAGCGTAGGAGCTATCACAGAGAACGCCCTCCGGCGGGTGGATGTTAGGTGGGCCTGCTTTGCAGATGGTATTACCAATAAGTTGGCCTCTTCGGACCGTAGCGATCTCAGTGGGCAATATGGGGCGAGACGGTCCCTCAGATACGCTGGCCCCAGGCCGTGAATGGCCTTGAAGGTAAGAACCAACACTTTGAAGGCGACCCGGTGCTCAATAGGTAGCCAGTGCAGATCCTGCAAAATTGGTGTTATTCGGCAACCTGCTGGAGCCCCAGACAGGAGCCGGGCGGCAGTGTTCTGCACCAGCTTGAGCTTCCGGATCGACGACATAGGCAGGCCAACATAGAGCGCGTTACAGTAATCTAGCCCCGAGATGACCGTGGCTTGGATCACCGTGGCTAGGTCGTCCCGGGAGAGATAGGGGGCCAGCCTCCTCGCCTGGCGGAGGTGGAAAAACGCAGCCTTGCTGGCCATGGAGACCTGGGCCTCCATGGTCAGCTGGGAGTCCAGATGGACGCCCAGGCTCTTCACTGACGGCGCTGGGTGCAGCGCCACACCGTCCAGGGTCGGAAGCCGGGTACCCACCCCGCCCGGGCGGCCCAGCCACAAGATCTCCGTCTTCGCCGGATTCACCCTCAACCTACTGGCTCGCAGCCATCCAGTGACGGCTTCAAGGCAATGTTGGAAATTATCGGGGACGGACTCCGGCCTGCCCTCCATCCTCAGAATGAGCTGGGTGTCATCAGCGTACTGGTGGCAGGCCAGCCCATAACTCCGCACCAGCTGTGCAAGCGGCTGCATGTAGATGTTAAATAACAGAGGGGAGAGAATGGCCCCCTGAGGGACCCCACAAACCAGTGACCCATTTGGTACCTAAGGTACTCTGGAGGGGCCTCCCTGATGCTGCCAACATGCTCCTGAATAGTCTGGGCTGATGCACATTTTACTAGAACCATTTTCCTTCATTTCATCTATTCTTTCATTACCTTTGGGGTAGCGGGAACCTAAGGTACATGAAAGCAAATGAGAGCTGCCTCGTCTGCTTTTCATGAGCATTTGCTCCTGGCCTTAGAAACATGCATGTCCTGCCTGCAAGTGCCTTCTCTAGAGCAGTGTTTTTCAACCTTTTTTGAGCCGTGGCACATTTTTTTACATTCCCAAAATCCTGGGGCACACCACCAACCAAAATGACACTAAATGACACTCTAACACTGTAATACATATAGTTAATATGTTTTTAAATGTATTTATACACTCAGTGTGAAACCTGGGCCTGTTTCGATGAACACAACATAGATATCCTGGCAGGAATGGCAGAAAGACACACACGAAGATCTTGCTCAAAAGCTGTCAGTCATGGGAAAACTGCGGCCTTCTGGGTGCTTTGGACTTCAACTCCCACCATTCCTAACAGCCCGAGGCCCTTTCCTGCTTAAGTGGCTGAGGGGGAAAAAGGAAAAGGGCCTAAGGCTGCTAGGAATGGTGGGAGTTGGAGTCCAAAACACCCGGAAGGTCCAAATTTGCCCATGCCAGCTTCCCCCCCCCTTCCCCTTTGCACCTTTTCTTCCCCCTCCTGCCGAATACTTACTTTTTCTTTTCCACTCAGGCTCCCTTCTTCCCAGCCTCGCTCTGCTCGCTTTGCCCACACTGCCACTTCTGCAGGAGGGGAGGGGGGAGGGAGGAAGACGTGGGGCGAGTCTGCGCAGTAGCGCCCGCATGGGTCACGTCTTCCTCCCCCCCTTTCTGCAGAAGCGGCAGCGTGAGCAAAGAGAGGCAAAGCGAGCAGAGCGCGGCTGGGAAGAAGGGAGCCCAAGTGGAGAAGAAAAAGTGTTAGGCAGGAGGGGGAAGAAAGGGTATTGGAGGTTCCAATTTCCCATGGCACACCTGATGATCGCTCACGACAAACTAGTGTGCCGCGGCACATTGGTTGGGAAACACTGCTCTAGAGTATGAATGAGAACTTACCTTGGAAGGAGAGTGCGTGCAGGCCCAGAAAGCGCCTATGCCTGCCTGCAGCCGAGCACCTCTCCTCTAGAGTAGAATCAGATAAGAAGCCACCTGCCTGCAGGCTCCCAAAAGGTTGATTGAGGATCCCACTGAAAGCAGGGACACAAAATGTGTCAAAGTTTACTCTGAAAGCACAATCCTACTTATTAATGTGATGGCATCTACTATGTGGAATAGGTGTCCCTCTGATATCAAATACACTTCCAACATTTTAATTTTATTTTTAGGTGAATGCTGAAAATTTACTTACTTACTACATTTATATATTGCTTTTCTCACCCCTGGGGGGGGGGGGCTCAAAGTGGTGTACAACAAGTAATGGCAAAATTCAATGCCAACATATATACAAACCAAAAAATAATAACTAAAAGGATAACATATACCGATAACTATACATTAAACAGTCATATTAAACATAGCACATAAACAGACATTTAAAATAATAATATAGAATTAAAAACATATTAGTATATTAAACTCACAAAATCAAGAATCATAATCCGAAGCTGTTCCTGTTGTCAATTGCACTTATGTCCTATTCATTTCTTGTACTGCATTACTTTACTGTCCAAAGGCTTGGTCCCTTTGTCTTTACATTTTTTTCTGAAGGCAGAGGGAGAGTGCTAATTTACTTTCACTGGGGAGGGAGTTCCAGAGCCGGGGGGGGGGACCACTGAGAAGGCCCTGTCTCTCATTCCCACCACTTGAGCCTGAGAAGAAGGTGGGTCCAAGAGCAGGGCCTCCCCAGAAGATCTTAATCTTCGAGATGGTTCATATGGGGAGATGCTGTTCGGAAAGGTAAGCTGTCTTCCTCTACCCATCTGCTCTTATCATTAACATAAAACAATTAAGATACAAAAGGATTTGGGATGCTGCGGTTTACCTACCCTTTTTTCTAACCAAAATTCATGTTTACAGAAGTCTAATTGATCCGGCCCGGCAGCCGCTTCTGTCCGGCCCGGGGAGAAGGGTGTCAGGGGCGGGGCCAAGAGGAAGGGGTGCCGCTGCCGCCATCCCATCGTGGGCTCTGTGGGGCCTGTGTCGGCAGACAGGCCGGAGGAGTGGCGGCTTTGGAGTGCCTGCCATCCCTGGAGGTGATCTGGGCCTGCAGCGGGAACACTCTGCGACCTGCGGGAGCTTATCGCCCTGTTGACCCAGAAGACTTGATCGTCTTCTGGGTCGCCAGGGCAAACAGTCGCCTCAGATCGCCGAGTGGTCCCCCTGCAGGCCCAGATCGCCTCCAGGGATGGCAGGCACTCCAAAGCCGCCACTCCTCCGGCCTGTCCGACGACACAAGCCCCACAGAGCCCACAATGGGATGGCGGCAGCGGCACTCCATAGCAGGGCGATCAGCTGGGGAATGGCTGGGGCGAGAGAGGGGCGGAGGCCTGCATCCTCCGATGGCCTGCTGCTCTGCTCTCCTCTGCTGCGGCGGCGGCTGGGTCCGCTTTGCCATCCTCTGGGCTGGGGCAATTGGGCCATTCCATCTTGGGATCCTTCCTCTCTTGAGGATGTCAGCCTTCATCTTGGTTCGCACCTTGTCTTCTTGAATTTAATTTAATTTTATTGGTTTTAATTATTATTTTATAATAATTTTATAATAATGAATAATATAATAATGTTGTATTATAATTTCAATATATTATAATGTCTATATATATACACTATAATATAATTATGACATTAATACTAATAATATATGACTATTTCTTGATATATTAATATGTTAATATTAATGATGTGTAATATATAGTAAATATAGTAAATAAATAAATACATAAATAAATTATGTAGATTAGAATGTAGTTCAGCCTTTAGGTGCGGCCCTCCATAATATTTTTTGGCTCTCGTGTGGCCCCTTGGAAAAAATAATTTCCCACCCCGATTTATGGTAACCCAAGGCAACCCTATCATGTGGCTATCAAAGGAATTTCTTTTCAGAGGTATGTGCCATTGCCTCCCGCTAAGGCTGAGACTGTGTGACTTGCCCAAGGTCACCCATTGGGTTTCCATGGCTAGAAGAGATTGATTGATTGATTGATTGATTGATTTTATTATTTATGAGTCGCCCTCCACGTCAGTGCTCCGGGCGACTTACACATAAAACACATAAAACAGTTCAATAGTTAAAGCTAAAAGAATAGGAAATTAGTTAAAATAGTTCCAGTAACTCAGGCTAAGTCTGGGAGGTGACCTTAGCCGTAAGCCTTTCGGAAGAGCCAGGTCTTCAATGCGGTCAGGAACTGGGGCATGTCCAAGAAAGCTCTGCTCCGCCGGCATCAGGTTCCAAAGAACAGGGGCCGCGATGGAAAAGGCTCTCCGTCTTGTGATGTCGAGGCGGGCCTCACTCACACCTGGGATGCGGAGAAGGTCCCTGTTCACTGAACGCGCGACCTTAAATGGACTGGTTCGGACAAGCGGTCTTTTAAATAAGCTGGGCGGCGCCATGGAGGCCTTAAAGGTGCGACAAGATCTTGTGGATGGCTCTGAGCTCGACTGGCAGCCAGTGCAGGCGCTGTAGAGATGGCGCGATATGGCATCTCAGTGGTGTCCCGGTGAGGAGTCTGGCGGCTGCATTCTGCACTAGCTGGATTTTACGGGTGGTTGACTGCGGCAACCCCACGTACAAGGCATTACAGTAGTCCAGCCGCGATGTCACTGTGGCATGGACCACCGTAGCCAGCACATCTGATGGGAGGTAAGGTGCCAGTTGACGTGCCTGGCGAGGGGTGGAAGAAAGCTCCCTTACTTGTCGCAGCAACCTGGGCCTCAGTGAGAGTCTCGAGTCTAGTATCACACGAGACTCTTCACCGACGGGCCGGGATCAGCGGCTCTCCCTCAAAGAGAGGCAGCGGAATGGGTGGCTCTGGGCGTCCCGGCCATAGAATCTCAGTCTTTGATGGATTGATCTTGAGTTTGTATGAGCGGAGCCATCTGGTCACTGCCTCTAGTCCTTGTCTGAAATTCTCAGGCACCGATGTTACGCCTGGCTCAAGCTTCAGCAGGAGCTGGGTGTCATCTGCATATTGATAGCACCCAAATCCGAAACTTCTGGCTATGCTTGATTAAAATGGTATTCTCTCAGGCACATAGTCTCGCACTCAAACCCCTCACGTATTCTGGGCTGTACTTTTGAAAGATCTATTTTCTTGAGGGGGTAAAATCAAAACAGACACCAACAGCAGTGCTATTCCTCTTACTTACCTTGTTCAGCACAGCCTTCTTGCTGTCGTCTGGTCTGCCATCTGTTTTGTAATAGGGTAAATATATTTTGAGGTTATGCTTTCTTCACATGTAAGTTGTTTGTGTATATTGATTAGCTATAATTAGATTCAGTGCTTGTTGACCAATATCCTCGAGCACTATCGTGGGACGGGAGGCCAGACCTTGAGTAACGGAGCACGTATCTTGCAGGCAGAACGGCCACACCTTCATCCGGTAGCACCTCGTGCTTTCACAAAGGTGGCTGGGGATGGGGTGAGACCTCACAACCTCTGCGGACGCCTGCCATAGATGTGGGTGAAACGTCAGGAGAGAATTCTTCTGGAACATGGCCAGACGGCCCGGAAAACTCACAGCAACCCAAGGCCTTTTTTGCTTGACCCCGATGAGTCACTTCCAGCTAGAGAGACTTAATAATGGGCTAGACATCCTGATTGATTTCTCTGTCTACAGCAGTCCTCTTGTGTTAAACAATAACAGGAGGAGGCATTTAGGGATATTTTGCTTGCACAGGCCCCCGTCTTGTTTATACTCAGAGTGTTCATATGATGGGCATAAAGCAGAACAGCTAAAGAAAGTCTCAGCAGTTAGCTTAGGGTTGCCACTTTTTGGTATAAGAAATAAGGGACATTTACCTAAAAATATGGGATTTTTCACAAAAATAAGGGACACTTCATTAAAAACTTGAAAATCAAATGTTAGGCCAGTGTTTTTCAACCTGTTTTGAGCCACGACACACTTTTTACATTTACAAAATCCTGGGGCACACCACCAACCAAAATGACACAAAATGACACTCTAACACAATAATACATATAGTTGATATGTTTTAAATGTATTTATACACTCAGTGTGAAACCTGGGCCTGTTTGAAGAACACATCCAGAGAGCACTGTGGACTGAAACAATGTTGGATCAGGACCAAACTTGGCATGAATACTCAATATGCCCAAATGTGAACACAGATGGAGTTTGGGGAAAATAGACCTTGACATTTGGGAGTTACACTTTCTGGGATTTATAGTTAGCACACAATCAAAGAGCATCCTGAACGATGGAATTGAACCAAACTTGGCATATTGAACTCTCATTACCAACAGAAAGTACTGAAAGGGTTTGCTTGGGAATTGACCTTGAGTTTGGAAGTTGTAGTTCACCTACACCCAGAGAGCACTGTGGACTCAAACAATGTTATGTTATGTTGTTGTTTGTTTTCTATCCAGAATCACAATGTTGGAAGGAGGCTCACCACTTTAAGGTCCCTAAAACAGGCATGGGAAAACTTTGGCCCTCTGGGTGCTTTGGACTTCAACTCCCACCATTCCTAACAGCCTGAGGCCCTTTCCTGCTTAGGTGGCTGAGGGGGAGAAAGATAAAGGGCCTGAGGCTGCTAGGAATGGTGGGAGTTGGAGTCCAAAACACCTGGAAGGTTCAAGTTTGCCCATGTTTGGGGGAAGAAAGGGTATTGGAGGTTCCAATTTCCCACGGCACACCAGATGATCCCTCATGGCACACTAGTGTGCCACGGCACACTGGTTGGGAAACACTGTGTTAGGCAACCCTAACTATACTCCTTTTGATGCAGCCTTGGCTTTTTCAGCCACGGCATCACACTGTTGACTGATGTTTAGACTAGGGTCTAATTGAAGCCTCCTTTCACATGCATTCAGGGCAATATCATCTACTTGGACGAGGCCTCAAGGGCCATTCTGCAGGGAGGCAAAACCCAAGTCCTCCCGACAGATGGCCGTCCGGCTCAAAAGCCCTCCAGAGACACCCCCCACACACACACCTCAGCCCCGGTGTGGCTGTGTTTTGTGTGCCTGGCAGGGGGTCACCTTCCTTCCTCTCCCAGCGGTCAATGGTGAAGGCGGCCCCGCAGTCAAGGTGGGCGAGGGTGAGGCAGACCTGGCTCTGGGTCTCCATGATCAGCAGCTCCATGCGGGGCCGCATCTCTCTGTGCCGTGCCTGCAGCTCCTTCAGGCCACTCACCGGCGGCGCCATTAAGACTGGCAGGCCCCCTTCTCCCTCTCCCTCCTCCTCCTTCTCCTCAGGATTCCTCAGCTCCATCTCCGCCCACTGAGCCCAGCCCGGGCAGCGTTGCCGCCAGCGCCTCTGCCCCTGCCCTCCACGACAGCACCGCCCGCCGCCTGGAAGGAGAAGCCCAGCCCGTGGCGCCTCAGCTCCCAGGCTCCTAAAGTGCAGATGCCGCGCAGGGAGCGGGACAACGCTCCTCTCACGCCTCAGGGTGGAGAAAAAGGGGGCAGGCCGCCCCTGGGAGCAAGGGCTCTTGGGAAATGAAGTCCTGCCCAAAAGGGCCGCATGTTCCACTCAATCAAGAGGAGGCAGGCCTTGGACTGCAATTCCCGGCCGCGAAAGGAAGCAGGAGGAGCCAAAAGGAGTAGCAACGCATTGCTCAATCACACAGCAGCGAGTGTGAGGTTTTAGCACGTAGGGCAGGATGGAGGAGGAGGAAGAAGGAAGTATGTGTGTGTATGTACTGGCCTGGCCTGGCCTCCTGTTGCCACCTATCCCATCAATACGGGACAGGAACTGAAAATACGGGACAGAAAATTTAGAACCAAAATACGGGACGTCCCTTAGAATACGGGACATGTCCAATACAAAGGTCACCTTTCCCAGTATCTGTGATATATTCGTTTACATTTGGAATGAAACACAACCTGCAGTATATCCTGGCAAACTCGGGTCTCTGCTTGAGAAAACCGGACTAGTGGCGAAACGTTCCTGGCCATAATTTCCATACCGTCGTGGCTCATACCTGATGCACCACCAGTGTTTCCGTGTTGTATTTTGCTTCCCAGCGGCTGGAATTTCTACTTTAATTACTATTACCATGTTTGGATTATAATATATGAAGAACTTTCTTTGCGAAGATTAGCATCCAACAGACATGGCATTTTGGCCAAATTCGGCTTGCCAATAAGTCTTCCTCTCGTGCAAAACACTACAGACGGATTCGGATTATCCACTCACCCCCGGGATATTCTCCGCTGCATCGCAATCTACATTGGTAGACTTTGAATTATAACTAACCACAAGGGATGGAAGTACTAGCCGATCGGTTTTGAACGCTTTACTCTTTCCACTTGGATATATTTTCCATTTGGATATAATCCGATTATTTCACATTAGCAGATTTGCACTGAACGCTAGGCAAGTTCTTATATTTTGTTGTTGTGGTTCTTTTGTATTGTGCATTTCCCGATATAAATGCTGTAATATAAGGAGATATATATATATATATATATATATATATATATATATATATATATAGTGAATTTTGCAAACGCGTTTCCCTTTGTTTCCTCAACCATTGTGTTACTCTGTGTAGCCCAACCTTTCCATTGGCGCCCTCTTGTAGCGGGGGAGAGGCTTGCGTACCCTAATGAAGTTGTGAGCTATGCTGGCGGTGGCATAATAGCCACTGGTAGGGCCTCCCATGCCAGACAGGTCACAACCGAAGGGTCTGACAAAGAGCGTCAAAGGGCAGGATGGGCTCTCTAGCCTTTTGGCAACCATCCTAGGAGAAGGAAAACTCTGATTTCAAACCCGGGCAGATGGTGCTCGTCTAACCCTGTAAGGTCAACCATCTAGAGAAGGAAACTCAAATCAAACCTATCACCTGGACCTCGCTGCCACCGTCCTAAGCTTGCTAGGCCCCGGCAGACGAACCTTTGTTTTAAAGGGTGAGGCCAGTTCTGTGCATACTACGCTCAGGGGCGGATTTACCATTAGGCAAAGTAAGCACCCGCTTAGGGCGCCACGTAGTCAGGGGCGCTTCTGGCCGCCAGGTTCCACGCATGTGCCATTGCTGCAAAGGGACTCCAGCTGGACTGAGACGCCAATCGCCCAAAACCTCCGGCTCCGTCCCGGCTGCAAAAAGTTCCTCCTTTTCGGCCTCACTTAGGGCGATTGGTATCTCGGTCCATATGGAGTCCCTCCGCAGCAATGGCACATGCGCAGAACTACCTCGCCCAGTGCATGCGCGCCCGGCGTGCATGCGCACGCTCTACGAGGCCGGAGAGCGAGGGGGCGCCAAAATAATATTCGCTTACCATTTTAAATTACCTTAGTCCGCCCCTGACTACGCTCCACCAGAAAAATCCATTTCACATGCTCGAAGGACACATCCAACCTCCTTAGTCATCAATGCGCTTGTAGAAAGCATGGGATAAGTCCTTCCTAAGAATCTTCATTCGCAAAGTAATGCCAGAAACAAGCTGCTAACATTGTTTTTCAGCTGTGTTTGTATGCTCAGTAATGGCGGATTCTCATTCACTTTCGTTTTCCCCCTCTGGTCGGCATTCATAAATATTGAGCTTATCTTTACCTTTTGAAGATTTATTTCTTGCTCATTAGGTCCTCCACCGCTTCCACCTTCATTCCAGTCCAAAAAAGATATATTCAATTCTCTTTATCGGCTCATTTTCACTGCTGATTTCTATTTCGCTCTCGAGCTGGCACAGGACGCCTTTTTACCCAGCCATGGATGACATGGAGAAACTACATCCTATCTATAACTAAAAAATGTGCTTGTATGGTGAATTAATACAAGATGTTTGTGAGTAAACAAGATATGTTACTTTTTACTTCTTTTGGGGGGGGGGTCTCTGAGTGCATATTTTAAACTAAGAAGTTTCAAGGGAAAGTATATTTTTGGGCAACTGCAATTTCAACTTCAAAGAAACATTTTAAAAAACTTCTAGCCAAATATAAGTTTGTTTGTGCGGTGGCATGTCTTTGTCCCTGGCAGTTCAAAGACAGGGTTTCTTTGCAACAGCTGCAGAGCTGTTTGGTCTGGAAGTCAGCCTGAAGAAAACGGAAGTCCTCTACAAGCCTGCACCACAGGAAGAACACCATCATCCCCACGTCAGCATAGGTAAATCTGTGCTTAAATCAGTTCAGCAGTTCACCTACCTGGGAAGCATTATCTCTTCAGACGCCAAGATTGATAAAGAGAGAGATCACAGATTTGCAAAGGCATAGAGTGCATTTGGAAGGCTTCACAAAAGAGTCTGGAGCAACAAACATTTGAGACAAAAAACCAAAATCAGTGTGTACAGAGCTATTGTACTGTCTATTCTCCTATATGGGTCTGAAACATGGGTCACCTATCGCCAACACCTATGACTCCTCAAATGCTTTCATCAGCGCTGTCTTTGCACAATCCTAAATAAACACTGGACCGACTATGTGACGAATGTTGCTGTCCTTGAGCAAGCAGGGATCACCTGCGTTGAGGCCATGCTATTGAGAACACAGCTGCGCTGGGCAGGGCACGTCTCTAGGATGGAGGACCACCGCCTCCCAAAGATACTACTCTACGGTGAACTCGCCACGGGTCAGTGCAAGAGAGGCGCCCCCAAAAAGAGATATATGGACTCCCTGAAACAGCATCTCAGGCTCGGCCAGTTTGATCACCAAGAATGGTCCACCCTGGCCTCACGTCGGGAGGCATGGAGATGCACTATCCACAATGCTGCAGCCTCTTTATTTATTATTTAAACTTGTGAGTCGCCACTCCCGGGTGGCTCGGGGCAACTTACACCAAATTCAAGATTAAAAACAACATAAAACAATATTAAAAACAATATAAAAACATCATAAAAACATCACAAACACTCAACACATCAATGTGGTATGCAGAGCACGAGAAGAGATGCTGAACGGGTCTCGAAAAGAAACAACAACGCAGAAAGAACCGCAACTTGGAAACCACATCACCCAAGGAGACTTTCTGCTGTGCTTTCTGCAACCGGACTTGCCTATCTCAGATTGGCCTTTTTAGTCATCAAGGCGCTTGTAAAAAACGTGGGATGAGTCCTTCCTAAAGAATCGCGAAGTAATGCCGAGAGAGACCTGTGTGCCATTGCATCAATACTTGTGAACATCACTTTTTCAAAGGGTTGACGTCTAACAAGGCCATGCCTTTAGTGGTTTTCAAAAGGTGGTCTCCAGATATTCATAGAGAGTCACATTTGCCAAATCGATATGACATCATTTTTCCTTTTCAAAAAAGTTATGAATGCATTTTTCTCTCCAAAAGACCCATTTATTTATTCATGTATTTATTTTTATCCCATATTTTGGGCGGGACTCAGAGCAGCTTCTTATTTCTTCAAGCCCTCCCTGCCCATTGTCTCCTCTGTAATAAATAAATAGGACCCATCTCCTATTTATTTATTTATTTATTTATTTATTTATTTATTTATTTATTTATTTATTTATTATTTCAATTTATATACCACCCTTCCCAAGAGGCTCAGGGTGGGTTTACAACAACGAACAACACCATCACAGTGAAATTAAAAACATAAAAACAGATTTAGACCAGAGTGGACTATACAGCCATCAGAGATTAAACGCCTGTCGAAAAAGATTGGTCTTACAGACCCTCCGAAAGGCCTGCAAATCAGTTATTGATCGGGCCTCCTCTGGGAGGGCGTTCCAGAGAGTAGGCGCTACTACAGAAAAAGTGTGCTGCCACGTTGATGATAAGCGACAGACCTTAAGTGATGGAACCTCCAATAGATTTTGACCCATGGATCGTAGTGGCCTCTGGGGAATGTGCGAGAAAAGGCAGTCCTTCAGGTACACTGGCCCCAGACCATGCAAGGCCTTAAAGGTTAGCACCAACACTTTGAAGGCAATCTGGTACTCGACCGGGAGCCAGTGCAAACGCTGTAGGATTGGCCTGATGTGGCACGATAGTGTCACTCCAGCCAGAAGTCGAGCCGCAGCGTTTTGCACCAGTTTAAGTTTCCGGATTACCGACAAAGGAAGGCCAATGTAAAGGGCGTTACAGTAGTCCAGTCTTGAAATGACTGTGGCCTGGATTACCGTGGCCAGGTTGTCACCGGAGAGGTAGAGCGCCAGCCGCCTTGCCTGGCGCAGATGGAAAAACGCTGCTCTGCTCATGGCAGAGACCTGAGTCTCCATCGTCAGCAGAGGGTCCAGTTGGACCCCCAGGCTTTTCACAAAGGGTGATGGGGTAACCACCTCGCCATCCATGATCGGAAACCGGAGCTTGCCCCCCCCCCCCCCGGGGCGGCCCAGCCACAGGACCTCCGTCTTCGACAGGTTCACCTTCAACCTGCTGGCCTGTAGCCACCCAGTCATGGCTTCAAGGCACTGATGGAAATAATCGGGTACAGCAGTGTTTCCCAACCTTCCGAATGCCGCGACCCCTTAATACAGTTCTTCATGTTGTGGTGACCCCCAACCATAAAATTATTTTTGTTGCTACTTCATAACTGGAATTTTGCTACTGTTATGAATCGTAATGTAAATATCTGATAGAATGCATTTTCATTCACTGGACCAAATTTGATACAAATACCCAATATGCCCAAATTTGAATACTGGTGGGGACGGACGTTGGGGTGTGTGTGGATTGATTTTGTTATTTGGGAATTGTAGTTGCTGGGATTTATAGTTAACCTACAATCAAAGAGCATTCAGAACTCAACTAATGATGGAGTTGACCCAAAACTTGGCACACAGAACTCCCATGACCAACAGAAAATACTGGAAGGATTTGGTTGGCATTGACATTGAGTTTGGGAGTTGTAGTTCACCTACATCCAGAGAGCACTGTGGACTCAAACAATGATAGATCTGGACCCAACTTGGCATGAAGATTCAAGATCCCCAAATGTGAACACTGGTGGGAGTTTTGGGGAAATAGACCTTGACATTTGGGAGCTGTAGTTGCTGGGATTTATAGTTCACCTACAACCAAAGAGCATTCTGAACCCCACCAACGATGGAATTGGGCCTAACTTCCCACACAGAACCCCCATAACCAACAGAAAATGAGTTTTCTGATGGTCTTTGGCGACCCCTCTGACAGCCTGTCGCGACCCCCCCAGGGGTCCCGACCCCCAGGTTGAGAAACACTGGGGTACAGAGTCCGGCCGGCCGTCCATCCTCAGCAACAGCTGGGTGTCATCAGTGTACTGATGACACTCCAGACCAAAACTACGCACCAGTTGAAAGCGGGTGGAGTGAAAGGGACACATCTTAAACATTTTTTGATCCCTGCATCTATTGACACTGCTCATTTGTAACTCCTCCACTGCACTCTTTTTCCCTGCATGAATCTGTACATCTTCCACTGTGGGATGGTGACAGCTAGGCTGATGAATGTGCATGAGGGGCTGCTTGTTGCACATGCTTGGATGTTTGCTGGGAGGTGACAACCAGGCGGCTTTGATGAATCCCCCTCCGCTGCCCTCATGTGCCACCAACTGGGCTTTTTGGCCTTGCATGTGGAACAGAGAGCTGCCCATTAGCGTCCAAACCCCAGGCTGTGCCAGCCTCAACTGCCCACCACCCTGTTGTATCTGCCGCCTGAAAAATGGCACCTCCATCCCCAAGAGAAATCCATTAACCTGCGGGCAGACGCCGGAGCCTGTCTAATGCAGAAGTAATGAGCTCTGGTTTTATGTTAAATTTAGCAGAAACCCCTATTACAAGTGACAGAAAATAATTTCCCCCCAGGGAGTGTGATAGGCCAGCAGGCAGACTAAACTAGCCTAGGGGTGTGTGGAGTGCAGAGGAAAGGAGTTGTTTTTGTCGCTGAGGTTGCAGGGAGAGAAGCGGAACGACACTTTTTCCTCTGTATTACCAGGAGAAAATAGCGAAATCTATGCCCCTGACCAAATGTCCTCCCCATGTGTTGGACTTTACCAATGGCGATCATGGAATTTCACCTCATCTGGCGAGTGCCTAGGTTTGAGGAGGCTGTCTTGCTTAAAGAGGGTCGTCTTGCAGGCCCTCCGGAAGGAGGCTAACTCTGTGATAGCGCGAACTCCGTCTGGTAACGCGTTCCATAAAGTCGGCGCTACCACAGAGAAGGCTCTTTGTCTTGTTACTGAGAGGTGGCAGGAACGAACTGATGGAATCACCAGAAGATTTTGTCCTTCTGAGCGCAGTGATCTCGGGGGAACGTATGGGGTGAGGCGGTCTCTCAGGTACACTGGCCCTAGAGACCATACAAGGTCTTAAAGGTCAAAACCAGCACATTGAAAACAATCTATTGGCAGCCAGTGCAATTGTTGTAAGATTGGTGGGATGTGCTCTCTCGCAGGTGCTCCCACCAGCAATCGGGCAGCAGCATTTTGCACCAGCTTGAGTTTCCGGCTTGTCGACAAGGGAAGGCCAATGTAGAGGGCGTTACAGTAGTCTAGCCTCGAGATGACCGTTGCCTGGATTACAGTGGCTAGGTCATTCCTGGATAGGTAAGGAGCCAGTCGCCTAGCCCAGTGTTTTTCAACCTTTTTTGAGCCGCGGCACATTTTTTACATTTACACAATCCTGGGGCACATCACCAACCAAAATGACACTCTAACTTACTATTAGTATTATTAGTACTATTACAAGTATTATAAAATATATAATTTCAATATTGTATTATTTTTAAAGTGTTATCTTGTATTATATTATATAATAATATAAATATTATAGGTACATACAATATATTATCAGTAGAGCACAGGAGTTAATCCTGACTGTTATCATTACTCTCATAGTCAATAACGATATTCACCATGACTATGACAAATACTGATAATATAACAATATAAGAGCATATACTATGGCAGTGTTTTTCAACCTTTTTTGAGCCGCGGCACATTTTTTACATTTACAAAATCCTGGGGCACACCACCAACCAAAATGACACAAAATGACACTCTAACACAGTCATACATATAGTTAATATGTTTTAAAATGTATTTATGCACTCAGTGTGAAACCTGGGCCTGTTTTGATTAACACAACATAGATATCCTGGCAGGAATGGCAGAAAGACACACACGAAGGTCTTGCTCAACAGCTGGGAGTTATAGTTCACCCGCAATCAAAGAGCATTCTGAACTCCACCAATGATGGAATGGAATCAAACTTCCCACACAGAACTCCCATAACCAAGAGAAAATACTATAAGAGTTTGGTGGGCATTGATCTTGAGTTTTGGAGTTGTAGTTCACCTATATCCAGAGAGCACTATGGAGGGGGAGGGAGGAAGACGTGGGGTGAGTCTGTGCAGCGCGCCACACGGGTCACGTCTTCCCCCCTCCCCCCTCCCGCAGAAGCGGCAGCGTGAGCAAAGCGAGGCAAAGCAAGCAGAGCGAGGCTGGGAAGAAGGGAGCCCGAGTGGAGAAGAAAAAGAGTATTGGAGGTTCCAATTTCCCACGGCACACCTGATGATCGCTCACGGCACACTAGTGTGCCACGGCACACTAGTGTGCCACGGCACACTGGTTGGGAAACACTGGCCTACCCTGTCGGAGATGGAAGAATGCAGACCTGCTAACTGCGGAGACCTGAGTCTCCATCGATAGCAGTGGGTCTAGTTGGACACCCAGGCTTTTTACCAAAGACGACGGGCTTAACCACTCGCCGTCCAGGGTAGGCAACCGGCACTCACCAACACTAGAACGAGCCAGCCATAGGATCTCCGTCTTCGATGGATTCACCTTCAACCGGCTAGAACGCAGCCATCCAGTCACGGCTTCAAGGCATTGATGGAAACAATTGGGTACGGTGTCCAGCCTGCCATCCATTCTCAGCACTAGCTGGGTGTCATCAGCATACTGATGGCACTCCAGACCAAAATCGCGAACCAGTCGGGTGAGTGGACGCATACAGATATTAAACAATAAAGGGGAGAGGATAGCTCCCTGAGGAACCCCACAACCTAATGGGAGTCTCCCAGAAGCCACCCCCGCTCCTCTCCACACGTTGTCCCCGGTCTTGAAGAAAGGAGGCCACCCATTTAAAGGCAGTCCCCCTAACTCCCGTTGCGGCTAAACGGTGGGTCAGTAATGCGTGATCTACCGTGTCAAAGGCTGCCGTGAGCTTTAACAACACCAGCAGCGCTGACCCACCACGGTCCAACTGGCAGCGAAGTTGGTCTGTAATGGAGACAAGCACGGTCTCTGTCCCATGCCCAATACGGAAGCCAGACTGGAAGGGATCAAGTATTTTGGACTTGATGGGTCTTTTGGAGAAAAAATGTATTCATAACCTTTTTGAAAAGGAAAAATGATGGCATATTGATTTGGCAAATGTGAATCTCTATGAATATCTGGAGACCACCTTTTGAAACCTCTCAGGCGAAAAGGATTCTAGGTGTGGGCCCACACCTGATGTATCGCCAGCGTTTCTGTATTTCTTTGGGCTTCCCAGCACCTTGAATTACCATGTGGATTATTATCACGACATTTGGATTACAATATTGATTTAATTGCCTTTGTGAAGATCAACTTCCTACAGATAGGATACTTCTGCTGCTAAGTACCTTCTACACAGCTCGATTGTGTTGGATACGCTATCTCAATTCGGATTATCCTCTTCTTTATATATTACTCATTGATGTTGTTGGTCCTCACCTTTAAGGCCTTACACGGCCTGGGGCCAGCGTATTTGAGGACCGTCTCACCCCATATTGCCCTCCGAGATCACTTCGGTCTGAGGACTCCAATCTTCTGGAGCCTTCAGCTAAAAAGGCTGACTGCTACCCGCCGGAGGGCGTTCTCTGTCATAGCACCTACGCTGTAACGCCCTCCCCGGAACTCGGAGCTATGAAGGACTTGCTCCGTTTAGACGGACCTGTAAAACATACCTGTTTAAGCAGTAAGTCCTGCCCATGCCCCGCCATCTATTCGTTCTTCTGAGGACGATGTGCTGTTCATTGTGTTAACTGTGTTATTAATTGGTATACTGCTGTTGTTTTTAAATGTTTTTAACTGTTTATTGCCTGTATTTTACTGTGCCCTTCGGCTCCTGTAAGCCGCCGCGAGCCTCAGGGAGTCGGCGGCATAGAAGCCCGAATAATAAATAAATAAATAAATAAATAAATAAATCAAAACATTGATGGACTGTGGACAATTATTTACCTCAATCGATGGAACGACATATTGGGGACATTTAAACATTTGATCCGCTCGATTCAATGTTATTATTCTTGTGGATATAATCCGGTTTATAGCACACCAGTAGATCTCAGCTACACACGCTGGATCAGCTCTAATATACCTTTATGTGTTGTGCTTCTTGAATGATATATATTGAGAAATAACACTAGATCTATTACACGTATTTTTGGTAAATTTTTCAATGTGTTTCTTGCTTGTTTTCTCTAACCATGTTGTTTTGGCCTGGACCAAACTTGGCACAAATACTGAATATGCCAAAATGTGAACTCTGGTTGAGTTAGAGGAAAATAGGCCTTGACATTTGGGAGTTGTAGTTTCTGGGACTATTTTCCCCAAACTCCACCTGTGTTCACATTTGGGCATATTATGCATACAAGATTTATTACGGTCAATGACCAGCATTTTCTCTTGGTTATGGGAGTTCAATATGCCAAGTTTGGTTCAATTCCATTGTTTCAAGAGTTCAGGATGCTCTTTGATTGTGTGTTAACTATAAATCCCAGAAACTGTAACTCCCAAATGTCAAGGTCTATTTTCCCCAAACTCCATCTGTGTTCACATTTGGGATATTGAGTATTCATGCCACGTTTGGTCCTGATCCAACATTGTTTGAGTCCACAGTGCTCTCTGGATATAGGTGAACTACAACTCCAAAACTCAAGGTCAATGCCCACAAACTCTTATAGCATTTTCTCTTGGTTATGGGAGTTCTGTGTGGGAAATTTGATTCCATTCCATCATTGGTGGAGTTCGGAATGTTCTTTGATTGCAGGTGAACTATAACTCCCAGCGACTACAACTCCCATCAAAACAGGCCCAGGTTTCACATTGAGTGTATAAATACATTTAAAAACATATTAACTATACGTATTACTGTGTTAGAGTGTCATTTTGGTTGGTGGTGTGCCCCAGGATTTTGTAAATGTAAAAAATGTGCCGCGGCTCAAAAAAGGTTGAGAAACACCGTTGTACAGGACCCGGTGCTTAGTTGGGAGCCAATGAAGATGCCCAGCTCTTTAAACCGCTGACCTTTGATCATTTTAGTCGCCCTCCTCTGGAAACATTCCACAGTTGTTGATTTCTGGTGCTGTCCTCTGAGGTTTTCTCAAACAAAAGATAGCTCAGATGGGATATTGGAGGCTGTGCAGTAAATGAGCAAAGCTATCTGACCCAGCAGCTTGTTGTTCGCCTCCCCTTCTCTCAACCAACACATTTGGCTCTCGAAACCCCTGGTCTTGAACTGATTTGCACTTCTCTTAGTTGTCCATTCTGTGGCATGTAGTATTGCCTACTACAGAGTTAGTGCCATTTCACGTCTGGGTCCTTCCTCAGGATGCTGTTTTGCTCCATGACCTGGCTCTGCCCGTGGATCCCCTCAGGATTTGACCAGAAGCAAACAAAGCAGACCTTGTACACCTGATATTGCTTGTCAGAGGTTCTGCAATAACCAGAGACAGCAGAGGGATAAAATAAATGCGTTGAAATGCCAAAGACGAGGACAGTGGTGTTATTGTACCATCTCCCACTTTATCACAAATCAAGGCTATCTCTACCCTTAGGCAGAGTAAGGCAGCTGCCTCCTGAAGCAGAGTTTGGTGCTAGGACGTGCTGCAGTGGCTTGTTAATTGGTTAATATTGCCTTTCTAATATTGCCTTTCTAATATTGACCCAAAAGAGCAGCTCGCCATTAAGGCCACGGCAAATGACCCAGGATCTTCCCTCTGACCAACTCGACCCCCAAGCGTATACCGAGCTGGTCGAGGAGTATACCAAACTTATGGCCCACTTCACGGAGTTCGGGAAGAGGTTCGGGGGTCTACTAGGGCAGTGTTTCCCAACCTTTTTTGAGCCGCGGCACACTTTTAACATTAAAAAAATCCGGGGGCACACCACCAACCCAAAGGACACAAAATGACACTCTAACACAGTAAAGAACGGCTTGGGGTTGGTGGCCTGCTGGGAGCAGCTGGGAGTGCCGGGAGGGGCAGAACCAGGGCACCATGCCCCGCCCCTCCCCCAGCTTCAGGAAGCCATGGGCCCTCCCCCAGCCAGGCCAGGCACCATGCCCCGCCCCTCCCCCAGCTTCAGCTCTCCTACAGGCTGCGCCATGCCCGCCCCCAGCTTCAGCTCTCCCACAGGCTTCAGCTTTCCTACATGACCCATGCCCCTCCCCCAGCTTCAGCTTTCCTACAGGCCGCACCATGCCCCGCCCCCCCCCCAGCTTCAGCTCTCCTACCCCCCCCAGCTTCAGCTCTCATGCCCCATGCCCCGCCCCCCAGCTTCAGCTCTCCTACAGGCTGCGCCATGCCCTGCCCCCCAGCTTCAGCTCTCCTACAGGTCGCACCATGCCCCCCGCCCCTCCCCCCCAGCTTCAGCTTTCCTGCCCCCAGCTTCAGGCAGGCACCATGCCCCGCCCCTCCCCCAGCTTCAGCTCTCCTACAGGCCGCACCATGCCCCGCCCCTCCCCCAGCTTCAGCTTTCCTACAGGCCGCACCATGCCCCTCCCCCCCTCCCCCAGCTTCAGCTTTCCTACAGGCCGCACCATGCCCAGGCCGCCCATGCCCCCCCAGCTTCAGCTCTCCTACAGGCCGCACCATGCCCCCGCCCCTCCCCCCCGCGTCAGCTCTCCTACACGCCGCGCCACGCCCCGCCCCCTCCCCCCAGCTTCAGCTCTCCTACAGGCTGCACCATGCCCCGCCCTCCCCCAGCTTCAGCTTTCCTACAGGCCGCACCATGCCCCGCCCCCTCCCCCCAGCTTCAGCTCTCCTCCAGGCCGCACCATGCCCCGCCCCTCCCCCCAGCTTCAGCTCTCCTACAGGCTGCGCCATGCCCCGCCCCCCAGCTTCAGCTCTCCTACAGGCCGCACCATGCCCCGCCCCCTCCCCCCAGCTTCAGCTTTCCTACAGGCCGCACCATGCCCCCCCTCCCCCCAGCTTTAGCTCTCCTACAGAGGAGCATGAGCGGTGGATGGGCTTCAGTGGGCGGGGCTCCTCCTCCACGCGGCTTCAGTGAGCGAGGGGCAAGAGTCATGGTGGGAGTCATGGCGGATTGGAGGCTGGCTGGGGAAACCGCCAAAGGAGGCGGCGCCCCGGTTCCTTCTTTTTCTTCGCCACTGCCCGGCCCTTCCTCCGCCTCCCCCAAGCAGGAGGAGTTCGGCAGGAGGGGGGGAGGAAGGGAGGCAGAGAGCTTTTCTCGTGGCACAGCAGGAGGTCCGTCACGGCACAGTAGTGTGCCACGGCACACTGGTTGAGAAAGACTGTACTAGGGATATTGGGGATCCCTGCATTGGAGGTCCCAATCCTGAACCAGGAACCCGATAGCTGGGGTAACCCTTTGCGGAAACCCCCCTCAGACCAGGACTTCACCTGGGACAAATCCTGGGACTTTCCCACAAGTGCCACGGAGCTGGACCTGGTGAAGCCTGCCCCCAATGTTGGAGGTGCCCTGGAGGATCTGGGTCCAAACCGGGAGAGGCAAGTCCCCAGCACTGGAGTTATGCCGACCACGATGGGCGATGAGACTTCAGAGATGGCTGAAGTGTCCGGAGGAGCTATGGCGGAACCTAGCCGGACGCAGAGCCCTGACGCCCAGGACGATTCCCCGACCACCTACCAGCCTTCTTCAGAGGAGCCGTCTAGGGGCTCCGGAGACCCCTTGGTGAGTCCTGGACGCCCGCCGGCGTCTACGAATTCGCCACCGGCCTTCTTCGACATTTCGACTGTTCTGCCCCCCCCCCCCGGATGATTGCTGCCGTCCGCGTCACGTTGGGAGAAACTGGGAGAGCCTGCTTGATGAAGAGAGGCCCAACATGGCGGCCGGCCTTGAGAACGCCCAGCCACGCCATGTGTCCAGACCCCGGGAAGAAGCAGGACCCGGAAGCAGTCAGTTGTTGGAGGTCCCGCCCTCGGAGGACTCTGCACCTGGATGCAGTCAGCTACCGGAAGCCCCGCCCTCGGAGGAGACTGCTCCCAGCACTGACCTCGCCCGGAAACAGCGAAGCCCCCGGAAAAGACGGAGACGGAAACGGAAATGGAAGGAAGGGAACCGTGTCTCCACCCACACCATGGACCGGGGGACAGGGCCGACCCTCCTCCGAGAGGGCCGGGCTTACAGAGCCAGGCCCCGTGTGGGTCTACCGGATGAAGGGCGGCCCAGACAGAAGTCGATGAGGACCCAGAAGACGTTTCCGACTAGGACCTTCTGGAGCTCCTGCCATAGGCAGTTGAAGCTCCGAGGGACACGTCCACCTACCACGAAGGACCATAAGGACTCTCTGCGGACGGGTTGGAACTGCCAACGCAGGCTTCCATATGGGAGCTCGCGGGCCCCGCCCCCTACCTGCACCTGGGTGCCAACGATCCTGCTGAGGCCTCCTTGCCTGCCCTCTTTTGATGGCGGGATGGTACCTTAGCGGGCTATCGCTGTCTGGCTTCCCACCCTATTCCCTTTTTCCCTCCCCCCACCCTCCTGTCCTCCCTTTTGTGTCGTGTTGTTTCATGTTGTTGTTGTGATTTTGTAAGTCGCCCGGAGCACATCCGTGGAGGGCGACTCATAAATGGTAAAGTTATGTTATGTTATGTTATGTTTCAAGGATCTGTACCTTGGGGATTCCTGTGCCAAAATATTTGGCTGGCTTTGGGTATTAGGCACCTTGACTACCCCTTGAATACCATGCATGGTTCAGTTATATCTATCTATGTATGTATCTATCTATCTATCTATCTATCTATCTATAAAGGAATCTGATTGGTCAGCCTAAGAACTCCAACATTCTACGGCCCCAGACAGAGGGGATTGGTTGCCACTGAAATGGTATTTGCATAAAGGACTCCGATTGGCCATCCACATTCCAACATTCTAAGGTGATGCAGAGGGAAAAGGAAAGGCCTCAGGCAGTCAGACACTGCGGGCCACAGCAGTGATGGATCAGGACCAAACTTGGCACACAGGGGCCCAATGGCCCACTTCACAACGCGACCCTCACCCAATGACCACTACAGACCAAAATTAGCACACAGAGCCCCCTTGACCCACTCTACACCCTGGTGCTGTTTCAAGGAGGATGGACCACAGAAGATGGGACTTGAAATACCTTCACTCACCTTCCGAGACCGCTGCAACCCTCATCCAAAGAATGATCAAGACCAAATGTGACACACAGAGCCCCCATGACCCACTCTACATCCTGGTGCTGTTTGGAGGGGGATGGACCATGGCCAATGGGACTTGCAGTACCTTCACTAAGTTCCTGAGACCACTGCAAGCCACATAAACATCTAATAGGAACCAACCTTGGCACACAATGCCTTCCTCAAATAACCCGGGCACCGCCGGGTCCCCAAGCTAGTATCTGTATATATGTGTGTATCTTATGCAGCCAAACATACTAGGCTAAGACCAAGCTATGAGTTGTGTTGTTGAAGGCGTTCACAGCCGGAATCACTGGGTTGCTGTGAGGTTTCCAGGCTGTCTGGCCATGTTCCAGAAGCATTCTTTACTGATGTTTCACCCACATCTATGGCAGGCATCCTCAGAGGTTATGAGTTGACCTCACAACCTCGGCCATGTAAACCTTCGACAACGCAAGGTCGACAACGCAACTGGCCACCTTGATTACAATGAATGTCTCTGCAGCTTCAAAGCCTGACTGCTTCCTCCCTGGGGAAATCCTTTTTTAGGAGGTGTTAGCTGGCCCTGATTAATTCCTGTCTGGAATTTCCCTGTTTTCTGAATGTCGTTATTTATTTACTGTGCAGATTTTAGAGGGTTTTTAAAAAAATCAATACTAGTAGCCAGTTTTTGTTCATTTTCATAGTTTCCTCCTTTTTATTGAAATTGTCCACATGCTTGTGGATTTCAGTGGCTTTTCCGTGTAGTCTGACATGGTAGTTGTTAGAGGGTTAGAGGCAGCAACCAGCCAGGCTTTGAAGCTACAAGTCCATTCAGTGCTAATCAAGGTGGCCAGTTGCAACATTCGCACTTGCCTTCTTTCTTTCTCCCACCCTGGACATTATCTCACAGATATATAAACCTCACTTGCCTAGTTTCCACCAGACCTCATAATCTCTTAGGATGCCTGCCATAGATGTGGCTGAAACGTCAGGAGAAAATGCTTCTGGAACATGGCCATATAGCCCGCAAAACTCACAGCAACCCAGCTTCATTGGCTTCTTAATTCAGCGAAGATATTAAAACTGGTTGGCTACGAGTCAGTCGGTTGAGAGTGAACCCGTCGAAGACGGAGATCCTTTGGCTGGGCCATCCAGGTGGGTGTGAGCTCCGGCTGCCTACTCTGGACGGCGAGGCACTACGTCCGTCGTCCCTAGTAAAGAGCCTGGGGGTCCAATTAAGACCCTCTGCTGACAATAGAGGCTCAGGTCTCTGCGGTCAGCAGATCTGCCTTTTTCCACCTGCGGCAGGCTAGGCGGCTGGCGCCCTATCTCACCGGAAATGACCTAGCCACGGTGATCCAGGTGATGGTCATCTCGAGGCTGGACTACTGTAACGCCCTTTACATCGGTCTTCCTTTGTTGGTCATCTGGAAGCTCAAACTGGTGCAAAACGCAGCAGCGAGACTCCTGGCTGGAGTGCCAGCCAGGGCTCACATTACCCCAGCTCTGCAGCGATTGCACTGGTCGCCAATTGAGCATCGGATCATCTTCAAGGTGTTGGTCTTGACCTTCAAGGCCTTGCATGGTCTGGGGCCAGCGTACCCAAGGGACCGTCTACTCCCATATGTTCCCCAGAGATCTCTTCGATCTGAGGATCGCAATCTCCTGCAGATTCCCTCTCTGCGAACCATTCACTTATCGTCAACTAGGCAGAGAGCTTTCTGGCAGCACCATGCCTGTGGAACAATCTACCGCCTGAAGTTCGAGCAGTGAGCAAGTACCGGCTTGCAAAACGGCATTATTCCGACAGGCATTTAGCCCCTGACCACTCTTGGCTATAGCAGAATTACTGTTGAAGTAGTTTTATACTGCATTGTTTTTATGTATCTATGTTGTAACTCGTTTTTGTTTTTCTGATATAGTTCGATATGCTGTAACCCAGGGCTGTCCAACTGGCGGCCCTGGGGCCGTACACGGCCCCCCAGCCTGTTGGCTCCGGCCCCAGCTATGCCCCCGGCCGCCATTTTTAATTTTTTAAAAAAAAAAAATTAAATGGCGGCCGAGGGGGGGGAGCGGGGCAGGGAGGAGGAAGTGAGCCAGCTCCTCCTCCCTGGCCCGCCCTCTTTTTCCCTCTCTCACCGGCGCCGATGCAAACCGGTTTGCATCGGCGCCGGCGAGAGAGGGACAAGGGGTGGTGCAGGGAGGAGGAAGAGAGCTAGCTCCTCCTCCCTGCACCGCCCTCTTCTTCCCTCTCTCTCCGGAGCCGATGCCTTGGAGGGGAGGGGGTCCCCCGCGGCGCCTCTCTCCCTTCCAAGCTCGCTTCCCGCATGAGCCTTCAGGTTTGGGGAAGGGTTTTCACCCGGCACTCGAGACGTGAGTGCCGGGTGAAACCCCTTCCCCAAACCTGGAAGGCTGGCGGGAAAGCGAGTGGCGCTTCTCGCTTCTCCCACCAGCCATCCAGGCTGGCGGGAGTTTTTCGCCCAGCTCCCGTGTCCCTCTGCTCAGAGGGACACAGGAGCCAGGCGAAACCCCTCCCGAAGCCTGAAGGCTCGCGGGAAGCGGCGCCGCTTCTCGCTTTCCCCGGCAGCCTTCCAGGCTTGCGGGGAGTTTTTCGCCAGCTTCCGTGTCCCTCTGCTCAGAGGGACACAGGGCCGGGCGAAACCCCTCCCTAAGCCTGGAAGGCTCGCGGGAAGCGGCGCCGCTTCTCGCTTCCCCAGCAGCCATCCAGGCTTGCGGGAGGGTTTCCTGGGTGACGTTAGGCTGGGTGACGTCAGGCGTCACCCAGCCTAACGTCACCCAGGAAATCCTCCTGAAAATGGGCGGGCCGCGCAGGAGACCGGCCACGCCTCCGGGAGTGGCCATGCCCCGGGAGTGGCCACGCCCCCGCTCACTGCGGCCCCCAGGTGATCAGTGACACTTCTTCCGGCCCTTGGGCCGGAAGAAGTTGGACAGCACTGCTGTAACCCGTCCTGACCCAACTGGAAAGGACTGTATACAAATCGAAATAATAAATAAATAAATAAATAAAAACCATATGCTTCTGAAACATGGCCATACAGCCCGGGAAACTCACAGCAATCCAAGCTGTGAGTTGTCTGTAGTAAAACAGACCGTGGGAATGGAGAGAAGTGAGGTTTTTTTAGTTCCTTTCTATAGACAGTGACTTTGTGGTTTGAACTGAGCCAAATCCATCATCAGAGCTGGCTCAGCCTGCCTCGACCTGCAACTGGCCCGGAGCCTAGTTTTTTGCCCTCGCATCCTCCCAGGGACTCACGAACTGCTCAAAAATGTACTGTAAACAAACAGTACAAGCAGAACATTTTTGAGAAATAAGAAAACATAGAATCATAGAATCAAATAATAGAGTTGGAAGAGACCAACGATCGGCCATCTAGTCTAACCCCCTGCCAAGCAGGAAAAGCACAATCCAAGTATGTCTGACAGTTTTCCATCCAGTTGCTGTTTAAAAGCCTCCAAGAAAAGCACTTCCACCACCAGAGAGTGCTGGGACCTATTTAAGGTGAACTGGAGGCTTTCAGGAGGGCAATTTCACTGTTCGTAATCATGAAAAGGGAAGTCTATAGCGCAAGGGTGGGCAATTATTTTTTCCAAGGGGCCACACGAGAGCCAAAAAATATTATGGAGGGCCGCACCTAAAGGCTGAACTACATTCTAATCTACATTATTTATTTATTTACTTACTATTTTTACTATATATTACACATCATTAATATTAACATATTAATATATCAAGAAATATTCATATATTATTAGCATTAATATCATAATTATTATATTATGGTATATATATATATAGACATTATAATATATTGAAATTATAATATAATATAACATTATATTATATTATTTATTATATTATTATATTATTATAATAAATTTTTTATAAAATAATAAAAACCACTAAAATAAAATAAAATTCAAGAAGACAAGGTGCGAACCAAGATGGAGGCTGACATCCTTCAAGAGAGGAAGGATCCCAAGATGGCTCGTGACTTTGGTCTGGAGTGCCATCAGTACGCTGATGACACCCAGCTTCTGCTGAGAATGGACGGCAGGTCGGACTCCGTACCCGATTGTTTCCATCTGTGCCTTGAAGCCGTGACTGGCTGGCTGCGTGCCAGCCGGCTGAAGGTGAACCCATCGAAGACGGAGATACTGTGGCCTGGTCGGCCTGGGCTGGATGAGTGCCGGCTGCCTACCCTGGACGGCGAACGGCTTAACCCATCGCCGTCAGTTAAGAGTCTGGGGGTCGTGCTGGATTCCTCGCTGACCATGGAGGCCCAGGTCTCCATGGTCAGCAGGACCACATTTTACTACCTCCGTCAGGCTAGGCGACTGGCCCCCTACCTGTCCAGGACGGACCTGGCCACGGTGATCCAAGCGACGGTCATCTCGAGACTAGACTACTCTAATGCCCTCTACGTAGGCCTTCCTCTGTCGACGATCCGGAAACTCAAGCTAGTGCAGAATGCCGCAGCCCGCTTGCTAGCAGGAGTGCCGGCGAGGAGCATATTACACCTACCCTTCGGCAGCTGCACTGGCTTCCCATTGAGTACCGGATCGCCTTCAAAGTGTTGGTTCTGACCTTTAAGGCCTTGCACGGCCTGGGGCCTGCGTACCTGAAGGACCGCCTTACCCCGTACGTTCCCCCGAGATCACTGCGCTCAGATGAGCAGAATCTGTTGTTAATTCCATCAGTCCGCTCCTGCCACCTATCGACGACTAGACAAAGGTCTTTTTCTGTGGCGGCACCAGGGCTCTGGAATGCCCTCCCGGAGAGTGCCCGAGCCATTTGAATTGGGCCCATTTCGGAGGGCATGTAAGACGGCCCCCTCTTTGGGCTGGCTTTTAATTAAGTGCCCGAGGTGATAACTCCTGATGTATGTCTTCCTAATCCATGCTTTGACCTTTGTAATCGTTTTAATGTGGCTTTTGTTTTTTGGTTTTATACTTTTATTGACTGTAATTGGCCGCATGCCGCATGTTGCGCTGTGCTGTTGATGTAATTTTATGTGATCCGCCCCGAGCCTGCTGGGAGGAGCGGAATACAAAAATGAAATATAAATAAATAAATAAGATGGAATGGCCCAATGGACCCAGCCCAGAGGATGACAAAGCGGACCCAGCCGCCGCCGCAGCAGAGCAGAGCAGCAGACGACCGGAGGCTTCAGGCCTCCACCCGCTCTTGCCCCCAGCCGTTACGTCAGAGGCGTTCCTGATTGGCTGATCGCCCTGCCATGGAGTGCCTGCTATCCCGGCTTTGGAGTGCCTGCCATCCTAGGGGGCGATCCGGGCCTGCAGCGGGAGCAGTTGGCGACCTGAGGCGGCTGATCGCCCTGGCGACCCAGAAGAGGATCAAGTCTTCCTGGTCGCCAGGGCGATCAGCCGCCGCAGGTCGCCAACTGCTCCCGCTGCAGGTCTGGATTGCCTCCTAGAATGCCAGGCACTCTAAAGCCACTGCTCCTCCGATCGTTCTTCGGAGCGGCGGGCTGTCTGCCGACGCAGGCCCCACAGCCCACGATGGGATGGCGGCAGCGGCCTCCCTTCCTCTTGGCCCCGCCCCCGACGCCCTTCTCCATGGGCCGGGCAGAATCGGTGGCGGGCCGCATCTGGCTCACCGGCCATAAGATGCCTAGGTCTGCTATAGCGGCACATGGTTGCAAAAACAACCTGGGGAGCATTGTGTAACCTCAGGGTTATTCTTAGTTGCTTAGTATAATATACTAAGCAACTAATATACCTCACAACCTCTGAGGATGCCTGCCATAGATGTGGGCGTCAGGAGAGAATGCTTCTGGGACATGGCCATACAGCCCCGGAAAACACATACAAGCCAGTTTCATTGGCTTCTTAATTCAGCAAAGATATTAAAAACCATACAGGAGAAGAAAGGGGACGACATTAGACAAACTTTCATTTTGTTTCATATTTACTCTCTTGTCAGCTAAGGTATCTAGGGGGAGATCAATGCAAGCAAGGCCCACTGGGGACAATGGGCAATAAAAGGTGAGTAATAAAATGTCAGCGCTTATCCCACGATTCTTTAACCACTTCATTCACTCCACACAAGGGTTGCCGCGTTATTTGCCTCTTCTCCTAGAACTTGAAGGTAGATAACTGCAAGTAACATACTTATCTCTATCTGGATTTACAAGCTGGGTAGATGCAGGGAACCCCATGGATGGAGTGTATCTAGATTTCCGGAAGGCCTTCTGTTGGGATTTGTAGAAATCCAAGTAAAGAAAAAGAAATGAGTGTTTGGTTACTTGGGTATACTTGTGAGTAAATGAGGTTTGTGTTGCTGTATACTTAAGTGTAAGAAAATCCTAGCATGTGTAGTTTTACAGCTAGGTGCAAGCCCTGAGTACAGTTGATTAACCTAGCTCAGTGTTTCCCAACCTTTTTTGAGCCGCAGCACACTTTTTACATTTGCAAAATCCTGGGGCACACCACCAACCAAAATGACACTCTAACACAGTAATACATACAGTTAATATGTTTTAAAAATGTATTTATACACTCAGTGTGAAACCTGGGCCTGTTTCAATGAACTCAACATAGATATCCTGGCAAGAATGGCAGAAAGACACAAACTTCCCACACAGAACTCCCATAATTAAGAGAAAATGCTATAAGAGTTTGGTGGGCATTGACCTTGAGTTTTGGAGTTGTAGTTCACCTATATCCAGAGAGCACTGTGGACTCAAACAATGTTGGATCAGGACCAAACTTGGCATGAATACTCAATATGCCCAAATATGAACACAAGTGGAGTTCAGGGGAAATAGACCTTGACATTTGGGAGTTGTAGTTGCTGGGATTTATAGTTCCCCTACAATCAAAGAGCATTCTGAACCCCACGAATAGAACTGGGCCAAACTTCCCACACAGAACCCCCAGGAGGCAAGAGGAGGTCTCTACTTGGGGAAAGGGAGACGGGCCTTCCCAATGCATGGAGAGGGAGAGACCAAGTAGACAACGATTGGGGAGGGGGGGGGGTTTATCGAGGTAGGTTTCTTAGGGTTTTTATACTTCAATACACTAGACTCTCCCCCCCCCCTTCTTGGAGGTTCCAATTTCCCACGGCACACCTGATGATCGCTCACGGCACACTAGTGTGCCCCGGCACACTGGTTGAGAAACACTGACCTAGCTCACCTGGGCTAAATGAGTGGATGGAGTTTTGGGGCTATAATTTCCCCATGTTGCTCACTGTGTTTGTTGCCTATTCATACAGAGGCGGAAGAAGCTGAGTATGCTTCTAAAGCAGACCTGGGCATCTTACAGCCCGCGGGCAGGGTACGGCCTGCTGGCCGATTCTAACCGGCCCGGGGAGAAGGGCGTCGGGGGCGGGGCCATTTTTGCAAGAGGAAGGGCTGCTGCTGCCGCCATCCCATCGCAGGCTGTGGGGCCTGCGTCGGCAGACAGCCTGCCACCCCGGAGAACGATCGGAGGAGCGGCGGCTTTGAAGTGCCTGCCATCCCGAGAGGCGATCCGGTCCTGCAGCGGGAGCAGTCGGCGACCTGTGGAAGCTGATCACCCTGGCGACCCAGAAGACTTGATCGTCTTCCGGGTTCCCAGGGCGATCAGCTGCCGCAGGTCGCCGACTGCTCCCGCGGCAGGCCCGGATCGCCTCCCGGGATGGCAGTTACTCCATGGCAGGACGATCAGCCTATCGAGAACGCCTCTGATGGAATGGCTGGGTGCGAGAGCGGGCGGAGGCCTGCAGCCTCCGATTGTCTGCTGCTCTTCTCTGCTCTGCTGCTGCGGCGGCGGCTGGGTCATCTTGGGCTGAGGATTGTCATCCTCTGGGCTGGGTCCATTGGGCCATTACATCTTGGGATCCTTCATCAAAGGGTCTCTTGAGGATGTCAGCCTCTATCTTGGTTCGCACCTTGTCTTCTTGAATTTCATTTTACTTTATTTTAGTGGTTTTTATTATTATTTTATAATTATTTTATAATTATTTTATAATAATATAATAAATAATATAATATAATGTTATATTATATTATAATTTCAATATATTATGTCTATATATATAATATAATTATGATATTAACACTAATAACATATGAATATTTCTTGATATATTAATATTTTAATATTAATGATGTGTAATATATAGTAAATATAGTAAATAAATAAATAATGTAGATTAGAATGCAGTTCCGCCTTTAGGTGCGGCCCTCCATAATATTTTTTGGCTCTCGTGTGGCCCCTTGGAAAAAATAATTGCCCACCCCTGTTCTAAAGGGTGCCTGCCTGCCCATGCCAGGGCAAGAGAAGCTTGGTATGCTTCTGGAGCAATGCTGCCCATGCCAGGGTAAGAGAAGCTGGGAATGTTTCTGGATTAATGTGGCTCATATCAGCGGAAGAGAGCTGAAGGAAGCAGCTATGTAAATCTGCTTCTTGGGAAGAGAGCTGGTAGAAGCAACAGTTTATGGACCATGTAAAGCTGTATAAGACTTCATTGTTTTTGCTTAAATAGTTAGTAAGCTTCTGAACAGAAGAAGCAGAGCAAAGTCGTATCTGTGTTTCTGTTATCTACTGTTTATTTTTTTTGCCAGTGTTGAAGCTAAAGTTTAAGCAAGTTTTTGTTGAAGCAAGCTGCTGAACGTTTTCGTTTAAAGTGTTTGCAAGGAACTAAACAATAAAGGTAAAGTTGCCTGCCGTGTTTGGCGAGAACGTCCGCCTGTTTATCTTGCCTACGCATCGTTGCCTATGTGTGGGAGAACAGCTACCTGCTTCCAGTCAGCTAGAGCATACTCAGTCCATCCACATACAACGTCCGCTGTGCAGAGCAGAGGATTACAACTCACATCATTCTCTGCTTTAACACCTGCGCCAACACTTTCCTTTGAGAAGGTCCCCATGACCTTCTGGCAAGAAAACTAGTCCAATGTGAGCTAGGAAAAGCTACGGTTAGGTGGATTTGTAATTGGTTAAGCCAGGGCTGTCCAACTTCTACCGGCCCAGGGGCCTGAATTCCGGTCACTGATGACCTGGGGGGCCTAATGGTTTGCCTCAGCCCCCAGCTCCATCCCCTCTCCGCCCCTGGCTCCGCCCTCTCCCCGGCTCCGCCCCCGCCCCTCTCCCCTTATTTTTATTTAATATTAAATATATTTAATTCCATCCTCCCCTCCCCCTTATTTTTATTTAATATTAAATATATTTAATTCCATCCTCCCAGTCCCCTTATTTTAATGTATCCCATCTCCCCTTATTTCATCTTTAAATATATTTAATTTTATATTTAATACATGAGGGGAGATGGGGGGAGGGAATGAGGAGCCCCCTGCTTCGGCCTATCTTTTCCAAACGCGCAGGATCCAGGAGTACCCGGACGACGAGAGAGGCGACGACCGACTGAGTCGAAGAAGGTCCTAATCGCGTCTGTGGGCCTCAGCGATCCAGTAGTAGAGTAGCCGAAGAGTATCGCGAGAATACGCAATCCACACGGATTTCGCTGTCAACGCCGGCGTGATCTCGCGTTGACAGCGAAATCCCGTGTGGATTGCGTATTCTTGCGATACTTGCTCGGACCGGAAGTAGGTATTTTTAAATTTTTTTATTATTTTATTTTATTTTTATTTTTTTTAAAAAGCTTAGGGGGCCGTAGGGAAGGGGCTGGGGGCCGTATACGGCCCCCGGGCCGCCAGTTGGACAGCCCTGGGTTAAGCGAACGATCCCAAAGAGTGCTTCTCCCCAATGCTTCCTCTTCATCCTGGAAAGAAATGATGACGGGAGTGCCATCAGCAGGGTTCCATCCTGGCAGGGCCGTAGCCAGGATTTTGATTCGGGAGGGGCTGAGTCTGAGTAAGAGATGGTCTACCCTAGCAAACCTTTTGTATCGTTATCCCAATACCCCCATGCATATTGGAAATATTGAGCATGGTGATCAGATCATGATATAAATACACATAACAGTTCAAATAATGTACCAGTAAGGCCTTCTCATGGACCAACCTGAGAATTTGGGGGGGCTGAAGCCCCTCAAGCCCCCGGCTACATGCCTGCATCCTGGGTATGGTTCGGTTCAACCTCTTTATTAATGACTCTGATGAAGGGTTAGAACAGGGGTGCTCTGAATGGTGATCTCGATCACCAGGGTGATCTTCGGGCCTCATCCTGGTGATCTTCAGACCCCTGACCAGGTTTTTTGCTGTTGGTGCTCTTCACGCGCCCCTGCACGCTGCAAAGAAGTCCTCCGTCGTTGCTCCTCCCCGCTCCCTTCTCGTGCGCCGCCTCCAAAAGCTCCAGAGTTGAAGAGGCAGAATGGGCCCCCTCTTTTGGATTCCTCCTCCTTCCTCCGTCCTTCTCCAGCCACTCAGAGTCGTAGGAGACCAAAGGGGGCGGGCCTGGATGACGCGATGCATGGCTGACCCCGCTCACATGCGCAGAAGTGCCCATTCTGCCTCTCAGACTTCTCGTGAGCTCTTGGAGGCGGCATGCATGCTGGCAGCGTGGAAATAGGAGCAACAACAGAGGAGAAGAAGAAGGACGCTTTGGGGTCATTTCCTTACCGCATCTCAAAGGTCGGTCTTTTTACTTTGGGGTGGGTGCTTGATTGTTCTGTGGCATGTCTCTTTGTTTATTTTTAATGTTTAAAAATGGCATTTTAGCTCCAAAGCCTCTCTGCTTGCTTTGTTCCTTGAGAAACATATGTTGGGGAATATGGAAATGTGGGAGAAATGGGGTGGTTGGATGTATTTTTGCATGCCCCTTTGTTTACCTTGCTGAGTATTAAATGGCCTTGCAGTTCAAAAGCCTCTCTTCTTACTTTCTGGCTGATAATATGTGTGGTAATATGGCAGTGTGGGAGAAATGGGGTGGTTGGATGTATTTACGCATGTCCCTTTGTTTACCTTGCTGAGTATTAAATGGCCTTGCAGTTCAAAAGCCTCTCTTCTTACTTTCTGGCTGATAATATGTGTGGTAATATGGCAGTGTGGGAGAAATTGGGTGGTTGGATGTATTTACGCATGTCCCTTTGTTTACCTTGCTGAGTATTAAATGGCCTTGCAGTTCAAAAGCCTCTCTTCTTACTTTCTGGCTGATAATATGTGTGGTAATATGGCAGTGTGGGAGAAATTGGGTGGTTGGATGTATTTACGCATGTCCCTTTGTTTACCTTGCTGAGTATTAAATGGCCTTGCAGTTCAAAAGCCTCTCTTCTTACTTTCTGGCTGATAATATGTGTGGTAATATGGCAGTGTGGGAGAAATGGGGTGGTTGGATGTATTTACGCATGTCCCTTTGTTTACCTTGCTGAGTATTAAATGGCCTTGCAGTTCAAAAGCCTCTCTTCTTACTTTCTGGCTGATAATATGTGTGGTAATATGGCAGTGTGGGAGAAATTGGGTGGTTGGATGTATTTACGCATGTCCCTTTGTTTACCTTGCTGAGTATTAAATGGCCTTGCAGTTCAAAAGCCTCTCTTCTTACTTTCTGGCTGATAATATGTGTGGTAATATGGCAGTGTGGGAGAAATGGGGTGGTTGGATGTATTTACGCATGTCCCTTTGTTTACCTTGCTGAGTATTAAATGGCCTTGCAGTTCAAAAGCCTCTCTTCTTACTTTCTGGCTGATAATATGTGTGGTAATATGGCAGTGTGGGAGTGGGTGGGTGGTTGGATGTATTTACGCATGTCCCTTTGTTTACCTTGCTGAGTATTAAATGGCCTTGCAGTTCAAAAGCCTCTCTTCTTACTTTCTGGCTGATAATATGTGTGGTAATATGGCAGTGTGGGAGAAATTGGGTGGTTGGATGTATTTACGCATGTCCCTTTGTTTACCTTGCTGAGTATTAAATGGCCTTGCAGTTCAAAAGCCTCTCTTCTTATTTTCTGGCTGATAATATGTGTGGTAATATGGCAGTGTGGGAGAAATGGGGTGGTTGGATGTATTTTTATTCTCTGTTTATATTGTTGTTATTAAATTGAAATGTTGATGTTTTATAACTTCATTTTATGTAAACTGCCCCGAGCCTGGTGGAAGGAGCGGTACATAAAAATGAATAATGAATATAAATAAATAAATAAGAAAATAGTTATACGTTTTACATTTCTGGGTAGGTGATCTTTGGGGCTTGGTTTTTTCATCAGTAGCTCCCATGCTGAAAAAGTGTGAGCACCCTTGGGTTAGAAGGCACGATCATCAAGTTTGCAGACGACACCAAATTGGGAGAGAGAGGCAATACTCCAGAAGACAGGAGCAGAATTCAAAACGATCTTAACAGATTAGTGAGACGATTGGCCAATACTAACACAATGAAGTTCAGCAGGGACAGATGCAAGATGCTCCACTTAGGCAGAAAAAAAGGAAAGGCGAAGAAGCTACTATACATTTATGGGGAGGGTATTTCGTTAATAAATCATTAATAAAACCAACATCCCTGTTGTCTCAGCACTATAAGAGGGTTTCGTGAGACCAAGTTGCTCTTGTGCCGCGTGGTTTTGAGGCAACGGTGTAGTAATGGTAAGTCCGCGGACCATATTTTTGTTCTTGCGGACCACTGGTGGTCCACGGATCACAGGTTAGGAGCCACTGATATAGATAGATGGGTTGTGTCAACTCTATGATTCTATGATAGGAAAGGAGATTCCAAAACAAACCAAGAGACATGCGTCTATAATCTATTATATAAATGGGTTCACGTCATGTGATGTATACCTCAAACAAAGAAACCATACAGCGCAGAAACACAATACTTGCCAACAGAAATAGGCCTCAAGCAAGGTACGTTTGAAGCAAAGAAACTTTCCCCCCCAAAACCTAAAAGGCCCCCAAAACAACGAGTAAAAATAAAACTACATTTACCAGCATCCTCCGGGGCAGCCAAAGACTCACCCAGCCTCTACATTCTGAACAACATGATTGGCTGCCAATAAGGGCGGATTTGCATAACTGCTGTAACCATAGCAACGCTGGCAAGAGCCATCCAAGGCTAGGACAGAATGCTGAGAGATTTCAGTTGGTGTTTGAGGGTTAAACTGCCAAAACCAAACTCTGAGGGAGCAATTCTCCAGCAAATTCTTACCCACACAACACAACTTCCAATCACAACCCATCCCACCAACCTTACGGGACCCCGTACACACAACACCTACAAACATCACAAACAAAAACCATTCCTTCCTTCCACACAGACATAAACTGACCCAAAAGACAAGCCATGCCTTATAAAAATAACAGCATCAGACGACACACTCACAGCGCTACATACATCAAACAAAAAAGGGCAGAACAAACGCCAGAACAGAAACACACTGCGCAGCAGAGACACAGACAACAGACAAACACTGCAAATCTGTGGCATAGACCTTGACACAGAATGCTTCTCCCACGGACAACTCTATGTAGCGTGCTCCAGAGTTGGGAAACCACAGAACCTCTACATCAACACAGCCAACGGAAAGACAAAAAACATTGTATATCCACAAGCTCTGCAGAACGCCAGGAACACCCCACACCGACAACTCCACAGGACTTCAACATCCCACCCACCAGAACAATCCACAACGACACAGCCATGACCCCACCAAGTAACATCATTTCCAACCCTTACATACTCAGACTTTCTCGCATCTCCTAAATAGGGCACAGCAACGCGTGCCTGGTACAGCTAGTCTCATATAAATCAGAAAGCCATCCCCTTACTTTACATGAACAGTGGTTTGCTGAGAATTTGATATATATTTGGCTGGAATCTTGAATATTTGAACATTGGATGACAGCCTATAATTTGCCACATTCTTTTTTTTGCAACTACAGTCTTGATAAAGGTCAGCCATGACCGAAACGGGAAGATCCTAATACATCTCTGTGATCCCGTCGGCTGGAAGATATATGCGCATTAGCATATTTATTTACCTGTGCATGAGGCTTGTTTATTCTTGGGAACAACGAAGGGATACTAACCAGCCATTGAGGCCATATACGGAGTACAGTCTGCCCTCAAGGATTACCGCGATCATCCTCTTTCCGGACACGTGGTTTGCCCTAGCTACGCGAGAGCGCCCGCTACTCCTGCGAGACTCTGCGCGCCATTGGAGACGCTTCTGGACTGTGGCGCATGGATTTTTGGGAGTTCCAATGCACTTAATGGAATTAAGCGTGCAATGGACTGGCTACTGATACATGTATTTTGAGGAAATTGTGGTTATTTGTAAATTGACATTGTATGTCTTTTAGTGTGTTTATATGATCCATACAGCCTACCAGGCTGTTGAGGCACAACTCACGTGTCCTGATTCATAATACAGAAATATTTTTGCCATTGTTCTTTCTGATTTATATGAGATTATAGACACATGTCTCTTGGTTTGCTTTGGTTTCGCTGTTAAGCAGCACTTCCCTTTGTTTACCATACGAAAGGAGATTCCACCTGAACATGAGGAAGAACTTCCACACTGTGAGAGAGCTGTTCAGCAGTGGAACCCTCTGCCCTGGAGTGTGGTAGAGGCTTCTTCTTTGGAGGTTTTGAAACAGAGGCTGGATGGCCATCTGTTGGGGGTGCTTTGAATGCGCTTTTCCTGATTCTTGGCAGAATGGGGTTGGACTGGATGGCCCACAAGGTGTCTTCCATCTCTATGATTCTGTGATTCTATGTTCTCAACAGATTAGTGTTATTCATTGACTTCCACATCAGCGCAGTGTCTGTAATGATCTTGCTCTACATTACTTCCGGATTAAGGCAGTTGTATTTCCTCAACATTACGGTTTCGCCATTAATTAGGGTTGCCACTTTTTGATATAAGAAATAAGGGACATTTACCTAAAAATATGGGATTTTCCCCAAAAATAAGGGACATTTCATAAAAACTTGAAAATCAAACGTTAGGCAACCCTAACTACACTCCTTTTGATGCAGCCTTGACTTTTTCAGCTGCGGCATCACACTGTTGACTGATGTTTAGACTGGGGTCTAACAGAATCCTCCTTTCGCACGCATTCAGGGCAATATCTACTTGGGCCATTCTGCAAGTAGGCACAACCCAAGCCCTCCCGACAGATGCCCATCTGGCTCAAAAGCCCTCCAGAGACCCCCCACCCGCCCCTCAGCCCCGATGTGGCTGTGATTTGTGTGCCTGGCAGGGGGTCACTTTCCTTCCTCTCCCAGCGGTCAACGGTGAAGGCGGCCCCACGGTTGAGGTGGGCAAAGGCGCGGCAGACCTGGCTCTGGGTCTTCATGATCAGCAGCTCCATGCGGACCTGCAGCTCCCCCAGACCGCTCACCAGCGGCACCATGAAGATCGGCAGGCCCCCTTCTCCCTCTTCCTTTTCCTCCTCCTCCTCCCCGTGGGAGCAAAGGCTCTTGGGAAATGGAATCCCGCCCAAAAGGGCCGCACACACCTCTCAATCAAGAGGAGGTAGCCTTGGACTACAATTCCCGGCTGTGCACAGGGAGGCGAGAGGAAACGGGAGGAGCCAAAAGGGGTAGCAGGATGGAGGAGGAGGAAGATGGAAGTATGTGTGTTGGTTCTTACCTTTAAGGCTTTGCACGGCCTGGGGCCAGCGTACCTGAGGCACCGTCTCTCCCCATATTGCCCAATGAGATCACTGCGGCCGGAGGGTGCCAACTTCCTGGACGTCCCCTCGGCGAAGCTCGCGAGACTGACAGCAACCCGCAGGGCGTTCCATAGCGTGGGCGCAATAACGGAGAACGCCCTCCCGGCGGAAACACACGCTATTCAGGACTTGCTCCCCTTTAGATGGGCCTGCAAGACCTACCTTTTTCAGCAGGCTTTTAACCTATAGGTCTTGCCCGCGATCAACCCACCATGCCTTTATCCGCCACCTGTTGTGTCGTATCTGTACACTAGTTTTTGATCCATTATGTGATATTGTGTTTTAATCTGCCGTTGTTTTTAATTGTTACTGTGTTTTTACTGTGTTTGTACGGCGCTTGTGAGCCCCCCCCGAGCCCCCCCGGGAGTGGCGGCATAGAAGCCTAAGTAATAAAATAAATAATAATAAATAAATATATGTACTGGCCCATCCTTGCCTCATGCTGCCACCTGTCCCGTCAATACAGGAGCTGAAAATAAGGGACACGGAATTTGGGACCGAAACAAAGGACGTCCCTTAGAATAAGGGACAGTTGGCAACCCTACCAACACTTGACATTGACCACACAGCTTGCACGCTCCTCCCAAACCACCACCATCAAGTGACACCACCAAGACTTCTGAGAAAGTTAAATCTCTTCTATTTTATTCGAAGTAAGGGCTAGGGTTTTTTTTCTGTGTTTTTAATAAGTATAATTTTTTAAACTTGTACTTTTTTTCTATGAAAAACAAGGGCGGGGGGATAAAACAGCACAAAGGGAACTTGCAACGCATTCATTCTTTCGAAAACATTTGAAAATTGTCAAGGCACCTAAAATGAGAAGGAGGCCAAAGAGCACACCAAACAGAGCACTTTGGTTTCTCTGGAGACCAAAAAAAAAGGACAAATAAAAGAGCGGAGACATAGAACACCCTTATATTAGAGGAAGTCTTTGTCATAGAGGATGGAGCGACAGCACCCCCCTGAGGCTGGAATTGAGCACAACCTCCAGGAAATGCCGACATAAACCTCTATTGTTGTCTGTTTAACAGCATTGAAATGCCGACATAATACCTCTATCTGTCGTCTGTTTAACAGCATTGAATGTTTCCCGTTTTAAATTACTGATTATGTGTTCTGTTTTAATCCCTTCGCTGTTTTTATGCTGTGATTTTTAGTGTTGGAGCTGCTCTGAAAGTGGATGACTGCTGTAAATAATAATAATAATATTGATAGAGAGAGTCCGAATGGGGACCCTGGCCTCTTATCTTGTAGGCAGATGCAAATACATAGTGCTCAGGCATCAAGAGCAAAAATGGTTCGCGTGTGTCAGAAGTGTCTTCCAGTAGAAATTGCTCAGTTTCATCCTTGTCAGTTTTTGCGAAGGGCTTCCTTAACAGCGTGGAGTAAAGTCCCCACTTCACCCTGCAGGGCTCAATACAGAATCGTGGCCTCCAATTGTATATTCTCCTGTCCTTGCCCAGCACCGATCAGTGGTTTCATCCTACCATAATAATTGCTGGCAGAAAAAAAGAAGAAAAAAGTGTGCAACAGAAAGTATGGTGGCTGCTCATGGGCTTTCCAGTGTAGGCAGTTCCCAGATTTCGCTGATGGTTAGAGATGGTGGGAGGAAGCTGTTGACTTCAAATCCAGCAACCAAAAAGGAAGGAGGAGGAAGGAAGGAAGGAAGGAAGGAAGGAAGGAAGGAAGGAAAGAAGGATAGTCAGAAGGAAAGAAGGAAGGAAGGAAGGAAAGAAAGAAGAGAGAGGAGGGAGGGAGGGAGGAAAGAAGGAAGGAAGGAAAGAAGGAAGGAAGCAAGGAAGAAAAGAAAGAAAGAAAGAAAGATGGAAGGAAGGAAAGAAGGAAGGAAAGAGTCAGAAGGAAAGACGGAAGGGAGGGAGGGAGGAAAGAAGAAAGGAATGAAAGAAGGAAGGATAGAAAAACAGAAGGAAAGAAAGACTGAAGGGAAGGAAAGAAAGAATAAAAGAAAGAAGGGAGGTAGGAAAGGAGAGTCAGAAGGAAAGGCGGAGGGAAGGGAAGGAGGGAGCAAAGAAGGAAGGAATGAAAGAAGGAAGCAAGCAAGGAAAGAAAGACAGAAAGAAAGATGGAAGGAAAGAAAGAAGGAAGGAAGGAAGGAAGAAAGAAGGAAAGAAAGAAGGAAGCAAGGAAGGAAAGAAAGACAGAAAGAAAGATGGAAGGAAGGAAAGAAGGAAGGAAAGAGTCAGAAGGAAAGATGGAAGGAAGGGAGGGAGGAAAGAAGAAAGGAATGAAAGCAGGAAGGATAGAAAAACAGAAAGAAAGACAGAAGGAAAGAAAGATGGAAAGATGGAAGGAAGGAAAGACAGAAAGAAGTAAAGGAAGAAGGGAGGGAGAAAAGGAGGAAAGTCAGAAGGAAAGACGGAAGGAAGGGAAGGAGGGGGCAAAGAAGGAAGGAATAAAAGAAGGAAGCAAGGAAAGAAATACAGAAAGAAAGAAGGAAAGAAAGAAGGAAAGCTGGAAGGAATGAAGGAAGGAAGGAAGGAAGGAAGGAAGGAAGAGAAGGAAGGAAGGAAAGAAGGAAAGCTGGAAGGAAGGAAGGAAGGGGACTGTTTTTCACAATTAGTTTGGTCTCTCGCCTTCTTTCAAGTACCTACCCCATCTATGAGTCTGCCACAAAGGTCTTTTGGACTAGATAATACGAGGGTTATCCGGAAAGTAACTTTACAAGGCATGCAACTCTCACGAGGAATTTTCTTGGGGGGAATTGGTATCACTGCCGTGTAGCAGGAAGTCAGTGGAAGCGAATGAGCAGTGCCAGTCGTCAGTAGCTCATCGACTGACATTGTGGTGAAGGTTAGAGATGAGCGTCCTCATTCCGCTTCCCTTCCAAGTGCAAAGTTTGCTCTGTAATATGCTACCTAAATGCTAAGGGCGTGAACGCCACTGCGATTCATTGCAAAATCATTTCAGTTTATAAAGAGGACATAAAGTCAAGAGAGCATGTGACAAAATGGTTACAGAATATGTTGCGAAACTTTGCGAAGACACAAAGAAACTTTCCAGAGCCATCCAAAACAAACGCCGTGGGTTGCTGACGGCGGGAGTCGATCTCCTTCATGACAATGCGCGTCCACACACTGCTTATGCAACACAAGAATGGATTATTTCCTTTAGTTGGGATGTTTTAAGCCACCCCTCTCACAGCCCCGATTTTGCACCCAGTGACTATCATCTGTTCACTCAATTGAAGGAACACTTGGGTGGAAACAGGCCCGGATTATCACCTTTTTGCGCCCTAGGCCACACTTTGGAATTACGCCCCCTTTACCGCACCCCCGCCCCATCACTCAGACCGACTATCTGACTAATGTTGCTGTCCTTGAGCAAGCAGGGATCACCAGCATTGAGGCCATGCTATTGAGAATACAGCTGTGCTGGGCAGGGCACGTCTCTAGGATGGAGGACCACCGCCTCCCAAAGATACTACTCTATGGTGAACTCGCCACAGGCCAGCGCAAGAGAGGCGCCCCCAAAAAGAGATATAAGGACTCCCTGAAACAACATTTCAGACTTGGCCAGATTGATCACCAACAGTGGTCCACCTTGGCCTCACATCGGGAGGCATGGAGACGCACTATCCACAATGCTGCGGCCTCTTTGGAGAAGACATGCCGAATGGGTCTCGAAGAGAAACGACAACGCAGAAAGAACCGCAACTTGGAAACGACATCACCCAAGGAGACTTTCTGCTGTGCTTTCTGCAACCAAACTTGCCTATCTCAGATTGGCCTTTTTAGTCATCAACGCGCTTGTAAAAAGCGTGGGACGAATCCTTCCTAAGAATCTTTGTTCGCAATGCAGAGAGTGAAAACCTTGAGTTTTTGAGTTGTAGTTCACCTACATCAGAGAGCACTGTGGACCGCAACAATGATGGATCTGGACCAAAATTGGCACGGATACTCAATGTGCCCAGATGTGAACACTGGAAAAATTTGGGAAAAATAGACCTTGACATAGTTGCTGGGATTTATAGTTCACCTACAATCAAAGAGCATTCTGAACCCCACCAACGATGGAATTGGGCCAAATTTCCCACCAGAACCCCCATGACCAACAGAAAATACTGTGTTTTCTGGTGGTCTTTGATGACCCCTCAGACACCCCCTCGCGACTCCTCAGTAGTCCTGACCCCCAGGTTGAGAAAGGCTGCCTTAAGAGCTGGTGGCCATTCCTCCAGGCTGAAGCAAAAGAAAATCCACCAGCTTCCCTGAAAATGTTATTTGCTTTCTACATCTCCCCTCCTTATCTTTGCTTTCTTTTGATCCCTGGCGTAGTTTTAAAAAATGGTTTTAAGCTTATGGAAAAGTATTTTTTTCTTGTTCTTACTGATTTGGGAGCCTTTGTGGCCTAGGAACAGAGTAAGATTCTTCAAACAAAGCAAAAATTAACTCAACAGCCTCCTCTCTAGATACTGGTTTTAGCACACGGTAGACGTGCCTTTCAGGCGCAACACGATGTGGCAGATAATGGTGCTCAGGACTGGCCTGTGGACAGAGCTCGGTTTGGGCCCCTTTCCTCCTCCGAAGCAGCGAGAGAGCAGACCTGGCAGTTGCTTGGCAACCTCGGTATCCTGATATTGCCATGCTTCCTTCTCTCAGCCAAGCCAGGCAACCATCTGCTGTTGGGGGCAAGGTAGACAAAAGGGGGCATTTATGTTGTCGAAGGCTTTCATGGCTGGAATCGCTGGGTTGCTGTGAGTTTTCTGGGGTGTCTGGCTATGTTCCAGAAGCATTCTCTCCTGACGTTTTGCCCACATCTATGCCAGGCATCCTCAGGTTGAGGGGTCTGTTGGAAACTAGACAAGTGGGGGTTATATATCTCAACCCAGTGTTTCTCAACCTTTTTTGAGCCGCGGCACACTTTTTACATTTCCAAAATGCTGGGGCACACCACCAACCCAAATGACACAAAATGACACTCTAACACAGTAATAGCAACACTATCAAAACACATGTACCATACACCAGGTCTGCACTATATGCGTCAATGGGGGGCATGGGCTATCTCCCGTAGGGCCGGGGGAAAAAACCCCTAAAGGGGAGCGGTAAGAGCGGATCCCTCACCTCCCACCCGGGAGAAAACCCAGGTGAGCCCAGCCACCCGGAGTGGGGGAGAAACCACCCGGGTCCCAGAAGATCCAAAAAGGAAAATATCGCTGGCATGCAACACGGGAGGAAAGATGAGTCTGAGAGGGGAATTCCAATCGCCTCCTGTGGCAAGGCTAGACTAGGTGGAGGCCCAGTCCCGGTCTGCTGCAGGAGAGGCAGACATACGTGTCCCAGCAGGCGCGTGGGATGGCCTGACGGACTCCCAAGGCCTGTGCCAGATGCAGTCAACCGGAGGCCGGCGTCCCGGAACGTCGAGGGGATCGATCCACGAAGTCGAGTATGGATGACGTGCTCCGTGATGGTCGCGTCGTCTGATGACGTGACGGAGGCCTCCAAAGCGCCGTCTATGGAAGATGACGTAGGCTGATGCAGATGGAGGGCGTGAGGCGTGCCTCACGCCTGCAGGCGTGGTGACGTGTCGGGCACAGAGACCAGCGGTCTCTCCACTAAAAGGGACCGTGCGCTGCTGGGGCGGGGGTCGTGGAAATAAAGCCCAATGGTGTAAACACTCCTGGTGTGCTCCAGCGAAAATAGCAACAAGGCCAAATGGCTGTGGGTGAGACTGGGGCCCCGTCCCGAAAATACTCGGGGAGGGATGCTGGCGGGGAAGGACAAGTCCCTGGTGTGTGTTGACTCTAACACAGTAATACATATAGTTAATACGTTTTTAAATGTATTTATACACTCAGTGTGAAACCTGGGCCTGTTTTGATGAACACAACATAGGAATCCTGGCAGGAATGGCAGAAAGACACAAACTTCCCACACAGAACTCCCAGAACCAAGAGAAAATACTATAAGGGTTTGGTGGGCATTGACCTTGAGTTTTGGAGTTGTATTTCACCTATATCCAGAGAGCACTGTGGACTCAAACAATGTTGGATCAGGACTAAACTTGGCATGAATACTCAATATGCCCAAATATGAACGCAGATGGAGTTCAGGGGAAATAGACCTTGACATTTGGGAGTTGTAGTTGTTGGGATTTATAGTTCCCCTACAATCAGGAGCATTCTGAACCCCACCAATGATAGAACTGGGCCAAACTTCCCACACAGAACCCCCAGGAGGCAAGAGGAGGTCTCTACTTGGGGAAAGGGAGGCGGGCCTTCCCAATGCATGGAGAGGGAGAGACCAAGTAGGCAACGGGTGAGGAGGGGGGTGGTTGTAATTTTGTGCCTTTATAGAGGTAGGTTTCTTAAGGTTTTGATACTTCAACACACTAGACTCTCCCCCTTCCATGGAGGTTCCAATTTCCCACGACACACCTGATGATCGCTCACGGCACACTAGTGTGCCCTGGCACACTGGTTGGGAAACACTGTCTCAACCTGTGAGGATGTCTTGCATAGATGTGGGCAAAACATCAGGAGAGAATGCTTCTGGAACATGGCCATACAGCCCAGAAAACTCACAGCAACCCAGTGGCAATTACATGTTGAACAAACCTAGACCTTGGAAATATCATTTTGGGAGCCTATACCTGCTGGAATCCCTCCATCAGGAGGACGGAGGTTGTTGTTGGAATTCTAGCAGCTGTAGTTCCAAACAGTATATTTTCGAAGCTCTGAGTGGACCAAAGCGTAGGGATTGCATTGTTTCGTTTCTTGCACTGCCACCATAGCCAAGCCTTGAGTCCCTGGGATTAATCATTGTAGCATTTCATATGTCTACATACATCACCTTTCCTTTTAGAACAGTGGTTTCCAACCTTTTTTTGATCAGGGACCACTCTCCAACATTAGTCTCTCTCGGCATTACTTCGTGAATGAAGATTCTTAGGAAGGACTCATCCCACGCTTTTTACAAGTGCGTTGATGACTAAAAAGGCCAATCTGAGATAGGCAAGTTCAGTTGCAGAAAGCACAGCAGAAAGTCTCCTTGGGTGATGTTGTTTCCAAGTTGCAGTTCTTTCTGTGTTGTCGAGACCCGTTCGGCGTATCTTCTCGAAAGAGGCCGCAGCATTGTGGATAGTGCGTCTCCATGCCTCCCGATGTGAGGCCAGGGTGGACCATTGTTGGTGATCAATCTGGCCGAGCCTGAGATGCTGTTTCAGGGAGTCCTTATATCTCTTTTTGGGAGCGCCTCTCTTGCGCTGACCTGTGGTGAGTTCACCATAGAGTAGTATCTTTGGGAGGCGGTGGTCCTCCATCCCAGAGACGTGCCTTGCCCAGCACAGCTGTGTTTCTCAGTAGCATGGCCTCAATGCTGGTGATCCCTATTTGCTCAAGGACAGCAACATCAGTCACATAGTCAGTCCAGTGTGTATTTAGGATTGTGCGAAGACAGCGCTGATGAAAGCGTTCGAGGAGTCGTAGGTGTTGGCGATAGGTGACCCATGTTTCAGACCAGGCATGTAGCCAGGGGGGGGCTAAGGGGGCTTCACCCCCCCCCCCCCGAAATTCTCAGGGTGGTCCGGGAAAAGGCCTTACTGGTACATTATTTAAACTGTTATGTTTATTCATATCATGATCTGATCACCATGTTCATTATATCCCACATTCATGGGGTTATTGGGATAACAATACAAACGGTTTGCTAGGGTAGACCCTCTTCCACCCAGTCTCAGCCCCCGAATCAAAATCCTGGCTACGGCCCTGTTTCAGACCCATATAGGAGAATAGACAGTACGATAGCTCTGAACACACTGATTTTGGTGCTTTGCCTCAGGTGCTTGTTGCTCCAGACTCTTTTGTGAAGCCTTCCAAATGTACGACATGCCTTTGCTAATCTGTGATCTATCTCTTTATCAATCTTGGAGTCTGAAGAGATGATGCTTCCCAGGTAGGTGAAGTGCTGAACGGACTTAAGCACAGATTTGCCTATGCTGACGTGAGGATGATGGTGTTCTTCCTGTGGTGCGGGCTGGTAGAGGACTTCCATTTTCTTCAGGCTGAACATAAGGGTTTTGGTCAATTTTAGTTTTGGTTTGGTTATTTGGGGTGCTGATTCAGAAAATTGCATTGGGTAGACCACATCAGCTCTAGTTTCTGATACAGAACATATGCCACCCAGGAGTCACCATCTGCTGACCCACAGAAAACCCTATTTAAGAATCTAGAACTGGGGACCTTATTTTAGGTTTCTCAGCCTACCAGTGGGTCATGGTCCATGGGCTAGGAACCACTGCTTCAGACCCTCTCCCGATCGAATCATCAGCATGTCCGCATGGACATCTTTTATTACCTCCGTGCCAAAGCAGTACCTATTTATCTACCGATATTACTGTTTGTGAACTGCTAGGTGAGCAGAAGCTGGGCTGACAGTTGGGAGCTCACCCCAACCCAGGCTTAAATTGTTGATCTTTCGATTGGCAAGATTTTCTGCAGCTGGCAGTTTAACCCACGGCGCTAAAGCCCGGCCCTTAATAACCTTAATAACCCTAAATGAGGAAGGGATAATTGTATGATCGGTCTTAGACCAGGAAATGGTCTAGTCAAGAATTGCAGCTCACCACTCGAAAGCCTTCAGACTCCTATAGATTCCTCTCTTTGCTGCCTTTTTGCGGGGAACAGGTTTCTATATTAAACTGCTATTTCAATTTTTCTGCAATGATTTCTTAAACATCTGAGTCTCTGGCACAAGCCATGAGCGATATATTTGACAAATCACCTCTTTCCACATTGGTTCGCCGTTGCCTCCGACTTCCTTGGCATAACATTCTTGACAAGTTGGAACCGAGCATCATTACCTGGCTCTTCTGGGGGAGGAGGCACTTTGCTCCGGGGGCTTAAGCCTCGTTCATATTTGCAACTATTAAAAAAACATGGGGCTGAGGGAGTGCACGAGTGGCAGTTCTGCCCGTGACAGGAAGGCACTACCTTTCGGAAACAGAAAGGAAAAGGCCTGAAATGGCAGAGCTATAGCCAGGAATGGAAACTCGTTCTTCTAAAACAGTGTGGTCCATGGACAGCAGTGGTCCACAAGAACGAAAATATGGTGCGCGGCCTCACCGTTACTACAACGTTGCCTTAAAACCACGCAACAACAAAAGCGACTGGTCTTGCAAAACCTTCATATGGTGTAGAGCAGTCTTTCTCAACCAGTGTGCCGTGGCACACTAGTGTGCCGTGACGGACCTCCTGCTGTGCCGCGAGAAAAGCTCTCTGCCCCCCTTCCTCCCCCCCTCCTGCCGAACTCCTGCTGCTTGGGGGAGGAGGAGGAAGGGCCGGGCAGTGGCGAAGAAAAAGAAGAAGGGACCGGGGTGCTGCTTCCTTCGGCCGTTTCCCCAGCCAGCCTCCAATCCGCCATGATTCCCACCATGACTCTCGCCCCTTGCTCGCTGAAGCCGCATGGAGGAGGAGCCCCGCCCACTGAAGTCCGTCCACCGCTCATGCTCCTCCTCTGTAGGAGAGCTGAAGCTGGGGGGAAGGGACGGGGCTCTGCCCCCTCACCCGGCTTCGGCACTCCCAGCAGCTGCTCCAGCCTTGAGGGGACAGTGCCAAGCTAGCATTGTGCTGGCTCTGGCACCGCTGTCTTGGCACTGCCCCCTCAAGGCTGGAGCAGCTGCTGGGAGAGGTGAAGCCGTGCTCCCAGCAGGCCACCATCCCCAGCCATTCTTTACTGTGTTAGAGTGTCATTTTGTGTCATTTTGGTTGGTGGTGTGCCCCCGGATTGTTAAAAGTGTGCCGCGGCTTAAAAAAGGTTGGGAAACACTGGTGTAGAGCAGTGTTTCCCAACCGTTGTGATCTATCTCTTTATCAATCTTGGCGTCTGAAGAGATGATGCTTCCCAGGGAGGTGAACTGCTGAACGGACTTAAGCACAGATTTGCCTATGCTGCCGTGGGGATGATGGTGTTCTTCCTGTGGTGCGGGCTGGTAGAGGACTTCCATTTTCTTCGGGCTGACCATAAGGGTTTTGGTCAATTTTAGTTTTGGTTTGGTTATTTGGGGTGCCGATTCAGAAAATTGCATTGGGTAGACCACATCAGCTCTAGTTTCTGATACAGAACATATGCCATCCAGGAGTAACCATCTGCTGACCCACAGAAAACCCTATTTAAGAATCTAGAACTGGGGACCCAGTAGTGTGCCGTGACGGACCTCCTGCTGTGCCGCGAGAAAAGCTCTCTGACCCCTTCCTTCCCCCTCCTCCTGCCGAACTCCTGCTGCTTGGGGGAGGAGGAGGAAGGGCCGGGCGGCAGCAAAGATAAAGAAGAAGGGGCCGGGACGCCGCCTCCTTCGGCCGTTTCCCCAGCCAGCCTCCAATCTGCCATGACTCTCGCCCCTCGCTCGCTGAAGGAGCCTCGCCCACTGAAGTCCATCCATAGCTCATGCTCCTCCTCCTCCGCGCAGCTTCAGCGAGCGAGGGGCGGGAGTCATGGCGGAGAGCGGCGCCGGGGACGGGGGCCATGACTCCCGCCCCTTGCTCGCACTGCCCCCTCAAGGCTGGAGAAGCTGTGGGAGAGCTGAAGCCGGGGGAGGGGGCGGGGCATGGCATGGCCTGGATCCGCCCCCTCCCCCCAGCTTCAGCTCTCCCACAGCTTCTCCAGCCTTGAGGGGAGAGTGCCAAGCCAGCAGTGTGCTGGATCTGCCATCGCTGGCTTGGCACTGCCCCCTCAAGGCTGGAGAAGCTGTGGGAGAGCTGAAGCCAGGGTGAGGGGGCAGGGCATGGCACGGCTTGGCTCCGCTCCCTCCTCTGGCTTCATCTCTCCCACAGCTTATCCAGCCTTGAGGGGGCCAATGCCAAGCCAGCATTGTGCTGGCTCTGCCACCACTGGCTTGGCACTGCCCCCTCAAGGCTGGAAAGCTGTGGGGAGCTGAAGACAGGGGAGGGGGCGGGGCATGGTGCATCCTGGCTCCGCCTCCTCCCCGGCTTCCCTCCCCGGCTTCAGCTCTCCCACAGCTTCTCCAGCCTTGAGGGGACAGTGCCAAGCCAGCATTGTGCTGGCTCTGCGCTTATCCAGCCGCCTGGCTTGGCACTGTCCCTTCAAGGCTGGAGAAGCTGTGGGAGAGCTGAAGCCGGGGGGAGGGGGCGGGGCATGGCATGGCCTGGTTCCTCCCCAGGCTTCAGTGCCAAGCCAGCACTCCCAGCCGCTGCTTCAAGGCCCAGCAGGCCACCCTCCCCAGCCATTCTTTACTGTGTTAGAGTGTCATTTTGTGTCATTTTGGTTGGTGGTGTGCCCCCGGATTTTTTTAATGTTAAAAGTGTGCCGCGGCTCAAAAAAGGTTGGGAAACACTGCATGACACGAATGCCTGTGAACATCACTGTTTCAAAGGGTTGACTTCAAACAGGGTCATGCTTTTCCTTGACTAGTGGTTCTCAAAAGGTGGTCTCCAGATGCTCATTGCTGAGATTGGGATGTGGGATGGAGGAAAGGGAAACGTACATGCACAGCACATTGATGTTTTCTTTAGAGAAGAATTACATGCTCTTCCAGTGAACAGGTGACAAGCCATGGGCTGCTGTCAGCTTAGGTGGGGCAGACCACGATGTCACTGCAGACGTGAACCTGGCTGGTGCTGCCCCATAGGGAGGGCGAATGGGAAGGTAGGCCACAGGGGCCTTGACCAGGATGGCTTCCTCAGACATCTTGAGTCAAGAGCAAAATCTCTGCGAAGGGAATACTTTGCTTTTATGACGGATGCGCCAGTCCTTTCTCATTATTTCCGCCGATTTTTCCTACTTCCTCTATGCTCTGGGACTTCCACCGAAAGTGCACAGAGCATCTACGATGCTGCTTATTTTTCTGACCATCTCCCCTGACAAAGCAATTGGAGGGCTTCGGTGCTTGGTTGCTGCATCCGTGTTGAGTAGTTTTAGCAAGCTCGCAGCAGACGGAAATGGGAAAGGTAAGCAAGGCCATTCTGGACTGGAAAACGACACGTTTCTCCCTCCTCCCTTTTCTCCCCATCTATTTTCCTTTTGTGTTGCGTCCTTTCAGAGAGTAGGCCCATGGGCAGGAGCTGTCTTTTTGAACTGATTTATGTCAGCTGCTCAAGGAGCCTTTTCAGAGGCGGCGCAGGGCAAAAATCCCGCACAAGCTCCTTTTTCAGTGGAGAAGCAGAGCAAAAATCCTGCACAACTGTAGGTCGATATCTGCAGCGCTAGTAGATGGCTCTGCCTGGGTGCACTTTCTGATGTTCATTCAGCCTCCGGCTTGTGCAGGAGTTTGCACAAAACCCAGCTGCTGATCCATTCCTCCCTTTCCGATAGGAAATAAAAAGGCTAGAATTGCACATACGTCCAGGAAAATCGACAATGGAAGAGCAATATTCCTAGTGCACTGCAAGGACACCCTGCTTCGACATTGTGTGTGCTTTAAAATGGGGGGTGGGGTAGTGTTTTGAAGATGAACGGGAATGTGGCGCAGCTGGCTAAGTGTCAGCTGCATAAGATCTCTCTGACCAGTAGGTCATGAGTTCGAGGTGGGTGCTCGACCTTTAAGTGTAGCCTGCTGTCGACCTGTGCAGCCCGAAAGACAGTTGCATCTGTCAAGTAGGACAGTGTTTCCCAACCTTTTTTGAGCCGCGGCACACTTTTAACATTAAAAAAATCTGGGGGCACACCACCAACCAAAATGACACAAAATGACACTCTTAACACAGTAAAGAACGGCTGGGGGTTGGTGGCCTGCTGGGAACAGCTGCTGGGAGTGCCGAAGCCAGGGAGGGGGCGGAGCCAGGCTGTGCCATGCCCCGCCCCCTACCCCCGGCTTCACCTCTCCCAGCAGCTGCTCCAGCCTTGAGGGGGCAGTGCCAAGCCAGCGGTGCCAGAGCCAGCACAATGCTGGCTTGGCACTGTCCCCTCAAGGCTGGAGCAGCTGCTGGGAGTGCTGAAGCCGGGGGAGGGGGCAGAGCCAGGCCGCGCCATGCCCCGCCCCTCCCCCCAGCTTCAGCTCTCCTACAGAGGAGGAGCATGAGTGGTGGACGGGCTTCAGTGGGCGAGGCTCCTCTTCCACATGGCTTCAGCGAGCGAGGGGCGAGAGTCATGGCGGATTGGAGGCTGGCTGGGGAAACGGCCAAAGAAGGCGGCACCCCAGTCCCTTCTTCTTTTTCTTCACCACTGCCCGGCCTTTCCTCCTCCCCCAAGCAGCAGGAGTTCGGCAGGAGGGGGGGAGGAAGGGGGGCAGAGAGCTTTTCTCGCGGCACAGCAGGAGGTCCGTCACGGCACACTAGTGTGCCACGGCACACTGGTTGAGAAAGACTGAAGTAGGAGATAAAGGTACCACATTAAGTGGGGAGGCAAATTTTGACTGAATTATGAGGCCATTAAAGAACTCCAGGAACGCTGTGGAATGTGGAAGGAACAAGGAATGCTGGGAACGCTGAGAGATGATGCGTGCATCAGCTCCCCCTGGTGGCCAGAGTTTGCCTCTGCTCGCCTATATGTGTGTATGTGGAAACGGCAGGGAGTGTCTGCTAAGTATGTGTACCTGTAATCCGCTCTGAGTCCCCTTCGGGGTGAGAAGAGCAGAATATAAATAAATAAGTAAATAAATGAATATGAACATGAGATTTACAAACAAAGATCAGGGTTTTTGGAAGGCTTTCATGGCTAGAATGACTGGGTTGCTGTGAGTTTTCTGGGCTTTATTGCCATGTTCCAGAAGCATTCTCTCCAGACGTTTCTTTCACATCTATGGAGGGGTGAAGGGGTCTGTTGGAAACTAAGAAAATGGGGTTTACATATCAGTGGATTGTCCAGGGTGGGAAAAAGATCTCTTTGTCTGTTTGAGGCAAGTGTGAAGGATGCAATTAGCATTTAATGGCCTTGCAGTTTCAAAGCCTGGCTGCTTCCTGCCTGGGTGAATCCTTTGTTGGGAGGTGTTAGCTGGGCCTGATGGTTTCCTGCCTGGAATTCCAGCTAACGCCTCCCAACAAAGGATTCCTCCAGGCAGGAAGGAGCTAGGCTTTATTATTTATTTATTTATTTATTTATTATTTCACATTTGTCTGCCCCCCCCCCCCCCAACCGCTCGGGGCGACGCACAACAGTTCGTAAAATACAATTGACAGATATCTCATAAACCACAGTAACACCATTAGAATAGAATTACAATTAGAACACTTTGAAGTTGCAAGGCCATTATATGTTACTATACTGTACTATACCACTATACCGCAATATTATTAGTAATATTACATCTAATATATAATATACAATTAATTATTTTATTTTATCTGCTTAATTGCGTTAATTTTAGATATGTATTAAAATTATTTTTATTTAAATAAATTATTTTATTTATTATGTATAATGTAATGTAATATAATATAACATGATATAATATAGTATAATGGTATGGTATATTATTGTATATGCATATAATAGGGATAATGTTGTGATGTAATACAATATAATACTACTACTACTAATAAGATATAATTGTATATTTACGTTACATGTAATATTACTAATAATATTGCGATATAATTTGTTATAATACAATGTGATATGTAATTGTTGTTGTTGTGGTACAGAGACGGCCAGTGGCTGAGTCCAGGAGTTAAAAGATAACAGTTGTACTGTGACAATGACATAGTATGTTGTATTTGATATTATAGTATAATATAGTATGGTATATACTGTATATTGTGTATACATATAATATTGATAATGTTGTAATGTAATGCAATATATTACTACTAATAATAATATACTATAGATATTTTGTGTTACATGCTAATAATATTGCGATATAGTTTATTGTATTTGTATAGTTCAATGTGATATTGTTATAGTACCATGTTTCTGCAAAGGCAAATCATGTCTTACTAACTTGTTAGAATTCTTTGAGGGTGTAAATAAACACATAGATAAAGGGGACCCAGTCGATATTGTTTACCTTGACTTTCAAAAGGCTTTTGACAAAGTCCCTCACCAAAGGCTCCTAAATAAGCTCTTCAGCCATGGAATCAGAGGACAGGTCTTGTCCTGGATTGGAACCTGGCTAAACTGTAGGAAACAAAGGGTGGTAATAAACGGACATTTCTCTGGGTGGAAAGAGGTGAGAAGTGGCGTACCCCAAGGTTCAGTTTTGGGTCCGTTACTTTTTAATTTATTCATTAATGATCTGGATGTAGGAGTGAATTCTGAGGTAGCAAAGTTTGCAGACGACACTAAACTGTTCAGGGTAGTTAAAAATGAAACTGATTGTAAAGAGCTCCAGAAAAATCTCTCGAAATTGAGTGAATGGGCAACAAAGTGGCAAATGCATTTTAACCTAAACAAGTGTAAAGTCATGCACATCGGGGCAAAGAACCCCAAATACACTTATCAACTGATGGGATCAAAGCTTTCTGAGACAAACCAGGAAAGGGATCTTGGGGTTTTGGTGGACAGCTCAATGAAGATGTCAACCCAGTGCGCAGCAGCAGTGAAAAAGCAAATTCTATGCTAGGCATGATCAGGAAGGGAATCGAAAATAGGTCAGCAAATGTTGTATTACCTCTCTACAAATCGATGGTAAGGCCACATTTGGAGTACTGTGTACAATTCTGGTCTCCGCACCTGAAGAAGGATATAACGGAACTGGAAAAGGTACAGAAAAGGGCAACACGAATGATCCAAGGGATGGAGCAGCTCCCTTTATGAAACCAGGTTGCAACGCCTTGGTCTTTTCAGCCTTGAAAGACGGCGTTTAAGAGGTGACTTGATCGAAGTGTACAAAATCATGCATGGGATAGAAAAGGTGAATAAAGAAAAAATATTTTCTCTGTCACCCAACACTAGGACTAGAGGGCACTCCCTAAAGCTCCAAGGTAGGAAAATTAGGACTAATAAAGGGAAATATTTCTTCACCCAGAGGGTCATTGGGTTATGGAACTCACTTCCAGAGGAGGTTGTGACAGCGGTCAGCCTGGACAGCTTCAAGGCAGGATTAGACAGATTCATGGATACCAAGTGTATCGGTAGTTACTGAAATGGACATCCAAGTGCCACCTCTGTGTTGATGGAGGCAGGCAGGATTTCCCCGGGTACTGGTTGTGGGGGGTCGGGAGCAGGTGAGGGTTTTGCCCTCCTTTCTGCTAGAGATCCCCGTGTACAACTAGTGGGCCACTGTGTGACACAGAATGCTGGACTAGATTCAGCATGGCTCTTCTTATGTTCTTATGTTCTTATGTGATATAATATTGATGTTGTCCTGTGGCAATAATTATAGTTCATTGTATTTGCATTTTGCTTGTGAGCCGCTCTGAGTCCCCTTCGGGGTTGAGAAGGGCGGCATATTAATATCGTGAAATAAATAAATAAAAATAGTATGTTGTGTTACATTATAATATTATCAATATTATATGTGTATACAATATATTTTATTAAATATAGTTTTCATGGGCGAGCAGATGGTGACTGCTGGATGGCATCTATTCTGTATCAGAAACAAGAGCTGATGTGGTCTAGCCCAGTGTTTCCCAACCTTTTTTGAGCCGTGGCACACTTTTTACATTTACAAAATCCTGCGGCACACCACCAACCAAAATGACACAAAATGACACTCTAACACAGGCCTGGGCAAACTTCGCCCTTCCAGGTGTTTTGGACTACAACTCCCACAATTCCTAACAGCCTACCGGCTCCTGTAAGGAGGGCAGCAACGTGTTGGGCTCCGACTTCCAGACGCTGAGGAGCAGACCGCTGACCTGGCTGACCTGGGCGATGTAGAGGCGCAGCTCGGCCTCGCGGGTGCCCTGAGTCTGGAAGTGGGCAATGCTGAGCACCAGCTGCTGGGAGAAGGGGCAGGCACTGCGGGAAGTCGGCCAGGAGCTGGCAGAGACGGGCGCAGAGCGGGGCCGCGAGGCCACCAGCCGCGAGGCCTCCTCCTGCAGCAGTGCGAAGAGCTCCAGCACCGCTGGGCAGCTGATGAGCAGCCACAGCCCGCCCTGGATGTAGTCCAGCATGGCGGCGTCCAGGCCTGAAGGGAGGCAGGGTGAGACTGAGGCCGGGCCTTCTCCTCCCGCGCTGCGAAGCAAGGCTAGCACCAGGTCTCGCGTGAAGAAGGCGGCGAGGTGGTGGTGGGCGTAGGCCTCGAGCACTTGCCGCTCCACCTGCTGCTGGAAGGGGTCGGGCCCTTGCAGGATGAGCCGGGTACTGAGCTCGAACATGGCCCGGCACTGCGGCTCGCTCAGCGGTGCCTCCGCAGACTCCACCACCCGCCACACGATCGCATGCTCAGGCCTGGATTACCCATAAGGCCACCCTAGGCCACAGCCTAGGGTGGCAGCTTTGGGGGGGGCAGCAGATTCGGCCTCCCGAAAACCTTTTAAAAAAAACCCGCCCCCTCGCAGCACTTTCCCCCGCCCTCTCCCGAGAGAGAGTCATCATACCTCGGGAGAGGGCGGGGGGAGAGCGCTGCGAGGGGGCGGGGAGGAGGGAATGGTGCCCTCCCCTCGCCATCGCCCGCCTGGGCCGCCCCCTTGTAAAGGAAGGAGGCGGCGAGGAGGAGGAAGGGAAGCCCTGCCCCGCCGGCGGGCTTCCCTTCCTCTTCCTTCTCCTCGGCGCCTCCTTCTTTTGCCCAGGGCGGGACTTCACTTTCTCCTCCTCTCGCTCTCCTTTCTGTCGCGGGAGGAGGAGGTGACGGAAGTCGCACGGCACTGTTCGTGGGGCTTCCGTCCGCCTCCTCCTCCCGCAACTGAAAGGAGGGAGCAAGGAGGTGGACGGAAGCTGCACGGCTGGGGCCGGTGCCATGCGGCTTCCGTCGCCTGCTCCTCGCGCCCTCCTTTTGGTCGAGGGAGGAGGAGGCAGACGGAAGCCGCACGGCACCGGCCGCCTTCTCCTCCTCCCGCGACCAGAAGGAGGGCGCGAGAAGGAGGCGACGGAAGCCGCATGGTCAGGGCTGCTGCCACACATGTGCAGCAGCGCCCTGGGCAGTGCCGGCCTTTGGCATTCCGCCATGTAAGCGGCGCGTAGGGCGACGGGTCCTGGGGGGCGTCGCCGCCTGCGGCGCCGCCACGCTGGCCGCCCCTCCACCGCGCCTCCTGCCCGGGAGCCAGTGCTCCCCGCGGCACCGCCGGGCGGTGATGCAGCCAGCGGCGCAGGCGGCACAGCCGGTGATGCAGCCGCACCGGACGTCACTGCGCATGTGCAGGCGTGCGTGACGCACTCGCACAGCTGCGCGTGATGTCACCACGCATGCGCAGGTGTGCGTGACATCGCCGCGCAGCTGCGTGTGACGTCACCGCGCATGCGCAGGCATGCGTCATGCATGCCTGCGCATGCGCGGTGACGTCGCCCGTGCGGGCTGCCGCGCCCAGCAGCCATGGGGGCCCAGAAATAAGGCTCGCCTACCCCCACGAGGGTGAGACCGCCCCTGGCCCTGGGGGCGGGGCTTTCCGCACCCTGGGGGCGGCGCGGGGCATCTTTTGGCCTAGGGCGCCAAAAGACGCTAATCCGGGCATGCGCACGCTTCAGCGGCAGTGGGTCCGTGGAGCTCACCAGGCCCTCCAGGATCTTCTCCATGGCCAGGCTTCACCGCCTAACCCTCCTTGGCCGCCTGCCTGGCGCCTCAACATCACAGCAGCGGAAGGAGGGGGGAAGAGAGGGGGGCTTTCTCGCGGTACCAGCTGATCCCAAACGGAACACTACTGTGCCGCGGAACAGCAGTTGGGAAACACTGGTCTAGCCAATGCAATGTTCTGAATCAGTGCCCCAAATAGCCAAACTGAACTTGAAGTTGATCACAACCTGAATCTTAACCCTTTTGATACTAACGTTGGAGAGTGGTCAAAAAAAGGTTGGGAGCCACTGCCCTAGACGGTGACCCTTGTGCCAGAGTCTAAGGAAGGGGAGAAAGCCACACTTGCCGGCTGTCTTCTTTCCCCAATTTCCTCTCACTGTCCTCCCTTGCTCTTCTTTTTTTCCCAAAGCACTTTCTGCTAAATGAGAACTTCGCAAGCTGAGCTGCAAATTGCTTGTTACCATAAATTCTGTGTGCGTGCCAGGGAGGGTACATGCCAAACAATCCTTGAATCACCTGAATTAATGAGCAGAAGGGAGAGACAGGTCTGTGTCTGCGTGCACACGCACTCTTTATCCCTCCCCTGCTTTCTCTGCATTGGGCTAAATATGCCTCCCAAAGAACCCGCTCACATTAACTTTTCGTGAAGTGCTGCATGTAAGAATGAAACACCTAATAGAATTAAACTTCATGGCAAGTGAGACCGACCCACTGGGCCCAGGTCTTGTATTGTATAATGTAAGGTTTGATGTTTAAATATTAGCGGGAGTAGACGTCTCTCCTGTGTGCATTCCTTGTCCCAGTTTGTGTTTACTATGGCGATGGGGGGGAAAGCTAGCCACCCACAGTTTTGCCTCTCAGAATTGATTTCCATGGGACTAGTTCTCCCTTCACTGCAAATGCATCAATGTGCGCACTCTTTAATGAACCACATACACCAATATACTGGGGCAGGGCTGTCCAACAGGCGGTCCGGGGGCGTACATGGCCCCGAGCCCCCTTCCACTTTCCACATGGGAAAACTTTGGCCCTCTGGGTGCTTTGGACTTCCCAACTAGCAGCCTCAGGCCCCATTCCCCCCCCCCTCAGCCATTTAAGCAGGAAAGGGCCTCAGGCTGTTAGGAATGGTGGGAGTTGGAGTCCAAAGCACTCAGAGGGCCAAAGTTTTCCCATGTCTCTTTTAGGGACCTTAAAGTGGTGAGCCTCCTTCCAGCATTGTGATTCTGGATAGAAAACAAACAACAACATAACATTGTTTGAGTCCACAGTGCTCTCTGGGTGTAGGTGAACTACAACTACCAAACTCAAGGTCAATTCCCAAGCAAACCCTTTCAGTACTTTCTGTTGGTAATGAGAGTTCAATATGCCAAGTTTGGTTCCATTCCATTGTTGCAAGAGTTCAGGATGCTCTTTGATTGTGTGTTAACTATAAATCCCAGAAACTGTAACTCCCAAATGTCAAGGTGTATTTTCCCCAAATTCCATCTGTGTTCACATTTGGGCATATTGAGTATTCATGCCAAGTTTGGTCCTGATCCAACATTGTTTGAGTCCACAGTGCTCTCTGGATATAGGTGAACTACAACTCCAAAACCCAAGGTCAATGCCCACCCAACTCCTATAGTATTTTCTCTTGGTTATGGGAGTTCTGTGTGGGAAGTTTGTGTCTTTCTGCCATTCCTGCCAGGATATTTATGTTGTGTTCATCAAAACAGGCCCAGGTTTCACACTGAGTGTATAAATACATTTAAAAACATATTAGCTACATGTATTACTGTGTTAGAGTGTCATTTTGTGTCATTTTGGTTGGTGGTGTGCCCCAGGATTTTGTAAATGTAAAAAGTGTGCCGCGGCTCAAAAAAGGTTGGGAAACACTGCTCTAGATAACAGTTTGTATTCCACAATTCCATTGGCTCCCACTTTTTATACAAGTGCAATCTCTACTGGCACTTCCCCCATTTGACTGGGTGGCTTTTTCACTTTGCATTGTCAATAGTACACAGGAGTTTCACTACAGAGGTGGAGGGACAGGGCTGAGCTCCTATGGACAGACATAGAGCTGCCATCCGTAGCAGCTTCTACTATGGATGCCCAGACTAGCTTAGACTGTCATGGGTGAATTGAAAGATTGGCAAAATATGCCCTCCGGTATATGCCAGGGAATATTCTGTCCAAGGAATGCAGAAGGATCGTTCTGAGCTAGCTTGGTAAAAGGAAGTGCTTACTTGGTACTATGTAAGAGCGCATAGAAGACCCTTGTACAAAGAATACAGGGCCTTTTCGGGTCTATACGCCTTTTTTCCAACCCTCTATGTACACTGTACAGCTTATTTCAAAAATACTGACTGACCAGCTATGAGCCGAGGCCTGTTACGTATTCAGTAATCTCTGGATACAATAACTTCCCTGTTCCTGCCACCTAGATCATAGATCAGGTTGTTAAAAATTCTTCAACAAGCCCTTGGCGGAAGACTTAAAAACATGTCTGCGATCGGCATCCTGGCTCACTAAGGAGCATGTGTCCTTTTGGAGATCAGCGTTTCTCAACCTGGGGGTCTGGACCCTTGAAGAGGTCACAAGGGGGGTTTCAGAGGAGTTGCCAAAGACCACCGGATACATATATTTCTGATGGTCTTTCACAGAGAAGGCTGAAGATCTCTCCGCCTGTCCTTCTCTTTCTTTTTGGAAACAGACAGCGAATCCTCCCACCTAAATCCCTCCTTTGCTGTGATTGGCTGGGCTCTCAACCAGGCCCGGATTACCCATAAGGCCACCCTAGGCCATGGCCTAGGGCGGCAGCCATGGAAGGTCAGCAGATCCGGACCCCACAAAATTGAATTTTTTTAAAAAAAAAATTGAATCCGATCTTCAGGCGCTTGCTTCTGCGCCTGCGCAGTGAAGGAAGGAGGGGAGGGGCTGGCGCAAGCGAGGAGGAGGCGGGGGAAGCCACGTCAGATGCCCTAGGGGCGGGACTTCCCCCCGGCTCCTCCTCCCTTGCGCGGGCTCCGCCCCTCCTTCCTTCACTGAAGGAAGGAGTGGCGCCCGCCCGCATGAGCAAGAAGGAGCTGGGGGGAAGTCCCGCCGCCCTAGGGCTTCTGACGTGGCTCCCCCCGCCTCCTCCTTGCTCATGCGGGCGGGCGCCACTCCTTCCTTCAGTGAAGGAAGGAGGGGTGCCCGTGCGAGCGAGGCGGCGGCGGGGGGAAGCCATGTCAGACGCCCTAGGGGCAGCGGGACTTCCCCCCGGCTCCTTCTCGCTCGTGCCGACTCCGCCCCCGCAAGCGGCCCCGCCCCCGCAAGCGCCCCCTGGGGGCGGCACTTTCAGAGTGTGGACTAGGGAGCCACAAAACGTTAATCCGGGCCTGCTCTCAACCAAGAGGAGGGCTGTTTCTGAGACTCCAAGAGGGGAGGGGAGAGCAGGCGTGCTCGGCGCATGGCAGCGTGGTGCGCATGTGCGGGCAAAGGATGGAGGGAGGCTCCTGCCAGCGAGTCCCTTCAGGACATGGGGGTTCCACATGGGAAGTTTGGCCCAATTCTATCATTGTTGGAGTTCAGAATGCTTGTTGATTGTACGTAGGTGAACCATAAATCCCAGCAACTACAATTCGAAATGACAAAATACCTGCCCGACCCCACCAGTATTCAAATTGGGTGTATTGGGTATTTCTGCCAAATTTGGTCCAGTGAATGAAAATACATCCTGCATATCAGATAGTTACATGATGATTCATAACAGTACCAAAATAACAGTTACGAAGTATCAATGAAAATAATTCTATGTTTGGGGGTCGCCACAACATGAGGAACTATTGCTCTTATCCTAACTGCTGCCATATGACCAATACACTAGCCCAGTGTTTCCCAACCAGTGTGCCGTGGACACTAGTGTGCCGTGAGCGATCATCAGGTGTGCCGTGGGAAATTGGAACCTCCAAGACCCTTTCTTCCCCCTCCTGCCAAACACTTTTTCTTCTCCACTCGGGCTCCCTTCTTCCCAGCCTTGCTCTGCTCGCTTTGCCTCGCTTTGCTCTGGGGCGAGTCTGCGCAGTAGCGCCCGCATGGGTCACCCCTCCCCCCTCCCCTCCTGAACATGCTCACGCTGCCCCCTCGGATCAAAATGGCGGCAGAAGCGGCAGTGGAGAAGAAAAAGTAAGTGTTCGGCAGGAGGGGGAAGAAAGGGCGCGAAGGGGAAGGGGGAGGAAGAGGTCTCTGGCGGAAGCTGGCATAGGCAAACTTGGGCCTTCCAGGTGTTTTGGACTCCAACTCCCACCATTCCTAGCAGCCTCAGCCCCCCCCCCCCATCAGTCACTTAAGCAGGAAAGGGCCTCAGGCTGTTAGGAATGGTGGGAGTTGGAGTCCAAAGCACCCAGAGGGCCGAAGTTTTCTGGATAGAAAACAAACAACAACATAACATAACATTGTTTGAGTCCACAGTGCTCTCTGGGTGTAGGTGAACTACAACTTCCAAACTCAAGGCCAATTCCCAAGCAAACCCTTTCAGTACTTTCTGTTGGTAATGAGAGTTCAATATGCCAAGTTTGGTTCCATTCCATCGTTGCAAGAGTTCAGGTTGCTCTTTGATTGTGTGTTAACTATAAATCCCAGAAACTGTAACTCCCTAATGTCAAGGTCTATTTTCCCAAACTCCATCTATGTTCACATTTGGGCATATTGAGTATTATTCATGCCAAGTTTGGTCCTGATCCAACATTGTTTGAGTCCACAATGCTCTCTGGATATAGGTGAACAACAACTCCAAAACCCAAAGTCAATGCCCATCAAACTCTTATAATATTTTCTCTTGGTTATGGGAGTTCTGTGTGGGAAGTTTGTGTCTTTCTGCCATTCCTACCAGGATATCTATGTTGAGTTCATCGAAACAGGCCCAGGTTTCACATTTGGGCATACTGAGTATTCAAGCCAAGTTTGGTCCTGATCCAACATTGAGTCCACAGTGCTCTCTGGATATCTATGTTGTGTTCATCGAAACAGGACCAGGTTTCACAGTGTTGATTGGGCTTGGCCCCATGTAAACTGACCCGACTCCCTCCGGGGAGATGGAGTTGGGGTACAAAAATAAAGATTATTATTGTTATTATTATTATTATTATTATAAACATAACAAGATGACTCCACAGTAAACAAGATCACTCTGCTGGCTGTTGTATTGAATCACACGTCGGACACTTCCCAAGTGTCTAGGACTGTGCGATGTATCGGCGAATATTGCATGCAGATCCCAGTAAGCCGGCCTTCTGCAGCTGGCAGATGGTAATTTTGTCGGCACCGATTGTGTTTAAGTGCAGGCCAAGGTCTTTAGGCACTGCACCCAGTGTGCCGATCACAACTGGGACCACCTTTACTGGCTTGTGCCAGAGTCTTCTATTATTATTATTATTATTATTATTATTATTATTATGGGGTCGCAGCATTAGGAAGGTTGAGAACCACTTTTGTAGAGTTATCACACTGTGGTTGTGGGAACGCCAGAGCAAATAACCAAGTCCCTGGCTGCAACACAGAGGACTTTGCTGTTGTTCAGAGTATTGGGAAATGCTTCCTCTACCCATTTCTGGAGAGCAAGCGAGGGAATTGCAGTAGAGCAACCAACCTCAAAAGCCCTCTTCTCTGGTTCACAGTCTGCCAAGATAGTTTGCTTGTAAATAGCATGCCTGAAAATAATGCGTGGGAGGACAGGTTCAAGTGGGGAGGTGTGGTGGGGAAAAAAGGCATGTTTGTAGTCTTTTTAAAGGGCAATGTGAACTGTTGTGTGATAATAGACTTTAGCCTTTTACTAGGATAGCCATGAACTTTTGAAAAAGACACCTGTTCATCTAAGGCAGTCTTTCTCAACCAGTGTGCCGTGGCACACTAGTGTGCCGTGACGGACCTCCTACTGTGCCGCGAGAAAAGCTCTCTGCCCCCCTTCCTTCCCCCTCCTGCCGAACTCCTGCTGCTTGGGGGAGGAGGAAGGGCCGGGCAGTGGCAAAGAAAAAGAAGAAGGGTCCGGGGCACCGCCTCCTTCGGCCGTTTCCCCAGCCAGCCTCCAATCCACCATGACTCCCACCATGACTCTCGCCCCTCGCTCGCTGAAGCCACGTGGAGGAGGAGCCCCGCCCCACTGAAGCCCGTCCACCGCTCATGCTCCTCCTCTGTAGGAGAACTGAAGCTGGGGGGAGGGGGCGGGGCATGGCGCGGCCTGTAGGAGGGCGGAGCATGGCACGGCCTGGCTCTGCCCCCTCCCCTGGCTTCGGCACTCCCAGCAGCTGCTCCAGCCTTGAGGGGACAGTGCCAAGCCAGCATTGTGCTGGCTTTGGCACCTGTGGCTTGGCACTGCCCCCTCAAGGCTGGAGCAGCTGCTGGGAGAGGTGAAGCCGGGGGTAGGGGGCGGGGCATGGCGCAGCCCAGCTCAGCCCCCTCCCCCAGCTTCAGCACTCCCAGCAGCTGCTCCCAGCAGGCCACCAACCCCCAGCCGTTCTTTACTGTGTTAAGAGTGTCATTTTGTGTCATTTTGGTTGGTGGTGTGCCCCCGGATTTTTTTAATGTTAAAAGTGTGCCGTGGCTCAAAAAAGGTTGGGAAACACTGATCTAAGGCAGTGTTTCCCAACTGGTGTGCCACGGCACTAGTGTGCCATGAGCGATCATCAGGTGTGCCGTGGGAAATTGGGGCCTCCAATACCCTTTCTTCCCCCTCCTGCCGAACACTTACTTTTTCTTCTCCACTCGGGCTCCCTTCTTCCCAGCCTCGCTCTGCTCGCTTTGCCTCGCTTTGCTCACGCTGCCCCTTCTGCCGCCATTTTGATCCGAGGGGAACGCGTGAGCGTGTTCAGGAGGGGAGGGGGGAGGGAGGAAGACGTGGGGCAAGTCTTTGCAGTAGCGCCCGTATGGGTCACATCTTCCTCCCCCCTCCCCCCCCGAACACACTCACATGAGCAAAGCAAGCAGAGCGAGAAGAAAAAGTAAATGTTCGTCAGGAGGGGGAAGAATGGGTGCGAAGGGGAAGGGGGAGGAAGAGGTCTCTGTCAAAAGCTTGGCTATGGTGTCCACGCTCTGGTCACATCCCGAATAGATTACTGCAACGCACTCTACGTGGGGCTGCCTTTGAAGACAGTTCAGAAACTGCAATTAGTCCAACAGGCGGCAGCCAGATTACTAACGGGAGCTACATACAGGGAGCATACCACCCCCCTGTTGTGTCAGCTCCACTGGCTGCCTGTCCAATTCCGAGCTCCATTCAAAGTGCTGGTTTTGACCTTTAAAGCTCTATACGGTTCTGGCCCAGCTTACTTGTCCGAACGCATCTGCCGCTACGTCCCACCTCGTAATCTAAGATCATCCGGGGAGGCCCTGCTCTCGCTCCCGCCTACTTCTCAAATGTGGTTGGTGGGGATGAGAGATTGGGCCTTCTCGGTGGTGGCTCCCCGTCTGTGGAATGCACTCCCAATTGATCAACCCCACCCCTCCTGGCATTCAGGAAAAATGTGAAATCCTGGCTATGGGACCACTTTAGATTGGATTGTAATGGCAAGCTGATGGACATGGCCCAATGCTTCTATTATGGACAGAATACTGTTTTTAACTTATGTGAATGGATATGATGTATTTTAATGCTAATTATATTTTAATGTATTTTAATTCTGACTGTTTTTGGTTTTCTATTATATGTATACTGTGTTTTTGGCATTGAATTGTTGCCATTGTTAGGCCGCTCTGAGTCCCCCCTCGGGGGTTGAGAAGAGCGGGGTAGAAATGGTGGAAATAAATAAATAAATAACATGGGCACACTTGGACCTTCCAGGTGTTTTGGACTCCAACTCCAACCATTCCTAGCAGCCTCAGGCCCTTTTCCCCCCTCCCCCCAGCCACTTAAGCAGGAAAGGGCCTCAGGCTGTTAGGAATGGTGGGAGTTGAAGCCCAAAGCACCCAGAGGGCCGAAGTTTTCCCATGCCTGTTTTAGGGACCTTAAAATGGTGAGCCTCCTTCCAACATTGTGATTCTGGACAGAAAACAAACAACAACATAACATAACATTGTTTGAGTCCAGTGCTCTCTGGGTGTAGGTGAACTACAACTTCCAAACTCAAGGTCAATTCCCAAGCAAACCCTTTCAGCACTTTCTGTTGGTAATGAGAGTTCAATATGCCAAGTTTGGTTCAATTCCATTGTTGCAAGAGTTCAGGATACTTTTGATTGTGTGTTAACTATAAATCCCAGAAACTGTAACTCCCAAATGTCAAGGTCTATTTTCCCAAACTCCATCTGTGTTCACATTTGGGCATATTGAGTATTCATGCCAAGTTTGGTCCTGATCCAACATTGTTTGAGTCCACAGTGTTCTCTGGATATAGGTGAACTACAACTCCAAAACCCATGGTCAATGCCCACCACACTCTTATAGCATTTTCTCTTGGTTATGGGAGTTCTGTGTGGGAAGTTTTGTGTCTTTCTGCCATTCCTGCCAGGATATCTATGTTGTGTTCATCGAAACAGGCCCAGGTTTCACAATGAGTGTATAAATACATTTAAAAACATATTAACTATATGTATGACTGTGTTAGAGTGTCATTTTGTGTCATTTTGGTTGGTGGTGTGCCCCAGGATTTTGTAAATGTAAAAAATGTGCCGCGGCTCAAAAAGGTTGAAAAACACTGCATAAAAGGCTGCTACTTCTGAGAAAGGGTGATATACTAGCACAGTGTTTCTCAACCTTCCCAATGCCGCGACCCCTTAATACAGTTCCTCAAGTTGTGGTGACCCCCAACCATAAAATCATTTTCGTTGCTACTTCATAACTGTAATTTTGCTACTGTTCTGAATCATCATGTAAAATATTGGATGTATTTTCATTCACCGAACCACATTTGGCACAAATACCCGATACACCCGATACTGGTGGGATTGTGGGGGGTGATTTTGTCATTTGGGAGGTGTAGTTGCTGGGATGTATAGTTCACCTACAATTAAAGAGCATTCTGAACTCCACCAACGATGGAGTTGAACCAAACTTGGCACACAGAACTCCCATGACCAACAGAAAATACCGGAAGGGTTTGGTGGACCTTGAGTTTGGGAGTTGCAGTTCACCTACATTTCAGAAAGCACTGTGGACTCAAACAATGATAGATCCGGATCAAACTTGGCACAAATACTCGTCCAAATGTGAACACTGGTGGAGTTTGGGGAAAATAGGCCTTGATATTTGGGAATTGTAGTTGCTGGGATGTATAGTTCACCTACAATCATAGAGCTTTCTGAACTCCACCAACAATGGAATTGAACCAAACTTAGCACACAGAACTCCCATAACCAACAGAAAATACTGGTAGGGTTTGGTGGGCATTCACCTTGACTTTTGGAGTTGTAGTTCACCTACATCCAGAGAGCATTGTGAACTCAAACAATGGTGGATCTGGACCAAACTTGGCACAAATAGTCAAGCTGCCCAAAGGCGTACACAGATGGAGTTTGGGGAAAATAGACCTTGACATTTGGGAGTTGTGGTTGCTGGGATTTATAGTTCACCTACAATCATGAAGCATTCTGAACCCCACCGACGATAGAATTGGGTCACACTTCCCATAAAGAACCCCCATGACCTATTGGAAAATAATGTGTTTTCTATGGAAAATAATGTGTTTTCTGATGGTCTTTGGCGACCCCTCTGACACCCCCTCGCAACCCCCATAGGGGTCCCGACCCCCAGGTTGAGAAACACTGTACTAGCAGCTGTTGGTGGCTCTATGAAACATTAATCTTCTTCACTCGGGCCAGGGATTCATTGGATTGTGATTAGGGGCCAAACAGGCTCTCCGGAGTCTGGAAAAGGGGTGGGGGAGTAAAATTCCCCGAAATTCTTAACCAGCTGGGAGGCTTTGGGAGTTGGAGTCTAAAAAGTAAAATTTCCAAGCTCTGTCCTTCTCAGAATTTCCTAAACTTTTGCAACTCTCTCCTCCTGAAGGAGAGTTTTTGGAAATGCTGACTATTAAATCCCGGAGCTTGGTGCAAACAGAGTTTGGTGCTCATTGCTTCACATCCAGTTGCTTAGTGCAGTGTTTCCCAACCAGTGTGCCGGAGCACACTAGTGTGCCGTGAGCGATCATCAGGTGTGCCGTGGAAAATTGGAACCTCCAGGAGGGGAGGGGGGAGAGACTAGTGTGTTGAAGTATAAAAACCCTAAGAAACCTACCTCGATAAAGGTACAAAATTACAACCACCCCCCTCCCCACCCGTTGTCTACTTGGTCTCTCCCTCTCCATACATTGGGAAGACCCGCCTCCCTTTCCCCAAGTAGAAACCTCCTCTTGCCTCCTGGGGGTTCTGTGTGGGAAGTTTGGCCCAGTTCTATCATTGGTGGGGTTCAGAATGCTCTTTGATTGTAGGGGAACTATAAATCCCAGCAACTACAACTCCCAAATGTCAAGGTCTATTTCCCCTGAACTCCATCTGCGTTCATATTTGGGCATATTGAGTATTCATGCCAAGTTTGGTCCTGATCCAACATTGTTTGAGTCCACAGTGCTCTCTGGATATAGGTGGACTACAACTCCAAAACTCAAGGTCAATGCCCACCAAACTCTTATAGCATTTTCTCTTGGTTATGGGAGTTCTGTGTGGGAAGTTTGTGTCTTTCTGCCATTCCTGCCAGGATATCTATGTTGTGTTCATCGAAACAGGCCCAGGTTTCACACTGAGTGTATAAATACATTAAAAAAACATGTTAACTCTATGTATTACTGGATATAGGTGAACTACAACTCAAAACCAAGGTCAATGCCCACCAAACTCTTATAGCATTTTCTCTTGGTTATGGGAGTTCTGTGTGGGAAGTTTGTGTCTTTCTGCCATTCCTGCCAGGATATCTATGTTGAGTTCATCGAAACAGGCCCAGGTTTCACACTGAGTGTATAAATACATTTAAAAACATGTTAACTCTATGTATTACTGTGTTAGAGTGTCATTTTGTGTCATTTTTGGTTGATGGTGTGCCCCAGGATTTTGTCAATGCAAAAAATGTGCCGCGGCTCAAAAAAGGTTGAAAAACAGTGATCTAAGAGACTAGAGTAGACATGGGCGAACAGGCTCTCCCGAGTCTGGAAAAGGGGTGGGGGACTAAAACTCCCAGAAATTCTTAACCAGCTGGGAGACTTCGGGATTTCGAGTCTATAAAGTAAAATTCACAGTGCACTTGTTTGTTATGGTTGTTGTATGGATTTTTTTTTCTTTTTTCTGTATGTCAAAAAACCAATAAAAAAAATTAATAAAAAAGAGTCTATAAAGTAAAATTTCCAAGCTCTGTCTTTCTCAGAATTTCCTAAACTTTCGCAACTCTCTCCTCCTGAAGGAGAGTTTTTGGAAATGCTGACTATTGAATCCCGGAGCCTGGTGCAAACAGAGTTTGGTGCACATTGCTTCACATCCAGTTGTTTAGTGGTTGTCCTACCAGTGGTACATAAAGTAGATTAAATCACCATGAGGTTATTGTACTGTCTCAGCAATGATACATTTACAGTAAGTTGTCTGCATGTGGACACTGGCGTTTCTTTGGTCATTCATTTTCCAAATCTTTCCAAAATGACCTTGAAGCATCTCAAGCACAAGAAGAGCCCTTTCGACAATATAGATCAGGCATGGGCAAAGTTTCTAACTTGCGGGCTGGGAGAGAGGGGGTTCTCTCCAATCCCCTTCCCTGCCCTTTCCTCCCATTCCTCTTTCGGAGGCAGAAGGAAAGACAGGAAACGTTCGGATCCCAAAAGGGTTGGCCTTGGTCAGGATGAGATGGTGGATGGGAGAGAAAAAGTATGTCCATGAGACCCCACATTGCCTACTCAGAATCCTAGAATCGTTGTGCTGGAAGAGACTCCCAAGGGCCATCCAGTCCAACCCCCTGCCATGCAAAAAGGCATACTCAAAGCACTCCTGATACACAGCCTCGGCTGAAAAGCCCCCAGAGAAGGAGACTCCACCACACTCCCAGGCAGCCTAGGCCACTCTCCGACAGCCAGGCCCGGATTACCCATAAGGCCAGACTAGGCCATGGCCTCGGGCGGCAGGTTTTGGGGGGCAGTGGATTCAGCCCCCCAAAAACATAATTTTTTTATTAAAAAAAACATAATTTTTATTAAAAAAACATAATTTTTTTATTTAAAAACCGCCCCCTCGCAGCGCTTTCCTCTTGCCCTCTCCCGAGAGAGTCGTCATACCTCGGGAGAGGGCGGGGGGAGAGCGCTGCGAGGGGTTGGGGAGGAGGGAATGGCGCCCACCCCTCGCCTGGGCCGCCCCCTTGCAAAGGAAGGAGGCGGCCAGGAGGAGGAAGGGAAGCTCCGCCCCACCGGCAGGAATGCATGCATGCGCACGCATGCCCGCCGGCGGGCTTCTCTTCCTCCTCCTGGCCACCTCCTTCCTTTGCAAGGGGGCGGCCCAGGCGGTCAGGAGGAGGGCGGGACTTCCCTTCATCCTCCTCGCACCTTCCTTTCGGTCGCGGGAGGAGGAGGAGGCGGCGGACCAAAGCCCCGGCCGCGAGCAGTGCCGCGCGCCTTCCGTCCACCTCCTCGGGCCCTCCTTCCGGTTGCGGGAGGAGGAGGCTACAGGAGCCGCACGGCACCGGCCGCCTCCTCCTCCTCCCGCGAACGGAAGGAGGGCGCGAGGAGGTGGACGGAAGCTGCACGGCCGGGGCTGCTGTCGCACATGCGCAGCCGCTCCCTGGGGGGACGGCGCGGGGCGTCTTGGCCTCGGGCGGCCGAAGTTGATAATTTGGCCCTGCCGACAGCTCTTACTCTCAGGAAGTTCTTCCTAATCTTTTTAGTTGAATCTCTTTCCCTGCCATTGGAACCCATTGCTCCCTTGCGCCCTGGTCCCTAGAGCAGCAGAAAGTCAGTTGCCGTCCCCCTCAATGGCACACCCTTTGAAATCTTGAAACATGGTTCTGATGTTCCCTCTCAACCATCTCTTCTACCAATGAAACATCCCCCAGGAGGAAAGGAGGAAGGAAAAAGAAGAAAGGAAGGAAGGGAAGAATAGAAAAACGGAAGGGTGGAAGGGAATGGAGAGAGGGAGGGAGGGAAGAGAGAAGGAAGGAAAGACAAAAGGGAAGGAAGGTGAAAGAGAGAGGGAAGGGGGAAATAAGGAAGGAAGGATGAAAGGGTGGAAGAGAAGGATAGAAGGAAGAGAAGGGAGGAAGGGAATGGAGAAGTGAGGGAGAGGAGAGAGAAAGAAGGAAAGACAAAAGGGAAGGAAGGTGATAGAGAGAGAGAAGGGGGAAATAAGGAAGGAAGGAAGAAAGGGTGGAAGAGAAGGGAGGAAGGGAATGGAGAAGGGAGGGAGAGGAGAGAGAAGGAAGGAAAGACAAAAGGGAAGGAAGGAAGGAGAAAGAGAGAGGGGGAAGGAGGGAGGAAAGACAGAGGGAAGGAAGAAAGGGAGGAAGAGAAGGATGGAAAGGGAGGGAGAGAAGAGAGAAGGAAGGAAAGACAAAAGGGAAGGAGAAAGAGAGAGGGAGGGGGAAGGAAAGAAAATGAAAGGTGGAAAAAGGGAAGGAAGGAAGGAGAAAGAGAATGGAGAAGGAGGGAGGAGAGAGAAGGAAAAAGACAAAAGAGGGAAGAGAAAAGGATGGAAGGGGGAGGGAAGGGAATAAGAAAGGGGGAAGAGAAGGATGGAAGGGAGGGAGGAAGGGAATGGAGTGAGGCAGGGAGAGAAGGAAGGAGGAAATAGGGAAGGAAGGAGGAAAGAGTGGAAGGGAAGGATGGAAGGAAGAGAAGAGACGGAGAGGAGAGAGAAGGAAGGAAAGACAAAAGGGAAGGAAGGAAGGAGAAAGAGAGAGGGGAAGGAGGGAGGAAAGAGAGAGGGAAGAAAGAAAGGGAGGAAGAGAAGGATGGAAGGAAGGGAATGGCGAAGGGAGGGAGAGAAGCGAGAAGGAAGGAAGGACGAAATAGGGAAGGAAGGACGAAAGAGTGGAAGGAAAGGAAGGAAGGAGGGAGAGAGGAAGAAAGAGGGAGTGAGGGAGTGAGTGAGTGAGGGAAGAGAGAAGGAAGGAAAGATAGGATGGTGTGAGAGAGGACGGGCCTGAGAAAAGAGCTCAAGAGGCTACATCCGGCCCCTGGGCCTGGGTTTGCCCATACTTGATATGGATGTAGGGTCATACGCAGTTTGCCTTGAAGGCTTCTATGCAAATGGAAGAATCTTAATTTTCCTGTCAGATATGCAATTTTACAGAGTCCTTTGGATTTGCCCTTGAGTTAAAAAAAAAAACATGTGCGAAGCCATTCGAACACATTGTCAAGCTGAATCCAGTCCACTAGCTGTGTGGCAGCTGCCCAATAGAGGTACACGAAACAATCCTGTTTTGCTCCTAATCTGGGAATACAAATGCAGGACCATTATCAGACACCAGGAAACCATGGCATGTGGGGTAGAGTTGCCTTTTTGAGTCTGTGGAGAGCCGCCTTGAAGCCCCTCTAAGCAAAATTTCACATAGCAGTGGCATGCCCACATTCCCGCAAATACCCACAGTATAGCTGGGATATATCATATGTATTCCATGGGAGAAAACGCAGAGAGAAGGGCATTCAGAAGCAAAAGTAAACAAAGCCCATCTCGTGTGTAAGTAGCCTGTCAACAATCCTGTTTCTCTTTCTCCCCTTCCCCAATATCTCAAAACCATTCACATGCTATGTGAACCTGTTTAGGATTTCAGAACCCCGTCTTGGAAGGAATATCGTGCTGGTTGGAAGACGCTGGCCCATCCCGTCTCCATGTTAGATTTGTTTGCTTTTGTCAAAAAGACAAGAACTACCTTGTGGCATTATTACTGCAATGAGAATGGGCTTGGCCGACTTACCGGCCAAGCGGGTTACGGAGCAGCGCTGCCCTCGCGCCATCTTGCCTGTCTGAAGGGGGCTTCTGCCCCCCAGAAGCCCCTGGGTGACGGGAAGGCTTCCCACCACCCAACGCCGGCCGGCCAATGAGGGGCTGGCTCCGCCCCCCCTCCCTGTTTCCGGCCGGCCCACTTTCGCCCGGGCAGCTTATCTAAGGCCGCCCGGGACTTCCTGGCCTCATTTGGAGGCAGTCCAGTTTTGCCTCCCACCCACCCACCCCTACTTATTGCATTGCTTGTTGGTGTCCTTTTGTGTCTCTGCACTTCATTGTTGCTCTGTTATGGTTTCACGTTTTTGTTATGTTCTTTGTCGCAACTCCGTGTTTGGCGTGTGGCGTGTGGCATGGCCCCTGGATCAGATTGGCTTATTGCCCCTTGGTTGTAAGGGGGGTAACGCCCAGGCCCCCTGGGGTGCTGAGTTTCCGTGGACAGGCATTGGGCCGCTCGCACCCCAGGCTAGCAAACGCCTTTGGACATTCGTGGGGGCTGTTCGACCCTGATCCAGGACCCATGCGTGGCCGCCAACCCTTCGTTCCTGTTTCAATAAATGAGTTGTGGCCATTTTTATTGTGTCTGCATTATTGTTCCTGGCGTGAGGTGTGTCACGCTTGCACACGCAATAATGTTGAATGGTTGTCCCAAGGGATGTGTAACCGACGAGGTAACTGAACGGAGATGCTTAGGATCCATCCGCGTCGATCACAAGAACAACGTTGATCTAGCTGAAGTATTACAGAGGGAGAAAACAAGGCAAAGGAGGTGGAAACCGAGTCAGGCGGCTAGGGCTGGTGTCAGAATTCATTTCTCAAGAGCTTAAAACTGCTCGAGTGGTTGTTGTTGTTCAACTTTGCATGAGGAGTTTGGATCCTGAAAAGAAAACAGAGTTACGGGATGCAAAAGGAAAACTTTGAAATCATTTCACATCAGGCCCGGATTGACCCCTTTTGGCGCCCTAGGCCACACTTTGGAATTACACCCCCAAACCAACCTCTACCGCACCCTCCTCCTCTTCCTCGCCCCGCCCTCCTTCCTTGGGCGCGAGGAGGATGAGGCAGAGGGAACCCCGTCCCTGGGGCTGCTGGCAGCCAACATGGCGAAGGAGGCAGGCACCCAGGAACATGGCGAGGAGGCAGAGGCGCCCTCCTGCACCCTCCGCCTTGGCCGCCAGTGGCCCTGGGGGGGGGGCTCCTCCCCCGTCCGCCTCATCCTCCTCGAGAGAGAGAATCATCATGCCACCAGCGTTGTGGTTTTGTTTTCAGGAGGAGGAGGGGGGGGGGCAATGGCGAGGGTGGGGTGCCATTCCTTCCTCCCCCGCCCCCTCGCAGCACTCTCCCCCCCCCTCCTCCTCCGAGAGAGAATCATCATGCCACGCGTTGTGGTTTTGTTTGAACATGGCCATCAGGAGGAGGAAGGAAGGGAAGCCCCTGGGGCTGGTTGCCGGCCATGCGCGGCACCCAGGAACATGGCGGAGGAGGCAGAGGCGCCCTCCTGCGCGCGCATGGCTGCCAGCGGCCCCGAGGGTGGGGCTTCCGTCCGCCTCATTCTCCTCGCACCCTCCTTCCTTGACAAGGGGCGGGGGCAATGGCGAGGGTGGGGCACCATTCCTTCCTCCCGCATCTCCTCGCAGCGCTCTCCCCCCGCCCTCCCCCGAGAGAGAGAGAGAGAGAGAGAGAGAGAGAGAGAGAGAGAGTCATCATGCTGCGCGTTGCAGTTTTGTTTGAACATTTTTTTTGGTCCGTGAATTGCGCCCCCCTGGGCTTGCGCCTCTAAGCCATGGCCTAGGGTGGCGTTATGGGTAATCCGGGCCTGATTCACATTGACGTCTTCTTCCCCATTGCAATTGGCAAGTTTTAACCTCCAGGAAAGACAGTGTTGATATTTTTTTTTAAAGATTTTTTTTTATATAATCTAACCCCTGAACAAAATAGAAGATTTATACAGGAAGAGAGATAAACAGGTAGCATTTTTTTGTTTTTCATTTTCTTTCTAAACGCCTTTCCTAGGTCTTCCCCCTTATCGCCACCGCCCCACACCCTTAGGGGCAGGGAAACAACCGTAACCCAAAGTCCCAGATGGTCTGAGCTGAGTTTTGTTTCAATCTGGATATTAAATATAAATTATATATTTTCCTCCGTGTCTACTTTTTTTTTTCTTGAAAACTTCTGTTTTTTGAGGTTTATTTTTTCCTACAAAATAAGGTTTTTTTTTGTAAAATCCCTTCCCTTCCCCTCCCTTCCCATTTGTTCCACCTGGTTCTGCTCGGAAAATAAGTTTTTTTTGTTTGTTTGTTCTGCGTTTGTTTTCCATCTTGGCAAAAAAATCCCGGGGTGTGTGACGGGGAGGGGGTAAAAACAGGGAAAGGGTGGCGGTTGGCCGTTATATGTGGGAGGAAGGGGGGGTTTTGCATCATGAATATGAATAGTCTATGTCTGGAATTCCCCCGTCTCTGTACCCACGCGTTGTGCCGTAGCCGATGGTGTGGGTGCTTTTGTAAAGACTGGTTCCATTGGAAGGGAATATGGTATGGATGACGTACTCTTCCTTCGCCCGGTGTGGATTGATCGGCAGCATCTGCAAACCAGGCCCTCGTATCTCCAGGATGGAATTATCCTTCTTGGTGCCCGATTCCACGTAGTCGTCTTTCTTCCGACTGCCTCGTTCGTGGGTCAGCAGGTCCCCTGTCCGGTGGACATACCAGCAAATGGCAGCCAAGACCAGGAAGAGGAAGACCAAGGCGACTGCCCCGCCGATGATCCCTGCTAATGGCAGCCCAGCCAACGGGTCCATGTTTTGTTCATGGTTGAGGGTGGTAGTGGGGCTGTACATGTCTGCTGTCTCAGCCTTGGCACAGACGGGGGTTTCGTCAGGGCCATATGTGCTGCCTGTTTCCATCGTGACCATGCAGATGATGTAGGTTGACTTGGGTTCCAGGGCCGTCAGGAGATACTCCGTCTTATCTCCTTGCACCAGGGTCTCTGTGATCGAACCCACAGCCGGGCTGTGGCCCAAACGCAGCCAACTGAGGCGAAAAGAGGACGCTGGCAGCATGGCCTTCCAGCTAATGCGGATGCTGTCGGCCGTCAGCGGCTTGACGTTGAGGACCAAAGCTTTGGCTCCTGCTCCAGTGGCCATTGGATAGTCAATTTTTGAATCGGGCAGTTGGATGCCAGGCCTTTTGGACTTGAGGGTGAAGAGGGAGCCCTGTGGGGTTGTGACGGCAGCGTTGCTCGCCGTTGTCTTGGCTGCCACAACCACCCCTGGATTGCTCTGCGGGCCTGCGTCAAAGCACTCATCCATCTCATTGGTGATGTCCTTAATGGCCATGCCTCGGACCTTATCGGGCCCTTGGCACATCAGCCCCCGCACATTCACCACCGCCGCCCGGGCCTTGACCCAGTCCCTCAACCACATGAGATTGCACCCACAGTACCAGGGGTTGTTCCTCAGCAGGAGCTGAGAGAGCCCATCCAGGTCGTCAAAGAGGCCCTTGGGCAGAGTGGTCAGGTTGTTGTTGGACAGGTCGAGCTTCTCCAGCTCCCGCATCTTAGAAAGGGTGTTGTAGGGGATGTGGCTGATGGCGTTGTCTTGGAGGTAAAGCCTCTGCAGGTGGGCGCTGGGGAGATTGAGAGGAGGGGCTGCCAAAGAGTTCCGCACCAACGAGAGCTCGCTGAGGTTCTGCAGGCGGCTGAAGGTGTCGTCCGCGATGCGCTGGTTGGCCAGAAGGTTGCCGTCGAGCACGAGGCGCCGCAGGCTGTTGAGCCCCTTGAAGGCATGGAGAGGGATGGTCGAGATGCGATTGTCGTCCAGCCGGAGCTCCTCCAGGGTGCGGGGCAAGCCAGAGGGGATGCTGCTGAGGTGGTTGCGGGACAGGAAAAGCAGCTTGAGGCGCGTGCTGTCCGCAAAGGCGTCGTCTTCGATGCTGACGGTGGAGACGGAGTTGTCGTCCAGGTGCAGCTTCTCCAGCAGCGGGATGCGTGCCAAGGAGTCCCGGGCGATGGTGCGGACGTTATTGTCCTGGAGATGAAGCTCCCTCAAGGAACGGGGCAGGTTGATGGGGAATTCGTCCAGGTCATTTTCATAGAGGTAGATGACCTGACAGGAATTGGATCAAGAGGGAAATTCAGCAGGGCAGAAGCCACATGCAACTTTTAAAAAAAGTATTTTTGAAAGCTTTCATGGCCGGAATCATGTTCCGGCCATGATCCAGAAGCATTCTCTCCTGACATTTCGCCCACATCTATGGCAGGCATTCCCAGAAGTTGTGAGGTCTGTTGGAAACTAGTCAAGTGGGGTTTATATATCTGTGGAGAAAGAGCTCTTGTCTGTTGGAGGCAGGTGTGAATGTTTCAATTAGTCACCTTGGTTAGCATTGAAAGGCCTTGCAGCTTCAAAGCCTGGCTACTTCCTGTCTGAGGGAATCCTTTGTTGGGAGGTGTTAACTGGCCATGATTGTTTCCTGTCCTGTTTTTGGCTGTTGCTCTTTATTTACTGTCCTGATTCTAGAGGGTTTTTTAAATTACTGGTAGCCAGATTTTGTTCGTTTTCATTGTTTCCTCCTTTCTGTTCAAACAGTCCACATGCTTGTGGATTTCCATGGCTTCTCTGTGTAGCCTGACATTGTGGTTGTGAGAGTGGTCTAGCATTCTCAAATAAAATCCTGTGTCCTGGTTGGTTCATCAGGCACTCTACTATGGTTGACTTTTCTGGTTGAATTAGTCTGCAGTGCCTTTCGTGTCCCTTGATTCGTGTCTTTGATTAGCACTGAATGGCCTTGCAATGTCAAAGCCTGGCTGCTTCCTGCCTGGGGGAAGTCCTTTGTTGGGAGGTGTCAGCTGGAATTCCAGACAGGAAACAATCAGAGTCAGCTAACACCTCCCAACAAAGGATTTTCCCAGGCACAAAGCATCCAGGTGTTGAAGCTGCAATGCTATTCAATGCTGATCCATCCAGCCAGTTGCAACATTCACACTTGCCTCAAATAGACAAGGGTTATTTCTCTCACCCGGACATTCCACCCCTCACCTCTGTGTGTGTGTGTGTGTGTGTGTGTGTATGTGTGTGTATGTGTGTGTGTGTGTGTGTGTGTGTGTGTGTGTGTATATATATACATACATATATACATATACACACACACACGCACGCACCCCACTTGCCTAGTTTCCAGGACAGTGAATAAAGAACAGCACTCAAAAAACAGGGAAATTCTAGACAGGAAACAATCTGAGCCAGCTAACACATCCCAACAATGGATTCTCCCAGGCAGGAAGCAGCCAGGTTTTGAAGCTGCAAGGCTATTCAATGCTGATCCATCCAGTCAATTGCAACATTCACACTTGCCTCAAATAGACAAGAGTTCTTTCTCTCACCCGGACATTCCATCCCTCCCCTCTGTGTGTGTGTGTGTGTGTGTATGCATGTGTGTATGTGTGTGTGTGTATGTGTGTGTGTATACAATGCTAACCAAGGTGGCCAATTGCAACATTCACACTTGCCTCCAACAGACGAGTTCTTTCTCTCACCCTGGACATTCCATATTCTCTCTCTCTCTCTCTCTCTCTCTCTCTCTACACCAGGGGCGGTCTTTGCCATTACGCGGCCCACGCGGCCGCAGAGCGCCATCTTTGACGCTCCGGGTGGGCGCCATTGTGAGGCGCCGCGCATCGCCCCGCCTGCTGCTGCTGCGCTGCGCTCCGCGGTTTCGCGGCAAGATGCGCAGTGCCTACGGACCTCTCTGGAGGTCCGTAGGCACTGCGCCTGCGCGCGAAACCGCGGAGCGCAGCGCAGCAGCCGGGCGGGCGCGCCGCGGCGCCTCACAATGGAGCGCACATGGGAGCGCCGGGGCGCCAAAATAATGTTTGCTTACCCCCCCGGGAGAGCTCGGACCGCCCCTGCTCTACACACACACACACACACACACCCCTCACTTGCCTAGTTTCCTAGGCACTTGCCTCCAACAGACAAGAGTTCTTTCTCCCACCCTGGACATCATTCCACAGATATATACATCCCATTTTCCTAGTTTCCAACAGACCCCACAACCCCTGAGGATGTGTGTGAAACGTCAGGAGAAAATGCTTCTGGAACAATGCCAGACAACTTGGAAAACCCACAGCAACCCAACTTTGGTCATTAAAACATGATTGTCACCATTGAGCTGTGGAAATAATACACTTATACTAGGAAGACTGAATTTGATTAGAAAGAACCCCAAAACTAAAGGGACGGGAAACCTAATTTTCAACATATGACTTCTTGTTTATTTTGCAATTTCAGTCTCATCCAAACATTCAAGTATAATAGTCATACCACCAAATTCTTTGCAAGTCCAAGGAGTCCATTTTGCCATCAAAGTGGTCTCATGAACTTCCCAATTCTAATCTAAGTTCCAAACTTAGCACTTTATAAGAGATACAAAATTGAAATTGAGACGTGGCAAGGTTGGGCAGGCACCGAGTGTCCCCGAGATTGCGGCAGGTTCAGCCAAGACACAAAAATCTGAAGGAAATATCTTTGGGAAAAGATAAACAGGCAGTCCCCAAGTTACGAACAAGATACCGTTGTGTACGCTTGTTCTTAAGTTGAATTTGTATGTAAGGTAAAGGTTTCCCCTGACATTAAGTCTAGACGTGTCCAACTCTGATTGGTAAAGGTTTCCCCTGACATTAAGGTAAAGGTTTCCCCTGACATTAAGTCTAGACGTGTCCAACTCTGATTGATGGTGCTCATTTCCATTTCTAAGCCGAAGAGCTGGCGTTGTCCGTAGACCCCTCCAAGGTCATGTGGCCGGCATGACTGCATGGAGCGCCATTACCTTCCTGCAGAAGTCATACCTATTGGTCTACTCACATTTGCATGTTTTCGGACTGCTAGGCTGGCAGAAGCTGGGGCTAACAGCGGGAGCTCATGCCACTCCCTGGATTTGAAATGCTAACCTTTCACTCAGCAAGTTCAGCAGCTCAGCGGTTTAACCCACTTCGCCACCGGGGGCTCTGACCAAATTTATACATACTATATTATTATTATTACTCTTATTATTATTATAACATTTGCATGTTTTCAAACTGCTAGGTTGGCAGAAGCTGGAGCTAACAACAGAAGCTCACCTTTTGGTCAGCAAGTTCAGAAGCTCAGTGGTTTAACCCACTGTGCTACCAGGGGCTCTAGCCAAATATATACATGTGGTATATTATTATTATATGGTATATATTAGCTTTGGATAATATAGGGAAGAGTTAACACCCCTGTGACATTTCCTTTGCTGTCTATGCTCCTGTTTACATACAGTATATTATTATTATTATTATTATTATTATATAGTATATATTAGCTTTGGATAACATGGGGAAGGGTTAACAGCCCTGTGACATTTGCTTTGCTGTCTATGTTCCTGGTTTACATGCAGTCCATTATTATTATTATTATTATTATTATTATTACATGGCATATATTAGCTTTGGATAAGATAGGGAAGGGTTAACGGCCCTGTGACATTTGCTTTACTGTCTATGCCCCTGTTCACATGTAGTATATTATTATTATTATTATTATTATATGGTATATATTAGCTTTGGATAACATAGGGAAGGGTTAACACCCCTGTGACATTTGCTTTGCTATCTATTCCCCTGTTTACATGCAGTATATTATTATTATTATTATTATATGGTATATATTAGTTTTGGATAACATAGGGAAGGGTTAACACCCCTGTGACATTTGCTTTGCTGTCTATGTTCCTGTTTACATGCAGTATATTATTATTATTATTATTATATGGTATATATTAGTTTTGGATAACATAGGGAAGGGTTAACACCCCTGTGACATTTGCTTTGCTATCTATTCCCCTGTTTACATGCAGTATATTATTATTATTATTATTATTATATGGTATATATTAGTTTTGGATAACATAGGGAAGGGTTAACACCCCTGTGACATTTGCTTTGCTGTCTATGTTCCTGTTTACATGCAGTATATTATTATTATTATTATTATTATTATTATTATATGGTACTAGCTGACCCGTGCACGCGTTGCTGTGCCATATCTGTGGCTAACCCCTTCTACCCACATGGTGGGAAAGCACAATCAAAGGACTCTTGACAGATGGCCATTTTGCCTCTTATTGATAACATTAAGAGACCTTTAGCAGTTTGCTCAGGATGAGTTGGGATTTGTATCTTCCTTTTGTTGTATTGCAGTCCTGTCCACTGTATTCCCAGGCCTGGGACAACAAAGTGAATGTTTGTATGTATGTGGATATGTGCCAGCTTTCTGATTGGCTGCCACTGTGGGATTATTTGCATAACGCCTCTGATTGGCCAGCACCACCAACATTCCGACACTCTAAACTGCCAGAGGGGGGTGGCTCCCAGCCTCTACATTCTAACTGAGGGAGTATTTGCATAATGCCTCTAATTGGCCGGCACCACCAACATTCCGACACTCTAAACTGCCAGAGGGGGTGGCGTGGGGGATCATGGGAGTTGCAGTCCAATTGTTTTTTTTTGTATGTTTGGTCATGTTGTTTAATTTTTATTTTATTTTTTGGGAGGTAAACATACCTCGTGGTGTTTTGTGTGTATGTGGGCTGATTTGGTGTGTCTGCCTTGTGTGGTTTTGCTGTCTATAGGCTACTTAGGATGACAGCTCTCTTTTTATATATATAGATATATTAGCTTTGGATAACATAGCAAAGGGTTAAGGGCCCTGTGACATTTGCTTTGCTGTCTATGCTCCTGTTTACATGCAGTATATTATTATTATACGGTATATATTAGCTTTGGATAACATAGAGAAGGGTTAACGGTCCTGTGACATTTGCTTTGCTGTCTATGCCCCTGTTCACATGTATATTATTATTATACGGTATATATTATCTGTCTATGCACCTGTTTAGAAGATTACACCTCACTTTCTCTCCCTGTGATCATTGGATTTTGAAAAGAAACGGCTTGTTGTAGGAACAGGATTGGAGAGAAAGCTTCAGTGGAGACCCCTTTTCCCCATGATAACTGTTCCAGGAGTGAATTTTGTCAGTATAGAATCTTTTCTGGTGCTAAACCTGCTTATAGTCTAAACCAGGGGTGGGCAATTATTTTTTCCAAGGTGCCACACGAGAGCCAAAAAATATTATGGAGGGCCGCACCTAAAGGCTGAACTACAGTCTAATCTACATTATTTATTTATTTATTTACTATATTTACTATATATTACATATCATTAATATTAACATATTAATATATCAAGAAATATTCATATATTTCTTGATATATTAATATGTTAATATTAATGATATGTAATATATAGTAAATATACGCCGCCGCCGGCGAGAGGGAAGAAAGCGCCACCGGAAGTCCCGCCCACAGGGCGACACAGGCGTCTTTCCCCGGCGCCGCCCCGCTCGCCCGCGCTCCAAACACGAGCGGGGCGGCGGCGCCTGAGTCGCCCTGGGGGCGGGACTTCCGCCGGCGCCTTCTTCCCTCTCGCTGGCGGCGGCTCCGCCCCTCCTCCCTTCAGTGAAGGGAGGGGGGGAACCGGCGAGAGGGAGAAGGCGCGGCGGAAGTCCCGCCCCAGGGTGACTCAGGCGCTTTCGCGCCGCCCGCTCGTGTTTGGAGCGCGGGCGGCGGGCGGCGGCGGCGGGAAAGACGCCTGAGTCGCCCTGCGGCGGGACTTCCTCCGCGCTTTCTTCCCTCTGCCCGGCGGCAGCTCGCCCCTCCTCCCTTCACTGAAGGGAGGGGGCGGAACCGGCGAGAGGGAAAGGCGCCGCTGGGAGAAAGAGGAGGAGGAGGATTCCGGGCCCCTTTTGAGCCCCTCTGGGAGCCTCTCGTCGCCCAGCCAGGAAGCCACGCCATGCCGCCCGCAGCACGTCTTACTTTCGTCTTACTTTCGGGGTATCGTCGCCCAATATAAGACGTACCCTGAAAGTAAGCCGTAGTGGGGATTTTGGGGGTCAAAAGAAAGTAAGACGCTGTCTTACTTTCGGGGAAACACGGTAGTATATATATAGACATTATAATATATTGAAATTATAATATAATATAACATTATATTATATTATTTATTATATTATTATATTCTTATAATAAAATTATTATAAAATAATAATAAAAACCACTACAATTAAATTAAATTAAATCCAAGAAGAAAAGGTGCGAACCAAGATGGAGGCTGACATCCTCAAGAGAGGAAGGATCCCAAGATGGAATGGCCCAATGGCCCCAGCCCAGAGGATGGCAAAGCGGACCCAGCCTCCGACGCAGCAGAGGAGAGCAGAGCAGCAGGGGATCGGAGACTACAGGCCTCCACCCGCTCTCGCCCCCAGCCGTTCCCCAGCTGATCGCCCTGCTATGGAGTGCCTGCCATCCCTGGAGGCGATCCAGGCCTGCAGGGGGAGCAGTCAGCGATCTGAGGCGGCTTATTCAACCTGGCGACCCGGAAGACGATTAAGTTTTCCGGGTCGCCAGGGTGATCAGCCCCCGCAGATCGCCGAGTGCTCCCGCTGCAGGCCCAGATCGCTTCCAGAGATGCCAGGCACTCCAAAGCCGCCGCTCCTTCGGCCTGTCTGCCGACACTGGTCCCACAGAGCCTGTGATGGGATGGTGGCAGCGGCACCCCTTCCTCTTGGCCCCGCCCCCAACGCCCTTCTCCCCGGGCCGGACAGAATCAGCTGCCGGGCCGCATCCGGCCCACAGGCCGTAGGTTGTCCACCCCTGGTCTAAACTATATGGTTTCAGTAATGCATGGGGTAAAACTATAGGTATGTGTAGAATTGGGAGAGTGTCAGTTTTGGAGTTTCCTGTGCAAACCGGTAAAAAAAAGCTTCGGTGCAAATATGTGAGTGCTTCATGCAGTGTGCCAAGATGTGAACCGACATGACCGGAGATTGTAATGTATATTTTGTAAAGAAAGATAAAGTGCTGCTTTCAGCGAAAGCTGAATGGAAGAATCTGGTGTTTTTATAACTTCGTGCCTTCGAGTAGAACTTGGAAGGTCGAAGTGGCTGAGATAAGAATGGTGATTTATCTCAGTTTTCCTGACAATTTTCTCTTCCTAAGGGTAGATTTCTCTCACTTCCTGCCATCTCACCCTCCGTTTGTAACTATGAGTCGTTTGTGAGTCGGATGTTTGTGACTCAGGAACTGCCTGTATATATGTATGTATTAGGCATGAGAAAAAAGTTATGAAAATGAAATGATTCGTAAGAAATGCTACTTTCGAGTATTTCCGCACCTGGAACGCCAACCAGGACGTGGACTGTCTTTATAGAACTTCGGGGCCAGGATTTTCTTAAGTGTCGTTATTAGGTCGTAAGGGGGCACCCTCCTTCTCTCTCACCACCCTCCGCCTCCCTTGCCAATAAGTATTATGGCAAGGCAAGCCCTAAACTCGCTCCTTCTTTCGGCTGGAAGCCGGAAAAAATGTAAACAGAGGATTACTCAGAAGTAAATCTGCAAGGAGGGCACTTTGGATGAAGGGCCCTCTTTGTGGATTTACTTCTGAGTAAACCTCTCTGTTTACATTTTTCCAGGCTTCCTGCCTCCTGCCTGCCAGGATCTAAAGCATCAAAGAGTATTGGGGTGAGAAACCAACCTAATGTATAATAGAATGAATGCTACTGTAAGTGCCTAATATTATAAGTAATCCAACTGGTCATACCTACATTCCATGCACATGCAATAATACAGCAGTAATAACAATAACAAGAGGTAAAAATTCAAACCGAAGTATTCTGACTGGTCTTTCCTCATGCGGTGCAAACGGGCTCTTCTCTTATTAGCCGAAATTAGCCGGGAAAAGCCAGCGTTTTCTGCTTGGGTGCACACACATACATATTCTTGGGGGGTTTGGTGCAGAATCCGGGGCTCATAGAGAAGATTCTGCAGCAAATCCCCCAAAGAATATGTATGTGTGTGCACCCAAGCAGAAAAGGCTGGCCTTTCCGGCTCACAGAGAAGGGCCGTTTGCACCGCATGAGGAGGGACCAGTCAGAATACTTCGGTTTGAATTTTACCTCTTCTTATACCCATTGTTATTACTGCTGTATTATTGCATGTGCATGGAATGTAGGTATATGACCAGCCTGGGCAAACTTGGGCCCTCGCTCCTCGGGATCGGGGTGAGAGAGAGGCAGCGAGGGAGCGAGGGGGCTCCTCCTCCTTTTCTTTGCTGCTTCCAAGAATAGAAACCCGCTCCCTCCCTCCCTCCCTCCCTCCTTCCCTCCTTCCTATTTGGAGAGTCCCATCTAGAATTCAGTGTGATTTATTCAAGTTTTGGCCTACAACTCCCAGAAATCCCAGCCAATTTACCAGCTGTTAGGATTTCTGGGAGTTGTAGGCCACAAACCATCTGAATGCGCATGCGCTGGCATACGAACTACTAACGAATTTCGTTAGTAATTAAGTTACATTTTAGAAATTTTTGGAATTTTTTTTTTTGTAAGTCTTTCTTTTACTAATAAAAAAACCCCCAAAATTTGATTTTAGAATCGCCATTTTTGGGTTCGAAACCATGCCTAGTATGTATATATCAATTTGTTGTCGATGGCTTTCATTGCTGGAATCACTAAGTTGCTGTGAGCCTTTTGGGCTGTATGGCCATGTTCCAGAAGCATTCTCTCCTGACGTTTCACCCACATCTATGGCAGGCATCCTCAGAGGTTGAGTGGTCTTTTGGAAACTAAATAAGTGAGGTTTATATATCTATGGCAGTGTTTCCCAACCACTGTGACCTCCTGCTATACCGCAAAAAACCTCTCTGCCCCCCTTCCTTCCCCCCTCCTCCTGCCGAACTCCTGCTGCTTTGGGGAGGAGGAGGAAGGGCCGGGCGGCGGTGGTGAAGAAAAAGAAGAAGGGGCCGGGGCGCCGCCTCCTTCGGCCATTTCCCCAGCCAGGCTCCAATCTGCCATGACTCCCGCCCCTCGCTCGCTGAAGTCGCGCGGAGGAGGAGCCCTGCCCACTGAAGCCCGTCCACCACTCATGCTCCTCCTCTTCTGCGTGGCTTCAGCGAGCGAGGGGCGGGAGTCATGGTGGACAGCGGCGCCGGGGACGGGGGCCATGGCTCCCACCCCTCGCTCGCATTGCCCCCTCAAGGCTGGAGAAGCTGTGGGAGAGCTGAAGCCGGGGGATGGGGCGGGGCATGGCGCAGCCTGGCTCCGCCCCCCTCCCCTGGCTTCAGCTCTCCCACAGGTTCTCCATGCCAAGCCAGCATTTTGCTGGCTCTGCCACCGCTGGCATGGCACTGCCCCCTTAAGGCTGGAGAAGCTGTGGGAGAGCTGCAGCCAGGGGGGATGGGGCGGGGCATGGCACAGCTTGGCTCCGCCCCCTTCCCCCGGCTTCAGCTCTCCCACAGGTTCTCCAGCCTTGAGGGGGCAGTGCCAAGCCAGCATTTTGCTGGCTCTGCCACCGCTGGCATGGCACTGCCCCCTTAAGGCTGGAGAAGCTGTGGGAGAGCTGCAGCTGGGGGGGGCGGGCATGGCAGCCTGGCTCCGCCCCTTCCTGGCTTCAGCTCTCCCACAGTTTCCAGCCTTGAGGGGACAGCGCCAAGCCAGCATTGTGCTGGCTCTGCCACCGCTGGCATGGCACTGCCCCCTCAAGGCTGGAGAAGCTGTGGGAGAGCTGAAGCCGGGGGAGGGGGCGGGGCATGGCATGGCCTGGCTCCTCCTCTGGCTTCTGCACTCCCAGCAGCTGCTCCCAGCAGGCCACCATCCCCCAGCCGTTCTTTACTGTGTCATTTTGTGTCATTTTGTGTCATTTTGGTTGGTGGTCTGCCCCCGGATTTTTTTTTATGTTAAAAGTGTGCCGTGGCTCAAAAAAAGTTTGGGAAACACTGATCTATGGAGTGTCCAGGGTGGGGGAAAGAACGCTTGTCTGCTTGAGGTACGTGTGAACGTTGCAATGTTTCAAGAATCAATCAGGGCCAGCTAACAGCTCCCAAAAAAGGATTTCCCCAGGCAACAGCTAACCAGGCTTTGAAATTGCAAGCCATTAAATCATAGACTCCTAGAGTTGGAAGAGACCTCATGGGGCCATCCAGTCCATCCCCATTCTGCCAAGAAGCAGGAAAATTGTATTCAAAGCACCCCCAACAGATGGCCATCCAGCCTCTGTTTTAAAAGCTTCCAAAGAAGGAGCCTCAACCACACTCCGGGGCAGAGAGTTCCACTGCTGAACGTCTCTCACAGTCAGGAAGTTCTTCCTAATGTTCAGGTGGAATCTCCTTTCTTGTAGTTTGAAGCCATTGTCCCATTGCGTCCTAGTCTCCAGGGCAGCAGAAAACAAGCTTGCTCCCTCCTCCCTATGACTTCCTCTCACATACTTATACATGGCTATCATGTCTCCTCTCAGCCTTCTCTTCTTCAGATCATGCCAGCCACATGACCAGGAGGTGTCTATGGACAACACAAGCTCCTTGGCTTGGAAGTGGAGATGAACACCTCCCCCAGAGCCAGAGTTGAGCACTGCCTCCAGAAGCCAGAGATGAAAGGGAAGCCTTTGCCTGTATCGTTCTGGCAGGAAGGTAATGGCGCTCCATGCAGTCATGCTGGCCACATGACCTTGGAGGTGTCTACGGACAACGCCGGCTCTTCAGCTTAGAAATGGAGATGAACGCCAACCCCCAGAGTAGGACACGACTAGATTTAATGTCAGGGGAAAACCTTTACCTTGACTATGGGTGGCACGGATGCCGGCGGGCAGTGCGTTCCACATGGTAGGGGCTGCTGCAATAGAGAAAGCCCGGCGGCGGGTTGTGAACAGATGGTAGGTCCTCACATTTGGGATGACCAGGAGGTTTAGCTCTTCGGAGCGCAGTGATCTGGTGGGATGATATGGGACAAGGCGGTCCCGCAGGTACACCGGCCCCAGACCATGTAAGGCCTTAAAAGTCAAGCCCAACACTTTGAAGGCAATCCAGGCATTCAATTGGGAGCCAGTGCAGTTCGCGCAGGATTGGCGTGATGTGGTGGCCAATCGGACCCCTGCTAGAGTCGCCGCTGCAGCGGTCTGCACCAGCTTGAGTCTCCGGATTACCGAGCCTAGTCCAGCCATTCCGAGATGACCCATCACTGTGGTCGCGCCGGGACAAAAGCCAGTCCTCGCCTGGCGAAGATGGAAAGTTAATGCTGTGGCGCTGGGAGACGTGGGCCATCGACAACAGGGGAGATGACCATAATGTCACGGCAGGGTTGGAAGCTGAACATCCCTCAGGATCTCCGTCTTTGCCGGATTCACCTTCAACCTACTGGCTCGCAGCCATCCAGTGCGCTCAAGGCAACAAATTAGGGCCTTCAAGATAAGCTGGGTGTCATCAGCCTGATGGCACACCAGCAGCTGGTCACATATAGATGTTAAATAAGAGGGGGAGGAATAGCCCCTGAGGAACCCCAAAGAAGCGGGAACCCCGAGACATCCTGACGTGTTGGAGTCACAATTAAGGGCTGTCCGCCTAACTCCGGCCGGTGAGTCATTAGATCATAATCGACGATCAACGCTGTGGGTCCGAAGCCCGATCTTGACCAGCTAGCGCAACTCATCCAGATGGAACAGATGCCCGGGGCCGGAGGTCTAGCCAAGCTCGTCATCTAGGAAGGACCTACGCTGCTCCATTGCCCCTTCTCAATTACCTTGCCAGGAACGATAAATTCAAAACCGGTGGTAGTTGAGGGTTGATCACCGCCTCTTTTAAAGAAATACTCCCTGGGTTAGGGAAGTATTAATTATATTGTTTAAGCAGGCCTTCCCCAACATCTATGGCTATCATGTCTCCTCTCAGTCATCTGATATTCAGGCTAAACATGCCTAGGCCACTGTACTGCTGTTGTTTTTCTCCAGTTTTGATCAGTCGCCCTCCTCTGGACACATTCCAGCTTGCCTGTACTTTTACTGTGGGGCCCAGAACTGATACTATAAGGTGGGCAGAAATAATAAGATACCACATTCACACGTATATAAACTTCACTTACTTAGTTTCCAACAGACCCCTCAACCTCTGAGAATGCCTGCCATAGATGTGGGCGAAACGTCAGGGGAGAATGCTTCTGGAACATGGCCAGACAGCCCGGAAAACTCACTGCAACCCTATGTATATATCTTTTTTGCTCCATCAGTGGTTCCCCAAATACCTTTGGTCCCCCAGGTGTTTTGGACTTCAGTTCCCAAATCCCAGCTAGCTTTCCAGCTGTTAGGAAGTCCAAAACACCTGGAGGACTACATCGAGGATGGGGGAAATGAGATAGGTAAAGACCAGATGCGTCTCCCCATTGCATTCCCCTCGTTCTGTTACCTGAACATTGATCTTCTTCTTCAACGTGGAGGGGATGCCGGCGTTATTGATCTGATTGTTCTGCAGGTAGAGGGTGGTGGCGTCATCCGGGATGTCGGCCGGGATGGAGGTCAGGCCCCGGTCGTTGCAATAAATGAAGCCGTTGTCACAGCGACAGACTGACGGGCAGGTGGTGCTGTCAATCACCTCGCTCAGAAAAGCCACTAAGCCGTAGCAGAGGAAGAGCCAGTCACGCAAGTCCATGGTGGCTGCCGTGGTCACAACGGTGGCCGTTACCACAGCGGCTGTGGGCGAGGTGCTCGCCATGGCACACGGGGTGGTAGCCGGTCCTGGGGTTCGAAAACCTTTAGCCCTGCAGAAGAAAACGTCCTGGTTTTAGCATGGATTCATACCTTCTGGTTTCCACAAGGTTTCATTGCAAACAGAGGTGGGAGAGAGTGAAACATTTCTGCTCTCTTCTTGGAACAGTTCCTTGTATGGGATACAACTCCAAAACACATCACCAACACAGCCACTAATGTTTCCAAGCTCTGAATTACCGTATATACTTGAGTATAAGCCAAGTTTTTCAGCCTTTCTTAAGGCTGGACCCCCCCCTCCCAGATTATACTCAAGTCAGTTATTTATTATTTTACCCTGTTATTATTTTACTCTATTGTTATTATTTTTATTATTTTTCTCTATTATTGTGGTTACATTTATTATTTTACTCTAATATTATCATTTTTTATTATTTTACTCTATTTTTATTGCGATTACATTTATTATTTTACTCTAATATTATCATTTTATTATTATTTTACTCCATTTTAATTACGATTACATTTATTATTTTGCTATATTTATTATTGGTATTATTATTTCCACCTGAACATTAGGAAGAATTTCCTGACTGTGAGAAGTGTTCAGCAGTGGAACTCTCTGCCCCGGAGTGTGGTGGAGGCTCCTTCTTTGGAAGCTTTTAAACAGAGGCTGGATGGCCATTTATTTATTTATTTATTTCTTCGATCTTGTATTCCGCTCCTCCCCACAGGCTCGGGGCGGATAACAGCAATATAAGTGGGCATCATGTCACAGACATGGGGCCCTACAATAAAAGCATAAAACACATTAAAAACAATTTAACACATTTCGAGGTGCAGGGTGACATACATAGTTCTAGAGGCACAATCCTTCTATGCCTAATTAAAGGCTAGTCCAAAGAGGGCGGTCTTACAAGCCCTTCTGAATGGAGCCAGCTCTGAGATGGCTCGAGCACTGTCCGGCAAAGAGTTCCACAGCACTGGGGCCACTGCAGAAAAGGCTCTCTGTCTGGTTACAGATAGGTGGCAGGAGCGGACTGGTGGTACCGTCAGCAGATTCTGTTCGTCTGACCGCAGTGATCTCGGGGGTAAGTACGGGGTAAGGCGGTCCCTCAGGTACGCAGGCCCTAGGCCGTGTAAGGCCTTAAAGGTCAATACCAACACCTTGAAGGCAATTCGGTACTCGATAGGAAGCCAGTGCAGCTGCCGAAGAATGGGCGTGATGTGCTCCCTCACCGGCGAACCTGTCAGCAAGCGAGCAGCGGCGTTCTGCACTAGCTTGAGTTTCCGAATTGTCGACAAAGGAAGGCCAACGTAGAGGGCGTTACAGTAGTCCAGTCTTGAGATGACCGTCGCTTGGATTACCGTCGCCAGGTCGGTCCTGGACAGGTAGGGTGACAGTCGCCTAGCCCGTCGTAGGTGAAAGAAGGACACCCTGCTGACCGCAGAGACCTGGGCCTCCATGGTCAGCAGGGAGTCCAACTGAACACCCAAGCTCTTAACCGAAGATGACGGGCTAAGCTGCTCGCCATCCAGGGTAGGCAACCGACACCCACCCAGCCCAGGGCGACCGGGCCACAGGATCTCCGTCTTCGACGGATTCACCTTCAGCCGGCTGGCCCGCAGCCAACCAGTCACGGCCTCCAGGCACTGATGGAAACAATCAGGTACGGTGTCCGGCCTGCCGTCCATTCTCAGCAGAAGCTGGGTGTCATCAGCGTACTGATAACACTCCAGACCAAAGTCGCGGGCCAGCTGGGCCAGGGGGCGCATATATACGTTGAATAATAAGGGGGAGAGGATGGCCCCCTGGGGGACCCCACAATCAAGTGGGAGTGGTTTGAATGCAATTTTCCTGCTTCTTGGCAGAATAGGGTTGGACTGGATGGCCCACGAGGTCTCTTCCAACTCTATGATTCTATGATTATTACATTTATTATTTTAGTAAGGTAAAGGTAAAGGTTTCCCCCTGACATTAAGTCCAGTCATGTTCGACTCTGGGGTGTGGTGCTCATCTCCATTTCTAAGCCGAAGAGCCGGCGTTGTCCGTAGACCCCTCTAAGGTCATGTGGCCAGCATGATTGCATGGAGGAACTGCTAGGTTGGCAGAAGCTGTGGCTGACAGCAGAAGCTCACCCCACTCCCTGGATTCGAACCTGTAACCTTTCAGTCAACAAGCTCAGCCACCGGGGACAGTTGTATTATTTTACTCTTATTATTATTATTGTTACTTTTATTATTTTACTCTGTTATTATATTTATTATTTTACTCTCATTATTATTATTATTTTACTCTATTATTACTTTTTTACTCTGTTATTATATTTATTATTTTACTCTATTATTATTACATTTACTATTTTGATCTATTTATTATTATTACATTTATTATTTTACTCTATTATTGTTGTTACATTTGGATTCGAACCTGTAACCTTTCAGTCAACAAGCTCAGCCACCGGGGATAGTTTTATTATTTTACTCTCATTATTATTATTATTATTATTTTACTCTGTTATTATATTTATTATTTTACTCTCATTATTATTATTATTTTACTCTATTATTACTTTTATTATTTTACTCTGTTATTATATTTATTATTTTACTCTCATTATTATTATTTTACTCTATTATTACTTTTATTATTTTACTCTGTTATTATATTTATTATTTTACTCTCATTATTATTATTATTTTACTCTATTATTACTTTTATTATTTTACTCTGTTATTATATTTATTATTTTACTTTATTATTATTACATTTGCTATTTTGATCTATTTATTATGATTACATTTATTATTTTACTCTATTATTGTTATTACATTTATTATTTCACTTTGTTATTATTACTACATTTATTATTTTCCTTTTTATTATTGTTATTATTACATTTCCATTATTGTACACTATTACTATTATTTTTATTACATTTATTATTTCACTCTATTTTTATCGGAAGGATACATATGCACGTTTACATTGAAGATAGTTAGAATCATGGTTCGATCCGAGTTGGACAATCCTATCTTAAATTACAGTTTTATGTAAATATTCAAAAACATTCAACCTACAGATGCCTCAATTAATGTAATTTTATAGGTATCTATTTTTATTTTGAAATTTACCGGTATTTCCTGCATTACCTACCCTCGGCTTATACTCAATACATTTTCCTAGTTTTTTTTAGAAAACTTCCCATTCAGAAGCAGTTTTGCAGCGCCTAATATCCTGCTTTGCAACAGCTGCAGAGCTGTTTGGGCTAGAAGTCAGCCTGAACAAAACTGAAGTCTTCTACCAGCCCGCACCACAGGAAGAACACCATCATCCCCACGTCAGCATAGGAAAATCTGTGCTAAATTCCGTCCAGCAGTTCACCTCCCTGGTAAGCATCATCTCTTCAGATGCCAAGATTGACAAAGAGATAGATCACAGATTAGCAAAGGCATAGAGTGCATTCGGAAGGCTTCACAAAAGAGTGGAGCCACAAGCACCTGAGGCAAAGCACCAAAATCAGTGTGTACAGAGCTATCGTACTGTCTATTCTCCTCTATGGGTCTGAAACATGGGTCACCTATCGCCAACACCTACGACTCCTCGAACGCTTTCATCAGCGCTGTCTTCGCACAATCCTAAATATACACTGGACCGACTATGTGATGAATGTTGCTGTCCTTGAGCAAGCAGGGATCACCAGCATTGAGGCCATGCTATTGAGAACACAGCTGCGCTGGGCAGGGCACGTCTCTAGGATGGAGGACCACCGCCTCCCTAAGATACCACTCTATGGTGAACTCGCCATGGGTCAGTGCATGAGAGGCGCCCCAAAAAAGAGATATAAGGACTCCCTGAAACAACATCTCAGGCACAGCCAGTTTGATCACCAACAGTGGCCTCACATCGGGAGACAGGGAGACGCACTATCCACAATGCTGTGGCCTCTTTCGAGAAGACACGCCGAACGGGTCTTGAAGAGAAACGACAATGCAGAAAGAACCGCAACTTGGAAACAACATCATCCAAGGAGACTTTCTGCTGTGCTTTCTGCAACCGGACTTGCCTATCTCAGATTGGCCTTTTTAGTCATCAACGCGCTTGTAATATGCATGGGATGAGTCCTTCCCAAGAATTTTCGTTCGCGAAGTGATGCCGAGAGTATTTTTATGGCAAAATTAGAGGTATATATCGGAGTCGGCTTATACTCGAGTATATATGGTAGATACGTTGTTATCCCTCCTACAAACTAACATTGCCATATGAAGGTTGAATTCGAGCAGGATTTGGCTCCAAAGCTAGTTTTCAAATCCAGAGTTCAGCCCGCGATGTGCAAAGTGCAAATTGATATGTAAAGAGAGATTCTGCACGCTGTTGTAGTTGAAATGTTTCACTCTCGCTAGGGAAATCTAGGTTCATGTCCCCACTCAGCCTTGAAGTGCACAGTGTGACCTTGGGCTGTTTTTTCTCTGAGATTAATCTACCATACGGAATTGTTATAATGATATAGTGAGAGATCCGTAATCCCACTCATGTATATATCATTCTGAGCTCACTGCAAAAGAGAAAGGTTACAGATGTTTTATTATGTCTCGATAAAGGTGTAAACGCCTCTGAGCGTTTGCAGAACGTCTATTTCTCAATAGAACGGGTGAGACCTAAGTACCTGGGACTGCACTAGGAGGAACTTCCTGTGGAAATCGAATTTCCTTTTCTCCTTCTTGGACCTTGCATAGACACGGGATGTTCTTGGACTATGCCAGGCTTTCTCAGAGTGATGGTCTGCGAATTGGTGTTGGTCAATGGGAATGGGCTCCCAGTCTTTGGCAAGTAACAGTTGTAGTAATACACAATGCTAACCCAGGCAATTTAAAGGGGTAGACCTGTAGGCCAGTCTTTCTCAACCAGTGTGCCGTGGCACACTAGTGTGCCGTGACGGACCTCCTGCTGTGCCGCGAGAAAAGATCTCTGCCCCCCTTCCTTCCCCCTCCTCCTGCCAAACTCCTGCTGCTTGAGGGAGGAGGAGGAAGGGCCGGGCAGCGGTGAAGAAAAAGAAGAAGGGGCCGGGGCGCCACCTCCTTCGTCCGTTTCCCCAGCCAGCCTCCAATCCGCCATGACTCCCGCCATGAAGCTCGCCCCTCGCTCGCTGAAGCCGCATGGAGGAGGAGCCCCACTCACTGAAGCCTGTCCACCGCTCATGCTCCTCCTCTGTGGGAGAGCTAAAGCTGGGAGGAGGGGTGGGGCATGGCGCGGCCTGGCTCTGCCCCCTCCCCCGGCTTCGGCACTCCCAGCAGCTGCTCCAGCCTTGAGGGGACAGTGCCAAGCCAGCATTGTGCTGGCTCTGGCACCACTGTCTTGGCACTGCCCCCTCAAGGCTGGAGCTGCTGCTGGGAGAGGTGGAGCCAGGGGGAGGGGGTGGGGCATGGTGCGGCCTGGCTCTGCCCCCTCCCCCGGCTTCGGCACTCCCAGCAGCTGCTCCCAGCAGGTCACCATCTCCCAGCCATTCTTTACTGTGTCATTTTGTGTCATTTTGGTTGGTGGTGTGCCCTCGGATTTTTTTTAATGTTAAAAGTGTGCCACAGCTCAAAAAAGGTTGGGAAACACTGCTGTAGGCGATGCTAATGAAGAGACTCACTGATACAAAAATATCAAAAAGTGTATTCTAAACAATCTCAGAGCTGTAGAACAATATTACATACAGTGTAATGCCTATATCACAATGTATCTTACAACATATATCATCTATAAATCAATATGACAATGCAATAAAGCCCTTACATACATCTGAGGGCTAAAGAGACAACATATATCAGTATGCCAATATACCAAAAGCCCTTACAAACATCTGAGGGCTAAAGCGACGCGCTAACAAGGTCCAGGTAACCCTATGGGGAGTCCGGAGCCTTATAACTCACGGACTGGGAGACAGAGTCTGTGGGGGAGCCTTGGTGGACGAAAGAGCTGGCAAACTGCCGGGTGGGCAGGCGCCTACGGCTAGAGGTAAGCTGATGACGCCAAGATGGCCGTTTCGCGTAAAACACGCTTCCTCAGGGCGCTGTGGACTTCTGACCGCTCCTCCCCAGGGTTGTAGTGGTTCAATTTGACTCAAAGTCTGAACGGGGGACTTTGCGTTTCCGCGTTTCAATACATGTCAATAATGTAGGCTGCTCTCAGCCCGGGAGGACACTTGCATTATCGACAAGTAACAGTTGTAGCCAATAGCTCAGGGGTCAGGAACCTTTTTGACTCAGCAAAATATTTGGAAATGTATTTCAGTGAGAGCCATATAATACAGTGTTTCCCAACCCTTGTGCCGTGGCACACTAGTGTGCCGTGAGCGATCATCAGGTGTGCCGTGGGAAATGGGAACCTCCAAGACCCTTTCTTCCCCCTCCTGCCGAACACGTTTTCTTCTCCACTCGGGCTCCCAACCTCGGAAGAATCCCAACCTCACTCTGCTCGCTTTGCCTCGCTTTGCTCTGCGGTGAGACTGCGCAGTAGCGCCCGCATGGGTCACGTCTTCCTCCCTCCCCCCTCCCCTCCTGAACACACTCACGCTGCCTTCTCGGATCAAAATGGCGGCAGAAGCGGCAGTGGAGAAGAAAAAGTAAGTGTTGGGCAGGAGGGGGAAGAAAGGGCGCGAAGGGGAAGGGGGAGGTCTCTGTCGAAAGCTGGCATGGGCAAACTTGGACCTTCCAGGTGTTTTGGACTCCCACCATTCCTAGCAGCCTCAGGCTATTTTCCTTTCCCCCCTCAGCCACTTAAGCAGGAAAGGGCCTCAGGCTGTTAGGAATGGTGGGAGTTGAAGTCCAAAGCACCCAGAGGGCCGAAGTTTCCCCATGCCTGTTTGAGGGACCTTAAAGTGGTGAGCCTCCTTCCAGCATTGTGATTCTGGATAGAAAACAAACAACAACATAACATGACATTGTTTGAGTCCACAGTGCTCTCTGGGTGTAGGTGAACTACAACTTCCAAACTCAAGGTCAATTCCCAAGCAAACCCTTTCAGTACTTTCTGTTGGTAATGAGAGTTCAGTATGCCAAGTTTGGTTCAATTCCATTGTTGCAAGAGTTCAGGATGCTCTTTGATTGTGTGTTAACTATAAATCCCAGAAACTGTAACTCCCAAATGTCAAGGTCTATTTTCCCCAAACTCCATCTGTGTTCACATTTGGGCATATTGAGTATTCATGCCAAGTTTGGTCCTGATCCAACATTGTTTCAGTCCACAGTGTTCTCTGGATATAGGTGAACTACAACTCCAAAACCCAAGGTCAATGCCCACCAAACTCTTATAGCATTTTCTCTTGGTTATGGGAGTTCTGTGTGGGAAGTTTGTGTCTTTCTGCCATTCCTGCCAGGATATCTATGTTGTGTTCATCGAAACAGGGCCCAGGTTTCACACTGAGTGTATAAATACATTGAAAAACATATTAACTATATGTATTACCGTGTTAGAGTGTCATTTTGGTTGGTTGTGTGCCCCAGGATTTTGTAAATGTAAAAAATGTGCCGCGGCTCAAAAAAGGTTGAAAAACACTGATATATTTTAAGACTGAATTCAACTCAATGTGAGTCTATACGTACATACGATGAGAAAAGGATTCCCACGGCACAATGACGGGACACTTCAGACCTGCCTCTGCAAAAGGCATGCTCAGGACTCTGGGAAGGAAGAGAAGGCGGAAGGAAGGAAGGGGGAAAGAAAGAAAGACAGAGGAAATAAAGGAGGCAGAAGGAGAGGAACAAAGAAAAAAAGAACGAACTTTGGAAAAGGAAGAAAAGAAAAGCCGGAGAGAGACAAGGAGGGGAAAAGAAAGAAGGAAATGGGAAGGAAGCCTGGGGGGAAAGAATAGAAGAGGAAGGAAGGGGGAAGAGGGAGGGGGAAGAGAGAATGGAGGAAAGAAGGGAAGGAAGGGGAGAGAGATGGGGGGATAAAGGAAAGGGTGAAGAGGAGAAAGGAAGGAAGGAAGGAAGAGGAAGGAAGAGGAAGAAAGGAGGAAAAAAGGAAGGCGAGATAGGGAGGGAAAAGGAAGGAGAGAAGGAGAAGGAAAGGGTGAAGGGGAGAAAGGAAGGAAGAGGGAGAATGGAGGAAAGAAGGAAGGGGGGAGGGAGGGAAAAGGAAGGAGAGAAAGAAGGAATGAAGAGGGAGGGAGGAAAGAAAGTAGGGAGAGGGAGGGAAAAGAATGAAAGAAAAAGAGAGGGAAAAGAAAGGTGAAGGAAGGAAGGAAGGAAGGAAGGAAGGAAGGAGGTGCGGGGCCAAGGTGGACCTTGATGTCTATGTCGGTGAGGCAGTCCCTCCCGAAGGCATCGAAGAGGCAGGGGTTCTTGAGTTGCCCGACTATGAGGGCAATGAGCTGGGCATCCCCCGGGGGCAGCGAGACCGAGTCCACAGCGCTAGGGCCAGGCCCGTCTCCGCTGCCTCCCCCGAGGCCCATGGCGGAGGACGAAGAGGAAGAAGAGGACAAGGTGCCGCCAGCCGGGCTCCGTCATCCCCAACGAAGAAGGCGCAGGGCCCCGAGAGCAGTGGGGGATGAGGAAGAGGCAGCGATGGCGGTGCGGTGCGGAAGCGGCAGTCGCAAGGCATTTGCGTCACTCCTCCCCGCTGCATGCAGGGAAACCGAGGCCCGGGCTGCTCTGGAGAGCCAGATGCAATCATGAAAAGAGCTACATCTGGCTCCCGAGCCATAAGTTCCCTACCCCTGCACTAGCTGTTGGTCCAATGCATCAAAAAGGTTGGCAGTTTGAAGCCCGGGTTGGAGGTGAGCGCCCGACCTTCAGCCCAGCTCACTGCCCACTTAGCAGATTGAAAAAAGCTGAGAGTAGATAAATAGGTACTGCTTAAGCAGGCACTATAAGGAAATACGAGCCCCCGATGGTGCAGTGGGTTAAACCAGTGTTTGCCAACCTTTTTTGAGCCTTGGTACACTTTTAACATTAAAAATTCGGGGCACACCACCAACCAAAATGACACAAAATGACACTCTAACACAGTAAAGAATGGCTGGGGTTGGTGGCCTGCTGGGAGCAGCTGCTGGGAGTGCCAAAGCCGGGGTGGGGGCGGAGCCAGGCTGCACCATGCCCCCCCTACCCCCCCCCCCCCGGCTCACATCTCCCAGCAGCTGCTCCAGCCTTGAGGGGGCAGTGCCAAGCCAGCCGTGCCAGAGCCAGCACAATGCTGGCTTGGCACTGTCCCCTCAAGGCTGGAGCAGCTGCTGGGAGTGCCGAGGCCGGGGGAGGGGGCAGAGCCAGGCCGCGCCATGCCCTGCCCCCTCCCCCCAGCTTCAGCTCTCCTACAGAGGAGGAGCATAAGCGGTGGATGGGCTTCAGTGGGCGGGGCTCCTCCACGCGGCTTCAGCGAGCGAGGAGCGAGAGTCATGGTGCTAGTCATGGCGGATTGGAGGCTGGCTGGGGAAACGGCCGAAGGAGGAGGCGCCCCAGTCCCTTCTTCTTTTTCTTCACCACGGCCCGGCCCTTCCTCCTCCCCCAAGCAGCAGGAGTTCGGCAGGAGGGGGGGAGGAAGGGGGGCAGAGAGCTTTTCTCACGGCACAGCAGGAGGTCCGTCGCGGCACACTAGTGTGCCACGGCACACTGGTTGAGAAAGACTGGGTTAAACTGCTGAGCTGCTGAAATGGCTCACCTTGCTCCAAACTGCCATGCGGCCCCCCAAGTTAGAAAGTTTGCCCGTGCCTGGTCTAGAGCCTGGTATTTTCTTCACTGAACACTTGAATGAAGCCCCCACTAATGTGTGCGGTACAGTCTTATTTCCCCTTAAGAACCGCTGTAGATGGTGAGACAATCGTTCTAATTGGAAGGTTGTGTGTCTTTTCTGCCATCTTGTTCGTCTCATTAGGAAGCACCAAACCTGACAGCTAAGCTCCTTGGAGGTTTGAATGCATTTTGAAACAACAACTTTAATTAGTGTGAAAGCATCGATCACATTTTTAATTGGATTTTAATCAGAACTGTACCTCATCCCGTCCCATGAAGGGCTGGTAGCAGCGTCACATGAAACCCATTTGTGTGTTTCAAAAATCGCAGAACTGGGGGGTGACTTTAATCAACGTTTTTTTAAATTCTGTGAAGGCAGGGTGATACAGTGGTTTGGGACTCACACGCTGTTTCTCAACCTTCCTGATGCCACGACCCCGTAATACAGTTCCTCCTGTTGTGCTGACCCCCAAACATAACATTATTTTCGTTGCTACTTCCTAACTTACATTTTGCTACTGTTATGAATCGTAATGTAAATATCTGATATGCAGGATGGATTTTCATTAACGGGACCAAATTTGGCACAACTACCCGATGCAACCAAAATTAAATGCTGGTGGGGTTGGAGGCAGGCCCAGATTACCCATAAGGCCACCCTAGGCCATGGCCTACGGCGGCAGCCATGGGGGGGGGGGCGGCAACAGGTCCGGACCTCCCAAAATTAATTTTTTTTTAAAAAAAGGTCAATTTTTGGACGCCTCTGCGCCTACGCGCGGAGCGCCATAGGCCCTAGGGCAGGGGTGGGCAATTACCGGCCCTCCAGGTGTTTTGGACTTCAACTCCCAGAAATCCTAACAGCTGGTAAACTGGCTAGGATTTCTGGGAGTTGAAGTCCAAAACACCTGGAGGGCCGTTAATTGCCCACCCCTGCCCTAGGGCCTCTGACGCAGCTTCCCACCGCCCCCTCCTCGCTTGGGTCGGCCCCGCCCCTCCTTCCTTCACTGAACTATAAATCCCAGCAACTACAACTCCCAATTGACAAAATCAATCCCCTCCAACCAGGCCCGGATTAACTGTTTGTGGCACCCTAGGCCACACTCTGGAAGCACCGCCCCTGCCCTGGGGGGCGGGGCCACTTGCGGGGGTGAGGTCGCTTGTGGGGGGCGCTTGTGGAGGGCGGGGGTGCTTGCGAGGGGGGACTTCCCTCCGCCTCCTCGCTTACGTTGGCATCGGCCCCGCCCCTCATTCCTTCAGTGAAAGAAGGAAGGTGGGCCGATGCTGACACGAGTGAGGAGGGGACGGTGGGACTTCCCTCCGCCTCCTCCTTGCTTACCTGAGTGGTCACCTGTGAATTCGTACATCCCCGCCCATCCTCCCCGCTGTTGTCATGCCTCAGTCCTTCAAGCTGCTTTTTGCGGCGGAGTAAAGGATCTGAGGTGGCAGCCCCTCCCACTGGCTATATATACTCAAGGGGCATGTGGGCGGGACTACCATTTAAAGTGATGATAAATTTCTGGAAGATTCCGAACTTTCTGCGCAGGCGCAGAAAATACCATATGTACGAATTCACAGGTGACTAAGGGAACTACGGTTACAGGGAAGCAACCAATAATTCACCTGCATCCAGAGAGCACTATTCACTCAAACAATGATGGATCTGAACCAAACTTGGCACGAATACTCAATATACCCAAATGTAAATATTGATGGCGTTTGGGGAAAACAGACCTTGACATTTGGGAATTGTAGTTGCTGGGATTTATAGTTCGCCTATAATCAAAGAGCATTCTGAACTCCACCAATGATGGAATTGAACCAAACTTGTGTGACAACCCCTTGTTGACCGGCCTCAGGCTGGACAATCCTTCTATATCCAAACTGCTGACCCTCAACGCAAAGGGACCTTGAAGTTACCTCAGCCACTTCAGTCTTATGGCAGGGTAGACTATCTCCTTTATTAACCATTGAACTGCAGAGATTTATAATTTCTCAGTATCCACTTGACCACGCTGCCACCATTTATCTGTCCGACCACTGACCTTGAGGGCCACCACCAATAAAAGAATTAGGAGAGGTGTTTTTCTTTTAAGATGCAAACAATTTATTATGACACAAATGGGTACAAAATCTTGGTTGGTTTTATACTTCCTCAGAGGCACAAACTTATTCTGTTACACAAAACACAATGGGGATATATTATAGGGTTTCCACTAAACCTCTATAAACCCCTGGACACTTCCAACTTTAACTAGGGTCTCTACACCCATAAAACTGGACTGCTCTCTTGCAGACCTTAAGACCAACTAAAATACTGAACTGTTCTCTTACAGTCCTCAGGACCAACTAACACAAAACAGAACTCCTCCCCCTCTCTTGTGGCAGTTGGCTTCCAACCGCTCTTTATCAACTGTAAAATTCAAACCTTGAACATTCTAAAAGCCTCTAGCCCTGGTTGCCATGGCGACAGCTCTTCAAAGCTTCTGCCAAGCCTCCCTTCTGTTTCACCCACAGCAACAATCCATAGAATATTCCCCCGAACTACACAAAACAACATACACTTAACATATGTCACACAACATTTACACACAAATAATCGACATCATTACAACTTGGCACACAGAACTCCCATGACCAATGGAAAATACTGGAAGAGTTTGATGGGCATTGGCCTTGAATCTGAGAGTTGTAGTTCACCTACATCCAGAGACCACTCTGGACTCAAACAATGATGGATCTGAACCAAACTTGGCACGAATACTCAATATACCCAATTGTGAATATTGATGGCGTTTGGGGAAAACAGACCTTGACATTTGGGAGTTGTAGTTGCTGGGATTTATAGTTCACCTACAATCAGAGAGCATTCTGAACCACACCAACGATAGAATTGGGCCAAACTTCCCACACAGAGCCCCCATGACCAACAGAAAATGCTGCGTTTTCTGATGGTCTTTGGCGACCCCTCTGACACCCTCTTGCAACCCCTCCAGCGGTCCTAACCCCAAGGTTGAGAAACACTGTTCTAATCTGAACTCATTGATTTGTGCCCTACTCTCAGTAGCAGAAAGGCAAGTCAGGATTGTTTATTTATTTAAAACTTGTCTACCCTGGCCTTCTCACCTCCGAAGAGGGACTCAGACCGGCAAGCAGCAAGTATTCAATGCTAACATTTAAAATCTGAAAACATCATACATTTACAATAAAATTATCAAATACAATACAATAAATACATTTAAACAGCCTTTCGCCCAAGTAAAATCAAGTCCAACTTAATCCGTATATTCGGTCCGGTGCCTGCGAAGGTGGTGGGACCAGCAGGGCCTCCAGACAATCTTAGCACTCTTGACGGTTCATAGGGGAGAATACGTTCGGACAGGTAAACTGGGCCGGAACCGTATAGGGTTTTGTAGGTCAACACCAGCACTTTGAATTGTGCTCGGAAGCTAATTGGCAGCCAGTGGAGCTGGCGCAACAGGGGAGTTATGCGCTTCCTGTACCCGCTCCCTTTAGTAGTCTGGCTGCTGTGCGCTGGACTAATGGCAGATTCCGGGCAGTCTTCATAGGCAACCCCACATAGGGAGCGTTGCAGTAGTCTATACGGGATGTAACCAAAGTGTGGACCACCATGGCCAAGTCTGACTTCCCAAGATACGGGCGCAGCTGGCACACAAGCCTGAGCTGTGCAAAAGCTCCCCTGGCCACTGCCGAGACTGGGGCTCCAGGCTCAGCGATGAGTCCAGGATCACTCCCAGACTGCGAACCTGCGCCTTCAGGGGGAGTGTAACCCCGTCAACCACAGGCTGTAACCCTATGCCCTGTTCGGCCTTACGACTGACCAGGAGTACCTCTGTCTTGTCTGGATTTAGTTTCAATCTGTTAGCCCTCATCCAGTCCGTTACAGTGGCCAAGCACCGGTTCAGGACTTGAACAGCCTCCTTAGTAGCAGGTGGGAAGGAGTGACAGAGTTGGACATCATCTGCGTACAGATGACACAGTACCCCGAAACTCCGGATGATCTCCCCCAATGGCTTCATGTATATGTTGAACAACATAGGGGACAGTACTGAACCCTGCGGGACCCCACAGTACAATGGCCGTGGGGCCGAGCAGGAGTCCCCTAGCAACACCTTCTGGGGCCGACCCTCGAGGAAGGACTGGAGCCACTGCAAAGCAAAGCAGTACCCCCAAGGCCCATTCCTGCGAGGCGTCTCAGAAGGATACCATGGTTGACGGTATCGAAGGCCGATGAGAGGTCCAGCAGAAACAACAGGGACACGCTCCCCCTGTTGAGCCTAGATCATCCACTAAGGCAGTGTTTCCCAACCAGTGTGCCGGGGCACACTAGTGTGTCATGAGCGATCATCAAGTGTGCCGTGGGAAATTGGAACCTCCAAGAAAGGTAGGGGGGGGGGGGGAGAGAGTCTAGTGTGTTGAAGTATAAAAACCCCAAGAAACCTACCTCGATAAAGGCACAAAATTACAAACACCCCCCTCCCCACCCGTTGTCTACTTGGTCTCTCCCTCTCCATGCATTGGGAAGGCCCGCCTCCCTTTCCCCAAGTAGAGACCACCTCTTGCCTCCTGGGGGTTCTGTGTGGGAAGTTTGGCCCAGTTCTATCATTGGTGGGGTTCAGTATGCTCTTTGATTGTAGGTGAACTATAAATCCCAGCAACTACAACTCCCAAATGTCAAGGTCTATTTCCCCTGAACTCCATCTGCGTTCATATTCAGGTCCCCCCTCGGGGTAAGGAAGAGTGGGGTAGAAATGTTGGAAATAAATAATATTTGGGCATATTGAGTATTCATGCCAAGTTTGGTCCTGATCCAACATTGTTTGAATCCACAGTGTTCTCTGGATATACTGTAGGTCAGGGGTGCTCATTATGGTGATCGGGAGCACCTAGGTGATTTTCGGCCCTTTTCCAGGTGATCTTTGGGGCTCACCAGCCGGATGGCGCGCTCCTGCCATGCGTGCGCACATGTGCTCCCGCCGCCGCCTTTGCAGGGATTCTTTTGCCAAAATGAGGCTTTAGTGGGTGGGCCCTGGCGCTCGTCTTGCCACGCACGGTGTGGTGACATGACCGCCCACTGGTTGCTGCTGGGGGGGGGGGGGCATATCTGGCCGGAGCGCTGGCAGGTGCTCCTATAAATACCCTCCTGCTGCGTGCGAGGGAGGGGCCTGCTGTGCACGCAAGAAGCAGGACGGGATGGGGACTTCCTGCTTCGCGAAAGCACGCAGCAGGAAGGAGGAAGGCAATGAAGACATTAAGAGTGAGCGCGCACGCAGGCAAGGAGGATCCCCTTCCCGGGCGCGCGCAACAGCGAGTTCATGGGCAGGCAAGAAAAAAGCCCCGCACGGACGGAAGGCTGCAGTAGGAGTGTGCACGCGCACATGCACAGCAGGTGATCTTTTCAACTTGATTGTTCACATAGTAGCTCGCATGATGAAAAAGTGTGGGCACCCCTGCTGTAGGTGAACTACAACTCCAAAAACTCAAGGTCAATGCCCACCAAACTCTTATAGCATTTTCTCTTGGTTATGGGAGTTCTGTGTGGGAAGTTTGTGTCTTTCTGCCATTCCTGCCAGGATATCTATGTTGTGTTCATCGAAACAGGCCCAGGTTTCACACTGAGTATATAAATACATTTAAAAACATATTAACTATATGTATTACTGTGTTAGAGTGTCAGTTTGTGTCATTTTGGTTGGTGGTGTGCCCCAGGATTTTGCAAATGTAAAAAGTGTGCCGCGGCTCAAAAAAGGTTGGGAAACACTGCACTAAGGCGACCAAGGCTGTCTCAGTACCATGTCCCGGCCTAAAGCCAGACTGCATGGTACAAAGGATCCCATTGCGCCTGACACCATTCATGCATGATAAGGACAGTGAGCCCAAAACCACTGTTCAGCATGGCTCTGGCTCTCGACCCCCAGGTTGAGAAACACTGGCTTAAGTAGAAACCATAAAATGAATGCAATCATTTGAAAAATACAACTTAGAAATGCTTCCCTCACCATGCAATTCCAGAGTTTGGGAGAAGCCAGGACAAAGCCATCCTACGTTGACTACCATGCCTCCATTATTCCTCAAGGCTTGATTTTGCTGGTGATAGCATTCAATAAGACAATGCAAGCATTACATCCCAAACATCAGCATATCTAACGCTTCCTGACAAAATGGAAGGGGAGTGTTTTTTTTTCAGTGCCTCAGAAAAAAGATAAGAGAAAACAATGCAAGATGGAGAGAAAGACTGTGTGCGTTATCACGTCCTCGCCAACTCTGCAACTCCATGGAAAGAAAAGACAGAAGTCACTTCATTAATGTTTTCTTTGTAGGCACACAAATGTGATCTGGGTTTCTCGCTCCAAATTTTCTTCTGTGGAAAATGCTCTAGTTCAGTGTTTTTCAACCTTTTTTGAGCCGCGGCACATTTTTTGCATTTACAAAATCCTGGGGCACACCACCAACCAAAATGACACAAAATGACACTCTAACACAGTAATACATATAGTTAATATGTTTTTAAATGTATTTATACACTCCGTGTGGAACCTGGGCCTGTTTCAATGAACACAACATAGATATCCTGGCAGGAATGGCAGAAAGACACACATGAAGGTCTTGCTGGGAGTTATAGTTCACCTGCAATCAAAGAGCATTCTGAACTCTTGCAACAATGATGGAATGGAATCAAACTTCCCACACAGAACTCCCATAACCAAGAGAAAATACTATAAGTTTGGTGGGCATTGACCTTGAGTTTTGGAGTTGTAGTTGCTCCCTTGAGCAAGGAGTCTTTCCAGAGTGCTTAAAAGAGGCGGTGGTAGCTCCATTACTGAAGAAACCGTCACTAGACCCGGCGGTTCCCTCCACTACCGACCAGTGTCGAACCTTTACAACCTGGGGAAGGTAGTTGAGAGAGGATGTAACGGAGCAGTTGCAGTCCTTCTTAGATGATGCAACATGGCTAGACCCCTTCCAGTCCGGCTTCCGTTCGGGGCACGGGACGGAGACGGTTCTGGTCTCCATCACAGACCAACTCCGCTGCCAGCTCGACCAAGGTGGGTCTGTGCTGCTCGTGTTATTGGACCTCACGGCAGCGTTTGACACGGTCGACCACAATCTATTGATCCACCGCCTGGCCGTGGCTGGAGTGAGGGGGACTGCCCTTAAATGGCTGACCTCCTTCCTCCGCCAGCGGTCTCAGCGTGTGAGGGGGCGAGGTGGTCTCCGAGGGCTCCCCACTACTCTGTGGGGTCCCTCAGGGGCCATTCTCCCCTCTGTTATTTAACATCTACATGCAGCCGCTTGCACAGCTGGTGCGGAGTTATGGGCTGGAGTGTCACCAGTACGCTGACGACACCCAGCTCATTCTGAGGATGGAGGGCAGGCCGGGTTCTGTCTCCGATAATTTCCAACACTGCCTCGAAGCCGTTACTGGATGGCTGCGTGCCAGTAGGTTGAGGGTGAATCCAGCGAAGACGGAGATCTTGTGGCTGGGTCGCCCGGGTGATGTTAATGTCCAGCTTCCGAGCCTGGACGGTGCGGTGTTATGCCCATCGCCTTCCGTAAAGAGCCTGGGGGTCCATTTGGACTCCCAGCTGACCATGGAGGCCCAGGTCTCTGCGGTCAGCAAGATCGCTTTTTCATCTGCGACAGGCAAGGAGGCTGGCCCCCTATCTCTCCCGGACGATCTGGCCACGGTGATCCAAGCCACAGTCATCTCAAGGCTGGATTACTGCTGCGCGCTCGTTGGCCTTCCTCTGTCGGTGACCCGGAAGCTCAGGCTAGTGCAGAACACTGCCGCCCGGCTCCTGTCTGGCACGCCAGCTGGCGCCCACATAACACCTGTTTTGCAGGATCTGCACTGGCTGCCAATTGAGCACCGGATCACCTTCAAAGTGTTGGTCCTCACCTTTAAGGCCTTACACGGCCTGGGGCCAGCGTATTTGAGGGACCGTCTCACCCCATATTGCCCTCCGAGATCACTTCGGTCTGAGGACTCCAATCTCCTGGAGATACCTTCAGCTAAACTCGCAAGGCTGACTGCTACCCGCCGGAGGGCGTTCTCTGTCATAGCACCTACGCTGTGGAACGCCCTCCCGGCGGAACTCGAGCTATGAAGGACTTGCTCCCGTTTAGACGGGCCTGTAAAACATACCTGTTTAAGCAGGCCTTTGGTGAGTAAGTCCTGCCCATGCCCGTCATCTATTCGCTCTTCTGAGGATGATGTGCTGTTCATTGTGTTAACTGTGTTATTAATTACTATACTGCTGTTGTTTTTAATTGTTTTTAACTGCTTATTGCCTGTATTTTACTGTGCCCTTCGGCTCCTGTAAGCCGCCGCGAGCCTCAGGGAGTCGGCGGCATAGAAGCCCGAATAATAAATAAATAAATAAAAATAGTTCACCTATATCCAGAGAGCACTGTGGACTCAAACAATGTTGGATCAGGACCAAACTTGGCCTGAATACTCAATATGCCCAATTGTGAACACAGATGGTGTTTGGGGAAAGTAGACCTTGACATTTGGGAGTTTCTGGGATTTATAGTTCAGATACAATCAAAGAGCATTCTAAACCCCAAGGCAAGGCCTGCTCCCCTTCTTTCTTTTCACCCTCCCGTCGTGTGAGGGTGGGGGGCTGCAGCACCACACGGGTTTCCCGCCCGTTCTTTTATTTGGGGCTCCTCCGCTGCGCTACAAAATGCCGGCGGCGAGAGGGCAATGAGAGGAACCGCCTCGCCCCTTCCTCGCCTCGTCCTATCAGAAAGCAGGAAGCGCCGACAGCAGAGCATGGCCAGCCGCTGCCACTCAAAGCGGGCCTGGCCCTGCCCCTTTGCTCCCTCCTCCTTCACACTTCCCGGCCTATAGCCAGCCACCAATGGCTCCTGCAGCGGCCGTGACGGGACTACTTCACCTCACGCTCTTCCAGGCTGCCGCCCTCCCCTTCGGCCTACGTCCTAGCAATCTTTAAACCAAGGCCTTTGACTATCGCTTGCGCTCGGCACTAAGAAGGGGAAGTAAATAAGATTTGCATAAGGGGAGGGGGCAGCCTCGGGGAAAGGCGTGATGTGCACCTCTTCCTTCCTTCCCTCCTTGCGCACACCAGAGTGCACACTCGCAAAGCATGCTGGGAGAGTCCAATTTCCCACGGCACACCTGAGGATCGCTCACGGCACACTAGTTGGGAAACACTGCTCTAGCTCACCCAGCCCAGCTTTGCCTCTTGCACGTCTGATACTCAAAATCTTCAGCACTGCAAGAAAGCGGTTGGGTTTTACATGAATTCACAGTGTAGATTCACTCTTAGACAAGGTATCCTTAGAGATGGTTTTGCCATTTAATACCCTGAAATATTGGCTACACATTTATTTATTTTTACTTACTTATTTACAGTACTTCTATTCCACCCTTCACCCGAAGAAACTCAAGAGCGGACCACAGAAAACACATATACGGCAAACATTCAATGCTGTATTCTGACAAGACAGACAACTGTACATAGTCAGGGTAGAGGTTTCCCCTGACATTAAGTCTAGTAGTGTCCGACTCTCGGGGGTGGCGCTCATCTCCATTTCTAATCCGAAGAGCTGCCGTTGTCCATAGACACCTGCAGGTCATATGGCTGGCATGACTGAATGGAATGCCGTTACCTTTCTGCTGAAGCGATACCTATTGATCTACTCATATTTGTGTATTTTTTGAACTGCTAGGTTAGCAAAAGCTGGGGCTAACAGCGGAAGCTCATCCCACTCCCCAGATTCAAACCGTTTACCTTTGGGTCAGCAAGTTCAGCAGCCGAGTGGTTTAACGTGCAACGCAACCGGTAAAAGATAGTTTGGTGTGGTTTGTTTTTCTGAAACCCATGCTGGTTTCAGAAAAAAACAAATGTATACCAGGTGGCCGGGGGGGGTGATATCCATATCTATCTGTGCAAATATAGAGGTATATATAGGCTTTCACGTCTTCGGCATCTTGGAGGCTGTGCTCTGTTCCAGCCACAGAGGGAGCTGTCGCTCCACTTTCCTTGCCGAAGAGCTTTGTTTGATCAAATTGCCGGCATTTTTCTGGCATTTCCTTATGGGTGACTTAAATACCTTCCATTTTAAGTAGTATCTGTTTATATACTCGCATTGCTGTTTTCAAAACTGCTAGGTAGGCAGAAGCTGGGCTAAATCAAATCAACATGGTTTCTGCAAAGGCAAATCGTGTCTTACTAACTTGTTAGAATTCTTTGAGGGTGTAAATAAACACATAGATAAAGGGGACCCAGTCGATATTGTTTACCTTGACTTTCAAAAGGCTTTTGACAAAGTTCCTCACCAAAGGCTCCTAAATAAGCTCTTCAGCCATGGAATCAGGGGACAGGTCTTGTCCTGGATTGGAACCTGGCTAAACTGTAGGAAACAAAGGGTGGTAGTAAACGGACATTTCTCTGGGTGGAAAGAGGTGAGAAGTGGCGTACCCCAAGGCTCAGTTTTGGGTCCGTTACTTTATAATTTATTCATTAATGATCTGGATGTAGGAGTGAATTCTGAGGTAGCAAAGTTTGCAGACGACACTAAATTGTTCAGGGTAGTTAAAAATGAAACTGATTGTAAAGAGCTCCAGAAAGATCTCTCGAAATTGAGTGAATGGGCAACAAAGTGGCAAATGCATTTTAACCTAAACAAGTGTAAAGTCATGCACATCGGGGCAAAGAACCCCAACTACACTTATCAACTGATGGGATCAAAAGCTTTCGAGACAAACCAGGAAAGGGATCTTGGGGTTTTGGTGGACAGTTCAATGAAGATGTCAACCCAGTGCGCAGCAGCAGTGAAAAAAAGCAAATTCTATGCTTGGCATGATCAGGAAGGGAATCGAAAATAGGTCAGCAAATGTTGTATTACCTCTCTACAAATCTATGGTGAGGCCACATCTGGAGTACTGTGTACAATTCTGGTCGCCGCACCTCAAGAAGGATATAACGGAACTGGAAAAGGTACAGAAAAGGGCAACAAGAATGATCCGAGGGATGGAGCGGCTCCTTATGAAACCAGGTTGCAACGCCTTGGTCTTTCAGCCTTGAAAGACGGCGTTTAAGAGGTGACTTGATCGAAGTGTATAAAATCATGCATGGGATAGAAAAGGTGAATAAAGAAAAATATTTTCTCTGTCACACAACACTAGGACTAGGGGGCACTCCCTGAAGCTCCAAGGTAGGAAAGTTAGGACTAATAAAGGGAAATATTTCTTCACCCAGAGGGTCATTGGGTTATGGAACTCACTTCCAGAAGAGGTTGTGACAGCTGTCAGCCTGGACAACTTCAAGGCAGGATTAGACAGATTCATGGATACCAAGTGTATCGGTAGTTACTGAAAAGGACATTCAAGTGCCACCTCGGAGTTGGTTGAGGTAGGCAGGATTTCCCTGGGTACTGGTTGTGGGGGTCGGGGGAGCAGGTCAGGGTTTTGCCTCCCCCTGCTTCGAGATCCCCGTGTACAACTGGTGGGCCACTGTGTGATACAGAATGCTGGACTAGATGGGCTGAGGTCCGATTCAGCATGGCTCTTCTTATGTTCTTATGTTCTTAAAGGCCAAGAGCTCATCCTGACCTAGGTTTTGAACTGTCAACCTTTCAGTTGGCAAGATTTACTGTACCTGGTGGTTAACCTGGTGTGCTAAAGCCCGGCCCATCTATCTCCCACCCACTGTTTCGCTTCCAAGATCATATGAGATTTTGTATCTTTAGGTTATCATGAAAGGTACCCCATTTCTCAGCATTCTGTCTAGACTTTATTTGTTCTTCTGTATGTAGTTGTATTTCGGGACTGCTGTATCACTTCTTTAAAATTCCCATAACACTCTTTACTTTAACCCCAGAGGACTTGGGCTACCCAAACTTTTGGGAGGATAAGTGTGATGTAATAAGTGTAATTCCCAGAGGGATTAAAAGAGGCCATGGTAAAACCGCTGCTGAAAAAGCCAGAATTAGATCGCTCGGCTCCCTCCAATTACCGCCCAGTCTCGAACTTACAGTTTCCGGGCAAGGTGATTGAGAGGGCAGCAGCGGTACAGCTGCAGCAGTTCTTGAATGACACAGCTGGACTTGATCCCTTCCAGTCCGGCTTCCGTTCAGGGCATGGGACGGAGACGGTTCTTCTCTCCATCACAGACCGGCTGCGCTGCCAATTGGACCGAGGCGGGTCGGTGCTGCTCGTGTTATTAGACCTCACGGCAGCCTTCGACACAGTAGATTACACATTGTTAGTCCGTCGTCTAGCCCAGTCTTTCTCAACCAGTGTGCCGTGGCACACTAGTGTGCCGTGACAGACCTCCTGCTGTGCCGCGAGAAAAGCTCACTGCCCGGCCCTTCCTCCCCCCTCCTGCCGAACTCCTGCTGCTTGGGGAGGAGGAAGGGCCGGGCAGTGGCGAAGAAAAAGAAGAAGAGACCGGGTGCCGCCTCCTTCGGCCGTTCCCTTAGCCAGCCTCAATCCGCCATGACTCCCACCATGACTCTCGCCCCTCACTCGCTGAAGCCGCATGGAGGAGGAGCCCCACCACTGAAGTCCGTCCACCGCTCATGCTCTTCCTCTGTAGGAGAGCTGAAGCTGGGGGAGGGGGCAGGGCATGGCGAGGCCTGTAGGAGAGCTGAAGCTGGGGGGAGGGGGCGGGGCATGGCGAGGCCTGTAGGAGAGCTGAAGCGGGGGGGGGGGCAGGGCATGGCGAGGCCTGCAGGAGAGCTGAAGCTGGGGGAGGGGGCAGGGCATGGCGAGGCCTGTAGGAGAGCTGAAGCTGGGGGCGGGGTCGGGGCATGGCGAGGCCTGTAGGAGAGCTGAAGCTGGGGGGGAGGGGCATGGCGAGGCCTGTAGGAGAGCTGAAGCTGGGGGAGGGGGGGGGCATGGCGAGGCCTGTAGGAGAGCTGAAGCTGGGGGGGGGGCAGTGCATGGCGAGGCCTGTAGGAGAGCTGAAGCTGGGGGAGGGGGGGCATGGCGAGGACTGGAGGAGAGCTGAAGCTGGGGGGAGGGGCAGGGCATGGCGAGGCCTGTAGGAGAGCTGACGCTGGGGGGCGGCGCCGGGGCATGGCGAGGCCTGTAGGAGAGCTGAAGCTGGGGGAGGCGGGGCATGGCGGGCCTGTAGGAGAGCTGAAGCTGGGGGAGGGGCAGGGCATGGCGAGGCCTGTGGGAGAGCTGAAGCTGTGGGAGCGGGCTGGGCATGGGGAGGCCTGTAGGAGAGCTGAAGCTGGGGGGAGGGGGCAGGGCATGGCAAGGCCTGTAGGAGAGCTGAAGCTGGGGGGAGGGGCAGGGCATGGCGAGGCCTGTAGGAGAGCTGAAGCTGGGGGAGGGACGGGGCATGGCGAGGCCTGTAGGAGAGCTGAAGCTGGGGGGAGGGGGCAGGGCATGGCGAGGCCTGTAGGAGAGCTGAAGCTGGGGGGAGGGGGCAGGGCATGGCGAGGCCTGTAGGAGAGCTGAAGCTGGGGGAGGGGCGGGGCATGGCGCGGCCTGGCTCTGCCCTCCCGGCTTCGGCACTCCCAGCAGCTGCTCCAGCCTTGAGGGGACTGTGCCAAGCCAGCATTGTGCTGGCTCTGGCACCGCTGGCTTGGCACTGCCCCCTCAAGGCTGGAGCAGCTGCTGGGAGAGGTGAAGCCGGGGGTAGGGGGCGTGGCATTGTGCACCCTGGCTCCGCCCCCTCCCGGCCCGGCACTCCCAGCAGCTGCTCCCAGCAGGCCACCATCCCCAGCCATTCTTTACTGTGTTAGAGTGTCATTTTGTGTCATTTTGGTTGGTGGTGTGCCCCCGGATATTTTTAATGTTAAAAGTGTGCCGCGGCTCAAAAAAGGTTGGGAAACACTGGTCTAGCCGAGTCTGGAGTGAGGGGGACTGCCCTTAGATGGGTGGCCTCCTTTCTCCAGGGTCGAGGACAACCAGTGGAGAGGGATGGATTGGTTTCTGAGAGGTCCCCACTTGACTGTGGGGTACCTCAAGGTGCCATCCTTTCCCCACTATTATTTAACATCTCTATGCGACCGCTGGCCCAGTTGGTGCGTAGTTTCGGTCTGGAGTGCCATCAATATGCTGATGACACTCAGCTTCTGCTGAGGATGGAGGGCAGGCCTGACACTGACCCGATTATTTCCATCGGTGCCTTGAAGCCGTGACTGGATGGCTGCGAGCTACCCGGTTGAAGGTGAATCCTCGAAGATGGAGATCCTATGGCTGGGTGGCCCGCTAGGGCGGGAGTGCCAGCTGCCTACCCTGGACGGCGAGACCTTACGCCCGTCGCCCTTGGTAAAGAGTCTGCAGGTCAAGTTGGACCCACTGCTGACCATGGAGGCTCAGGTCTCCGCGGTCAGCAGATCCGCATTTTTCCATCTTTGGCAGCCCAGGCGGCTGGCACCCTACCTATCTGGAAGGTAGGGTGCCAGCTGGCGATCCAGGCGACGGTCATCTCGAGATTAGACTTCTGTAACGGCCTCTACATTGGCCTTCCCTTGTACGTGATCCGAAAACTTAAGTTAGTGCAGAATGCTGCAGCACGACGGCTCGTCGGTGCGCCAGTGAGAGCGCACATTACTCCCATCCTGCAGCAACTGCACTGGCTTCCTATAGAATACCGGATCATGTTCAAGGTGTTGGTTCTGACCTTTAAGGCCTTACATGGTCTAGGGCCTGTGTACTTAGACAGGGACTGTCTCTCCCCATACATTCCCCAGAGATCCCTACGTTCGGAGGATTCAAACCTACTAGTGGTCCCTTCAGTTCGGACAATCACCTATCAGTAACCAGACAGAGGGCCTTTACAGTGGTGGCTCCAGCATTGTGGAATGCCTTACCGGACGGGGCACGTGTTCTCAATGAGCTTATTCCTTTCCGGAAAATGTGTAAAACCGTCCTCTTCCGGTGGCCGTTCGGTCTCAGCAGCCCTCCGTAACTCATCAAATGCTCAACATATATTGCCACCCTAGGTTACTGCCTGTTGTTAAACTTGTATTTTGTATTGTTTTATTAAGATATGTGACTGTTTTTAGTATGTTTTTACCAATTGTACACCGCCCGAGACTGTTGGGAGGGGCAGTCTATAAAATCGAAATAAATAAATAAAATAAATAAATAAATTAAAAATAAAATGTAGAGTCCTGGCTGTTTGGGACTGGGAGCAACCAGTTTTATCAATCTGTCTGGACTTGTTTTTTTTTCCCCGCTGCAAAGGGATAGTTGGGGGAAATAATGGAATATCAGGGAGGGAGCAAAGATGAGCGCCCTGCTTTCCACCTCTGTTTTGGGCCATGGGAGGGTTTTATTTATTTTATTTTATTATTCGGTTTTATATTCCGCTCCTCCCTGCAGGCTCGAGGCGGATCACACAAGGAGTAAAAACATACAATAAAAACATAGGTCGTAGCAATGATAAAACAACAATTACAGTTCTTGAGATCACAGACATGCGCATGCCATTTACAATTCAGAACTTAACAGTAAGCCAGCCTAAAGAGGGCGGCCTTACACGCCCTTCGAAAGGGGGCGAGCTCTGAAATCGTACGAGTATGGTCTGGGAGCGAGTTCCAGAGCACAGGAGCCGCAGCAGAGAAGGCTCGCTGTCTTGTAGTGGACAGGTGGCAGGAACGAAGCGATGGGATAGCCAGCAGATTCTGCTCTTCCGAGCGTAGGGATCTCGGGGGAACATACGGGGTAAGGCGGTCCCTCAGGTACACTGGCCCTAGACCGTGTAAGGCCTTAAAGGTTAAAACCAGCACCTTGAAGGCAATCCGGTACTCAATGGGAAGCCAGTGCAGTTGCCGTAAGATGGGAGTGATGTGCTCCCTCACTGGTGCTCCCACCAGCAAGCGAGCAGCGGCATTCTGCACGGGGGTCCCCAGGGGGCCATTCTCTCCCCTCTGTTATTTAACATCTACATGCAGCCGCTTGCACAGCTGGTGCGGAGTTATGGGCTGGAGTGTCACCAGTACGCTGACGACACCCAGCTCATTCTGAGGATGGAGGGCAGGCCGGGTTCTGTCCCCGATAATTTCCAACACTGCCTCGAAGCCGTTACTGGATGGCTGCGAGCCAGTAGGTTGAGGGTGAATCCGGCGAAGACAGAGATCTTGTGGCTGGGTCGCCCGGGTGATGTTAATGTCCAGCTTCCAAGCCTGGACGGTGCGGTGTTATGCCCATCGCCTTCCGTAAAGAGCCTGGGGGTCCATTTGGACTCCCAGCTGACCATGGAGGCCCAGGTCTCTGCGGTCAGCAAGATCGCTTTTCACCTGCGACAGGCAAGGAGGCTGGCCCCCTATCTCTCCCGGAACGATCTGGCCACGGTGATCCAAGCCCCAGTCATCTCAAGGCTGGATTACTGCAACGCGCTCTACATTGGCCTTCCTCTGTCGGTGACCCGAAGCTCAGGCTAGTGCAGAACACTGCCGCCCGGCTCCTGTCTGGCACGCCAGCTGGCGCCCACATAACACCTGTTTTGCAGGATCTGCACTGGCTGCCAATTGAGCACCGGATCACCTTCAAAGTGTTGGTCCTCACCTTTAAGGCCTTACACGGCCTGGGGCCAGCGTATTTGAGGGACCGTCTCACCCCATATTGCCCTCCGAGATCACTTCGGTCTGAGGACTCCAATCTCCTGGAGATACCTTCAGCTAAACTCGCAAGGCTGACTGCTACCCGCCGGAGGGTTCTCTGTCATAGCACCTACGCTGTGGAACGCCCTCCCGGCCGGAACTCGGGCTATGAAGGACTTGCTCCCGTTTAGATGGGCCTGTAAAACATACCTGTTTAAGCAGGCCTTTGGTGAGTAAGTCCTGCCCATGCCCCGCCATCTATTCGCTCTTCTGAGGATGATGTGCTGTTCATTGTTTTAACAGTGTTATTAATTACTGTACTGCTGTTGTTTTTAATTGTTTTTAACTGCTTATTGCCTGTATTTTACTGTGCCCTTCGGCTCCTGTAAGCCGCCGCGAGCCTCAGGGAGTCGGCGGCATAGAAGCCCGAATAATAAATAAATAAATAAATAAATAAACCATGGAGACCTGAGACTCCATGGATAGCAAGGGGTCCAATTGGACACCCAAGCTCTTTACCAGGGATGACGGGCTTAATTGCTCGCCATCCAGGGTAGGCAACCGGCACTCATCCAGTCCAGGTCGACCGGGCCACAAGATCTCCGTCTTCGACGGATTCACCTTCAGCCGGCTAGCACGCAGCCATCCAGTCACGGCTTCAAGGCATTGATGGAAACAATCGGGTACGGTGTCCGGCCTGCCGTCCATTCTCAGCAGAAGCTGGGTGTCATCAGCGTACTGATAACACTACAGACCAAAGTCGCGGGCCAGCTGGGCCAAGGGGCGCATATAAATAATAAGGGAGAGAGGATGGCCCCCTGGGGTCGGAATGTGTGCCAAGTTTGATCGTGATCCATCATTGGTAGGCAACGCAGTGATCTGTGGGAGCAGAAACTATTGAAAGTACTGCAATTCAAATAATCCATGGCCCATCCTCCCCCAAACTGCACCAGGACCTGGGGTGGGTCATGGGGGTTGTTTGCGCCAAGTTTGGTCCAGGTCCGCCATTCATGGGGGTCGCAGTGGCCTGTGGAAATGGTCCCCCTTGCCCTTGCCACTTTCTTGGCCGCTGCTAGTCAAGATTCCCAATATAGATTCCCAATTATACAGTGAATAAAAGGCCTTTGGAACAAGGGGGAGAAAAGGCTTGGCTGAAGAGAGGGAGGCCTGAAAAGGCGCCTGTCGCTTTAACCACCTTTTTTGGCTGCTCCTTTATGCCCCTGTTGTTTATATTACACGGTTTATGTAGCCTATCAAATTAAGGCCAGTAAATCGCTTTGCTTTATGGCCTTGGCTTTTATTCTCTTGGATCTGGTGGAGATCAGGAAGGAAGAAAGAGAAACAAAGCGAGGAAGGGGCTGCAGAGCAAGGAAGGAAGAAAGAAAGACGGAGCAAATGGAAGGCAAACAGGGAAAGAAAGGGGGCTCGTTCATGGTGGCCTTGCGTACAGCGCCAACAATGTGATGCGGCCGCAAAAAAAGCCAATGGGATTTTGGCCTGCATCAAGAGGAGTCTAGTGCAGCGTTTCTCAACCTGGGGGTCGCGACCCCAACGGGGGTCGTTCGGCCATTTCAGAGGGGTTGCCGTCCAGATCCAGGGAACTCATGGTACACCTCTATTCTGCCTTAGTTAGACCACACCTGGAATATTGTGTCCAATTCTGGGAACCACAACTGAAGAGAGATATTGACAAGCTGGAATGTGTCCAGAGGAGGGCGACTAAAATGATCAAGGCTCTGGAGAACAAGCCCTATGAGGAGCGGCTTAAAGAGCTGGGCATGTTTAGCCTACAGAAGAGAAGGCTGAGAGGAGACATGATAGCTAATAGCTAATTTTTTGTAAGTCTTTGATATACTAATAAAAAAATCCCCCCCCCCATTTGATTTTAGAATCGCGATTTTAGGATTCTAAACCATGCCTAATAGCTATGTATAAATATGTGAGAGGAAGTCCTAGGGAGGAGAGAGCAAGCTTGTTTTCTGCTGCCTTGGAGACTAGGACGCAATGGAGCAATGGCTTCAAACTACAAGAAAGGAGATTCCACCTGAACATTAGGAAGAACTTCCTGACTGTGAGAACCGTTCAGCAGTGGAACTCTCTGCCCCAGAGTGTGGTGGAGGTTCCTTCTTTGGAAGCTTTTAAACAGAGGCTGGATGGCCATCTGTCGGGGGTGCTTTGAATGCAATTTTCCTGCTTCTTGGCAGAATGGGGTTGGAGTGGATGGCCCATGAGGTCTCTTCCAACTCTATGGTTCTTCCAACAACAGGCATCAAAGGGCCTTTCCATACAGCCATATAATGCAGAGTATCAAGGCAGATAATCCACAATATCTGCTTTGAGTTGGGTAATCTTGAGTCCACATTGCCACTGTGCTTTTTATACAGCTGTGTGGAATGGGCCTAATTTATTTATTTACTATGTTTATATCGAAAGCCCTGTTTCCGCAGTGGTTAAAGCGCTGAACTTGCTGACCAAAAGATCGCAGGTTTGAATCCAGGGAGTGGAGTGAGCTCCCACTGTTAGCCCCAGCTTCTCCCAACCTAGCAGTTCAAAAACATACAGGTGATAGTATGATAATTGGGTCCGGAAGCTCTGAGCGCTATAAGTGAATAAGGGAAGGGGAGAGCGGCACACTGAGGGCGGGAATATACTTCGTAGTTGCATTTGGTGGAAGGATGGAAAGGAGGGGAGTTGGGATAATGTTTAGGGTTTGGATTAGGGTTAGGGTCAAAATTTTACCATCAAAGAACTCTTACATTCCTTCTATAATATGTGTTCTGTTCTGCGTTGCACAAACAGCGCTCCCAAAGGAGTAAAGCGAAAACAGAGTAACGCTCAGAGCTTCCTGACTGTGAGAGCCGTTCAGCAGTGGAACTCTCCGCCCTGGAGTGTGCTTGAGGCTCCTTCTATGGAGGCTTTTTAAAGAGAGGCTGGATGGCCATCTGTCAGGGATGCTTCAAGTGAGATTTTCCTGCTTCTTGGCAGAATGGGGTTGGACTGGATGGCCCACAAAGTCTCTTCCAACTCTATGATTCTATGAATCTATGAAATGCAGACTTCAATTACTAGAGGAGCCAAGTCTGTCCTGGCCTACGCCCACTTAGGACATGCTGTCTGGGAATAATGGGAGTTTCAGTCTAACACAAGAGCAACTGTCCCTATTATTATTATTATTAGCTTGGGGACCCGGTGCTGCCCGGGTTATTTGAGAAAGGAATTGTTTGCCAGTGCACCTCCGCTGCAAACACTGATTTTTATTATATACATCAGTGTTTCCCAACCAGTGTGCCGGGGCACACTAGTGTCCCGTGAGCGATCATCAGGTGTGCCGTGGGAAATTGGGACCTCCAGGAAGGGGGAGGAGAGTCTAGTGTGTTGAAGTATAAAAACCCTAAGAAACCTACCTCAATAAAGGCACACAATTACAAACACCCCCCTCCCCACCCGTTGCCTACTTGGTCTCTCCCTCTCCATGCATTGGGAAGGCCCGCCTCCCTTTCCCCAAGTAGAGACCTCCTCTTGCCTCCTGGGGGTTCTGTGTGGGAAGTTTGGCCCAGTTCTATCATTGGTGGGGTTCAGAATGCTCTTTGATTGTAGAGGAACTATAAATCCCAGCAACTACAACTCCCAAATGTCAAGGTCTATTTCCCCAAACTCCATCTGTGTTCACATTTGGGCATATTGAGTATTCATGCCAAGTTTGGTCCTGATCCAACATTGTTTGAGTCCACAGTGCTCTCTGGATGTAGGTGAACTACAACTCCAAAACTCAAGGTCAATGCCCACCAAACTCTTATAGCATTTTCTCTTAGTTATGGGAGTTCTGTGTGGGAAGTTTGTGTCTTTCTGCCATTCCTGCCAGGATATCTCTGTTGTGTTCATCGAAACAGGCCCAGGTTTCACACTAAGTATATAAATACATTGAAAAACATATTAACTATATGTATGACTGTGTTAGACTAGTGTTTCTCAACCAGTGTGCCGTGGCACACTAGTGTGCCGTGAGCGATCATCAGGTGTGCCGCGAGAAAAGCTCTCTGCCCCCCTTCCTTCCCCCCTCCTCCTGCTGAACTCCTGCTGCTTGGGGGGGGGGAGGAGGAAGGGCCGGGCCTCCAATCGTGTAAGGCCGTGTAAGGCCTTAAAGGTGAGGACCCAGCAGGCTGCCATATAACACCTGTTTTGCAGGACCTGCACTGGCTGCCAATTGAGCACCGGATCGCCTTCAAAGTGTTGGTTCTCACCTTTAAGGCCTTGCACGGCCTGGGGCCAGCATATCTGAGGGACCGTCTCACCCCATATTGCCCTCCGAGATCACTTCGGTCTGAGGACTCCAATCTCCTGGAGATACCTTCAGCTAAACTCGCAAGGCTGACTGCTACCCGCCGGAGGGCGTTCTCTGTCATAGCACCTACGCTGTGGAACGCCCCTCAGGCTATGAAGGACTTGCTCCCGTTTAGACGGGCCTGTAAAACATACCTGTTTAAGCAGGCCTTTGGTGAGTAAGTCCTGCCCATGCCCCGCCATCTATTCGCTCTTCTGAGGATGATGTGCTGTTCATTGTGTTAACTGTGTTATTAATTACTGTACTGCTGTTGTTTTTAATTGTTTTTAACTGCTTATTGCCTGTATTTTACTGTGCCCTTCGGCTCCTGTAAGCCGCCCGCGAGCCTCAGGGAGTCGGCGGCATAGAAGCCCGAATAATAAATAAATAAATAAATATAACACCTCTCCTGCGCGAACTGCACTGGTTGCCAATTGAATTCCGGGTCTCCTTCAAAGTGTTAGTTCTGACTTTCAAGGCCTTACATGGTTTGGGGCCAGTGTACTTGAGGGAGCGGCTTACCCCATACGTGCCCAGAAGATCACTGTGTTCAGAGGGTCTTAACATGCTGGAGGTCCCAAGTCCGAAGCTCTATAGGCTCTCCAGCACATGGCAGAGAGCATTCTCGGTGGCTGCTCCGGTCCTGTGGAACTCGCTGCCGGCCGAGATTCAGGCCCTGCGGGACCTGATGGCCTTCCGCAGGTCCTGCAAGACCTGGCTGTTCAGGCAAGCATTTGGTCTGACCGGTGCTTGAACTGTTAATCCCTTGCCAGCCGTGCTGCCATTGTCTTTTATTAGGAATCAGCCTTGCTCTGATTTGCGTGATTTTATGTTTTTAGGTGATTGTAATTGATCAGGATTGTTTTATGGTATTTTAGGATATTTTTAAATTTTGATGTTTTATATGTTTGGAAACCGCCCTGAGCCTCGGGAAGGGCGGTTTAGCAAATCGAAATAATAAATAAACAAACAATAATAAATGTTGTTTCCAAGTTGCAGTTCTTTCTGCGTTGTCGTTTCTCTTCGAGACCCATTCGGCGTGTCTTCTCGAAAGAGGCCGCAGCATTGTGGATAGTGCGTCTCCATGCCTCCCGATGTGAGGCCAGGGTGGACCATTGTTGGTGATCAATCTGGCCGAGCCTGGGATGTTGTTTCAGGGAGTCCTTATATCTCTTTTTTGGGGCACCTCTCTTGCGCTGACCCATGGTGAGTTCACCATAGAGTAGTATCTTTGGGAGGCAGTGGTCCTCCATCCTAGATACGTGCCCAGCGCAGCTGTGTTCTCAATAGCATGGCCTCAATGCTGGTGATCCCTGCTTGCTCAAGGACAGCAACATTCGTCACATAGTCGGTCCAGTGTATATTTAGGATTGTGCGAAGACAGCGCTGATGAAAGCGTTCGAGGAGTCGTAGGTGTTGGCGATAGGTGACCCATGTTTCAGACCCATAGAGGAGAATAGACAGTACGATCGCTCTGTACACACTGATTTTGGTGCTTTGCCTCAGGTGCTTGTTGCTCCAGACTCTTTTGTGAAGACTTCCAAGTGCACTTTATTCCTTTGCTAATCTGTGATGTATCTCTTTGTCAATCTTGGCGTCTGAAGAGATGATGCTTCCCAGGTAGGTGAACTGCTGAACGGACTTAAGCACAGATGTGCCTATGCTGACGTGGGGATGAGGTGTTCTTCCTGTGGTGCGGGCTGGTAGAGGACTTCCGTTTTCTTCAGGCTGACTTCCAGCCCAAACAGCTCTGCAGCTGCTGCAAAGCAGGATGTGAGGCTCTGCAGAGTTGCTTCTGAATGGGCGATAAGGGCAGCATCGTAAGCAAAAAGCAGCTCACGGACTAGATAGTTTAGAGTCTTAGTGCGAACCCTCAGACGGCTTAAGTTGAACAAGCTACCATCAGTACGATAGCGTATATATGCCGTCTTCTTCTTTGAGGTCTGCCGTAGCTCTTTGGAGCATCATGCTGAAGAAGATTGTAAATAGGGTTGGTGCAAGAACACAACCTTGTTTCACTCCGTTAGTTATGAGAAAGGGCTCCGAGAGAGCATCGCCATATCTGACTTGACCGTGCTGGCCCTCATGTAACAGGATAATCATTTTGAGGAATTTGGGGGGACATCCTAGACGTTCCAGGATCTGCCACAGACCTTTTCTGCTCACAGTGTCGAAGGCTTTGGTGAGGACGACAAATGTGACATAGAGTCCTTTGTTCTGCTCTCTACATTTCTCTTGCAGTTGTCAAAGGGCAAAAACCGTATCTGTGGTGCTCCTATTAGCTCTGTAGCCGCATTGGCTTTCAGGGAGAAGTTCTTCTGCAATATTAGTATATCAGTAGTAAGGAAGAAAAAGGATCCTGCAATACCTTTATTACGACTAACCAAAATGTCACAGACGTGTGCGAGTTCTCAAGTTTCCAAGAACTCTTCATCAAATAACATAGAAAAGGGGAAAAGAAACTGGAGAATTTGAAGGCTCGCTCATGTCTGTGATATTTTCATTAGTCCGAATAAAGGTGTTGCGGAACTCTTGGGTTTGCCCAAGAGGCAAAAGCAAAGCATCAAAGGAAAATAGTCTCAAAGCTGTCGCGATCCATCTTCTGGGTAAGGAAAAGCAGCCTACATTATGGAAAATAAGCGCTTGCTTGTGAGTGTCAAGAGATTTTGTTGTTGTTTTATTGCTGTGTTGTTGGGCTTGGCCTCATGTAAGCCGCCCCGAGTCCCTTCTGGGAGATGGTGGCAGGGTATAAATAAAGTTTAATCTATCTATCTATGTCAGTGTTTCCCAACCTTTTTTGAGGCACGGCACACTTTTTACATTGACAAAATCCTGGGGCACACCACCAACCAAAATGACACTCTAACACTGTAAACAACGGCTGGGGGATTGTGACCTGCTGGGAGCAGCTGCTGGGAGTGCTGTAGCTGGGGGAGGGGGAGGAGCCAGGCCGTGCCATGCCCCGCCCCCTCCCCCAGCTTCAGTTCTCCCACAGCTTCACCAGCCTTGAGGGGGCAGTGCCAAGCCAGCATTGTGCTGGCTCTGCCACTGCTGGCTTGGCACTGCCCCTCAAGGCTGGCGAAGCTGTGTGAGCGCTGAAGCCGGGGGCACCATGCCCTGCCCCCTCCCCCAGCTTCAGCTCTCCCACAGAGAAGGAGCATGAGCGGTGGACGGGCTTCAGTAGGCGAGGGTCCTCCGCGCGGCTTCAGCGAGCGAGGGGCGAGAGTCATGGTGGGAGTCATGGCGGATTGGAGGCTGGCTGGTGAGGACCAACACTTTGAAGGTGATCCGGTGCTCAATTGGCAGCCAGTGCAGATCCTGCAAAACAGGTGTTATGTGGGCGCCAGCTGGCGTGCCAGACAGGAGCTGGGCAGCAGTGTTCTGCACTAGCCTGAGCTTCCGGGTCACCGACAGAGGAAGGCCAACGTAGCGCGCGTTGCAGTAATCCAGCCTTGAGATGACTGTGGCTTGGATCACCGTGGCCAGATCGTTCCAGGAGAGATAGGGGGCCAGCCTCCTTGCCTGTCGCAGATGAAAAAAAAGTGATCTTGCTGACCGCAGAGACCTGGGCCTCCATGGTCAGCTGGGAGTCCAAATGGACCCCCAGGCTCTTTACGAAAGGCGATGGGCATAACACCGCACCGTCCAGGCTCGGAAGCTGGACATTAACATCATTATATGGGATGTTCCGGTGGCTCCCAGCAGCAAGCGGGCTGCCGCGTTCTGCACCAGTTTAAGTTTCCGGAACAAAGGTAGGCCAATGTACAGCGCGTTACAGTAGTCGAGCCTCGAGATGACCGTGGCTTGGATCACCGTGGCCCGGTCGCAATGGGAGAGATAGGGAGCCAGACGTTTTGCTTGCCGCAGGTGGTAGAAAGCTGTCTTGCAGGCACAAGCAATTTGTGCCTCCATAGACAGCTGGGGGTCCAACCGGACCCCGAGGCTCTTAACTAAAGACTGCGGGCACAGTGCCACGCCGTCAAGTGTCGGCAGCTCTCAAGGCGACTTTCTGCTGTGCTTTCTGCAACCGGACTTGCCTATCTCGGATTGGCCTTTTTAGTCACCAACGGGGGATGAGTCCTTCCTAAGAATCTTCGTTCGCGAAGTAAGACTAATATACTATTTTCTCCTGGATGGAATGGCAGTGCAGGGTGTCCGAGAAAAGGTCCATGAAGCAATGTGGGCGCACTTTCCAACATCAGTCCCCTCCTCTGCTCCTTTCTCCATTAATCCCCCCTCCCTTTGCCCGCTTTCTAATCCGTCCCCTGCTCCCCCTCCGGGTTGACCTCCCCTCCGCCATATGCTTTCTCTGTCCTTCCTCCAGCGTTGACTTTTTGTCCCAGCTTATGCGAGCGGGGCACTCACTCATGCGGGACGCTGGCAGCTTCCGCTACAGGAGGCTACGCTTTACAGGGCCCCTGCGTATCCCTTTTAACCTCCGCTGAGTTAAACTCCTTCCAATGTTATTTTTTACAAGGCCCTTTTCATGGAAGATTTGAGTCGGCAAGTGTCTTGCTGGGCCAGTGCCCATTAAATCACGAGAAACCACTCACTTGCCTCGACTTCATTATGCATTCAATTCCTCTATAAATTTTACATTTCCTTTTTCTTTCTCGCGCCACAGTATATTCGCCCCCTGTTCTTTGCGCCTCTCCCCACTTTTCCGCCTCGCTCTGGCTTATTCATACTTTGGTCATATTCTCCATTATGGGACATAAAATCCTTTATAGACCAATATTTCACGGTGTCATGTCGGAGAGACCAACTGGACGTGGCTCCCGATCCGTTTGCAACAGTCGTAGAATCACAGCCAAGGTAAAGGTTTTCCCCTGACATTACATCCAGTCGCGTTCTGCTCTGGGGGTTGGTGTTCATCTCCATTTCTAAGCTGAAGAGCCGGCGTTGTCCATAGACACCTCCAAGGTCATGTGGCCGGCATGACTGCATGGAGCGCCATTGCTTCCTGCCAGGACGATATAGACAGGCCCGGATTACCCATAAGGCCACCCGAGGCCATTGCCTCGGGCGGCAGATTTTGGGGGGCGGAATTTCCGGGCCTGGAAGAAGGGGTGAGGGGAAGTCCCGCTGCCCCTAGGGAGACTCACGCGGCTTCCCCCGCCACCACCCTGCTCGTGTTTGGGGCACGGGCGAGCGGGGCGGCGGCGGCGAAAACCGCATGAGTCGCCCTAGCGGCGGGACTTCCCCCGGTTCCTTTTCCCTCACGCCGGCTGAGCTCCGCCCCTAGGGGCGGTGCGGCGGCGGCGGCGAGGCTTCTCCCGGCTCCTTTTCTCTCGAGCCGGGCCGTCCCCTCCTCCCTTCAGTGACGGGAGGAGGGGCGGACTAGGCCGGCGCAAGAGAAAAGGAGCCGGAGAAGCCTCACCGCTGCTGCGCCGCCCCTATGGCGACGGATGTGCCTTCCCCTGCCGCCTCCTCGCTTGCACGGGAGGCGGCGGGCCGGGGGAAGGCACGTCCGTCCCCCCCGGCGGCGGCGGCGGAGGCTTCTCCCGGCTCCTTTTCTCTCGCGCCGGCTGAGCTCCGCCCCTCCTCCCGTCACTGAAGGGAGGAGGGGCGGACTAGCCCGGCTCGAGAGAAAGGAGCCGGCTGTGCGCCGCTGCCGCCCCTAGGGCGACGGACATGCCGTCTCCCACCGCCTCCTCGCTTGCACGGGAGGCAGCGGGGAAGGCACGTATGTCGCCCTAGGGGGGCGGCGCGGCGCGCTTCTCCCAGCTCCTTTTCCCTCATGCCGGCTCCGCCCCCCGCAAGAGGCCACGCCCCCTCAAGCAGCCGCAGCCCCGGGATTTAGAGAGTGTGGCCTAGGGCGGCAGAAGCCCTTAATCCGGCCCTGGATATAGACCAGGGCTGCCCAGGAAGTCAATCGCGATCGACCAGTCGATCCCGGGACCGAAGGAGTTCGATCCCAGCCAGATGGGGCGCTTCTCAGAGGGGGCGGAGCAATCTCTCCTGACATGTTGCTCTCCTGACATGTTGCCCACACTGGTTTAGAGTTTTCGAAATGTCAGCAAGCATAGAAGTGATTTGTTGACAAAGTTTGCTTTAAGGCTTTTGACAAAGTCCATCACATGTTTCCAACATATCTCTCTCGACATCACTTCGCAAACAAAGATTCTTAGGAAGGACTCATCCCACACTTTTTACAAGCACGTTGATGACTAAAAAGGCCAATCTGAGATAGGCAAGTTCGGTTGCAGAAAGCACAGCAGAAAGTCTCCTTGGGTGATGTCGTTTCCAAGTTGCGGTTTTTTCTGCGTTGTCGTTTCTCTTCGAGACTCTCAAAACAGGGGGCGACACCCATTTGGCGTGTCTTCTCAAAAGAGGCCGCAGCATTGTGGATAGTGTGTCTCCATGCATCCCGATGTGAGGCCAGGGTGGACCTTGGTGATTGGTGATCAATCTGGCCGAGCCTGAGATGTTTCAGGGAGTCCTTATATCTCTTTTTGGGGGTGCCTCTCTTGCTCTGACCCGTGGCGAGTTCATCATAGAGTAGTATCTTTGGGAGGCGGTGGTCCTCCATCCTAGAGACGTGCCCTGCCCAGCGCAGCTGTGTTCTTAATAGCATGGCCTCAATGCTGGTGATCCCTGCTTGCTCAAGGACAACAACATTAGTCACATAGTCGGTCCAGTGTATATTTAGGATTGTGCAAAGACAGCGCTGATGGAAGCGTTCGAGGAGTCGTAGGTGTTGGCGATAGGTGACCCATGTTTCAGACCCATAGAGGGGAATAGACAGTACGATAGCTCTGTACACACTGAGTTTGTTGCTTTGCCTCAGGTGCTTGTTGCTCCAGACTCTTTTGTGAAGCCTTCCGAATGCACTCTATGCCTTTGCTAATCTGTGATCTCTCCCTTTGTCAATCTTGGCGTCTGAAGAGATGATGATTCTCAGGTAGGTGAACTGCTGAACGGACTTAAGCACAGATTTTCCTATGCTGACGTGGGGATTATGGTGTTCTTCCTGTGGTGTGGACTAGTAGAGGACTTCCTGTGGAATATATATATCTGTGGAATATACAGTGTGTGTGTGTGTGTGTGTGTGTGTGTGTGTGTGTGTGTGTGTGTGTGTATATATATATATATATATATATATATATATATATATATATATATCTCCCATGAGGGGATATGAGAGAAGTCTCCCACAAGGATGGTAAAATATCAAAACATCAGGGCGTTCCTTGGGCAACGTCCTTGCAGACGGTCAGTTCTCTCACAACAGAAGCGACTTGCAGTTTCTCAAGTTGCTCCTGACATGGAAAAAAAATCTATGGAATGTCCATGAACCCATGGAAATGAACACAATCTAGCTAAAATATGGGCAGTTAATAAAGAGCAACACTGAAAAAGCAGGGGAATTCCAGACAAGAATCAATCAGGGCCAACTAACATTTCCCAACAAAGGATTCCCCCAGGCAGGAACCAAATGCAAATCCTCATGGGTTTTCTTGGCATTTTTTTTTACAGAGAGGGGTTTCCTTTTTCTTCTGAGACCGAGGGAGTGTTACTTATCCTGGCCCTGATTGGGAAGTGTTAGTTGGCACCTCCCAACAAAGGATTCCCCAGGCAGGAACCAAATGCAAATCCTCATGGGTTTTCTTGGCATTTTTTTTACAGAAAGGGGTTTTCTTTTACTTCTGAGACTGAGGGAGTGTGACTTATCCTGGCCCTGATTGGGAGGTGTTAGTTGGCACCTCCCAACAAAGGATTCCCCCAGGCAGGAACCAAATGCAAATCCTCATGGGTTTTCTTGGCATTTTTTTTAAAGAGACGGGTCTCCTTTTACTTCTGAGACTGAGGAGTGTGACTTATCCTGGCCCTGATTGGGAGGTGTTAGTTAGCACCTCCCAACAAAGGATTCCCCCAGGCAGGAACCAAATGCAAATCCTCATGGGTTTTCTTGGCATTTTTTTTACAGAGACGGGTCTCCTTTTACTTCTGAGACTGAGGGAGTGTGACTTATCCTGGCCCTGATTGGGAGGTGTTAGTTAGCACCTCCCAACAAAGGATTCCCCCAGGCAGGAACCAAATGCAAATCCACATGGGTTTTCTTGGCATTTTTTTTTTTACAGAGAGGGGTTTTCTTTTACTTCTGAGACTGAGGGAGTGTGACTTATCCTGGCCCTGATTGGGAGGTGTTAGTTGGCACCTCCCAACAAAGGATTCCCCCAGGCAGGAAGCAGGCAGGCTTTGAAGCTGCAAGGCCATCAAGATGGCCAATGACAACATTCCCACTTGCCTCCAACAGACAAGACTTTCTTCTCCCACCCTGGACATTCCACAGATATATAAACCCCGCTTGCCTAGTTTCCAACAGACCTCACAATCTCTGAGGATGGCTGCCATAGATGTGGGTGAAACGTCAGGAGAGAATGCTTCTGGAACATGGTCAGACAGCCCAGAAAAGTCACAGCAACCCAGTCTATGCAGATCCCACTAAAATAAGCAGACACAGAGAGATTTCCCCCACCCTGGCTGCCTCTCAGAACTTCGTAAATCTCCTGCAAGCAACGCTTGTTTACTCTTCAGGACCGGCTGTGATTCCCACAGCATAATACAGCTGCTGAAAAGACTAATGCAATATATCTCGAACTGCATTAAGACGGGATTATTGGAGAAGATGATGGAGCTGGCTGTCTACGAGGGAGATATGGAGCAAAGCACGGCTTCAATCTCTCGCTGAGCTGCTGCGATCGTATCACTTACCTCCAAAGATTTGGTCAAAAGACTACCGATCTGTAACGGCTGAGCCATCATTCATGCCTAGTTCATATTGAAGGCTTATCCCCAGTAGTGGATATGGTGGATGTAGTAGAAAAGTTACATTCCCAAGCTCGCAGCGCAATGCACAGGGCAGTTCTCTTGTAGCTGACATTCCCCCCACCTACCCACCCACCCCCCAAGAGCTGCTGCTTTTGTGCTCCTCCCATCTGTGTCAATGGGGATCAAACAAAGGAACAGCCAGCCGGATCACGCTTTGAGTTTAGTGTGTGGTGCGGTTTTTTGAAATGGCCACTTAAGGCCAAGTTTGTGTGCCGGGGAGGGAAGGAGATGAGGCAAAGCACAGGTGGTTTGAGTTCACAGAATCAAACAATTGGAAGAGACGGCAAGGGACACGCAGTCCAACTCCATGCTGTGCAGTTTGAGAGGGATTCTCCACGTCTCTTTGCCCCGGCTTGCTCCTCTGTTACCCACTTTTTGGCTTCCCCTTTGCCACAGACCTACCTCATGGTTTCCTTCCCGTACCACACCCTGACTCACCCAATTATTACCTCCTCGGGAGAGCCAAAGCTTTAGGCTTTGGCACACTGTCCTGCCATATTTTTTTTTAAAAAAAGAATTTTTATTGAGTATTTAGAACCTTTTTTGAGCCACGGCACATTTTTTACATGTACAAAATCCTGGGGCACACCACCAACCAAAATGACACAAAGTGGCACTCTAATACAGTAATACATATAGTTAGTATGTTTTCAAATGTATTTATACATTCAGTGTGAAACCTGGACCTGTTTCGATGAACACAACATAAATATCTTGGCAGGAATGGCAGAAAGACATACACGAAGGTCTTGCTCAACAGCTGGAAGTTATAGTTCACCCGCAATCAAAGAGCACTCTGAACTCCACCAATGATGGAATGGAATCAAACTTCCCACACAGAACTCCCATAACCAAGAGAAAATACTAGAAGAGTTTGGTGGGCATTGACCTTGGGTTTTGGAGTTGTAGTTCACCTATATCCAAACAGCACTGTGGACTCAAACAATGTTGGATCAGGACCAAACTTGGCATGAATACTCAATATGCCCAAATATTTTTTATTTATTTTTATTTTATTTCTTTGGATTAAATGTGAACTCCATACCTGTTTCGATGAACACAACCAAGAAACAACAATACAGAATAAAAAGACAGACAAGACAATACACAACACAGGAATGGGGAAGGGGAGCAGAGTCAGGGTTCAACCCAAAAACAAGGATGGTCTGGGGGGCAGGCTGACCCATCAGACCATTTGGGTGGGAGGGTGGGGGGCTCGAGGAGAGGCTCCCCCGCTGGCCGAGGGAGAAGAGTGTGGGCCAGCCACCTCCGTCCCGTAGCCCGGCAGAAGATGACAGGCACAATATGAACGTAAATGGAGTTCAGGGGAAATAGACCTTGACATTTGGGAGTTACAGTTTCTGGGATTTATAGCTAACACACAATCAAAGAGCATCCTGAACTCTTGCAACAATGGAATGGAACCAAACTTGGCATATTGAACTCTCATTACCAACAGGAAGTACTGAAAGGGTTTGCTTGGGAATTGACCTTGACTTTGGAATTTGTAGTTCACCTACACCCAGAGAGCACTGTGGACTCAAACAATGTTATGTTATGTTGTTGTTTGTTTTCTATCCAGAATCACAATGTTGGAAGGAGGCTCACCACTTTAAGGTCCCTAAAACAGGCATGGGAAAACTTTGGCCCTCTGGGTGCTTTGGACTTCAACTCCCATTCCTAACAGCCTGAGGCCCTTTCCTGCTTAAGTGGCTGAGGGGGAAAAAGGAAAAGGGCCTGAGTCTGCTAGGAATGGTGGGAGTTGGAGTCCAAACACCTGGAAGGTCCAAGTTTGTCCATGCCAGCTTTCGACAGTGACCTCTTCTTCTCCCTTCCCCTTCGCGCCCTTTCTTCCCCCTCCTGCCGAACACTTACTTTTTCTTTTCCACTCGGGCTCCAATCAGTTGGAGCCAATCAGAACGCTGCCACATATCCGCCCTCCACATACAAACATTCACTTTTATTATAGACTAGCTTGGGGACCCGGCAGTACCCGGGTTATTTGAGAAAGGCATTGTGTGCCAAGGTTGGTCTTTGGTACTTCAAGTCCCATCATCCATGGTCCACCCTCCTCCAAACTGCAGTAGAATATAGAGTGGGTCATGGGGGCTCTGTGTGCCAAGTATGGTGTTTATCGGTCTTTGTTGGGGGCCGCAGCAGTCTTGGGCAATGAGTAGAGGTAGTTGAAGTCCCATCATCCATGGTCCGCCCTCCTCTAAACTGTAGAAGGATGGAGACTGGGTCATGGGGCCACAGGGTGCCAAGTGTAGTCTTTATAGGTCTTTGTTCAGGGCTGCAGTGGTCTGTGGGAAATGAAGGCTTTGAAAGTACTACAATCCCATAATCCATGGAGGTACCTCAAGTCTTTATTGTTCTTGGTTGAGGGCACAGTGGTCTGTGGGAAGTCCATGGTCCACTCTCCTCCAAACGGCAGTAGAATGTAGAGTGGGTCCTAGGGGCACTGTGTGCCAAGTATGGTCTTTATTGTTCTTGGTTGAGGGCACAGTGGTCTGTGGGAAGTAAAGCATGTGAAAGTAGTAAAAATCCCATAATCCGTGGTCCACCTCCCCTAAACCTCACCAGGATGTTAAGTGGGTCATGGGGGCTTTGTGTGCCAAGTTTGGTCGTGATCAGTCACTGGATGAGGGTCGCAGTGGGCTCGGGAAGTGAGTGGAGGTACTTGAAATCCCATCATCCATGGTCTGCCTTCCTCTAAACTGGAGTAGGATGAAGATTGGGTAATGGGGGCACTGTGAGCCAAGTGTAGTCTTTATGGGTTCAGGGCCGCAGTGGTCTGTGGGGAATGAAAGGTTTGAAAGTACTACAAATCCCATAATCCATGGACATACTTCAAGTCCCATGATCCATGGTCCTCCCTCCTCCAAACTGCAGTAGAAAGTAGCATGGGTCATAGGGGCTCTGTGTGCCAAGGTTGGTTACTGTTAATTCAGGCCATACACAATGTCCCATTAACTGAGGCCTAGTCAGGAAAATCAAGTTAAGTAAGTCTTACTGTGAATTCAGGCTAAGGCCTAGCCACGAGAATCAAGTTGAGGAAGCCTTACTGTCAATTGAGGCCGAGGCCTAGTTTGTAAAATCAGCTAAGGGAAGCCTTTTTGTGAGGTACTCTCTCTGGCACCTTTGAGATTTGGGATATAGGAATGCTGGCCAATCAGAGCCGGTTTTGCAAATTCTCCCTCAGTGGCAACCAATCATGTTGTTTGAATGTAGAGTCTTGGATTCTTGGATGCTGGCCAATCAGAGTCCTTTATGCAAATACTCCCTCAGTGCCAACCAATCCCCTCTGTCTGTTGCCTTAGAATGTTGGAGTTCTGAGGCTAGCCAATCAGAGTCCTTTATGCAAATAATCCCACAGTGGCAACCAATCAAAACGCTGCCAGATATTCCTCTGCACCTCCGCACTTCCCGCCGCAAACACTGACTTTTATTATATACATAGATAGATAGATAGATAGATAGAGATGTGTATGGGTATGTATATGTGGATAGATAGATAGATAGATAGATAGATAGATAGATAGATAGATAGATAGATAGATAGATAGATAGATAGATAGATAGATAGTAGGCCGGTTAAATCATGCTTCTAAATGTTTTTAAAGTACTTACAAAACTAAAATTCTGAGGGTGAACACTAGGTGGCGCTGGTACTTTGTTTCTATAGTGTTGCTAAAGTTCTGGTGGTGAAGTGTTCCCCACCAGAACTTTAGGAACACTGTAGAAGCAAAGCACCAGCGCCACCTAGTGTTCACCCCCAGAAATTTAGTTTTGTAAGTACTTTAGAAACATTTAGAAGCATGATTTAACAGGCCTAATAGATAGATAATTATGCCTCTATTTATTTATTATTATTTATTAAGTTCGATTTGGTATACCGCTCTCTCTGGAGCCCAGAGCGGTTCACAAGAATGGCAGAATAAAAACATAAAACACATAATACATTAAAATACATTAAATTACATTAAAACAATTTCAATCCCCCGAATAAAACAAATTGCAGTACAGTGGCAGGCTAGCAGCAGGATAGAGGGTGCGGTAAACAGCAATCAGCTATGGGTCGAACGCCTTTCTAAACAACCACGTTTTTACTGCTCTGCGGAACGGCAGAAGGGCTCGAGTGGCCCGTATCTCTTCAGGAAGGCTGTTCCACAGAGTTGGTGCCACTACGGTGAACGCCCTCCGACGGGTAGTGTCCAGTCTACAGACCCTAACACTGGGCACATCCAATAAGTTGAGCCCCTCTGAGCGCAGTGATCTTCTGGGCACGTATGGGGTAAGCCGCTCCCTCAGGTACACTGGCCCCAAACCATATAAGGCCTTGAAAGTTAGAACTAGCACCTTGAAGATGACCCGGAATTCAATTGGAAGCCAGTGCAGCTCGCGCAAGAGTGGAGTCATGTGATCAGATCTTAAGGCTCCTGGGAGCAGGCGGGCTGCAGCATTCTGCACCATGGATGCACATGTCTGCCGAGTTTTATGATGTGATCCGCCCCGAGCCTGCAGGGAGGAGCGGAATACAAGACGGAATAAATAAATAAATAAATAAAGTTTCCGGATCGCCGACAAGGGTAGGCCAATGTACAGCGCATTACAGTAATCGAGCCTCGAGATGACCATGGCTTGGATCACCGTGGCCAGGTCGCAGCGGGAGAGGTAAGGAGCCAGGCGTTTTGCCAGACGCAGATGGAAGAAGGCTGTCTTGCAGGCGCAGCCAATCTGCGCCTCCATCGACAGCTGAGCATCCAGCCGGACCCCAAACTTTTGACAGATGGTTGCGGGCAGAGGGCTGCACCGTCGAACGTCGGCAGCTGGGTCTCTACCCCCTCCGGCGGCCTAGCCACAAGATCTCCGTCTTCTGCATTTTGAATGGCAATTCATGAGTCAGCACAAGATGTATTTTCTGCAGTGTGATATGTTTGACACCAGATGGCGCTGTCTCAAGACTGATAAATAGAATCTTGAGAAATGACAGTTGGGATCTGACAGTTGGGAATTGTCCGTTGAAGAGGACAGTTTGGATTTTATATCTGTGAGGAAAGGATGTATAGAGAGGTAGCTGTGAAGGCTGTTGTTTTTCGATGTTTTGCCAGTTATTGTTAAATACAATTCAGTACAAAGTTATATATTTACCTTGTGAATTGTATGAGAGTTTCATTATTCACACGAACAGAGACTGGAGGTTTTTTGGGCCGATGAGGAATTAACATTCTATATTTCTGTTGCTTTATCCGCTGTGGCATAAATATTCGACGCCGAAAATCTACCCCCTCCGGGCGGCCTAGCCACAAGATCTCCGTCTTCGCCGGGTTCACCTTCAACTTACTGGCTCGCAGCCATCCAGTTACGGCTTCAAGGCAGAGATGGAAATTATCGGGTACAGAGACCACCCCGGGTCCATCTCAGAATGAGCTGGGTGTCATCAGCGTACTGATGACACTCCAGCCCAAAACTCCGCACCAATTGGGCGAGTGGTCGCATATAGATGTATTTGAAGGATGGCTCCATACTAAAGTGGCTGCTTTGTACGTAGAGCATCGTATGTACTACACAGCCTCTCTAGTGAAAAAGGATCAGTCGGCCCACTGATCGAGCTGCATCAGGATCATTTACACCAGCTGCCTCCAGCTGTACATCTTCCATGTCGACTGGAAATGATGGGAATTGTAACTCAACCCATTGGCAGGGTATAAGATTTGGGAGAGTTAAGCCAGACAGACCAAAAACAATGTTCCAGGATGTTGACAAAGGCCCGAACTGGAACATTTAATGTCATGTAAAGCAGTCTTTAAATGACATTGGGAGACTATCATGCCTGGTTTAGGCAATAGTTTGTGAATGGATTAGGTACTACCCTCCTGTTATCCCACCACTTGCATTATTCAGGTGCATATTAAAAGAGCTTTAACGGATTAGGCTCTTTCCACTCTTCTGAAGAGCAATTTAAAGAGAGGAAAGGAGGTGATTCTAATCCACCCACACTGACAATTGTGAAAATCACGTCCATTGGGTAATGCGGGATGCACAAAATTTCACACAGAAGTGTGCAAGCGCTCCAATAACATTGCACTTTTAAAAAAGGAGGATGGAAAATCCATCCCATAATCCAAGTACATTGGACGCGCATGCGAAATAATGTTTGGAAGAAGTCTTTGGGGAACTAATCCATATTAAGTCATCTTAAACATGGGTCCCAGTGTACACAGACCAGATTAAAAACATCTTGCTTAAGGTGCAAGGCATTCTGGTTTCACATCTCTGGACATTTACCCTTTTTGCGTATAGAGGAGGGCTATGGCTGACACAGAATAGTCCTCAGCCTTAGGGAATAGTATTAGACCAGTGTTTCCCAACCTTTTTGGAGCCGCGGCACACTTTTTACATTTGCAAAATCCTGGGGCACACCACCAACCAAAATGACACAAAATGACACTCTAACACAGTAATACATATAGTTAAGATGTTTTTAAATGTATTTATACACTCAGTGTGAAACCTGGGCCTGTTTCGATGGGAGTTGTCGTTGCTGGGAGTTATAGTTCACCAGCAATCTTTAAACCAAGGCCGAGCGCAAGCGATAGTCAAAGGCCTTGGTTTAAAGATTTCTAGGCAGGGGCGGTCTAAGGTAATTTTCAATGGTAGGCGAACATTATTTTGGCGCCCCCCCAAAACATTATTTTGCCCCCAACATTATTTTGGTCCCACCCAAAATGTTTTAAGCGGTAACTTGCACGCGCTCCTTCCATTCCTCCCGCGCCGCCACTCCTTGCCCTGTGCAATTCGAAGGCCTCCGAAGGCCCCTCCTCGCGCTTCCTGGTTCCCCCTGCCAGCCCCACCCACAAGGCACAAGGCATCCCATGCACTGTGCAACGCCCCATGGGAGGGGCCGGCAGCGGGCACCAGGAAGTGCTAGGGGAGGCCTTCGAACTTCAGCGCCGGAGGTTCTGGGCATGCGCGAAAATGTTCGCGCATGCTCAGAAGCTGCTGCTGGCAACAGCAGGTAGTTTTGCTTCGGCGGCGTGGCGGCGCGGATCCCTGCTGCTGCCTGCAGCAGCTTCTGAGCATCTTGCGAACATTTTCGCGCATGCCCAGAACTGCTGGAGCTGAACTTCAGCGCCGGAGGTTCTGGGCATGCGCGAAAATGTTCGCGCATGCTCAGAAGCTGCTGCAGGCAGCAGCAGGGAGTTTTGCTACGGCAGCGCGGCCGGCACCAATCCCTGCTGCTGCCTACAGCAGTTTCTGAGTATGCGCGGACATTTTCGCGCATGCCCAGAACTGCCGAAGCTGAACTTCAGCGCCGGAGGTTCTGGGCATGCGCGAAAATGTCCGCGCATGCTCAGAAGCTGCTGCAGGCAGCAGGCCAGCAGCAGGGAGGTTTGCTACGGCGGCGCGGCTGGCGTGGCGGCGCCCACCCAAGATGGTGCCCCACGCGGCCGCGTAGTTCACTTACATGGACAGACCGCCCCTGGATGTAGGCCGAAGGGGAGGGCGGCAGCCTGGAAGAGCGCGAGGCGAAGGAGTCCCGTCACGGCTGCTGCAGGAGCCGTTGGTGGCTGGCTATAGGCCGGTAAACGCAAAGGAGGAGGAGGCGCGAGGGCGGGGCAAGGGAGGGGGGGAGTTGTGTGCGTGCAGGCGGAAGGAGCGAAGGGGCAGGGCCAGGCCCGCTTTGCGTGGCAGCAGTTGGCCATGCTCTGCTGCCGGCGCTTCCTGCTTTCTGATAGGACAAGGCGAGGAAGGGGCGAGGCGGTTCCTCTCATTGCGCTCTTGCCGGCGGCATTTTGTAGCGCAGCGGAGGAGCCCCAAATAAAAGAACGGGCGGGAAGCACGTGCGGGGCTGCAGCCCCCCCCCCTCACACGATGGGAGGGTGAGAAGTAAATAAGATTTGCATAAGGGGAGGGGGGAGCCTCGGGGAAAGGCTGTGCACCTCTTCCTTCCTTCCCTCCTTGCGCACGTCAGAGTGTGCACTCCAAAGCATGCTGGGAGGTTCCAATTTCCCACGGCACACCTGAGGATCGCTCACGGCACACTAGTGTGCCGGGGCACACCGGTTGGGAAACACTGTATTAGACTATTAGTCCAGCCTGATATAGGAGCCAGAAAAAGCCTTCCCTCCAACAACAATACAAGTTACAGTGAAAACCATAGACATGTAGCCCAACCGCTGCCAGTGTCTTCCCTAAACACTATACTGCCCACAACCCAAGGAATGCTTTCTTTTGGGGACAATTTCCCCTTGGACTTTATGTGTTTCCTCCACCGCAGACATCCCAGTGTTTCTGACTCTCTCGATTGGTGTGGAATTTGCATGACTCCGCCCACTGCCTCTCCCTTAACCCCTTCCTACTCTTTCGAACTCTGCACAACAAACAACGCAGAACTAATCAGCAACTAAACATACTGGAGGAATTTGACGCTACAAGATGGAAGTTGTAGTTTGCCCTGCATCAAGTCAGACCACAGACAATGGATCGGGATCACATTTGGCACACAAAACCCCCATGACCTAATAAAAATACTGGAGAGGTTTCAGGGGAATTCACCTTGATTTATAGCAGTGGCTCCCAGATTGCGCGGCACCACCCCCTGGTGGGTGGTGGGGCGATCCAAGGGGGCACTGGGAGACTCAAGAGAATTTGGGGGGCGCTGAACCCCTGTAAGGGGGCGGTGGTGTGAGCCAGGCTTGCCACCTGCAGGGTCGTGCGTTTGCAAAGATGTCCCCATTGGAAGAAAGAGGCAATACGCAGGACTGCGCCGTGGGCGGAGTTGACGAGAGAAAGGAGGCACGCGCTGCGGTTTCCACGACAACACCTGTCCGGGGATTCCAACTCGCAGGGACACAGTCACAAGCGTGCGATCCCCGAGCAGGCGTTGCCGTGGAAACCGCAGCGCGCCTCCTTCCTCTCGCCAACCTCGCCCACGGCACAGTCCTGTGTATTGCCTCTTTCTTCCAACTGGGACGTCCTCGCAATCGCGCCTTGCTGAGCCCGGCGCGCCACGGGGCGAGCGGGAGGTGTTTTTCAAGGTGGGCCTCGCTTGCCCCTTCTTTTTTCTGCCACTGCTGCGGGACGCCTTCCCGCTTATTTGGCGGGTAGGCGCGCAGGCGGGGTCGCGTGACAGGAGTTTAATTAAAGGTGCCTTTAAAATTAATTTCTAGGGGGGCGGTGAGTAAATTCTTTTTCTGGAAAGGGGGCGGTTGGCCAAAAAAGTTTGGGAACCACTGATTTATAGCTATTGTAAGGTAATAATAATAATAATAATATTTATACCCCGCCCCATCTCCCCACTTGGGGACTCGGGGCGGCTCGCATGAGGCCAAGCCCAAACAACAAATTACAATAATACAAAAATCAAAACATCAACAATAAACACAATATAAATGCATACATATAAATCAAAGAACAATATACAAATAGATATCTACTCGGATTTATAGTTCACCTGCAGCCAAAGAGCACTCTGGAACCCACCAGCAATGGCCCTGAACCTAACTTGGCACACAGAGCCCCCATGACCAAGAAAAACTACTGGGGGGCTTTGGGAGGAATTGGCAGTGATTTAGGGGAGATGTAGTTGACGTACATCCGGAGAAAACTGAGAACCCAAACAACTATGGATCTGGACCAAACTTGGCATGAATACTCAATATGCCCAAATTTGAACACTGGTGTAACTCAACCCATTGGCAGGGTATAAGATTTGGGAGAATTAAGCCATACAGACCAAAAACAATGTGACAAGAACAGAGCCCTTCTCATTTGGGAGTTGTAGTTAGCGGGATTTATGGTTTACCTACAATCAAAGAGCATTTTGAATTCCACCAACAATGGAATTGAGCCAGACTTGGCATACAGAACCCCCATGAGCAACAGAAAATACTAGAGGGGTTTGGAATGCATGGGGGGGGGGGGGTCAAAGCGAAGGGGCGGGGCCAAATAAGAGGGCCGCACGACCCCTCCTAAATGGCCAATTCCTCCCACCGCCCCCTTGGATCGCCTCACCGCCCACCAGGGGGTGGTACCGCCCACTTTGAGAATCAGTGATCCAGAGCAGGGGTGCCCACACCTTTTCAGCATGCGAGCTACTTATAATAAAACCAAGTCAGAAAGATCTACCGAGAGAGAAGCAGGGCGGAGCAGGGGGAGGGGGCGGGGCTTGGCACGGCCTGGCTCCGCCCCCCTCTGGCTTTAGCACTACCACAGCTTCTCCAGGCTTGAGGAGGGTAGTGGCAAGCCAGTTTTGGGCTAACTAGCCACAACAGGCGTGGCACTACCCTCCTCAAGCCTGGAGAAGCTGTGGTAGGGCTGAAGCCAGGGGAGGGGGCGGGGCTTGGCACGGCCTGGCTCCGCCCCCCTCTAGCTTTAGCGCTACCACAGCTTCTCCAGGCTTGAGGAGGGTAGTGCCAAGCCAGTGGTGGCATAACTAGCCACTACTGGCTTGGCACTACCCTCCCTCAAGCCTGGAGAAGCTGTGGTAGGGCTGAAGCCAGGGAGGGGCGGGGCTTGGCGCGGCCTGGCTCCGCCCCCTCCCCCCCTCTGGCTTTAGTGCTACCACAGCTTCTCCAGGCTTGAGGAGGGTAGTGCCAAGCCAGTAGTGGCCTAACTAGCCACGACTGGCGTGGCACTACCCTCCCAAGCCTGGAGAAGCTGTGGTAGGCTGAAGCCAGGGGAGGGCGGGGCTTGGCACGGCCTGGCTCCGCCCCTCTAGCTTTAGCGCTACCACAGCTTCTCCAGGCTTGAGGAGGGTAGTGCCAAGCCAGTGGTGGCATAACTAGCCACTACTGGCTTGGCACTACCCTCCTCAAGCCTGGAGAAGCTGTGGTAGGGCTGAAGCCGGGGGAGGGGGCGGGGCTTGGCGCGGCATGGCTCCGCCCCCTCTAGAAGTGCCATCCGGCTGGGATCGACCTCCTTCGGTCCCGGGATCAACTAGTCGATCACGATCGACTTCCTGGGCAGCCCTGATCTAGATCAAACATGCTCAACACGACAAGCTTTAACTATTGATGGAGTTTCAGGGGTTAACCTGGCATAATGTGAGTTGTAGTTCACCCACAACCTTACACAACACCGGGGACTCAAGCTACTAGCAAATAAAAATAGCTGTTAAACTCCTTGCCAGCTTCATTCCAGCTGGTTTTCCCCCCAAATTCGATGCTCAGAACTGAATTTTGCATGCCAAATGCCCCTGCTTTTCATAGCTCCTCCCCCTTTTACTTCCCTCCGACCCAGGTATTACGCTAAATGTGTGACAAGCAAATAGATTTCCCCGCACACAATTCAACGGGGAGCAAATCAGGGAGGGACGGCATAGGATTTATTTCAAACGAATCTACTTTGAATGTTTAAAATAACACATTTTGCCGAGGCGTATTCCCCCGAGTGCCAATTGGTATGCATTAATTCACTTCGATCTGCCATCCAGCCTTTTTTTGCATTCTGCGCGGCGCAGAATGTTATCTGGTCATTTCGGTTGGCTCTCTCGGCGCGCCTGTGTTAGCGACACAGGCCACGTCTTCACTTCAGTGGATTATTTACTCCGTGCCAGCTCTCCCTTTCGCTTTGGAAATCTGATCGCTTGATTATGACTTTTTTGCCTTTTGTTCTAACCCCCATTTTCACTTGCTTTCAAGCTTGTGAAACAAAGTTCTTGGCAATTAGACCATCTAAGAGCTGAAGGACCCGGATTCTAAAATAGCAAACAAATCCCAGTAAATATGATGATCGGTTCCTTGCTCTGCAGGATAATTAGCCTCTGATTTTTGCAAATTCCTTGCTACGCACAGAAAGGCCTTTGGTTTGACAGACTAAATGCAAGGTCTCAAAAACGTTGGGGGAACTTGAGCAGTGAAGATGAAAGGAGGCAAGATCGCAACAACCCTCTCAGAGGATGTTCCGTGATGTGCTCTGTGTACGCAGCGTAGAACAGGGCTGTCCAACAGGCGGCCCTGGGGCCGTACATGGCCCCCGAGCCCCTTCCCTCCAGCCCCCCAACTTGTTTTAATAAAATACAAATTAAAAATATATATTTTTTAAAAACCGACTTCCGAGTTTAGAACATAAGAACATAAGAAGAGCCATGCTGAATCGGACCTCAGCCCATCTAGTCCAGCATTCTGTGTCACACAGTGGCCCACCAGTTGTACACAGGGATCTCGAGCAGAAAGGAGGGCAAAACCCTGACCTGCTCCCGACCCCCCACAACCAGTACCCAGGGAAATCCTGCCTACCTCAACCAACTCCGAGGTGGCACTTGAATGTCCTTTTCAGTAACTACCGATACACTTGGTATCCATGAATCTGTCTAATCCTGCCTTGAAGCTGTCCAGGCTGACCGCTGTCACAACCTCCTCTGGAAGTGAGTTCCATAACCCAATGACCCTCTGGGTGAAGAAATATTTCCCTTTATTAGTCCTAATTTTCCTACCTTGGAGCTTCAGGGAGTGCCCTCTAGTCCTAGTGTTTTGTGACAAAGAAAATATTTTTTCTCTATTCACCTTTTCTATCCCATGCATGATTTTATACACTTCGATCAAGTCACCTCTTAAACGCCGTCTTTCAAGGCTGAAAAGACCAAGGCGTTGCAACCTGGTTTCGTAAGGGAGCCGCTCCATCCCTTGGATCATTCTTGTTGCCCTTTTCTGTACCTTTTCCAGTTCCGTTATAAGAACATAAGAACATAAGAAGAGCCATGCTGAATCGGACCTCAGCCCATCTAGTCCAGCATTCTGTATCACACAGTGGCCCACCAGTTGTACACGGGGATCTCGAGCAGAAGGGAGGGCAAAACCCTGACCTGCTCCCGACCCCCCACAACCAGTACCCAGGGTATCCTTCTTAAGGTGGTATCCTTCTTAAGGTGGTATCCAGTACTGGTATCCTTCTTAAGGTGCGGAGACCAGAATTGTACACAGTACTCCAAATGTGGCCTTACCATCGATTTGTAGAGAGGTAATACAACATTTGCCGACCTATTTTCGATTCCCTTTCTGATCATGCCTAGCATAGAATTTGCTTTTTTCACTGCTGCTGCGCACTGGGTTGACATCTTCATTGAGCTGTCCACCAAAACCCCGAGATCCCTTTCCTGGTTTGTCTCGGAAAGCTTTGACCCCATCAATTTGTAGGTGGAGTTGGGGTTCTTTGCCCCGATGTGCATGACTTTACACTTGTTTAGGTTAAAATGCATTTGCCACTTTGTTGCCCATTCACTCAATTTCGAGAGATCTTTCTGGAGCTCTTTACAATCAGTTTCATTTTTAACTACCCTGAACAGTTTAGTGTCGTCTGCAAACTTTGCTACCTCAGAATTCACTCCTACATCCAGGTCATTAATGAATAAATTAAAAAGTAACGGACCCAAAACTGAACCTTGGGGTACGCCACTTCTCACCTCTTTCCACCCAGAGAAATGTCCGTTTATTACCACCCTTTGTTTCCTACATCGCGAGACTACGCCAGCCACAGACGGGATTTCGAGGGGGGGCGAAATCCTGTCTGTGGCTGCCCAGTCTCGTGATAGCTGCCGAAATCTCGGGTCCCGCGGGATTTGTGGCCGGCCTGGGCGCGCGCCTCCTCCTCCCTCGCGGCTGCTTCCAGGCCAGCCCCCATTCCCTCAGAGAGAGGGAGGAGGGAGTGAGGCAGGGAAAGCCCCTCCTGGCTCCGTCCTCTTCCTGTGGAGGGCCCTCGCTTCCCGCCCCGCGGATGGGAGAGCCGCCGCGCCCGGCCTGAGCTTGGCCTCGGCTCCAGCGGGGCTCTTCGGGGACGGCGTTGGCGTTGGCGCTTTGGCCCTGTGGCGGGGCTCCCGCAGTATGGGTAAGGAAGGGCCTGGCTCAAATCAATCAATCTAAAAACAGTGGGACGTTGGGTGAGGGGGGGAGGGGTCCCTCAGCGGCAGTTTCCTTGGCGACGCTTTCTTCCCCTCCTCCGCGCCCCCTCCCCCTTGTTGTGCTGCCTTCCCCCACGTGCAGGGCGCAACGTGGCTTCCTTTGCGCCTGCCCCCGCGGCTTGTTTTCCCTTCAGGGAGGGAGGGAGCTCTTTGGGCCTCCTCCACCCGCCTCTGGGAAAGGAGGCCCCATCAAGCCCTGCGACGGCATTGAGGTGTTTGGGTTTTTTTGGTGTGTCCCAATTTGAGTGTGGACTCAAATAACTCAAAGGTATTAGGAAACATTCCCCCAAATCCACCAGTGTTCCCATTTGGGTATATTGAGTATTCATGCCAAGTTTGGTCCAGATCCATCATTATTTGAGTCCAAAGTGCTCTCTGGATGGAGGTGAACTACAACTCCACAACTCAAGGTCAATTGTAAGTAAATTGGAGCCGGGGGAGGGGGCAGAGCAGGGGGCGGAGGCAGACCCTTCGGCCCCCCCGGTGATCAGTGACCGGAATTCCGGCCCTTGGGCCCGTAGAAGTTGGACAGCCCTGTCGTAGAAGATCCTAGCTCAGTGTTTCTCAACCTTTGTAATGCCGGGACCCCTTGATATACGAGGGCGGGTCAATAAGTCCGTGACTTTTTGAATAAAACACAGGTTTTTGGGTAAAAAAAATCATTTTATTTGTCAACGTCGTCTCCTTTGAGCTCTATACACTTTGTCCAACGTTTCTCCAATTCTTTTTATCCCTTCAAAAAGATAAGATTTGTCGAGGTCGTCAAAATAGGTATTTGTTTGTGAGATGATTTCATTGTTGGAGTCAAATCTCTTTCCGCCGAGCCCTTTCTTCAGGTTTGAAAACAAGAAAGAGTCACTCGGGGCTAAATCCGGAGAATAGGGCGGATGAGGGAGCAATTCGTATCCCAATTCATGGATTGTTGCCATGGCAACTGCACATGTGTGCACCCTTGCATTGTCCTGGTGCAAAAGGACTTTTTTCTTGGCCAAATGCGGTCGTTTTTTTTCAAATCCTCATTAAATCAACCCAATAAGTTGGCCTAATATTCGCCATTGATTGTTTTACCCTTTTGAAGGTAGTCCATGTGGATTATACTGCGTGCATCCCAAAAAACGGTTGCCATGACTTTATTGGCTGACAAACCCACTTTGGCCTTCTTTGGCGCCGATTCAACCCGAGAAACCCACTGTTTTGACTGCTGTTTGGTCTCTGGTGTGTTGTGGTGGATCCACGTTTAGTCCACGGTTACGAAATGGCGCAAAATCTCATCCATATTGTGGTTGAACAACGCAAAACACTCCTGCGAAATTGTCACACGATTGCGTTCGTGGTCGATTGTGAGCCAACGCGGCACCCATCTTGCGGAAAGCTTTCTCATACCCAAGTGATCATTTCAAAGCCATGTGAGTTGCCTATGGCTTCCACAATCTCTTGCACTTTCAATCTCCGATCGGTCAACACCATATTGTGAATTTTTTCAATTGTTTCGGGTGTCGAGATCTCAACTGGGCGTCCCGAACTTCCGGCATCTTCCGTGCTTGTACGGCCACAACGAAATTCAGTAATCCACTTTTTTACCATTGAAATTGATGGTGCAGAGTCCCCATAGTATTTATCCAGCTTAGCCTTGGTTTGAGTGGGTTTTTTTCCGCCAAAAAAAAAGAAGCTTAATGAGCACATGAAATTCACTTTTTTTCCATTTTCTCCTCAAATCACGCGGTAGTCCGCTATCAATGGCTGTCAAACACAAACTAAATGACGCAGCTTGTTCAAATTTTGACAGGAATCAACTGACAGGTGCCTGTTGACGGGAGCAGCGTTGCCCTTTCAGTTAAGAGGCGGGAAATTCAAAAAGTCACAGACTTATTGACCCGCCCTCGTAGATCCCCATGTTGTGGTGACCCCCCAACTATAACATTATTCTCGTTGCTACTTCCTTTTTTTAAAAAAATAGATTTTATTAAATTTTCAAAATAATATAATAAACATTTAAAAAGAAAAGAAAAGACAATATCAAGCAGGACAAAAACAGAACAAAAAAACCCAAAGGAAAAAACATACACATATTGTATCCGATTGACAATTCCACTTAATCCCCTATATAGAGAAAGAAAAACATAGTATCTTTCTTTAAAATATCTAGTGTTACTTATATTGTGGTGACCCTCAACCTTATACAGTTATTTTCGTTGCTATTTTCCTGATATGCAGGATGTATTTTCATTCACTGGATCAAATTTGGCACAGATACTCGAAATTTGGATACTGGTGGGGTGAGGAATTGATTTTGCCATTTGGGAGTTGTAGTTGCTGGGATTTATAGTTCACCTACAATCAATGAGCATTCTGAACTCCACCGACGATGGAATTGAACCAAACTTGGCAAACAGAACTCCCATGACCAAGAGAAAGTACTAGAAGAGTTTGGTGGGCATTGACCCTGAGTTTTGGAGTTGTAGTTCACCTACAACCAGAGAGTACCGTGGACTCAAACACCGTGGAATTGAACCAAACTTGGCAAACAGAACTCCCACAACCAAGAGAAAGTACTAGAAGAGTTTGGTGGGCATTGACCCTGAGTTTTGGAGTTGTAGTTCACCTACAACCAGAGAGTACCGTGGACTCAAACACCGTCGAATTGAACCAAACTTGGCAAACAGAACTCCCATGACCAAGAGAAAGTACTAGAAGAGTTTGGTGGGCATTGACCCTGAGTTTTGGAGTTGTAGTTCACCTACAACCAGAGAGTTCCGTGGACTCAAACACAGTGGAATTGAACCAAACTTGGCAAACAGAACTCCCATGACCAAGAGAAAATACTAGAAGAGTTTGGTGGGCATTGACCCTGAGTTTTGGAGTTGTAGTTCACCTACAACCAGAGAGTACTGTGGACTCAAACACCGTCGAATTGAACCAAACTTGGCAAACAGAACTCCCATGACCAAGAGAAAGTACTAGAAGAGTTTGGTGGGCATTGACCCTGAGTTTTGGAGTTGTAGTTCACCTACAACCAGAGAGTACCGTGGACTCAAACACCGTCGAATTGAACCAAACTTGGCAAACAGAACTCCCATGACCAAGAGAAAATACTAGAAGAGTTTGGTGGGCATTGACCCTGAGTTTTGGAGTTGTAGTTCACCTACAACCAGAGAGTACTGTGGACTCAAACACCGTCGAATTGAACCAAACTTGGCAAACAGAACTCCCATGACCAAGAGAAAGTACTAGAAGAGTTTGGTGGGCATTGACCTGAGTTTTGGAGTTGTAGTTCACCTACAACCAGAGAGTACCGTGGACTCAAACACCGTGGAATTGAACCAAACTTGGCAAACAGAACTCCCATGACCAAGAGAAAATACTAGAAGAGTTTGGTGGGCATTGACCCTGAGTTTTGGAGTTGTAGTTCACCTACATCCAGAGCGCACCATGGACTCAAACAATGATAGATCTGTACCAGACTTGGCACAAAAACTTAATATGCCCAAATGCAAACACTTGTGGATTTTGGGAGAAATAGACCTTGACATTTGGGAGCTGTAGTTGCTGTGATGTATAGTTCACCTACAATCAAAGAAAATTCTGAACCCCACTAATGATATAATTGAGCCAAACTTCCCACACAGAACCCCATGACCAACAGAAAATACTGGAAGGTTTTCGTGGACCTCAAGTTTTGGAGTTGTAGTTCACCTACAACCAGAGAGCACTGTGGACTCAAATAATGATGGATCTGGACCAAACTTGGCGCAAATACTCAATATGCCCAAACATGAACAGTGGTGGAGTTTGGGGAAAACAGTCCTTGGCATGCCAGAGTTGTAGTTGCTGGGATGTATAGTTTACCTACAATCAAAGGGAATTTCCCACACAGAACCTCCATGCATTGAAGGGACTTGCAGGTGTGAACCTCTCTCCAGCCTCACATGCTCTCCCTCGCCCACACATGCGCACCATGCTGCCCTCCGCCGAGCATGCCTGTTCTCTCCTCCCCTCTTGGATTCTCAGAAACAGCCCTCCCCTTGGTTGAGAGGCTGGCCAATCACAGTGAAGGAGGGCTTTTGGTGGGAGGAGTTGCCATCAGTTTCCAAAAAGGAAGAGAAGGGCAGGAGAGATCTTTAGCCTTCTCTGCCAAAGGGGTTCCTAAGACCATCAGAAATACATGTATCTGATGGTCTTTGGTGACCCCTTTGAAACCCCCTTGTGACACCCCCCCCCCCGGGTCCAGACCCCCAGGTTGAGAAATGCTGTCCTAACTGATCCCTGTCAGAAACGAATGATGGACCAAATACTGAGCTCATGAAAGCTATTTATTGGACTGCAACACCCAAAATCTCTTCTATCCCAAGCACTGGCTTTGTAATTCTGGGAGTTATAATTCAGGGCTGTCCAACTGGCGGCCTGGGGGCCGTATACGGCCCCACAGCCCCTTCCCTACGGCCCCCTAAGCTTTTAAATAAAAAATAAAAATTTATTTTTTTGAAAAAAATCCAGAAAAAATTCCAAAATAAAAAGTGCGCATGCACGCGGTTTTGCCCGCTTTGGGAGGGCGGGGGGAGCCCTCCGTGGCTCCTCCCTCTCTCCCAAAGCATCACACCAGCTTTGGGTGAGGGGGCGGAGCCACGGGGAGCCTCCTCGCGGCTTCGCCCTCTCCCCCAAAGCATCCCAACAGCTGTTGGCATGCTTTGGGCGAAGGGCCAGAGCCGCGGAAGGCTCCTCGCGGCTTCACCCTCTCCCCCAAAGTGTCACAACAGCTGTTGTGATGCTTTGGGCGAAGGGCCAGAGCCGCGGAAGGCTCCTCGCGGCTTCGCCCTCTCCCCCAAAGTGTCACAACAGCTGTTGTGATGCTTTGGGCGAAGGGCCAGAGCCGCGGAAGGCTCCTCAAAGTGTCACAACAGCTGTTGTTTACCCTCTCCCCCCAAAGTGTCACAACAGCTGTTGTGATGCTTTGGGCGAAGGGCCAGAGCCGCGGAAGGCTCCTCGCGGCTTCGCCCTCTCCCCCAAAGCGTCACAACAGCTGTTGTGATGCTTTGGGCGAGGGGGCAAAGCCGTGGAAGGCTCCCTGTGGCTCCTCCTTCTCTCCCAAAGTGATTTCGCCGCTTCCAAGGCTATTGTGACGGTTTGGGAGAGGGGGGCGGAGCCGCGGAGCCAGGGATGTGGCGGGGGGCGTGGCCCAGGTGGCCCCCAGGTGATCACTCACCAGAAGTCCGGCCCTTGCGCCGGCAGAAGTTGGACAGCCCTGATATAATTCAAAGAGCAGCTTTTCCGAGATCCAAGAAAGGTGGAATGTGGATCTGCTCTCACATGTAGTTTGCATACATTAAGGTTGATATAACTTGCTAAAGTTTTGAATTGCCAGTAATTCAGGTCCAGGACCACACAAACAAACGTTGAGGCAGATAATTTTAGTCTTTACTAGCAGAGCAGGAAAAACAAGAGTCGTAAATTGTTTTTCTGGTTGTGGGTAAACTACAACTCCCAAAAAGGAAGGTCAGTTTCCCCCAAACCCCTCTAGTCATTTAAACATATAAACGTATCAACTATGTGAGCCAAGTTTGGTCCAGATCCATTGATGTTTGGGTTCACAGTTCTCTTTGGATGCGGGGCCAAGAGGAAGGGGTGCCGCTGCTGCCATCCCATCGTGGGTTGTGGGGCTCCGGAGAACAATCGGAGGAGCGGCGGCTTTGGAGTGCCTGCCATCCCGGGAGGTGATCCGGGCCTGCAGCGAGAGCAGTCGGCGACCTGCGGCAGCTGATCGCCCTGGTGACCCGGAAGACTTGATCATATTCTGGGTCGCCAGGGTGATCAGCCACCTCAGGTCGCTGACTGCTCCCGCTGCAGGCCCGGATCGCCTCCCGGGATGGCAGGCACTCCAAAGCTGGGATGGCAGGCACTCCATGGCAGGGCGATCAGCTGGGGAACGGCTGGGGGCGAGAGCGGGCGGAGGCCTGCAGCCTCTGATCGTCCTCTGCTCTGCGGCGGTGGCTGGGTCCACTTTGTCATCCTCTGGGCTGGGTCCATTTGGGCCATTCCATCTTGGGATCCTTCCTCTCTTGAGGATGTCAGCCTCCATCTTGGTTCGCACCTTGTCTTCTTGAATTGCATTTCATTTCATTTTAGTGGTTTTTATTATTATTTTATAATAATAATAATAATAATATAATATATAATATAATGTTATATTATATTATAATTTCAATATATTATGTCTATATATATTATGATATAATAATTATATTAATACTAATAATATATGAATATTTATTGATATATTAATATGTTAATATTAATGACGTGTAATATATAGCTAATAAATAAATAAATAATGTAGATTAGAATGTAGTTCAGCCTTTAGGTGCCGCCCTCCATAATATTTTTTGGCTCTCGTGTGGCCCCTTGGAAAAAATAATTGCCCACCCCTGCTCCAGATGATTCAACAACTATTATGGATGGCTAGAGATTGGATTCAGCAATGCTGGTGAGTGGATGTCGTTGGTGAGTGATGTTCCAACTTTCATTCACCAGAGCAGTGTTTCCCAACCAGTGTGCCGGGGCACACTAGTGTGCTGTGAGCGATCATCAGGTGTGCCGTGGGAAATTGGAACCTCCGGGGGAGGCTAGTGTGTTGAAGTATAAAAACCCTAAAAACCCTACCTCAATAAAGGCACAAAATTACAAACACACACCCCTCCCCACCCGTTGTCTACTTGGTCTCTCCCTCTCCATACATTGGGAAGGCCCGCCTCCCTTTCCCCAAGTAAAGACCTCCTCTTGCCTCCTGGGTGTTCTGTGTGGGAAGTTTGGCCCAGTTCTATCATTGGTGGGGTTCAGAATGCTCTTTGATTGTAGGGGAACTATAAATCCCGGCAACTACAACTCCCAAATGTCAAGTGTCTATTTACAACCCTGAACTCCACCTGCATTTTTCATATTTGGCCATATTGAGTATTCATGCCAAGTTTGGTCCTGATCCAACATTGTTTGAGTCCACAGTGCTCTCTGGATATAAAAACACAGGTGAACTACAACTCCAAAACTCAAGGTCAATGCGGAATCTGGCAAACTCTTATAGCATTTTCTCTTGGTTATGGGAGTTCTGTGTGGGAAGTGTGTCTCTTTCTGCCATTCCTGCCAGGAGATCTATGTTGTGTTCATCTTTTAGGATTGGTGAAAACAGGCCCAGGTTTCACACTGAGTGTATAAATACATTTAGAAACATGTTAACTGTATTAACTATATGTATTACTGTGTTAGAGTGTCATTTTGTGTCATTTTGGTTGGTGGTGTGCCCCAGGATTTTGCAAATGTAAAAAGTGTGCCGCGGCTCAAAAAAGGTTGGGAAACACTGGGCTAGAGATTGGATTCAGCAATGCTGGCAAGTGGATGTCGCTGTTGAGTGACGTTCCAACTTTCATTCACCAGAGAACCAGAGAGAGAGAGAGAGAGAGAGAGAGAGAGAGAGAGAGAGAGAGAACCCAATTCCTGGCGGAGTCTTTAATCTGCCTAATAATTCATAACACCGCTAAATCCCTGCCCACAGACTCTGGGTTCACAAACCCTCTTTCTTCCTTTCCTTTCTCTTGCCTGCAGAAACACATGTTGAAATATTAAAATCCGCTCTTGCGTTTTTAAAGTTTCCATCAGGCTTGGCTGTGCTCAGAGGAAAGGACGTCAGCTGAGCAGACGAAAGAAAAGTAAACTCGGGATATTGACTCTCTCCTTTGCTTTCTCAAATCCTTTGCGGAGTTTCTAATGACCACAGCTTCCACTAGTATACAGACCTTGAGAAAGGCCATCATACTTTTGAATAAAGCATCACCTGAGTCCTAGCTCTCGTAAAATACCACCCCGGCTTGTTTTAGCAGTACCTAATTTCTCTACTTACAGCTCAAGCTGTTTTCAATCTGATAAGGCAGGGCTGTCCAACTTCTACCAGCCCAGGGGCCGGAATTCCGGTGGCTTATGACCTGGGGGGCCGCGGCGGGAGCAGGGCCGGTCGCGGGGGCGGGGCCGATCGCGGGTGCAGGGCCAATCATGGGGGCAGGGCTGATCGCGGGGGGCAATTTCGCCGCTTCTGGCGCCCAAGAGTGACACTGAAAGGGAGGGCGAAGCCAAGGGAAGCTCCCTTAGCTCCTCCCTCCCTTCTACAGCGTCACTCTCAGGCGCCAGAGCGGTGAAATCACCCGCTTCTGGCACCAGTGACGCTGTAAGGCAGGGCGAAGCCAAGGGAAGCTCCCTTAGCTCCTCCCTCCCTTCTACAGCGTCCCTCGGGCGCCAGAAGGGCATTTCTCTGCGCGCCCGGCTGTACACGAGAGCCAAGGGAAGCTCCCCTTAGCTCCTCCCTCCCTTCTACAGCGTCACCCTCGGGCGCCAGAAGCGGGCGATTTCGCCGCTTCTGGCGCCCGGCTGTGATGCTGAAAGGGAGGGCGAAGCCAAGGGAAGCTCCCCTTAGCTCCTCCCTCCCTTCTACAGCGTCACTCTCAGGCGCCAGAAGCGGTGAAATCACCCGCTTCTGGCACCCGAGAGTGACGCTGTAAGGCAGGGCGAAGCCAAGGGAAGCTCCCCTTAGCTCCTCCCTCCCTTCTACAGCGTCACCCTCGGGCGCCAGAAGCGGGCGATTTCACCGCTTCTGGCGCCCGGCTGTCATGCTGAAAGGGAGGGCGAAGCCAAGGGAAGCTCCCCTTAGCTCCTCCCTCCCTTCTACAGCGTCACTCTCGGGCGCCAGAAGCGGGCGATTTCGCCGCTTCTGGCGCCCGGCTGTAATGCTGAAAGGGAGGGCGAAGCCAAGGGAAGCTCCCCTTAGCTCCTCCCTCCCTTCTACAGCGTCACTCTCGGGCGCCAGAAGCGGGCGATTTCACTGCCTCTGGCGCCCAGCTGTGACGCTGTAAGGGAGGGCGAAGCCAAGGGAAGCTCCCCTTGGCTCCTCCCTTGCGGCGGCTGTGGATGGCGCTTGCCCCGCCGCGCGCATGCGCACCTTTTTTATTTTTTGGGATTTAAAAAAAAAATTATTGCAGGAGGGTAGGGGGCCGTGTCCAAGGGGCTGGCGGGTCGTGTACGGCCCGTGGGCCGGCTGTTCGGCAGGCCTGTAAGGTAAACAGTGAGCTGGGCTAACAGCCGTGTTCTAATGCCGGCTTCGGTGGTTAGATTTTATCATTGCTTGTGGTTTTACCAGCTGTGCCAAAGCCCGGCCCAATGACAGATCTGGACCAAACTTGGCACGAATACTCAATATGCCCAAATGTGAACACTGGTGAAGCCTGACCCGGTCGGGGTGAGCTCTCGACCAAATTGTGTAGCTTGTTGTCGACCTTTGCAACCCGAAAGACAGTTGCATCTGTCAAGTAGGAAATTTAGGTACCACTTTGTGGGGAGGCTAATTTAACTGGTTTACGAGGCCATAAAATCTCCAGGAAGTAGGCAAAAAGATGAAGGAATGCGACAGCTTTCTTGGTGGTCAGAAGCTGTAATGTTAAATAGTCTCTGAGTGTCTCTATATTTATTTATTTACATCATTTATATTCTGCCCTTCTCACCCTGCAGGGGACTCAGGGCGGATCACAATGCACACGTATACATGCAAACATTCAATGCCCTTTGACATACAAACATGTATAGACAAGACACTCAGAGGCAATTTAACATTTCAGATTCTGGCCACCAGGGGGAGCTGTCACACTCCTTCACTCCTTTGCACATGTCATGTGTCTATGGCAGTGTTTCCCAACCGGTATGCCGTGGCATACTAGTATGTCGTGAGCGATCATCAGGCGTGCCATGGGAAACTGGAACCTCCAATACCCTTTCTTCCCCCTCCTGCCAAACACTTTTTCTTCTCCACTCAGGCTCCCTTCTTCCCAGCCTCGCTCTGCTCGCTTTGCCTCGCTTTGCTCTCTGGCAAGTCTGCGCAGTAGCGCTCGCACGGGTCATGTCTTCCTCCCCCCTCCCCTCCTGAACACGCTCACGCTGCCCCCTCGAATCAAAATGGCGGCAGAAGCGGCAGTGTAGAAGACAAGTAAGTGTTTGGCAGGAGGGGGAAGAAAGGGCGCGAAGGGGGAGGGGGAGGAAGAGATCTCTGTCGAAAGCTGGCATGGGCAAACTTGGACCTTCCAGGTGTTTTGGACTCCAACTCCCACAATTCCTAGCGGCCTCGTGCTCTTTTCCTCCCCCCCCCCCCAGCCTCCTTCCAAGATTGTGATTCTGGATAGAAAACAAACAACAACATAACATAACATTGTTTGAGTCCACAGTGCTCTCTGGGTGTAGGTGAACTACAACTTCCAAACTCAAGGTCAATTCCCAAGCAAACTGCTCCCGCTGCAGGTCCGGATCGCCTCCCGGGATGGCAGGCACTCCAAAGCCGCCGCTCCTCCGATTGTTCTCTGGAGCGGCGGGTTGTTTGCCGACGCAGGTCCCACAGCCCGCAATGGGATGGCGGCAGCGGCACCCCTTCCTCTTAGCCCCGCCCCCGATGCCTTTCTCCCCGGCCCGGACAGAATCGGCTGCCGGGCCGCATCCGGCCCACGGGCCGTAGGTTGCCCAAGTCTGATCTAGAGCAAACTTATCCAACATAACAAACTTTATGTACTGACAGAGCTTTTCGGGGTTAGCCTGGCAAGATGTGAGTTGTAGTTCACCTACACCCTTACGCATTCTGTACAATTAAAAATTGACTTTTTCAAATAACCCGGGCAATGCCGGGTATCCAAGCTAATTGGAAATTAAAAAAAGAAGGAAGCCATAATAGGCCTGTAAGCCCGCCTTACCTGATCTCTCCCAACAGGGAGCATATTCTACGCCGTCATAGATAATTTGGAAACAGACAGAAATAAACTTCTATTGAACCTAGGAGATGATAGCAAAAGCACATCAGTGGGGAATCTTATTTGATTCCCTTTGATCAGGGGCAGGCAATGAAAATCAGGTCTGTGATCCGATTTTCCACTCTCGTGGATTGCACAGAATGCTAAAAATACCCGGACAGAAACCCAAACCGCAAAGTAGAAATCGCCAAAAGTTATCTTTTAGATTTTTTTTTGTTAAGAAATAAAATACGTTTATTTAGATGTTAAAACAGGCCTTCGGCATCCCAAGAAGGCAAATTGCTGCTATCGAGAGGTTTTCCGGGAAAGGCAACACACTCCTAAAAGTGGTTCTGTGCAATTTGCGAGAAGCTCCATAAGAACACCGCAGGAATCCATTCAAAAAGCAGAGGCTGATTTTACAAAATGGCCATCTACGAAATGTAGTGCAATTGGACTGATCGTTTCCCGAGGCTCCCAACAGATCAAAACAGATCCAAAGGTAGGATTAAAGCAAGCACAACAAATAGAAACACACTTGGGTTGTTGTGTATTTTCTGGGCAGTCCGGCCATGTTCCCAGAAGCATTCTCTCCTGACGTTTCGCCTGCCTCTATCGGTTGTGAGGTCTGTTGGGAACAGTGTTTCCCAACCAGTGTGCCGGGGCACACTAGTGTGCCGTGAGCAATCATCAGGACACTCAGAGGCAATTTAACATTTCAGATTCTGGCCACCAGGGGGAGCTGTCACACTCCTTCACTCCTTTGCACATGTCATGTGTCTATGGCAGTGTTTCCCAACCGGTATGCCGTGGCATACTAGTATGTCGTGAGCGATCATCAGGCGTGCCGTGGGAAATTGGAACCTCCAATACCCTTTCTTCCCCCTCCTGCCGAACACTTTTTCTTTGCCACTCGGGCTCCCTTCTTCCTAGCCTCGCTCTGCTCACTTTGCTCAGGAGGGGAGGGGGGAGGGAGGAAGACATGACCCATGCGGGCGCTACTGCGCAGACTCGCCCCACGTCTTCCTCTCTCCCCCTCCTCTCCTGAATACGCTCACGTTGCCCCCTCGGATCAAAATGGGCGGCAGAAGCGGCAGTGTGAGCAAAGCGAGGCAAAGTGAGTGGAGCGAGGCTGGGAAGAAGGGAGCCCGAGTGGAGAAGAAAAAGTAAGTGTTGGGCAGGAAGGGGAAGAAAGGGCGCGAAGGGGAAGGGGGAGGAAGAGGTCTCTGTCGAAAGCTGGCATGGGCAAACTTGGACCTTCCAGGTGTTTTGGACTCCAACTCCCACCATTCCTAGCAGCCTCAGGCCCTTTTCTCCCCCCCCCCCCTCAGCCACTTAAGCAGGAAAGGGCCCCAGGCTGTTAGGAATGGTGGGAATTGACGTCCAAAGCACCCAAAGGGCCGAAGTTTTCCCATGCCTGTTTTAGGGACCTTATTTATTATTTATTATTATTTCAGGATTTTACCCCGCTCTTCTCAACCCCCGAGGGGGGACTCAGAGCGGCTTACAGTACGGCACAATTCGATGCCCACATCACAACAGCATAAAACCCCAAAACCCCACAACAATTAAAATACATTAAGATACATTAAAATACAGTTTCAACAGCATAATGCACAGTCATTCCAAGTTAAAACAATATTCAATCCATAAAAACATTGACCCTCTTCATCCATTTCTATTAAAATCCCCATCTAACATGCTGCCTAGTGCTGGGGTGCAAACGCCTGGTCCCAAAGCCAGGATTTTACCTTTTTCCTGAATGCCAGGAGGGATGAGGTGGACCGTACCTCAATAGGGAGCGCATTCCACAGGCGGGGAGCCACCACCGAGAAGGCCCTGTCCTCGTCCCCACCAGCCGCATTTGAGAAGTCGGCGGGAGCGAGAGCAGGGCCTCCCCGGATGATCTTAGATTACAAGGTGGGACGTAGCGGCTGATGCGTTCGGACAAGTAAGCTGGGCCAGAACCGTATAGAGCTTTAAAGGTCAAAACCAGCACTTTGAATTGAGCTCGGAATTGTACAGGCAGCCAGTGGAGCTGACACAACGGGGGGGGGGGGTGCTCCCTGTGTGTAGCTCCCGTTAGTAATCTGGCTGCCGCCCGCTGGACCTTAAAGTGGTGAGCCTCCTTCCAACATTGTGATTCTGGATAGAAAACAAACAACAACATAACATAACATTGCTTGAGTTCACAGTGCTCTCTGGGTGTAGGTGAAGTACAACTTCCAAACTCAAGATCAATTCCCAAGCAAACCCTTTCAGTATGTAACTTAAAACTGTTATATTGTAAGTGTAACTCTAGCCCTATCTATCTATCTATCTATCTATCTATCTATCTATCTATCTAATTTAACTGATTGACGATGCCATAAAAATATCCAGGAAGTATGCAAAAATGAGGAAGCGACAGCTCCCCTGGTGGCCAGAAGTTGGAATGTTAAATAGCCTCTGACTGTCTGTCTATATATGTTGTGTGTCTATGGCAGTGTTTCCCAACCAGTGTGCCGTGGCACACTAGTGTGCCGTGAGCGATCACCAGGTGTGCCGTGGGAAATGGGAACCTCCAAAACCCTTTCTTCCCCCTCCTGCCGAACACTTTTTCTTCTCCACTCAGGCTCCCTTCTTCCCAGACTCGCTCTGCTCGCTTTGCGAGTCTACAACATAACATAATATTGTTTGAGTCCACAGTGCTCTCTGGGTGTAGGTGAACTACAACTTCCACACTCAAGGTCAATTCCCAAGCAAACCCATTCAGTACTTTCTGTTGGTAATATTTATTTATTTATTTATTGTTCATTTTTGTATTCCGCTCCTCCCAGCAGGCTCGGGGCGGATGACAGCAAATATAACGGGCAACATGTCACCACATGTCGGCATGTAGCCCTACATTAAAAGCGTAAAAAACATAAAACACATTAAAAACACATTACATCACCACACAGGTATGGGAGGACATGCGACATAGTTCTTAGTCCGGTGTGCCTAATTGAAGGCTAGGCCAAAAGGGCCGTCTTACAAGCCCTCGAAAAGGGGCCAGTTCCGAGATAGCTCAGGTACTGTCCGGGAGGGCGTTCCAAAGCACCGGCGCCGCTACGGAAAAAGTTCTCTGTCTAATCGTCGATAGATGGCAGGAGTGGATTGATAGCACTGACAACAGATTCTGTTCATCTGAGCGCAGTGATCTCGGGGGAGAATACGGGGTAAGGCGGTCCCTCAGGTACGCAGGCCCTAGGCCGTGCAAGGCCTTAAATGAGAGTTCAATATGCCAAGTTTGGTTCAATTCCATTGTTGCAAGAGTTCAGGATGCTCTTTGATTGTGTGTCAAGGTCTATTTTCCCCAAACTCCATCTGTGTTCACATTTGGGCATATTGAGTATTCATGCCAAGTTTGGTCCTGATCCAACATTGTTTCAGTCCACAGAGCTCTCTGGATATAGGTGAACTACAACTCCAAAAACCAAGGTCAATGCCCACCAAACTCTTATAGTATTTTCTCTTGGTTGTGAGAGTTTTCCATTATGGCCAACAAAGCTATTTTGACATGGCTCCCGTTTTCAACCACATATCTGTGTGAGGTGAGCTTCTCTAGCTTGACTGCGATAAAAACTAAACACAGAGAGAGACTGACAGCTGTTGAGCAAAACCTTCGTGTGTGTCTTTCTGCCGTTCCTGCCAGGATATCTATGTTGTGTTCATCGGAACAGGCCCAGGTTTCACACTGAGTGTATAAATACATTTAAAAACATATTAACTATATGTATGACTGTGTTAGAGTGTCATTTTGTGTCATTTTGGTTGGTGGTGTGCCCCAGGGTTTTGTAAATGTAAAAAATGTGCCGCGGCTCAAAAAAGGTTGCAAAACACTGGCCTACATGTTCATGGCGATCACTATAACCTGTAATGTCATTGGAGGGAGGGCCTTTAGTGGTTCCTCAGCACTGTGAGTTAAAGCTGTGGAAGGGGGAGCATACACGCATACATATTTTCACTTTTATTAGGTATCCAGATATAGATCTTTCCTCCAATGACCTCAAGCGGCTTGATGTGGCTTCCCTCTTTCCCAGTTCATGCTCACAATGCTGTGAAGAGAGGATGACGGAGAGAGAGTGACTGGCCCAGGGTCACCCAATTAGTTCGATTATATTTTCTGTGGACTATATTTCTCTCCAGGTATCCCAACTCCCGGTCCAGGAATCGGCCCACAAGGCCACATGAGCACACAACTAATGTTGATCCAAAATGATAGAAAGTAGGTTGAAGATTCTGTCTCATCCGAGCAAGATGACTCAAGATTGACCAACAGCAAGTGGGTCATCGAGCCACGCAGTCCTCAAAGGGCAGGCTCATAATCGTTTTAATGCCATGAGCATTTGCTGCCTACCTGCACACTTTCCTCGCATTTGTATTCTTAGCAAGGCTGGGGTTGGGATTTTGACTGGTTGAAAAAAGGAATTCAATTCATTGACTCATCCCAAAAGGCATTTGTGTTATGAGCGGAAGGAAGGCGAGTACTCCACCCCCCGCACTCCGGACCGGAGAATAGGCCCACTCCCCTGCCGGAGAGGCCGAAAGGACCGGGACCATAGAGCCAACACCTGTGCTGGCTCTCCAGTAGATGGACGTTTAACTACGAGAGCGGCAGGACCTCGGAAGACGTTCTCAACCAGGACGTTCTGGAGCTCCTGCTATAGGCAGTTGCAGCTCCAAAGGACCTGCCAGCCTCTCTTGAAAGCTGTTGAGGACACCGTGCAAACGGATCGAGACCCCAAATGTGGACTCCCACGTGGGAGGCGCTGGTCTCTGCCCTCCGCTTGCATCCTAGTGCCAGCGATCTTGCTGGGCCCTCCCCGCCTGCCGTCCTTCGATGGCGGGGTGGTGTCCCAGTAGGCATCGCTGCTGACTTCTTCCCTCCATCCCTCCCCCTCCCCCACCCGTGTGTTTTTCCCATGTCCATTGTATTTTTGTGTTGTTTGGTGTTGCCACTGGGCACTCAAACTTTTGTAAACCGCTCCGAGCCTACGGGGAGTGGCGGTATACAAGTTTGATAAATAAATAAATAAATAATAGGTCAGTGTTTCCCAACCTTTTTTGAGCCGCGGCACACTTTTTACATTTGCAAAATCCTGGGGCACACCACCAACCAAAATGACACAAAATGACACTCTAACACAGTAATGCATACAGTTAATATGTTTTTAAAATGTATTTATACACTCAGGGTGAAACATGGACCTGTTTCGATGAACACAACATAGATCTTCTGGCAGGAATGGCAGAAAGACACACACGAAGGTCTTGCTCAACAGCTGGGAGTTATAGTTCACCCGCAATCAAAGAGCATTCTGAACTCCACCAATGATGGAACGTAATCAAACTTCCCACACAGAACTCCCATAACCAAGAGAAAATACTATAAGAGTTTGGTGGGCATTGACCTCGAGTTTTGGAGTTGTAGTTCACCTCCATCCAGAGAGCACTCTGGACTCAAACAATGTTGGATCAGGACCAAACTTGGCATGAATGCTTCTGGAACTCACAGCAATGTAGTGATTCCAGCCTTGAAACCCTTCGACAACACAAGAAAAGGATGGAAAGAGAAAGAGTAGGGAAGGATGAGAGAGCTGGATATGTTATGTGGGGATGGGGGAGAAGCTCCTTGTCAAATTGCACAGGAAAACCTTCATCTGGAAGCACTTGTTTTATTATTTATTTATTATTTATTTATTATTCGTGTTTCTATGCCGCCGACTCCCTGAGGCTCGCGGCGGCTCACAGGAACCGAAGGTACAACTACACACAAGCAATGCGATAAAACATCTAAGACAATTAAACAGTTAAAACAGCAAAATACAAAACCCCCAGGTACAGTTCAGAAATTAGATAGCGTGACACCCCAGGACAGCGGCTAAAGCGGAACATGGGCAGGACCTACTCACCGAAGGCCTGCTTAAACAAATAAGTTTTGCAGGCGCGTCTAAACAGGAGCAGTTCCATTATAGCCCACGTTCCAGCCGGGAGGGCGTTCCACAGCGTAGGAGCTATAACGGAGAACGCCCTCCGGCGAGTAGATGTCAGTTTAGCCGATTTCGCCGAGGGTATCTCTAACAAATTAGCATCCTCGGAGCGTAGTGATCTCGGGGAGAGTGTGGGGTGAGTCGGTCCCTCAAGTACGCTGGCCCCAGGCCATGCAAGGCCTTAAAGGTAAGAACCAACACCTTGAAGGAGATCCGTGCTCGATTGGGAGCCAGTGCAGATCCTGCAAAACAGGTGTGATGTGGCGGCCTGCTGGGGTTCCAGACAGGAGCCGGGCGGCAGTGTTCTGCACCAGCTTGAGCTTCGGTCGCCGACAAAGGAAGGCCAACGTAAAGCGCGTTACAGTAATCCAGCCTTGAGATGACCGTAGCTTGGATCACCGTGGCCAGGTCATTCCGGAGATATAGGGGGCCAGCCTCCGAGCCTGTCGCAGATGAAAAAGCAACCTTGCTGACCGCGGAGACCTGGGCCTCCATGGTCAGCTGGGAGTCCAGATGGACCCCCAGGCTCTTAACGGAAGGCGATGGGCATAGCCACACCGTCCAGGGTCGGAAGCTGGACATCTACACCACCTGAGCGGCCCGACCACAAGATCTCCGTCTTCGCCGGATTCACCCTCAACCTACTGGCACGCAGCCATCCAGTAACGGCCTCGAGGCAGTGTTGGAAATTATCGGGGATGGAAGGCCTGCCCTCCATCCTCAGAATGAGCTGGGTGTCGTCAGCGTACTGGTGGCACTCCAGCCCATAACTCCGCACCAGCTGTGCAAGCGGCTGCATGTAGATGTTGAATAACAGAGGGGAGAGTTATAGTTATAGTTATAGTTATTGCTTCACAATAACAGCCGATAAACAATACAAGAAAATGCTAATTAATTCATCAGTTGAATTGATTAGCTTGCCACCTTTCCTCCAATAATAATAATAATAATAATAAATGTATATAATAAAAGTCAGTGTTTGCGGCGGGAGGTGCGGAGGAATATGTGGCAGCTTTCTGATTGGCTCCCACTGTGGTATTATTTGCATAAAGGACTTTGATTGGTCAGCCTCAGAACTCCAACATTCTAAGGCACCAGACAGAGGGGATTGGTTGCCACTGAGGGAGTATTTGCATAAAGGTCTCTGATTGGCCAGCACCCAAGAATCCAAGCCTCTTCATTCAAACAACATGATTGGTTGCCACTGAGGGAGAATTTGCAAAACCGGCTCTGATTGGCCAGCTTCTAGATCCCAACGTTCTAAGGTGACGCAGAGGGAAAAGGAAAGGCCTCAGGCAGTCAGTCATTGCGGCCCACACCAATGACGGATCAGGACCAAACTTGGCACACAGAGGCCCAATGGCCCACTTCACAACCTGGTGTGGTTTAGGGCAGGATGGGCCATCAATGAGGGGATGTGCAGTACCTTCACCTGATTCACTTGCCAAACAATGACCCACTCTCCATCCTACTGCAGTTTAGAGGAGGGCGGACCATGGATGATGGGACTTGAAGTACCTCTACTCATTGCCCATGACCGCAGCAGCCCCCAACAAAGACCGATACAGACCATACTTGGTACACAGAGCCCCCATGATCCACTCTACATTCTACTGCAGTATGGAGGACTATGGATGATGGGACTTGAAGTACCTCCATTCACTTCTCGAGTGTGCTTAGACCCTCATCCAATGACTGCTCAAGACAAAACTTGGCACACATAAACCCCATTGCACCCTTAACATCCTGGAGAGCTTTAGGGGAGGTGGACCACAGCTTATGGGATTTGTAGTACTTTCACATGCCTTTCTTCCAACAGACCACTGTAGCCCCCAACAAAGAAGAATAAAGACCTAACTTGGCACACAGAGCCCCTATGACCCACTCTACATTCTGCTGCAGTTTGGAGGAGGGTGGATCATGGAGGATGGGACTTGAAGTACCAAAGACCAACCTTGGCACACAATGCCTTTCTCAAATAACCCGGGCACCGCCGGGTCCCCAAGCTAGTAATAATATATTCTTGTAATAACCCTAGAAGGTGGATGAGGCACATAGGGAATGTGGCTCTGGTCAATGAAAGCTGAACTAGTAATGTACTCCATTCCCTCTAAGTGAAGCCAACTTGACCTCTGGCAACTTAAGGCCCCCAGCCACACTAGCCCATTAAAAGATGCTTAATGGACTGGGAATGTGCACTCCACCCATCTCCCCAGGGGTTCTGAATGAGGGACTGTGACAACATGGGAGTTTAAATGGGGCACAAGTGCCTTCCCATGGCCATAGAATTTAATCGCCCCCCCCTTTTTTGGGGGGGGGCGATTAAATCGTATCAATTTCCTCACCTCGTTTCAGAAGACCGAATCCTATGTAAAGGTCATAGAATTGTAGAATAATAGAGTTGGAAGAGACCACATGGGCCATCTAGTCCAACTCTAGGAAAAGCACAATCAAAGCACCCCTGGCAGATGGCCATCCAGCCCCTGTTCAAAAGCCTCCGAGATTGAAACTCAGTACTGCATTTCCAAAAGGCCTTTGGAGGCCCTAGATTGCATGTCCCTTGAGAAGGCAACCAAAAGGCAGGATAATAATAGCAAATAATATAATAATAATAAATACAATAATAAAATCCATGATAATAATAGTAATAAATAATAATAAAAGGCAGGATAATAATAGTAATAAATAATAATAATAAATATAATAATAATAATAAATATAATAAAAAATATAATAATAAAAGGCAGGATAATAATAGTAATAAATAATAATAATAAATATAATAATAATAAATATAATAAAAGGTAGGATAATAATAGTAATAAATAATAATATAATAATAATAATAAATATAATAAAAGGCAGGATAATAATAGTAATAAATAATAATAAAAATATAATAGTAATAAATAATAATAAAAGGCAGGATAATAATAGTAATAAATAATAATAAATATAATAATAAAAGGCAGGATAATAATAGTAATAAATAATAATAATAATAAATATAATAAAAATATAATAATAAAAGGCAGGATAATAATAGTAATAAATAATAATAAAAATATAATAATTATAATAATAAAAGGCAGGATAATAATAGTAATAAATAATAATAATAAATATAATAAAAATATAATAATAAAAGGCAGGATAATAATAGTAATAAATAATAATAAAAATATAATAATTATAATAATAAAAGGCAGGATAATAATAGTAATAAATAATAATAAAAATATAATAATAATAAATATAATAATAAAAGGCAGGATAATAATAGTAATAAATAATAATAAAAATATAATAATTATAATAATAAAAGGCAGGATAATAATAATAATAAATAATAATAATAATATTATAATAATAAATATAATAATAAAAGGCAGGATAATAATAGTAATAAATAATAGTAATAAACTTTATTTATACCCCGCCACCATCTCCCCAGAGGGGACTCGGGGCGGCTTACATGAGGCCAAGCCCAGAAGTGTGTTTCAATACAGTAACAGAAAAGACATAAAGCAACATTACAATAAAATAATAATTAAAAATCAAATTAAAAATCAAACGCAAAATGTAATAAACAATGCAAAATTACACAATAAAGTAAACAAACACACTCACAATGAGCTAGAATCACAGACTATGCAGGAAGACACAATCAAAGTCCTCCTGACAGATGGCCATCCAACCTCTGCTTCAAAACCAACAGAGTCTGGTAATCCAGTGATTTTCAACCAGTGTGCCGGGGAACACTAAAGTGCCATGAGAGATCATCAGTTGTGCCGTGGGAAATTATTTTCTAACTTCATTCATATATAAACTATAAGGCATATCTGTCCCTTTAAGAAATGGAACCATAGCACTCTCGCGTCACCTAAGAAGTATGTGAGAGTGCTATGGTCGCGCCATCTTGGATTCGCTCAGATGCGGCTAAGTAAACAAAGTTAGAGTTAGTGCTGCAGCTGCGCCAGGATATCTATTTTGTGTTCATCAAAACAGGCCCAGGTTTCACACTAAGTGAGTGTATAAATACATTCAAAAACATATTAACTATATGTATGACTGTGTTAGAGTGTCATTTTGTGTCATTTTGGTTGGTGGTGTGCCCCAGGATATTGTAAATGTAAATATGTGCCGCGGCTCAAAAAAGGTTGAAAAACACTGCTGTAATCAACATTATAATCCTCAAAGATTGTTGTTATTATTATTATAGAACCCGAGAGTTGGAAGGGACCCCATGGGCGATCCAGTCCAACTCCCTGCCATGCAGGAAGACACAATCAAAGCACTAATGACAGACGGCTATCCAACCTTCAAAACCTCTAGAGAAAGAGACTCAATAATCAACGTTATAATTCTCAAAATATCGTTGTTGTTATTATTATAGAACCTTAGAGTTGGACGGGACCCCACGCAGGCCCGGATTAACCCCTTTTGGCGCCCTAGGCCACACTTTGGAATTACGCCCCCAAACCAACCAGTCAAGGAAGGAGGGCGCAAGGAGGAGGAGGAATGAAGGGAAGCCCCGCCCCCAGGGCCACTGCCGGGCATGCGTGGCAGGAGGGCGCGAGCGCCTCTGCCTCCGCCATGTTCCTAGATGCCGCGCATGCCCGGCAGTGGCCCCGGAGGCGGGGCTTGCCTCCGCCGCGAGGAGGAAGGAAGGGAAGCCCCCGGGGCCGCTGCCAGGCATGCGCGGCACCCAGGAACATGGCAGAGAAGGCAGAGGCGCTACTTCCATGTCAAGGGGTGCTGCGCATGCCCGGCAGAGGCCCCGGGGGCTTCCCTCCGCCTCCTCCTCGCGCCCTTCTTCCTTGAGTGAAGGAAGGAGGGCGAGAGGGGGAGGAGGAAGGAAGGGAAGCCCCACACCCGGGGATGCTGCCGGGCATGCGCGGCAGGAGGGCGCTCGTGCCTCTGCCTCCTCCGTCATGTTCCTGGGTGCCGCGCATGCCCGGCAGCAGCCCTGGGGGCTTCCCTCCGCCTCCTCCTCCTCGTGCCCTCCTTCCTTGACAAGGGGGCGGGGGTGATGGCGAGGGGGCGCCATTCCCTCCTCCCCTGCCCCCTCGCAGCGCTCTCCCCCCGCCCTCCCCCGAGATAGAGAGAGTCATCTCCATGCCGCGCGTTGCGGTTTTGGTTCAACATATTGTTTTTGGTCCGTGAACTGCGCCCCCCTTGGCTTGCACCCCTAGGCCATGGCCTTATGCGTAATCCAGGCCTGACCCCACGGGCCACTTAGTCCAACTTCCTCCCATGCAGGAAGACACAATGTCCATCCAGCTTCTGCTTCAAAACCTCCGGGGAAGGAGACTCCAGTATCATCATTATCCACCACCATAATTATCAGAGATTATGATGACGAAACCCTAGAGCTGGAAGGGACCCCAAGGGCCACTTAGTCCAACTCCCTGGCATGCAGGAAAACACAATCAAAGCCTTCCCGAATGATAGCCATTTATTTATTTATTTCACGGTATTTATATGCCACCCTTCTCAACCCCGCAGGGTTACAAGCAAACTGCAAATACAACAAACTACATTACTGCCACAACACAATATCAGTATTGCACATCACATTGCACTGTAACGTCTTTAACATCATATCGCAATATCATTAGCAATGCTGCATGTAATACAAATATAGAATTATACTATAACACTGTCACATTACAACACTATCAATATTAAATGTATATACAATATATTATACCATACTCATATTATACTATATCATATTATATTATGCTACACTACATTACAATTATTATATTATAATATAATAAATTGACATTATAATTATAACATTATCACTAGTATTATATTGTATCACATTACAACACTATCAATACAATATATTATACTATACTTATATTATACTATATTATATCATTATATCATATTATCAGAGCTGTTTGGGCTGGAAGTCAGCCTGAAGAAAACGGAAGCCCTCTACCAGCCCGCACCACAGGAAGAACATCACCATCCCCACGTCAGCATAGGCACATCTGTGCTTAAATCCGTTCAGCAGTTCACCTCCCTGGGAAGCATCATCTCTTCAGATGCCAAGATAGATCACAGATTAGCAAAGGCATAGAGTGCATTTGGAAGGCTTCACAAAACAGTCTGGAGTAACAAGCACCTGAGGCAACGCACCAAAATCAGTGTGTACAGAGCTATCATACTGTTTATTCTCCTCTATGGGTCTGAAACCTGGGGCACCTATCACCAACACCTACAACTCCTTGAACGCTTTCATCAGCGCTGTCTTCGCACAATCCTAAATATACACTGGACCGACTATGTGACGAATGTTGCTGTCCTTGAGCAAGGAGGGATCACCAGCATTGAGGCCATGCTATTGAGAACACAGCTGCGCTGGGCAGGGCAGGTCTCTAGGATGGAGGACCACCACCTCCCAAAGATACTACTCTATGGTGAACTCGCCACGGGTCAGCGCAAGAGAGGCGCCCCCAAAAAGAGATACAAGGACTCCCTGAAACAACATCTCAGGCTCGGCCAGATTGATCACCAACAATGGTCCACCCTGGCCTCACATCGGGAGGCATGGAGACGCACTATCCACAATGCTGCGGCCTCTTTCGAGCAGACATGCCGAATGGGTCTCGAAGAGAAACGACAACGCAGAAAGAACTGCAACTTGGAAACAACATCACCCAAGGAGATTTTCTGCTGTGCTTTCTGCAACCGAACTTGCCTATCTCAGAATGGCCTTTTTAGTCATCAGCACCCTTGTAAAAAGCGTGGGATGAGTCCTTCCTAAAAATCTTCGTTCGCGAAGTAATGCCGAGAGAGAGATTCCATTACAGTGATTATATTATAATATAATAAATTGACATTATAATATAATATAACATATCCTATTCTATTATTGTAATAAAATAAATAAAATTTATTATTTAAATAAAATTATTTTTATATACAATTAACGCAATTAAGCCAATAAAGATAACATACACAAACCATCAATTACAAACCAAAACCATCAAAAAACCCACAAAAATAGAATAGAATAAAACTAAAAACTCAAGATGACACAATAAAGCCTTCCTGACAGATGTCCATCCAACCTCTGCTTCAAAACCTCCAGGGAAGGAGACTCCGCCACTATAAGCATTATTGGGTTGCTGTGGGTTTTCCATGCTGTCTGGCCATGTTCCAGAAGCATTATCTCACGACATTTCACGCTGATCTATGGCAGGCATCCTCAAAGGTTGTGAAGTCTGTTGGAAACTAGGCAAGTGGCGTTTATATATCTGTGGCATGATGTCCAGGGTGGGAGAAGGAACCCTTGTCTGTTTGAGCAAGCTTGTTTTCTGCTGCCCTGGAGACTGGGACGCAATGGAACAATGGCTTCAAACTACAAGAAAGGAGATTCCACCCGAACATTAAGAAAAACATCCTAATTGTGGAAGCTGTTCAGCAGTGGAACCCTCTGCCCCGGAGTGTGGTGGAGGCTCCTTCTTTGGAGGCCTTGAAACAGAGGCTGGGTGGCCATATGATGGGTGTGTGCTTTGAATACGATTTTCCTGCTTCTTGGCTAAGATGGCCCATGGGATCTCTTGCAACTCTATGATTCTAAAGTGTGAATGTTGCAATTGGCCAACTGAATGGCCTTGCAGCTTCAAAGCCTGGCTGCTTCATGCCTGGGGGAATCCTTTGTTGGGAGGTGTCCGCTGACACTGATTGGCACAATTTCAACAGAAAGGGGGAAACCTTGAAAATGAACAAAATCTGGCTATCGGTATTTTTTTTTTTTAATAAAAAAAGCCCTCTATTATTTATTTATTTATTTACGTCGTTTATATTACGCCCTTCTCACCTTCTCAGGGGACTCAGAGCGGATCACAATGCACATATACAGGCAAACATTCAATGCCATAGGCATACAACATATATAGACAGACAACGAGCTACACAATTGGTCAAGAGCTCACCCCGACCGGGCAGGCTCGAACTCATGACCTTCCGGTCATTAGAGATCTTATGCAGCTGACTCCCAGCCAGCTGCTCCACATTCCTGGTGCCTCTAGAGCAGGCATGGGCAAACTTTGGCCCTCCAGGTGTTTTTGACTATCTACCACACCCAACAGCCGGTAGGCTGTTAGGAATTGTGGGAGGGAGTTGAAGTCCAAAACACCTGGAAGGTCCAAGTTTGCCCATGCCTGCTCTAGAATCAGGACGGTAAATAAAGAGCAACACTCAAAAAAGCAGGGGAGTTCCAGAAAGGAAACAATCAGTTCCAGCTAACGTCTCTCAACAAAGGATTGCCTTAGGCAGGAAGCACCCAAGCTTTGAAGCTGCAAGGCCATTCAACGCTAATCAAGCTGGCCAATTGAAACATTTACGCCTACCTCCAATAGACAAGAGTTCTTTTCCCCCCTCGGACATTATTCCACAGATATATAAACCCCACTTGCCTAGTTTCCAATAGACCTCACAACCTCTGAGGATGCTTGCCATAGACGTGGGCGAAACGTCAGGAGAGAATGCTTCAGGAACATGGCCAGACAGCCAGGAAAATCTACAGCAAGCCAGTGATTCTGGCCATGAAAGCCTTCGACAACACATTACTCTTTCCCCATATTTTAAGTGAGTGGCGGAGGCTCCTTCTTTGGAGGCTTTGAAGCAGAGGCTGGATGGCCATCTGTCAGGGGTGCTTTGAATGCGATTTCCCTGCTTCTTGGCAGAATGGGGTTGGACTGGAAGTCTCTTCCGACTCTTATCACTCTATTGATGCCTTTGCTTGTGTTGATCTGGGGCTCTCTTGATGGCCGTTTGGAAGCAGGGCAATAATAATAATAATAATAATAATGATGTTCATCTGGTTGTGGGTAAACTACAACTCCCAGATGATGAATGGGAGACCCAAGAAGTCATCCCTACCAAGAGCTCCCAACGTGGAGGGGAAAACAAAGGGGAGGTCTTCCCAAGTCTATGACGCGCATGGAAATCATAATAATGGATCCAAAGATAGACTGCTCCTGTGCGGGGAGGCTCCTTGAGCCTGGCTTACCTCTCTCCTCGGCATCTTCTAAGGAAGGAGCCTTTTCCAGATGTGGCTTCAGTGGTCCCTTCTGCGGCTGTGGTCCTTGAAGGGTCCTGAAATGGGGGAAAGGGCCGGAGCCTAGCATGGCCGGCATTGCAGGGCCATTCCTTTTCCGCCTCTTCCTTCTCCTCTTCCCAAGGCTTTTCCTCTCCTTCCTCTCCTTCCTCTTCTTCTCCCCAAGCTTCCCAAGGCAAAGGACAGGAGCCAGGGCTGTGTTGTGCAGCTGCGCCTGTGCGCTTGTGCGAAAGAAGGGCTCTTTGCAGCTTCAGGGATGGAGAAAGGGAGGGAGAAAGGGAGGGAAGGAGGAGGGAAAGCTGAAAGAAGAGGAGGAGGAAGGAAGGGGGGATTTGGGGAGGAGGCGCCACTGAAGCCCTTCCTTCCTTGCAGGCGGAGAAAGGAAGACATGCTCACTCTCGCTTCCAGTCCAGAGCCAGAGCATCCTTCAGAGCAATGTCTCTCATCCTTCCGAATGACACAATTCTCCATGTTGTGATGACCCCCAACCATAACATTATTTTCGTTGAGTTGTCGAAGGCTTTCGTGGCGGGAACCATTGGGTTGCTGGAAGTCTTTCGGGCTGTATGGCCATGTTCCAGAAGCATTCTCTCCTGATGCTACCCGAACTCAAAAATCATAAATGCCGAATGTAGCATTGGTTGGATTTTATTTGTTTACTAGCTTGGGGACCCGGCCCTGCCCGGGTTATTTGAGAAACGTATTAGTTGGTCTTTAGTAGTTATTTATTCGAACTTGTGAGTCGCCACTCCCGGATGGCTCGGGGCGACTTACAGTGAGTTGAATATTCAGCAGAGTAAAAACAGAGTAAAAACACCATAAAACAAAACAGAACAACAGACAGTAAAACGCCGTAAGTACATCAATGTGATATACCCAGAAGGCAGGGGCCTGCCAGCCTTATTGTTAAAACCCAGAGGCCTGCCGGAACCTTTTTACATGCCTTCCGGAAGGCGACTAGATCCGTAAGAACCCGGACTCCGGAAGGGAGGGCATTCCACAATGTCGGAGCGATTATTGGAAAGGCCCTCCGCCTTGTAGCCGTCAGGTGGTACAATTTGACACCGGGCACCTCTAATAGCTGGCCCACCTCAGAGCGTAGTGACCTAGCGGGGCAGTATGGGATAAGGCGGTCCCTAAGGTACGCTGGCCCCAGACCGTTCAAGGCCTTAAAGGTCAAGACCAACACTTTGAAGGTAATCCGGTGTTCCACTGCAGGACAGGTGTTATATGGGCAGACGTCGGAACGCCAGCCAGGAGTCTAGCTGCCGCATTCTGGACCAGCTTCAATTTCCGGATCACCGACAGAGGAAGGCCGACGTAGAGAGCATTACAGTAGTCTAGCCTCGAGATGACCGTGGCTTGGACCACTGTGGCTAGGTCGTGGCTCGCAGTGGTGTCAGGAAGTTAGTGAAGGCACTGCGAGTCCCATCGTCCATGGTCTACCCTCCTCCAAACAGCACCAGAATGTATTTATTTATTTATTTATTTATTATTATTGAGGCTTCTATGCCGCCGACTCCCGGGGGCTCGCGGCGGCTCACAAGAGCCAGGGGCATAAAAACAAAGATTAAAAACAAAAACATGTAGAGTGGGTCATTTATTTATTTATTTATTTATTTATTTATTCAGTTTTATATTCCGCTCCTCCCTGCAGGCTCGGGGCGGATCACAGCAAACATTCGATAAAAACAACAGAGTACAACAGTATTAAAACCACCGATTACAGGATTACAAATTCTAAAAACTCAACACATGGTCATATAAAACATTTCCGGGAATTAGCCAAAAGCGAGTACGAAGAGGGCAGTCTTGCACGCTCTCCTAAAGGGAACAAGCTCTCGGATCGCACGGTTGTCGGGAGGAAGAGAATTCCACAAAGTAGGGGCAGCAACAGAAAAGGCACGCTGCCTGGTTGTGGACAGGTGGCAGGAGCGGATTGATGGAATTTCTAACAAGTTTTGCTCCTCTGAGCGCAGTGATCTCGGGGGAACATACGGGGTAAGGCGGTCCCTCAGGTACACAGGCCCTAGACCAGGGGTGCTCAGAATGGTGATCGGGATCACCAGGGTGATCTTCGGGCCTCATCCTGGTGATATTCAGACCCCTGACCAGGTTTTTTGCTGTTGGTCCTCTTCACGCGCCCCTGCACGCTGCAAAGAAGTCCTCCGTCGTTGCTCCTCCCCGCTCCCTGCTCGCGTGCCACCTCCCAAAGCTCCAGAGTCCAAGAGGCAGAATGGGCCCCCTCTTTTGGATTCCTCCTCCTCCCTCCGTTCTTCTCCAGCCACTCAGAGTCGTAGGAGACCAAAGGGGGCCTGGATGACGCGATGCATGGCTGGCCCCCCGTGCATGCACAGAAGCGCCCATTCTGCCTCTCGGACTTCTCGTGAGCTCTTGGAGGCGGCACGCATGTTGGCGGCGTGGAAATAGGAACAACGACGGAGAAGAAGGACGCTTTGGGGTCATTTCCTTACCGCATCTCAAAGATCGGTCTTTTTACTTTGGGGTGGGTGCTTGATTGTTCTGTGGCATGTCTCTTTGTTTATTTTTAATGTTTAAAATGGCCTTTTAGCTCCAAAGCCTCTCTGCTTGCTTTGTTCCTTGAGAAATATATGTTGGGGAATATGGAAATGTGGGAGAAATGGGGTGGTTGGATGTATTTTTGCATGCCCCTTTGTTTACCTTGCTGAGTATTAAATGGCCTTGCAGTTCAAAAGCCTTTCTTCTTACTTTCTGGCTGATAATATGTGTGGTAATATGGCAGTGTGGGAGAAATGGGGTGGTTGGATGTATTTGTATGCTCTGTTTTATATTGTTGTTATTAAATTGAAATGTTGATGTTTTATAACTTCATTTCATGTAAACTGCCCCGAGCCTGCTGGAAGGAGCGGTACATCAAAATGAATAATAAATATAAATAAATAAATAAGAAAATAGCTATACGTTTTACATTTCTGGGTAGGTGATCTTTGGGACTTGGTTTTTTAATCAGTAGCTCCCATGCTGAAAAAGTGTGAGCACCCCTGCCCTAGACCGTATAAAGCCTTAAAGGTCATAGCCAACACCTTGAAGGCAATTTGGTACTCAATAGGAAGCCAGTGCAGTTGCCGCAGGATGGGAGTAATGTGCTCTCTCACCGGTGCTCCCACCAGTAAGAGAGCAGCGGCATTCTGCACTAGCTTGAGTTTCCGAATTGTCGACAAAGGAAGGTCCACGTAGAGGGCGTTACAGTAGTCCAGCCTCGAGATGACCATCGCTTGGATCACCGTGGCCAGGTCTTCCCTGGACAGGTAGGGTGCCAGTCGCATAGCCTGTCGGAGATGGAAAAGTGATACTTTCCATGGACAGCAAAGGGTCCAGATGAACACCTAGACTCTTAACGAGGGATGACAGGCTAAGTTGCTCGCCATCCAGGGTAGGCAACCGGCACTCATCCAGCCCAGGGCGACCAGGCCACAAGATCTCCGTCTTCCACGGATTCACCTTCAGCCGGCTGGAGCGCAGCCATCCAGTCACGGCTTCAAGGCAATGGTGGAAACAATCGGGTACGGTGTCCGGCCTGCCGTCCATTCTCAGCAGAAGCTGGGTGTCATCAGCATACTGATAACACTACAGACCAAAGTCATGAGGGCTCTCTGTGCCAGGTTTGGTCTTGATCAGTCATTGGATTAAGCTTGCAGCAGTCTAGGAAAGTGAGTGAAGGTACTTCAAGTCCCATCATCCATGGTCTGCCCTCCTCCAAACTGAAGCAGGATGTAAAGTGGGTCATGGGCGCTTTGTGTGCCAAGTTTGGTCTTGATCAGCCAGTGGATGAGTGTTGCAGTGGTCTTGGGAGGTGAGTGGAGGTACTTCAAGTCCCATCATCCATGGTCTGCCCTCCTCCAAACTACAGTAGGATGTAGAGTGGGTCATGGGAGCTCTGTGTGGTAAGTTTGGTCTTTATCAGTCTTTGTTGGGGGCCACAGAGGTTTGTGGTAACCGAAAGGTGTGAAAGTACTACAAATCTCATAACACATTGTCTGTCCTCCCCAAAACCTCACCAGGACAGAAAGGGGGTCATAGCAGTTATGTGTGCCAGGTTTAGTCTTGATCAGTCATTGGATGAGGGTTGCAGTGGTCTCGGGACGTGAGTGGAGGTACTTCAAGACCCATCATCCATGGTCCGTCCTATTCAAAACTGCACCAGGATGTAGAAAGGGTCATGTGGACTCTGTGTGCCTAGATTTTTCTTTTTTGGTAATTGGATGAGGGTCGCAGTGGTCTCAGAAAGTGAGTGAAGGTACTTCAAGTCCTATCATCCATGGTCCGTCCCACTCAAAACTGCACCAGGATGTAGAGTGGGTCATGGGTACTCTGTGTGCCAAGTTTGGGCCTGGTCTGTCATTTGTAGGGGCTACAATCTCCTGTGGGAAATGGATCGGGTGAAGGTACTGCAAATCCCATCATTTGTGGCCCAACCTGCCCTAAACTGCACCAGGATATAAAGTGGGTCATAGGGGATTTGTGTGCCAAGTTTGGTTCTGATACGTCATTGGTGTGGGCCTCAGTGCTGTAAGGAAGTGAGTTTAAGTACTGCAAATCCCGTCATCCATGGTCCATCCTCCCTCAAATTGCACCAGGGTGTAGAGTGGGTCTTGGGGGTTCTGTGTGCCAAGTTTGGTCTTGTTCTGTCATTGTTGGGGGCCGCAAAGTGTTTTGGCCTTAAAACTCCCACCATGCCTGACTGCCTCAGGCTTTTTCCTTATCCCCCTTTGCCACTTTAGAGTGTCGGAATGTTGGTGGTGCTGGCCAAACAGAGGCGTTATGCAAATAATCCCAGAGTGGCAACCAATCAGAAAGCTGCCACATTTCCACAAACACCTCCGCACACATACATACATACAAACATTGACTTTTATTATATATACAGATTTATTTATTTACATCATTTATATTCTGCCCTTCTCACCCCGCGGATCACAATGCACATATACAGGCAAACATTCAATGCCATTTGACATACAACATATAAGACAGACACAGAGGCAATTTAACCGCGGCACACTTTTTACATTTGCAAAGTCCTGGGGTGCACCACCAACCAAAATGACACAAAATGACGCTCTAACACAGTAATACATATAGTTAATATGTTTTTAAATGTATTTATACACTCAGTGTGAAACCTGGGCCTGTTCCAATGAACACAACATAGATATCCTGGCAGGAATGGCAGAAAGACACAAACTTCCCACACAGAACTCCCATAACCAAGAGAAAATACTATCACAGTTTGGTGGGCATTGACCTTGGGTTTTGAGTTGTAGTTCACCTGTATCCAGAGAGCACTGTGGACTGAAACAATGTTGGATCAGGACAAAACTTGGCATGAATATTCATTATGCCCAAATCTGTACACAGATGGAGTTTGAGGAAAATAGACCTTGACATTTGGGAGTTACAGTTTCTGGGATTTATAGTTAACACACAATCAAAGAGCATCCTGAACTCTTGCAACAATGGAATGGAACCAAACTTGGCATATTGAACTCTCATTACCAACAGAAAGTACTGAATGGGTTTGCTTGGGAATTGACATTGAGTGTGGAAGTTGTAGTTCACCTACACCCAGAGAGCACTGTGAACTCAAACAATATTATGTTATGTTGTAGACTCGCCCCAGAGCAAAGCGAGGCAAAGCGAGCAGAGCGAGGCTGGGAAGAAGGGAGCCCGAGTGGAGAAGAAAAAGTGTTCGGCAGGAGGGGGAAGAAAGGGTTTTGGAGGTTCCCATTTCCCACGGCACACCTGGTGATCGCTCACGGCACACTAGTGTGCCACGGCACACTGGTTGAGAAACACTGCCATAGACACACAACATATATAGACAGACAGTCAGAGGCTATTTAACATTCCAACTTCTGGCCACCAGGGGAGCTGTCGCTTCCTCATTTTTGCATACTTCCTGGTTATTCTGCTCATTCTGAGGTTGGACCCCGGGGCAGTCTCTGTACCCGATAATTTCCATCTTTGCCTTGAAGCCGTCACTGGATGGCTGCGAGCCAGTAAGTTGAAGGTGAACCCGGCGAAGACGGAGATCTTGTGGCTGGGCCGCCCGGGGGGTAGCGTTCCAGTTTCCAACTTTCGTTGGTGTGGCCCTCTGCCCTCAGCCATCGGTAAAAAGTCTGGGGTCCGGCTGGACGCCCACCTGTCCATGGAGGAGCAGATCGGCTGCACCTGCAGGACAGCATTCTTCCATCTCCGGTTGGCTAAACGCCTGGCTCCCTACCTCTCCCAACGCGACCTGGCTACGGTGATCCAAGCCACGGTCATCTCGAGGCTTGATTACTGTAATGCGCTCTACATTGGCCTTCCCTTGTCGATGATCCGGAAGCTTAAGCTGGTGCAGCACGCCGCAGCTCGCCTCCTCCTGGGTGCTGCAAGATCTGACCGAGCGACTCCACTCTTGCGTGAGCTGCACTGGCTTCCGATTGAATTCGGGTCCTCTTCAAGGTGTTAGTCCTCACTTTCAAGGCCATCTATGGTTTGGGGCCAGTGTACTTGAGGGAGCGACTTACCCCCTATATGCCTGCGAGATCACTACGCTCCGAGGAGCTCAACCTCCTTGTGGTGCCTCCCCTCGGAACCTGGGTATACTAAATCGAAGTTAATAAATAAATAAATAAATAAATATTTTTATGGCATCGTCAATCAGTGAAATTAGATAGATAGATAGGGCTAGAGTTACACTTACAATATAACGGTTTGAAGTTACATACAAATTCAGCTTAAAAACAAACTTATGGAACCTGCCTGTATTCTGTGCAGATTGCATCCGCCCCCTCTTCCTCCATCCTTCCCCCCACCCAGCAGATGTCAAAACCCCCATTCCTCTCTTTGTGGGGGTGTCTGGATCTCTCTGGGGTTCCATTAGAGCAGATGGGTGCAACCTACACAATGATAACAGGAAGGGGGGGGGAAGCATTCTCCTTATGACACAAATGGCTGGGAGTAAAAGGAAGGGCAGGTATCATCTGCCACACGGGCCCTGTCTTCATTGGGACCACTGTTCTCAACTCTTGTATGTAAGATCAAGTAGACAGACTATCTATGGAGGATATATATTGAACTAGCTGTACCCGACACGCGTTGCTGTGCTCTATTTTGGAGATGCGAGGAAGTCTGAGTATGTAAGGATTGGAGTTGTTGTTAGTTATGGTGGTGTGGGTTGTTTTGGTGGGTGGGATGTTGGAGTCCTGTGGACGGATGGAGTGTGGGTCATGGGGTGCATTGTTTGCCAAGTTTGGTCTTTATCGGTCTTGGTTCTTGGACACAGTGGTCTGTGGGGAATGATGGGTTTTGGAGTACTACAAATCCCATTATCCATGGAGGTACTTCAAGTCCCATAATCCATGGTCCACCCTCCTCCAAACTGTAGTAGAATGTAGCATGGGTCATAGGGGCTCTGTGTGCCAAGGTAGGTTACTGTAAATTCAGGCCATACACAATGTCCCAGGAGCTGAGGCCTAGTCAGGAACAGCAAGTTAATGAAGCCTTACTGTCAATTCAGGCCATACACAATGTCCCATGAGCTGAGGGCTAGTTGGGAGAATCAGCCTTACTGTCAATTAATGAAGCCAGGAAATTTACTGTCAATTCCATTAAGTGAGAGTCAGGAAATTAAGTTAATGAAGCCTTGCTGTCAATTCAGAGCGTAAACAGCATTCCATTAAGTGAGGCCTAGTCAGGGAAATTAAGTTAATGAAGCCTTACTGTCAATTTTGGGCGTGGTCTGTGATTTGTAGGGGTGTAAATATTCTGTGGGAAGTGAATTGGGTGTTTGTGTTTGTGCCTCAGCCCTTTGCCTTATCCTCCTCTGACAGTTTATTATGGGTCGGAATGTTCATGTTGGCTGGCCAGTACAGGAGTTATGCAAATCCGCCCTTATTGGCAGCCAATCATGTTGTCAGAATGTAGAGGCTGGGAGAGTCGTTGGCAGCCCCGGAGGATGCTGGGAAATGTAGTGGGTTTTTTTTTACTTGTTGTTTTGGGGGCCTTTTAGGTTTTGGGTGAGAAAGTTTCTTTGCTACAAACTTACCTTGCTTGAGGCCTATTTCTGTTGGCAAGTTTGGTGTCTCTGCGTTGTAAGGTTTCTCTGTTTGGGACGGTCGTTCCATGACGACTCTTCCTTTATATATATAGATTACAGTGCGTGGCAAGACTGTAATTCCCCAATACTGTTCTTCAAGGAGGATTGCTTGGCTAAAATTGAGAAGCATTTGGGACGGAGCTTGTCGATTTGCTTAAAGCAGTGTTTCTCAACCTTCCTGATGCCGCAACCCCTTAATACAGTTCTTCATGTTGTGGTGACCCCCGACCATAAAATCATTTTCATTGTTACTCCATAACTGTAATTTTGCTACAGTTATGAATCGTCATGTAAAATATCGGATGTATTTTCATTCACCGGACCACATTTGGCACAAATACCCGATACTGATGGGATTGTGGGGGGTGATTTTGTCATTTGAGAGGTGTAGTTGCTGGGATGTACAGTTCACCTACAATCAAAGAGCATTCTGAACTCCACCAACGATGGAGTTGAACCAAACTTGGCACACAAAACTCCCATGACCAACAGAAAATACCGGAAGGGTTTGGTGGACATTGACCTTGAGTTTGGGAGTTGCAGTTCACCAACATTCCAGAGAGCACTGTGGACTCAAACAATGATAGATCTGGATCAAACTTGGCACAAATACTCGTCCAAATGTGAACACTGGTGGAGTTTGGGGATAATAGACCTTGACATTTGGAAGTTGTGGTTGCTGGGAGGGGTTGCCAAAGATAAAGAAAGCTTTAAGCCACACACACACACACACACTCTTCTCGAGAAACCAAATACTTGTAAATACGGACTTGCAGAAATCTTTCTCTCTCATATCCTTTCCATGTCATGTTTCCTCTGGATCTTTGTGAAATAAGCAATAATCATTCGTGTGTGTGTGTGTGTGTGTGTGTGTTTCATGAGATGCATTAAATCCCCACACAATTCATTAATACAATAGATGACTCTGTTCACATCCCTTATAAGGGTTTGGTTGAGGTTAAACTCAATTACTATCTTGCAAAAAATTTGCATTTCTCAAAAGTGTCGACGTGAAATATTTGGAAAACTGGCATAGATGTCACTGAGCTTGATACCATGTTGTTTTTAAATCCCATTAAATGCTAGCTTTCTACAGGCACGCTTTGGAAATCTGTATCCCTTCTGCCGACATTATGGAAACTGTATCACTTGGCCGAGGGAAATGTTTTCAGCTTCTATGTCTAAGAGTTTTAACATTCATGTGAACCATGCCTATTTATTTACAGTATTTTATTTACAGTATTTATATTCTGTATTTATATTCTGCTCTTCTCACCCCGAAGGGGACTCAGAGCGGATCACAGAACAAATATTCAATGCCATTATACACTGTCAATTATACACTCAGGGGCGGTCTATGGCATTATGCGGCCTACGCGACCGCGTAGAGCGCCATCTTGGACGCTGTGGGGTGGGGCGCCATCGTGAGGCGCGGCGGCGCCCGCCCTGCTGCTGCGCTGCGCTCCGCGGTTTTGCGCACATGCGCAGTGCCTACGGACCTCAAGAGAGCTCCGTAGGCACTGCGCATGCGCGCGTACATCTCCGCGCACATGCGCAGTGCCTACGGAGTTCACTTGAGCTCCGTAGGCACTGTGCATGTCTTGTGAGACCCACGCACATGCGCAGTGCCTACGGACCTCAAGAGAGCTCCGTAGGCACTGCGCATGCACACTCCATCTCGCACACATGCGCAGTGCTTACGGACCTCTCTTGAGGTCCGTATGCACTGCGCATGTGCACTGAGAGATTTGCGCATGCGCAGTGCCTACAGACCTCAAGAGAGCTCCGTAGGCACTGCGCATGCACGCATCTCATCTCCGCGCACATGCGCAGTGCCTACGGACCTCTCTTGAGGTCCGTAGGCACTGGCGCATGTGCGCGGAGATTTACGCTGCCAGCGCATGCCCAGTGCCTACGGAGTTTACTTGAGCTCCGTAGGCACTGGGCCTACGGAGTTCACTTGAGAAAAACCGGTAAGTCAGGGAAAGCGAGAGGGGCGGCGGAGAAGAGGGGGAGCCGAGTGAAAGGAGCCGGAGGAGCGGGGGGGGGGCAAAATAATGTTTGGGGGGGCGCCAAAATAGTGTTCGCTTACAACTTAGAATTACCTTAGACCGCCCCTGTATACACTGTACATAGATAGAGGTATATATAGGCTTTCCCATCTTTAGCATCTTGGAGGCTGTGCTCGGTTCCAGTTGTGTATGTGTGTGTGGGGCTGGGGGGGGGAGGGGTCGCTCAACTTTCACTGCCGAAGAGCTTTGTAAACTTCCTCTTTGATCGAAACTCTGACTTTTTTGGGGTATTTCCTTATGGGTACCTTAAACATTTCCACGCTTTAAGCGGTATCTGTATATTTGAGTCGCCTATGGGCTGAGAAGGGCGGTATAAAAATATACCAAATAAATAAATAAATAAATATTCCCATTGATGTTTTTTCGAAACTGCTAGGTAGGCAAAAGCTGGGCCAAGGGCTCACTCTGATCCGGACTTCGAACTGTCAGCCTTTCGGGTGACAAGATTTACTGCAGCTGGCGGTTAACCTGCTGTGCTAAAGCTCAACCCTAAATTATTTTAAGGTAGGGATCCTTCCACTCTGCAGGAGTCCACCATATACCATGCAGTTGTGGACATGTCTATTTATTTATATTTATTTATTTCATGCATTTCAACCTCATTCTTCTCCCCCCCCCCCCCGGGAGGGGGGACTTGGGGCAGCCTCACACAAGTATCATATGATGCTATCAGCATACAAACAATCAAAAATTACATTAGAAAACAGTAAAAATCATTAAAAAGTGTTATACAAAGTCATTAGCAAATTCATTAAACTAGTGTTTCCCAACTTTTTTTGAGCCTTGGCACATTTTTTACATTTACAAAATCCTGGGGCACACCACCAACCAAACTGACACAAAATGACACTCTAACACAGTAATACATATAGTTAATATGTTTTTAAATGTATTTATACACTCGGTGTGAAACCTGGGCATGTTTCGATGAACACAACATCGATATCCTGGCAGGAATGGCAGAAAGACACAAACTTCCCACACAGATCTCCCATAACCAAGAGAAAAGGCTCTAGGAGTGTGTTGGGCATTGACCATGGGTGTTGGAGTTGTAGTTCACCTATATCCAGAGAGCACTGTGGACTGAAACAATGTTGGATCAGGACCAAACTTGGCATGAATACTCAATATGCCCAAATGTGAACACAGATGGAGTTTGGGGAAAATAGACCTTCACATTTGGGAGTTACAGTTTCTGGGATTTATAGTTAACACACAATCAAAGAGCATCCTGAACTCTTGCAACAATGGAATTGAACCAAACTTGGCATATTGAACTCTCATTACCAACAGAAAGTACTGAATGGGTTTGCTTGGGAATTGACCTTGAGTTTGGAAGTTGTAGTTTACCTACACCCAGAGAGCACTGTGGACTCAAACAATGTTATGTTATGTTGTTGTTTGTTTTCTATCCAGAATCACAATGTTGGAAGGAGGCTCACCACTTTAAGGTCCCTAAAACAGGCATGGGAAAACTTCGGTCCTCTGGGTGCTTTGGACTTCAACTCCCACCATTCCTAACAGCCTGAGGCCCTTTCCTGCTTAAGTGGCTGGGGGGGGAAAGGGCCTGAGGCTGCTAGGAATGGTGGGAATTAGAGTCCAAAACACCTCGAAGGTCCAAGTTTGCCCATGCCAGCTTTCGACAGAGACCTCTTCCTCCCCCTTCCCCTTCGCACCCTTTCTTCCCCCTCCTGCCGAACACTTACTTTTTCTTCTCCACTGCCGCTTCTGCTGCCATTTTGATCCGAGGGGGCAGCGTGAGCGTGTTCAGGAGGGGAGGGGGGAGGGAGGAAGACCTCACCCGTGCGGGCACTACTGCGCAGACTCACCAGAGAGCAAAGTGAGGCAAAACGAGCAGAGTGAGGCTGGGAAGAAGGGAGCCCGAGTGGAGGAGAAAAAGTGTTCGGCAGGAGGGGGAAGAAAGGGTATTGGGGGGTTCCAATTTCCCACGGCACACCTGATGATCGCTCACGGCACACTATTTATTTATTTATTTATTTATTTATTTATTTATTTATTTATTTATTTAAAACACTGATCCAGCGGATATTGGCAATTTGGTCTCTCATTCCTCTGCCTTTTCTAAACCCAGCTTGTCCACCTGGCAACTCTCTCTCTCTCTCCATGTCTTGCTGGAGTCTTCCTTGCAGGATCTTGAGCATTACCTTACTGGCCTGTGAAATAAGTGCCACTGTGCATGCCATGCTATATGATGCCTTTGCTTGTGTTGATCTGTGGCTCTGTTGACAGCCCATTGGCCGCCCTTGGAAGCAGGACTTTGTGCCGAATGAGCCATTTGCTCAGGGAATGGGTTTCCCTAAAGCAGTGTTTCTCAACCAGTGTGCCGGGGCACACTAGTGTGCCGTGAGCGATCATCAGGTGTGCCGTGGGAAATTGGAACCTCCAGGAAGGGGGGGGGGGGAGAGAGTCTAGTGTATTGAAGTATAAAAACCCTAAGAAACCTACCTCAATAAAGGCACAAAATTACAAACACCCCCCCCACCCATTGTCTACTTGGTCTCTCCTCTCCATGCATTGGGAAGGCCCGCCTCCCTTTCCCCAAGTAAAGACCTCCTCTTGCGGGTTCTGTGTGGGAAGTTTGGCCCAGTTCCATCATTGGTGGGTTTCAGAATGCTCTTTGATTGTTGGGGAACTATAAATCCCAGCAACTACAACTCCCAAATGTCAAGGTCTGTTTCCCCCAAACTCCATCTGTGTTCACATTTGGGCATATTGAGTATTCATGCCAAGTTTGGTCCTGATCCAACCTTGTTTGAGTCCACAGTGGTGTCTGGATATAGGTGAACTACAACTCCAAAACTCAAGGTCAATGCCACCAAACTCTTATAGCATTTTCTCTTGGTTATGGGAGTTCTGTGTGGGAAGTTTGTGTCTTTCTGCCATTCCTGCCAGGATATCTATGTTGTGTTCATTGAAACAGGCCCAGGTTTCACACTGAGTGTATAAATACACTTAAAAACATATTAACTATATGTATGACTGTGTTAGAGTGTCATTTTGTGTCATTTTGGTTGGTGGTGTGCCCCAGGATTTTGGAAATGTAAAAAGTGTGCCGTGGCTCAAAAAAGGTTGGGAAACACTGCCCTACAGAGCATGAGCTCCAGACTTTTTTCCATGTTAGGAGCGACTTGAGAAACGGCAGCTCTAGATCAGTGTTTCCCAACCAATGTGCCGTGGCACACTAGTGTGCCGTGAGAGATCATCAGGTGTGCCGTGGGAAATTGGCACTCTTCCCCCTCCTAGCAGCTCTTTCTCCATCTTTCTCTCCCCAAAGATCCTCCCCGAGGCAAAGGAAGGGCTCCGCCGAATGCTGGGGCCAGGCCCGCCTTGAGGAAGCCTTCAGGAGCCTCAACTCAGCATGGCTCCAGCTCCCGCTCAGGGCTGCTTCAGCCTCCCAATACGTTTCATAGATCTGTGTGGCCTCTTTTGCTGCCTCCCTCCGCAAAAGCAGAGCACTGGGCGGAAGTGATTGAGTCGGCGTTTTCGTGTTGGCTTGGATTTCTCGTGAGAACAAAGCCGGAAGGTCCACGTCGGTGAATTGGGCAGTGAGGAAACTTGGGAGTATTGGGAGGCTGAAGCATTCACAGGTTTCCAAGAAACAAATTGAGCTTCTCCGCTTGGAAATGTTGTTGTTTTTACTATTTTACTTGATTTTTCGAGAGACCCCCCGGAACTGTGTAAAACAGCTTCATGACATTCATAGTTAACTGGAGTGAAATTTCACAAGGGTCTGGAGAACAAGCCCTATGAGGAGCGGTTTGAAGAGCTGGGCATGTTTAACCTGAAGAGAAGGCTGAGAAAAGACATGATAGCCATGTATAAGTGAGAGGAAGTCATATATACATGTTGTGTTCATCGAAACAGGCCCAGGTTTCACACTGAGTGTATAAATACATTTAAAAACATATTAACTATATGTATTACTGTGTTAGAGTGTCACTGTGTTAGAGTGTCATTTTTGTCATTTGGGTTGGTGGTGTGCCCCAGGATTTTGTAAATGTAAAAAAATGTGCTGCGGCTCAAAAAGGTTGAAAAACACTGCTCTAGATCAGTGTTTCCCAACCTTTTGAGCCGCGGCACACTTTTTTACATTTACAAAATCCTGGGGCACACCACCAACCAAAATGACACAAAATGACACTCTAACACAGTGATACATATAAATGTATTTATACACTCCGCGTGAAACCTGGGCCTGTTTCGATGAACTCAACATAAGATATCCTGGCGGGAATGGCAGAAAGACACAAACTTCCCACACAGAACTCCCATAACCAAGAGAAAAATGCTCTAAGAATTTGGTGGGCATTGGCCTGGAGTTTTGGAGTTGTAGTTCACCTATATCCAGAGAGCACTGTGGACTGAAACAATGTTGGATCAGGACCAAACTTGGCACGAATACTCAATATGCTCAAATATGAACGCAGATGGAGTTCAGGGGAAATAGACCTTGACATTTGAGAGTTGTAGTTGCTGGGATTTATAGTTCCCCTACAATCAAAGAGCATTCTGAACCCCACCAATGATAGAACTGGGCCAAACTTCCCACACAGAACCCCCAGGAGGCAAGAGTAGGTCTCTGCTTGGGGAAAGGGAGGCGGGCCTTCCCAATGCATGGAGAGGGAGATACCAAGTAGACAATGGGTGGGAAGGGGCCTTTATCGAGGTAGGTTTCTTATGGTTTTATACTTCAACACACTAGACTCTCCCCCTCCCCTCCTGGAGGTTCCAATTTCCCGGCACCTGATGATCGCTCACGGCACTAGTGTGTGGCACCTGTGTGTTGAGAAACACTGCTCTAGATCAGTGTTTCTCAACCAGTGTGCCGGGCACACTAGTGTGCCATGAGCGATCATCAGGTGTGCTGTGGGAAAATTGAACCTCCAGGAAAGGGGAAGGGAGAGAGTCTAGTGTATTGAAGTATAAAAACCCTAAGAATCCTACCTCAATAAAGACACAAAATTACAAACACCCCCCCATTGTCTACTTGGTCTCTCCCTCTCCATGCATTGGGAAGGCCCGCCTCCCTTTCCCCAAGTAAAGACCTCCTCTTGCGGGTTCTGTGTGGGAAGTTTGGCCCAGTTCCATCATTGGTGGGGTTCAGAATGCTCTTTGATAGTAGGGGAACTATAAATCCCAGCAACTACAACTCCCAAATGTCAAGGTCTATTTCCCCAGAACTCCATCTGCGTTCATATTTGGGCATATTGAGTATTCATGCCAAGTTTGGTCCTGATCCAACATTGTTTGAGTCCACAGTGCCCTCTGGATATAGGTGAACCACAACTCCAAAACTCAAGGTCAATGCCTACCAAACTCTTATAGCATTTTCTCTTCGTTATGGGAGTTCTGTGTGGGAAGTTTGTGTCTTTCTGCCTTTCCTGCCAGGATATCTATGTTGTGTTCATCGAAAGAGGCCCAGGTTTCACACTGAGTGTATAAATACATTTAAAAACATATTAACTGTATGTATGACTGTGTTAGAGTGTCATTTTGTGTCATTTTGGTTGGTGGTGTGCCCCAGGATTTTGCGAATGTAAAAGTGTGCCGCGGCTCAGAAAAGGTTGGGAAACACTGCTCTAGATCAGTGTTTCTCAACCTGGGGTCGGGACCCTGGGGGTCACGAGGGGGCATCTGAGGGTCACCAAAGACCATCAGAAAACACAGTATTTTCTGTTGATCATGAGGGTTCTGTGTGGGAAGTTTGGCTCAATTCCATCGTCACTGGGGTTCAGAATGCTCTTTGATTGTAGGTGAACTATAAATCCCAGCAACCACAACACTCAAATGACCAGGTCTATTTCCCCAAACTCCACCAGTGTTCACATTTGGGCATATCAAATGTTCATGACAAGTTTGCTCCAGATCCATCATTGTTTGTGTCCACAGTGCTCTCTGGATGTAGATGAACTATAACTCCCAAACTGAAGGTCAATGCCCACCAAACCCTTCCAGGATTTTCTGTTGTTCATGGGAGCTCTGTGTGCCAAGTTTGGTTCAATTCCATCGTTATTGGAGTTCAGAATGCTCTTTGATTGTAGGTGAATTATAAATCCCAGCAACTACAAATCCCAAATAACAAAATCAATCTCTATTCAAATTTGGACATACCGGGTATTTGGGCCAAATTTGGTCCAGTGAATGAAAATACATGCTGCATATCAGATATTTACATAGCGATTCATAACAGTAGCAAAATTACAGTTATGAAGTAGCAATGAAAATAATGTTATGGTTGGGGGTCACTACAACATGAGGAACCGTATTAAGGGGCCGTGGCATTGGGAAGGTTGAGAAACACTGCTCTAGATTATGTGCATGGAGTCAGGCTGAGCGAGCATCTCCCATGGCCCCTGGCAGAGCCATTTTCTTAATTTCCTCGCCAATGGGAGAAAAGTCTTCAATTTATTTTTATGGACACGTATTTGCTTGGCACATCCAAGTGCCTTCAGCGCGATGAGCAAAGACAAAGTTATGCTGGGGATGTAGGGAAGGGCGTCAGCAGCTCCCTGTTCCTGCGCCATTCCCCTCAAAGCTATGGGCAAGTTCTTCCTGCACCGAACTCATTTGGCGTCTCCTTTGCAGACAGCCCTCAAAATGTGGTCGATGCCAACCTCCGGCTCCTCCCTGGCTTTGCTGTGGTGAGGATACCTTCGTGAAAAGAAATGGGGAGTGTTTTGCATCGTTGCTGTTGTTCTTAAGCCCAAATTAAATCCATTCTTTGTGGTTAGGAATGCTTATCAGATTGAGTTTGACTCACTGTTCTCTTCCCGGGCTCCGTGCCAGGGAAAGTTGGGAAATGCGAGTCGGT